>CM077562.1:39421953-40671953 GCA_039657345.1 Stephania japonica | reverse complement strand
AATTGGTTCAACGTAAAGTTGGAACTAACCTGAAATGATTTTAAGTTCCTCCATTGACTTGGGCAATTTGATCAGCCTTCCTGCTTCATTGCGACTTGCACTGCTCCTCCCATCTGGATGGCCTTTATAAATGCTTACCCGCAATGCGTCGTTAGATTTGTTCCACTTGCACTCATTTTGAGTCATGTCGTTTGGAGTCACTGGAGGACTTCCATTTTGATATAATTTTTCAGTCTTTGCTCCACTAGTAACAAGTAGATTAATCATATCTGCATTGTTTTCAGCAATAGCGATTTCTAATGCTGTTAATTGTTGTCGATTCTTTGAGGAAACATTTAATCCCTGATTTACGAGCTGTTTCATGGTGGGCACATCATTTTTTTTTGCTGCTAAGCAGAGAAGATCACCGGCTACATGAGGATCAGATATGGAAACACAGTGGTACAAGATCCTAAAGATTGAATGGTGTCTTGAGGAGATAGAATACCACAATGGGGTGTTCCCATCCATGTCTGCAGTAGGAATTAATGATAAGACAACCAAAGAAAAGCTTAGAATCATTTTTATTTCTGTGTGATCTTCAACTTAATTAAAAAGTTATGTGCTTCACCTTGTATGTTGAGAGTGCAGGAGTGCTTGAGTAGGACCAAAACACAATCTTCATGCCCTTTCGAAGCTGCTATATGCTGAATTATTCCAATACATAATAACACAGAGTCATAAATACACCCATATAGATTGAAAGCTATTTTAGTAATCAATGCTTACAAATTTTTGAAATGGAGAGAGCTAAGTGGTAGCTGTTGTAAAAATAGACCGGATAGAGCAAGCCCACGACAAATAATTTGAGATAATAAAAGTGAAGAAAAATGGACACAGAGATTTTTACGTGGAAAACCCCCAAACAAATTAGGGTAAAAACCACGGGCAATGATAGAAGAATTTACTATGAGAAAAATAGTAGGTGTTACACTATCTCTCTATTTATAAAGGAGAAACACTGAAAATATCTCTCTTTATAATAGGAGAACACTCACTCTCTATTTACTCACAACAGAGCACACTTGCACTTTGCACTGCTATCTTGTGCTCTGAGCTTCTGCTTCTCTACATTTTGTTCAGGAGACGTTGGGCCTATTTATGGGCAAGTCTTTACGCGTCTCACCGAATGAAAACGCGTTTTTGTTTCACGCGTTTTTGTTTCACGCGTTTTTTAATTTTTTCTTGCATGTGGGTCCCACGTGTGGGACCCACATGTTTCTTCATAATTTAGTGCGCATTTTTTTCTTCATGTGGGTCCCACGTGTGGGCCCACATGTTTCTTCACAATCTCCCACTTGAAGATTTGATTGAGAATCAATAAGATCTTCACACCATTCTTTCTTCCTTGCTATTTCCATGTTGCTTACATTTCTGTCAAGCCGCATGAGGATCGACACCAGATAAATTTGTCAGCATTGATCGTCTTCGTCAGAAAATCTGCTAGGTTGTCTGTAGTATGAATTTTCTGCATGTCCACGGTTCCTTCTTCCACTTGTTCACGAACGAAGTGATACTGAACTCGTATATGCTTTGTTTTTGAATGAAAGGCTGGATTCCTTGCGAGATGCAAGGCACTCTGACTGTCACAATACAAAGTAATTTTCTCTTGTTTGTGCCCGAGTTCCTCCAACACCATCTTCAACCATACTTTGCTTCTTTACTAGTTTGTGTAGTCTGCGACATATTCTCGCTTCATTGTTGACGTAGCCACAACCGATCGCAGCTTTGAAACCCACTTCTTCGTCCCCGCCAAACAAGTGTGAACACATATCCGAGTGGTGGATTTGCTTTTATCGAGATCTCCCGCATAATCGAATCAACATATCCACCGACAATAAAGTCGATCCTCCGTAACATAATGCAACATTTGAGGTACCCTTGATGTATCGTAGGATCCTCTTTACAAACATTCCAATGCTCTCTCGCCAGGATTCGCCATGTACCGACTAACTACTCCCATTTGCTTGGGCAATGTCCGTCGTGTACAAATCATCGCGAACATTAAGCTTCCCACTACTTATGCATACGGCTTTCGAGACATTTCCATCCTCTCTTCTTCACTGCTAGGACTCATACTTGAGGATAACTTGAAATTAATAGAAAGTGGGGTAGAAATTGGCTTACAGTCTTGCATGTTGAAACGACGCAAGATCTTCTTCAAATAATTTTTCTGAGAAAGCCAAATCTTTCTATTATTTCTGTCTCGATGAATTTGCATCCCTAGAATCTTGTTTGCTGGTCCCAAATCCTTCATCTCGAACTCCCTAGCCAACTGAGCCTTCAATTCTTGAATACGATCTTTGTTGGGGCGATACCAACATGTCGTCTACATACAACAAAAAAAAACAATGAAATCATTGTTACCAAATCTCTTGCAATATGCGCAAGTGGTCTCGCATTTAGTCTCTGTTGTAACCAAGGCTCATTATGAAGGAATCAAATCTCTTGTACCAACACCTCGGCGCTGCTTTAGGCCGTACAGAGATTTGTTCAACCGACAAACCAAGTTCTCCTTTCCTTGTTCTTCAAATCCTTCGGTTGGAGCATATAAATCTCTTCTTCAAGATCTCCATGAAGAAAAGTTTGTCTTAACATCTAGCCGCTCTAGATGTAGATCAAAAGTAGCACACATTGCTAGAACTACTCGAACTGTTGTAAGTCGAACCACGGGGAAAATATCTCATTGAAATCAATGCCTTCTTTTCCGAGCATATCCTTTCACCACCAATCTTGCACGATACCGCTCCACTTGATCATCACTTGTTTCTTTTGATCTTGTAAACTCATTTGTTGCCAATGGGCTTCCCGCTCTCCTGGTAATGGCACTAGCTCCCATGTTTTATTTTTATGGAGAGCTTCGATTTCTTCCCGCATTGCTTTGTAGTCCACCGAGATGCTTCCGAGCCATGCATTGCCTCTTGAAGAGTTGATGGTTCTCCTTCCTCGGTTAGAAGACAAGATGTAACATTGCTTTCCATAATATAATCTGAGTGCCGATCAGTGCGTTTCTCGTGCGAGATGATCTACGAGGTTACGGAACTTCGGGTTCACCTGGTTCATTTTCCTCATACTCAGTACAACCTTCGAAGAATCCTTTCGTTCGATTCACATTCCACCCGTCTTGTCGTTGTAGTTTCGACATGCTATCATCTTTCTCTATTTGTTGTACCTTGTCCTCTCGAAAAGAGAACATCTCTGCGACTACAACCTTGTGGGTAGTGGAATCCCACAGCGATACCCTTCACTCCGTCATCATACCCCAAGAATAAGCATTTCTGGATTTTGGATCTAGCTTTGTAGTTTCTTGGGCATTGTACATAGCGTACACTTTGGACTTCCAAATACATGGAGGTTTGAATAGTCAACTGGTTTACCAGTCCACATTTCCATCGGTGTCCTCAACTCAATTGTCGTTGATGGAGCCCGATTTATCACGTAACAAAGCGGTGTTGACTGTCTTTCCCACCCAAAACTTTTTTTCTAAGCCTGCAGTACTTAACATAGCTCTTGTTCTTTCTAGTAGAGTTTATTCATCCGCTCTGCCACTCCATTTTGCTGAGGAGTGTATGCTGTAGTGAACTGTCTTTTGATGCCTTCCTGTTTGCAAAAGCTATCGAACTCATTGCCAGTATATTCTCCTCCATTATCAGTCCTCAAACACTTGATCTTCTTCCCAGATTCAAGTTCAACCCGCGCCTTGAACACTTTGAAGATTCCGAACACATCTGCCTTCCTCTTGATTGGATACACCCAACATCTCCTGGAGTAATCATCAATGAAGGACACAAAATAATTTGCTCCTCCTATTGATGTGACTGGTGCTTGCCATACATCAGAGTGGACCAATTCTAGAATAGCCTTACTTCTAGAATTTGATGTGTTAAACTTCAACCGATATTGCTTGCTTGTTACACAATGCTCACAAAAGGGTAGTGACACCTTTGTGAGGCCTGGAAGTAGCTTCTTCTCAACAAGAATTTTCATTCCTTGTTCGGACATGTGTCCAAGTTTCATTGCCGATCATTGCGGATCTCTCACTTGAACAACTTGAAGCAACCGATGATTCGCCTTCCCAAGAGTCTCTCCCATGAGCGGTACAAGTTTGCAAAGAACCTTTTCTCCCTTCATAAGTACAAGCGCTCCTCGACCGATTTTCATGATCCCTTTCTTGACTTTGATTTCACAAATCAAGATCATCAAATCGTCCCAAAGATAGCAGATTCTTCTTGAGGCCTTCCACATGTCGCACTTCTTGGATAGTGCGAACAGCTTCCGTCATACATCTTCAACATGATGGTTCCGATGCCAATGACCTTTAGAGCATGGTCATTACAACCGTACCACGTATCCTCCTAAAATAGGTTCATAGTGATGAAACCATTCTCTTCGAGAGGTCATGTGATACGTCGCACTTTGAGTCGATAATCCAGGCATCAGAGAATCTTTTCCTGCTTTTAGTTGTTGTTGCCGCCTCGCAACACAATGCAGCTCCATCATTTGAAGTGCTAGCCACATTTCCTTGAGGATCGGAGTTTTTCAAACTCCAACAGCCTTTCTTCAAATGACCCTTCTTGCCACAAATTGTAGCATTTAAAATTCTTCTTGCTTTTTGACTTTGATCTACCATGATTGTGACTCCCATCTGGGGCCACGTTCGTTGATCTTCCTCTCATCACGATCGGGGCCTCCACTTGTTGTGAACGGCTCGCTGTCTTCTTTGTTCTTGCGCCGATTTTCTTCTTCTAGAACAGCAGCTGCAACATCATCGAAGGCTAAACAATCCGTTAAGAGATTATTTGTCAGATTGATGATGAGTTGATCATACAAATCCGGTAGACTTTGAAGTAGAAGTTCAGCACGTTCTTGCGATTCTATTTTATAACTCAATGATATGAGTTGAGAAAATAGTGTATTCAGCGCATTGATGTGCTCCGTCACTGAAGTAGACTCCACCATCCGTAGAGTGTATAATTTCCTCTTCAGAAAAATTTTGTTGTGGAGTGACTTGGCCTCGTACAATTTTCCAAGGTGATCCCAGATCTCCTTGGCAGTTTTCTTCTCTTCAATGCTTGACAATACTCCATCAGCTAGTGACAGATGAAGATTTGCAATTGCATTCTCGTCCATCTCGTTCCATTTGGCGTTATCTTCGAAATCAGCTGGCCTTTCGCTGATGGCCGCCAAACAATTATCCTTTCTAAGGATAGCCTTCATCTTTAATTTCCACAGTGAGAAATTACTCCCGTTGAATTTCTCAATCTTGAACTTTGTCGCCATTGCTTCTATCACAAAGTACTGAGCAAAAATTAGCTCCCACTACGAATAGTGCAAAATACCTTCAGGAAGTGAATAGTAATTTGACTTATTTTCTGATGTGGAGGATCCACTATTTAGTGGCAACCACAGAGCATACGATAAGTAAATACACCCACTCCAATTAGGCTCTGATACCACTTGTTGTAAAAATAGACCGGATAGAGCAAGCCCACGACAAATAATTTGGGATAATAAAAGTGAAGAAAAATGGACACAGAGATTTTTACGTGGAAAACCCCCAAACAAATTAGGGTAAAAACCACGGGCAATGATAGAAGAATTTACTATGAGAAAAATAGTAGGTGTTACACTATCTCTCTATTTATAAAGGAGAAACACTGAAAATATCTCTCTTTATAATAGGAGAACACTCACTCTCTATTTACTCACAACAGAGCACACTTGCACTTTGCACTGCTATCTTGTGCTCTGAGCTTCTGCTTCTCTACATTTTGTTCAGGAGACGTTGGGCCTATTTATAGGCAAGTCTTTACGCGTCTCACCGAATGAAAACGCGTTTTTGTTTCACGCGTTTTTTAATTTTTTTCTTGCATGTGGGTCCCACGTGTGGGACCCACATGTTTCTTCATAATTTAGTGCGCATTTTTTTCTTCATGTGGGTTCCACGTGTGGGCCCACATGTTTCTTCACAGTAGCTCTACTCATTTGGCGGGTGCTCATCTCTACGTGAGATTGAGGGTTCTAATCTTGACATGTTAAATTTGTCTTGTTAGTTGGTATAATATCAATAAATAAATGAAAAAAAAGGAGGGAAATGAACCTATGTAACTACTACAAACCAAACTGCCAAAATTGCGATAGAACAAGATGTGCAGGGTGAGAAATGAAATGATCAGACTAAGAACTTCATTAGGTGTGCAAATTGCTTTACACAAATTCTGTTCTCATCCCCTAACTTGATCTTCTTGTGTAACCATAAAGAACTGAAATGGAAGCATACCAGTGGTGTTCTTCCTGTTGAGTCGTGTGTATCAGGATCCATCCCCGCCTTCAGAAGCTCATCTAGGAATGCAGCATTGCCAGCACTAGCTGCATTTAGTAGGCTGGAGGATAGGTTGAGGTCCTCATTATCTTCTCCATTAACAGTTAGTGAGTTTTTGATGCTTAGATGCTTAAGTTCTTTATGGTGCTGCAATCAAAGATATGTCAAAACCATTTAATTTGCTTTCCTTTTTTTATGTATGATGGACTAATGTAGACAGGTGTAATCTGTGATAGAAATATTCCTACCAAGTTAGAAAGAAAATTTTATAGGACCGCAATTAGGCCAGCTATGCTCTATGAAAGTGAATGTTGAATGGTAAAGCAACAACTACATAAATGAACGTCGCATAAATGAAGATGCTTAGGTGGATGTGTGGTAAAACTCATAAAGATAAAATAAGAAATACAAAAACTCAAAAACAAGTAGGAGTAGCACCAATTGACACAAAGATTAGGGAAGGGTGGTTGCAGTGGTTTGGTCACTTGCAAAGACGGCCTACAAATGCCCCCACTAGAAAACTTGACTCAATATAAACTGAAGAAATTTGACGCAGTAGGGGTAGACCGAAGTTAAATTAGGTCACATTAATTAGGAGAGATTTGAATGGTTTGGAAAGCTCACCATCAATTGCACTAAATTGAGCACAATGAAGTAGTTTGATCCATGTAGCCGCCCCAATTAACTTGGGATTGAGGCTATGTTGTTGTTGTTGTTGATGGACTAATGTAGATAAATTTAAGAGAGGAACACGATGAGAAAGTTGAAGAATGTACCAACCTGTAGGAAATTTTTGAGAATGATTACATTGTCTTCTTGTTTTGTCTGCATTATTTCAATCAAGTCACATGTTTTCAGCCTTAAAAGTTGAGACAAGGCCTTGGTTCGATATGTAAAACTCTGTGGCCTAGAGCAAAGAGCTCCAACTTCTCCAAAAATGTCTCCTGTTATAAGTGTTCCGATGGTCTGCTCTTTCTCCATCTTGCAGTGTATAATCTCTACTTCACCTGATACCACAATGTAAACGTCATCTGGTGCTTCATTTTGCATTATGACATCCTCTCTAGGTGGAATGTATTCTGCTTTTATCTTTGATACCTGATACAAACAAACAAGCAACTTTAGTTCCTCCAATATTCGGATGAGATTAGATATGCAATTGCATGTAATTTAATATGCTAACCAGGATCAAGAGTATTTCTTTTGATACATCTTTGAAGAGGTAAACCCTGTTGACAGTTGGTAAGAACAGATGCTCACAAATGCCTTTGCAAATGGATTTAGGCAGTTGCTCTATCAATTGTTGCTGATTCAAGCTCTCAGCTCTGAACCGAAGAATCATGTACGCCAATATTTGCTCCTTCAACCTTGGAGGCAAGTGATTTCGAGAGACAAAATTCGACGCTGCTTGTATGCTGTTCCTCTGAAATTCAACAAAACTACTCTAGTAAGTACTGTTGGTAATTTCCTAAAATCCTTCCATAACATGTTCTTGATCATGCTTTATTTTGTTTTAAGTTACTGCTTTTGAACAATGTAGGAGTTGCATGCTTACAAATTCCATGGTTCGTCGAGTTCCTTCCACAACTAAGTTGGTCATGTTTCCAATTAGGTAGGCTGTGAGACCAAGATTAAAGAGCATATAGAAAATGTTGAAGACCATCTCGCTAGTATTCACCGCGTGCAAGTCCCCGTAGCCAACAGTGGTCATAGTGGTAATGGACCAGTAAAGAGCTGAAATATATCTAGCCCAAAGATTGGCTTCCCTGAAATTTGGTATTACTGACCCTATCCATGTCCTACCTTGGTGAGGGTATAGATCAGCCAACAAGTAATAGAGACACCCAGCACAATGTACTAGAAACAAAGTGACCTGCGACATCAATTGCATTCCATTGATCTTTTTTATCTAAAGATTTTCTTTCAAAATTGCTTACAAATGCTAGAAATTTGAGATTTACTCACAGACAAAAGTCTAGCACATCTAATCCAGAAGTAGCTGAATCTAATGTCCTTTTCAAGCCTGCAATGCAATGCACGCCGCATGTAATATATTTCGTGTTCAATAAACTTTAGGTGTGGAAATTATATGTATTAATGGTCCTAGTTGACATGAGTGAAATAATACTTTGTGAATAGTGGATGTTAAACTACCTTGTGAATAGTTGTTTCACCTTCCTTATACGCCAAAACCTTAACAATCCCAGGATGCAATAAGAGAGGCCAATTTTCCTGTTGTGAGTAAATATGTATCCAATAGCCTCAAAAGGAATTGTTGAGGCCACATCCATGAGAAACCAAGTTGAGAGGTACCTGACACATTCATTATTTGTCAATGCTTCTTTGTCTTGATTTTCATTATCATACACAGAGAAAGTAAGTTGGATTCATGTAATGTTTTCGAAAAAAAAAAAAAGTTGAATTCATGTAGCCGACGGTGCCAAGTAATATTTCAATCTTCTATCCAACTGACTGACTAATTGGAGACTTAAGTGTTGTGATGAACTCAGTTTACTGTTTTGTTCAATCTGGATTGATTAGTTTGATTGTGGCATTTAAAAGTAGTTTTGTTTGATTGCTTGATTGCTAGTTTGAAAAATCTATGATTACACTTACAGTGAAGCTTTGAAGGTACTTTCTTAATTCTGTGTTTGATTGTGTGTTTGTTTCTTCTTAATATTGGATTAATCAGAGATCAAGAGTTCATATTGCTGTGCAATCAGTACTAATCTGTTTGCTTATGTTGATGAATGGGAAAGGTGGTGTCTTTGTGGCTGGATTATAGTGAAAATAGCTTGTGTGTGCTGGTTTGAAAAATCTATGTTTATATTGAAGCTTAGAAGGTACTTTTTCTTATTTCTGTTTTTGATTGTGTCATTGTGTGCTTTCTTCGTAATATTGTATTAATCAGATATTAAAAATTCAACCAACCAATTGGGTGGCCCAGTGGTTTGGTACGATACCTTGTGACTAGTTGTTTCACCTCATGTAGCAGATGAAGCAGAGAGTGAACTCTTTTTTTTTGGTATGGAACTGCAAGTATGCATACCTACAAATATGTGTATGTACCTGAGAGCAATTTTTTTGGAGTCACGGACTAAAAGGTGAGTGGTGGGATCGATGTAAGCGACGAAAAAGGTGAGCACAATGTCGATGGCGAAGAACAAGTCCACGACGCTGTCTGCTATGTAGAGTCCCCGCCCTGGCGCAGCTTTCAGGAATGCTATCTCAAAAGGGTACACCCATGCCGTGTAAGCCACCATCAACACCATCAAAAATTCCCACCACCTAAATTTTCATATTAAAAAATACATCCAATTAATCAATTATATGAATAACCCATGGAAATAAAAACAGGAAAATGATTTCGTAACCAAGAAAATTAACCCATATATATACTCTCTCTAGTCAAAAATATAAGTCGTTTTAGCAAAAACTTTTTGTTCAAAGTATTTATTACTTTTTTACCTATTTTACCCTTATACAATTCAAACATTTATGATTCTTCAATTCTTTAATTCATTTAATGTCAAATGACGTATATATAAATTACACTCGTAATTAAGGTTGTCTTAATTTTTGTGTTTTTACCTTAAACGACCTATGTTTTTTACCGAAGGGAGTATATATGAACGATGCACATTTGTTTGTACACCATGCAATGTGCCTCGAGATGCATGCATGCCAAAATGTATGGCGTGGATACAGGTGCATGTAGTTCTTGAGTTAACTTGCTCCATAAAAATATTTATCAAGGTGCATGTAGTTCTTGAGTTAACTTGCTCCATAAAAATATTTATCAAAATTTGTGAAACTTGTGTCATTGTAGGTAATTCATTTGGATCAGTCTCAAAACATTCTATGCGTACGGGGTTCTAATAAAGTAACTCACTTTTAACACACTTTTGGCATGCACTTGTTGCGTCTTGAGTTCAAGTCTTTTGGTTGGAAAAAATTGAGTTAGGAGGGTCGATCTTACTATGGGGTATGATTGTGCCCGAGTATGGATTAGCCGGTGCGGTTGACACTAGATATTAGGGTAGAAACCAAAAAAATAAAATAAAATAAAATAAAATTTGGAAACCAAAATAGACATTTCCCAACGAAATTATCCTGATTTATTTGGTTCTAATCCACACACCCTTAAAAGGTAGCTTTAAACTAATTAAGCAAAGAAATCAAGATTCAAATGAGTGATTCCAAGGCATCTAATGGTACACAAGGAGGTTTTAAAGTATATAGGCTATTTTCAGGGACTAACACATGACTGAAATATCTATTCCTGCACATCACTCTGCCTTGCTCGCATGCACCCATGTGTCATTCACTATGAAAGAGTGTGAGCTGGGGCCAGACTTTTTTTTTTTTTTTTTTGTGCATGCTCAGCATTTCCAATTAATAAGTAGGCCTCCGTTGCTACAGACGGCAAATGAATTGAGATCTCTAAAATAGTGAGTACTATATGTAGTTAACGTCAATTATTTCGATTCATGATATCCTAATTGATTAGCACTAGCACTTGAAAATTTTCTTAATAATAACTTGTCATCATATCATCTATATGTCACTCCTGCATGCCTTGATAAAAAGATTCAAAATTCAACAATAATTTAATAAAATAGACCTATATGATTTATGCAGACAAACTTAAGAAATTAGAACACATATTTATGCATATATATACAATTATATACTTAAATTAACTAAATTAGTAATTGTAATTGGTACTGGCCTGTATCTAGAGTCCATGGGAATGATTACTCTTCCTTTGGATTGGTTTTGGTTCTGCTGGTTGTAACTGGAAGCGCCGAGGGGAGGAAGAATGAACTTCGAGATATTGCGAAGACTAATCGATTCTTGCCATTCTTCAAGATCATTCCCACCCTCGCCGTTTTGAATCATTACTTGCGAATGCTCCACGACCGTCCTCCCCATAGTAGCCTTGCTAGTATCTACTTTGCCCTCCATGACTTAACACACATGTACATAATTAATTAGCTCATGAACTAGAACTATTAGTTGTCTAAAGAGGTCTCCTCAATTGAGCTAAGTATTATGCAACATTTTTGCTTTTGGAGGTGCTCATGAGAAGGAATAAATTGAGATTTGTGAAACTAAATGAATTGGTAGTTGATTGATTGTGTGAGAGCTTGAGATAAGGCTATAAATGGAATGGTGAATTGGTGATGCATATGTGTTTTGTATGCATAATGGGCGGTGAGTGGAGGTTGTGTGCGTGATCATGTGGATGACAACAACACTACCTTGTGCACCTTCAAGTCTCTTCTTTCCATGCATCAAATCTTGCTTTGTTTTCTTCATATGGTGGGGGACTATACATCCTTTCTTCTCTCATCAATTATTGCTAGTATTTTACGTATTAATTTTACACTATACAGCTCTAATAAATATCAAAGGGACACGTGGGGGTTTTCCTTTTTATTGGTGCAGTATAGTAGTATAGATACAAATACATATTTATAGTTTTTTGAGAAATACACAAATATATTGTAACTTCTTGGGTTTATTACGAGGTCATGATGAGGAACTGTTAATATCTGTCAAGACACATCTTTGTCTTAATTGCAAGCTTATTACAACCAGAACCTATTACGAATTCTAGTTAAAGTACATTCATGCTATATGTGTGTGCATAATATTTGCCTCCAAATTAATTAAATTAGTGCAGTGGCACAATTATAACTGAAATGTTCTTAATTGATAAAAGTCATGCGATCTATACATTATATGTTGGTTTCTTCCAAGTCATGATCGAGACATCAAGAATTAATCGAGCAAAAGAAGGAGGGTCCTGAAGAAATGTTTGAACACCTAGGATTATCAGCTATAATTCATATATTTGTCCTCTTTAATTTCATAAATCACTGACACAAGTAGGATTCGTATATATATATATAATGGCATGTCGTGCAGGTAGGGAGATTATGTTATGGCCATTTTAATGCCTATTGAAGAAGCTTGCATAATGTACATACTATCCATTATATACCATCTTTTCAAGATTTCATCTTTCTATAAAAAAAAATTTTAAAAAAAAAAAGATTTCATCAAGGGACCTTGCTAGCTAACTCATAAGTGATAAAACACCTGAATAGAGCACACACTCTTCAGTGCACCTTAGGACATATGCACACGCATGTGGGTAAAAATAATCAAGGGACACGCACATCAGGGTATGGTGTCCTATCGAAGTTTAAGCTACCACTTTCTTTCATCAATGAGAAAAAGGAAAGAAAGTTGAAATGGACTAAGACGCTATTGTCGGCAAAGTGGACTGAGAGTCCTTTTTTGTTTTATTTTTCTTGACGTCAGGTAAACTGAGTCAATGACTGCATATAAATCGTGTCTATAAGGATCGAGGGCCACATGATTTATTCAAATAAACAATTAATTGTACTTATTTGACAAAAATAAAAAAAAAATTCAATTAATTGAGCTTGGTGGGTCGCCATGTATACGAAAGGTTTATATGTACACTAGCTAAAACCAAATTTATTAGAAATTTATTTATTTATTTATTTTACTTATATTTTGTTTTGTCATAGGGGTTACAATGATTTTGTGTTCCTAACATAATTCATGGGTAAGCAAATCTATTACATGAAATATATATTACACATCACATCGTGGCAAAGAAATATATCCAAAAGTACTAATAAAGCTCATCAATGAATGTAGCAAAATAATTAGGTGGGCAGTTGGTTTTCATGACATAAAGAAAAGGTTGGATTAATTACCAAAAGAAAAAATAAAAGGTGGGATTGTTACTAAAAAAAGAAAAGAAAAGGCAGGATGGTAACTGTTAATAACCATCAAAGTTAAACATATGATTTGACATAACTAAGCTTCAAAATTGAAATTAATCTTTGATTAGCAATAGGCAAATTATTTAGAGACGCGCTAAGACGCCTCAGCCGTGTATGAAGGCAAACTAACGGATATATTTTAGTGAAGCTCATAAGAGTAAGTATCAAGGAGGATTCAAAAAAATTAAATCATTGGTTGTCCTTGCATAGCTGGGGTACCTTTAGCTAGCGCAACTTATCATTTATTAATAGGAACATTTAGAGTGTACGTATCACGAAATTGCACCGATTAGCAAAGGTTATCACTCAAGTTTGAAATACCAGTATAAGGAATCCTTGCAAAATGAATTTACAGACATCATTGATTTACAAAACGAATTATAGAAAGGCTATCACTCAATTTTGAAATATCGGTACAATTCCAATGGAGCAGTTCACCTCTTCAACATCGACTATTAGTTCCTAATTTGTGCTCAAGGGATTTCATCCTTCTAACAGTGCATGTTCATAGTAAGTCGCTCTAGTCGTGTCGCATTCATGCTTTTCCTACTGAACCGCCACAAAATATATGGAATTTTCTGTATCACCAAGCCAGTCACCAGTCAAACAGGAGGGCTAACCTTTCTGAGCCACATTGTAAGCTGACTAGTGAACCGAGAGTGATGGTAGAAGGTCGAAAGTAGAAGCATTGGGAGAGAGTCGCAAGCCTCCTGATTGCAGCGGTTGAATTAGACTGCCGTTTTTCTTTCAACAAAGTACAACTAGCTCTTTGAAAGCCAAGTGATTTAAGACTAGGAGCAAATTTGACTGCACAAGTCCCTGATCCTTGCATCTGAGATTTTAGAGAACGGAAAGTTCATGAACCTGCCGTTGCTTTTACAAGTTAGTGTCAACCGTCCAGCAGCACTTTTCATGGCCTGCATCAGCCAAGCAACAAGGATAAATCATGGCGAAATGAAGCTAATATAATCATTAATCTAAATGCATTTTATATCATTATCTCAAGTTGGACTGCATTGTGTAGCTTACACCACATTTTCTTTTTTGAAAACAAAGCAGTGAGTTTCCACTTTTGTTTTGCTATTTTTTCTGCAACTCACTACAACAAACTAAATGCCGCCATGTCTTTATTTCCAAAGGTGAAACTGGATTGAACCTTTTCCAATGGTAGCACACCCTACATAGTACATGGATGTAAAACAAGAATAATGGTCTTATGTCTATTTCTAAGAGAGGAATTCCTATCCTAGGATTGAAGTTGAGCTTCAAAACTAATTAATCTTGTAATTCATGATATGTTTTTCTTGCTAGCCAATGTTACCAGGGTATATCCATACCTCACAAGGGAGTACTTTCTCGCTGCAGCTCCAAAAACTGGAAGGGACGCAGTTGATGTCATGACACCAGTTGCAGTACTTGTTTGCATCTATTCCTTGAAAAACTGCAGCAAGGCTTCCAGCAAGACTACAGTGTGAAACTTCTATTGTGAGATCCTTGGCCCATTTCAAATAATTAATTCAGAACAAAACAACAGACATGAAATGCAGATTTCAGAGAGAAACAAATGGACTTACACTAGAATGAAGAAAACAAAACAGATAATTCTGCGAACTGGCTTATCAAACTTGCGCATGGACTTTAAAGATGCTTTTTCATTGTATTCAAAGAGGCCTCTTTTATTTCGAGGAACTTCCTCAACATGAGGGTTAAAAAGGAGCACCCAACCTAAAAGAAATCCAGAAACAAACCCTCCAATGCTTGAAAAGTTGTCAACATGTGGTAGTAAGCCAAGAGCAAAGTTGATCAATGTGACCAGAAAAAGTGCCACCAAAGCTACAGACTGCACATAAGGCAACATGTGAGAAATTCAACGCCACAGAATGAAGGAATGAGAGATTTAAGAAATCAAAGCTACGAACCTTGTCACTATAAACTTTCCGGTTCTGGATAATCCCTGAAAACATAGCACCTACTAGTCCAAATAGTGCCCCAGAGGATCCAACTTCTGGACTTTTAAGGACAAAAATTGCAGCCGTCAAGCTACCAGTGAGAGCTGAGAGCAAGTAAATTGTTCCGATTCTCCCTGACAAAAGAACTCAACGAATAAATAATTGGCATTGCATTCCATGATGTTTGGAAGGTCAAGGGTCAATGACTAGTGAATACTGCGCAAAGGTCTGGACATGAACAGTTTCTCAAAATTGTAGATGTGATTAGAAGGAACTCACATGATCCAAACTCTTGTTCTAAATGGATGCCTACAAAGATAACACTTGATAGGTTGATGATTAGGTGGATAAGCCCTGCATGAAGCCAAGGGCAAGATAAAAGGCGCCACTTGAGCTTTTGTGTGATCGAATCCCTCACAAGGGCTCCCATTTGAACAAAGCTGCAACGCGAGTTTTATTCATGTTTAAAGCAAAGGAATGATAGATGAGACTACAAGGAATTAAAACCAAACAAGAAGAGGCTGTAAAGAATCGGCACAATGGCAACTGTCCGTGAGGAAGTGAACTTTCAAAGCATACTTTGCACCACTTCTCCACACGAATAAGAATGCAATGCAGAAAATCTACCCATCGCCCTCAAAATTATAGCTGAGGATGTGCAGGAAAAGAAATCTATTACATATATAAAATTGACTAGCTGATAATTGATCCCTTATGAGTGATAACTAGAATTTGCGAGCATATCAACAATTAATCACTCGCTCCTTGTTAGCTATTGTGGTTCTTGTAATATCAATTATTTGTAAGAACTGCCTCAAATGACAGAAGGTAAATGAGAACTTAACATGATGAACTTTGCAGCAACTGTCGAGAACACTTTGAAGGCCATAGTTTGGATATATTAAGATCTTATATAAACAGTAATAAACAAGCAAAGAAAAGATGCCCTTCACTGATCAAATTGGTTAGTGGAGCTGCCTAGATAATAAGTGTATTTAAAATTCACAAAACGAGTGAAAACTATTTCTCAACCAATTTTTCAACATGAGTCCCATACAAATCGTCTTTGCCAACACTTGACAAGCTTAAAGTTGAATCCTCGATGAGTCCTAACTAGAATTTGAGAGCATATCAGCAATTAATTATTGCCATTCTGATTGTTGCCATTCTAGTATTGTACACCATCAATTATTTTTCAGAACTATGTCGCAAACGACAAAAGGTAAATGAGAAGTTAACATGATAAACTTGCAGCGACACTCAAAACCAATTAAAGACCATAGCATGGATATCTTAATATATTATAAGAACAGGAATAAACAATCCAAAAAGAGGTCCTTCACTGATCAAATTAGTTTGTGGAGCTGTTTAGATTTTTCAAAGTTCATTACATAGCAAGTGAAAGTATTTCTTAGCCAATTTTCGAGTCTAGTACAAATCGACTTTGCCGCACGTTACTTGTCAGCACTCTACCATTGACTGAAGGAGTTTAGGAGAATAAGATTCTATAACACAAGAATTAAATCAAATGAGCAGAAATGTGTTCTGATTAGTTTACTTCACAATTCACATCTTTTACGCAATAATTGATGCATACTGAAAACTGCCAATTTACAGGTGAAGACATTACAGGGTAAGTTAGAGAAGCACAATGATGTTAATTAAAAACTCGTTCGGCTTCGGCAGCTCTTTTTCGTATAAAGGAAATCAAGAAACAAGACAATGTTTTCCACTTCTAAAACAAATCCCTTGAACCTAATTCAATTTGGATCCATCAATCTCACAATAAGAATCAGTTCAATTAGCGCCATTTGCCATAATTTCGGCAAAACCCCATCAAAACCCAATTCATATTCAGATGTGATTCTTTCTTGACATAAAGAAAAGAAGAAGAAACAAACCCTAATAGACTCTGTCACTCACGTGGAGGAGGAAGGGCCGAGAAGGGGATTCTCCCGGAAGGGCTGGAAGGAGAGGCGGCCGACGCCGCGGAGCAGGCAATCGCCATTGGACTTCCCAGGGCAGTCGTTGACAAGCATCGTAGCGGCGAACACCAGGAGATGAACCACAACTAGAAACGAAATCACCCATGTGCTCTCCTTCCTCCCCTTCTTCTTCTTCTCGGCGTTGAAGCCGAAGAACGAAGCTTTCAATTCTTGCGGCAGAGAAGAAGAAGAAAAAGCAGCCGCAGCCGCGCCATTAACGACTTCTTTGCAGCAGCTGGGGCTGATCTCTACTTGTAAGTGATCTCTGAGGGTCGTATTCTTCTTCATGGGCTGTGTACTTGATTGTTCAAGAGAGAGAGAGAGAGATGGGGTTTTGATTTTGATGTTCTTGAAAGAGTGAGCAGAGAAGTTGTTGAGATGGTTTTGTGTTGGCGGGAAATGATTTGGCGATGAGTTCAAGAAACTGTAGGTACATATGGAAGGAGGAGAAGTGATGCAATGACAATAGGAGGTCGAACCCCACCATATATATACATTGACAAGAGTCAATGGTTTTTATATCGGGATGTGGACAGACATAGATCTCGTTGCATAACAAATAGGTTAAAGCTGCATGGAGGGCTCTTGGGGCTAATGTGTGTTGCGGGGTCGGCTCTGACATTTTTGAGGCTTAGGGTGATATAAGAAATAAAGGTCTTTTTACATTCGACTTGTTTTTATAAAAAATAATAATAATAATAATAATAAAATAAAATAAAATAAAATTCTATTTTTTATGTGCTTAATTATTAGATTTACAAAACTTTATTAACTACACATTTCTTTCTATATTTATATTAATATATAAAAAGTACAACATGTATTTAAAAAAAATATGATCATTACGGATAATAGAAAAAATTAAGGAAAAAAGTTAATATTTTTTTGTTATAGACTTATATATCAATTAAATTATTTATATACTCCTAATCTTTTTCGACTAGTCGTTAATTATTTTTCAATAAAAACATCATTTCTAGAAAAAAAATATTAGCTTTGCTAATTTATAATTGTATTGTTGAGTTTATGTATACATTACTAATGTTTTTCTAATCAAAACAATAGTTAATTTCTAAGAAGAAAAAAATGTAGATTTTTTTTTTGTAGGAAAAAAATAAAAAATAAAAAAATGTAGATTTTTTTAATTTATTACATATAGAGAGTAGTCAATTAGTGAGATTTAAATAGAGAGAGATTCATATGAGTAAGCCTTACATAATGAGTCGAAGTGGCCATATATGGCGAGATTCAGTTAAGTGGGGTCCTTAACATCACACAATGGTCAAGTCGACCACATATGAAAAGATAAACTTAAAAAATCCATAGATACATATATACTAATACTACAAATTTGGGGGCCTATCTTGGGGTGGGGGCCTAGGGTGGTCACCTGTCCCGCCCACCCTTAGAACCGACCCTGTGTGTTGGGTGTAACTTACTCATTGTCATTCTAGCATTTTTTATACAGAAGCCAAAAAGGGTTTTCAGATGAAGCCACAGTTAGCAAGAACCAAAAAACATTAAGGAAAATGTTAGAATGATAATGCCCAAGTTGTAACGACCCGTTACTTTAAGCACATGATTAACAATAATTCGAATCCAAATTAATTTGAGTTAGGCTCGTGGTTAAGCTCAGTTTTTCTCAATTAACGTGTGAGTGGAATGGTGTGATGTATTGTGTTTGTATGGTGTGTATTAGTATGTATACGTGAATAATCAGATCAATGAGAGAATGTCTAATACCATGTGTGAGTCATGTGGACACACATGAGACGCGAGATAACGTTGATGTCAGAGTGTACTTGTTGGCATGAGTTATGTAATTATTGAAGTAATTATAGGCATAAATATATATTTATATATATTAGGGATATATAAATATATATAAATTAAGATGGAAAATAAATAAAATAATGGGTTTTGGGGTTCATGCACAGCGGAGATTTCAAAACTATTTTGAGAAAAACCCCAACAGGATCCGAATCTGATTTCATTAAAACACGTTTATACTATGAAAACTTAATCATACCTCACTCGCAATGTACCTTTCTGAAGGTTAATCGATCTCTAAGGCGCTGCCAACAACGAACGCCCTCTATCAGCAGTCCACACACGAACGGCGACCGAGATTTGAAGTGCTAGCTTCGAGATAATACCAAACCTTTTTTGTTTCTCTCCAAAACAATCCAGAGCATACCAAAAAACCCTAAGTCGTTTCTTAAAACGAAAAATAGAGTTTCATCCCTTTTTAAAATCTTTTTGTACTTGTATTCTAACTCAAAGCATCTATTTATACAACCCTTGTATATAAACGGTTAAGTAAATTACACATATACCCCTACTTAAAGAAGTATAAGTATAATACACCACAAGGACATTTCTGTCATGAATTTTATCATATAAAATTCATTTTCTGAACCATCTTAAAATCTCGCAAAACCATTCTCAGTGTGTGACCTAATAGGCTCATACAACGTTGGCAGTGTACCAAAACATATTTTGGTATACAAGTCATAAGCGGCCTCTAGCAAGACATTATGACTACCCAAGTTGTACGAATATCAAATCGATACAACCTAATCAATAGTGTATATAACATCCTTTTGTCACACGATATCCTTTTGATCAAACATAAGGCATGGAATTGTCATCCAACATGTTCAATCGTACTAGTCTCGATTTCTAGGTAGATTGAAAACATCTAAGTGACATTGATCAATATCAATTCACTTAGACTAGGCCTTTTAACAACGATCCTAACACATTGAGGGATCCACTTTGGATATCTCTCTTTATATGAGAGTGACAAATTCTATCTTGATTACACAACTTCACCACATTATTCACACAGTAACCAATCACAACAGTAACCAATCACAACCTTTATAATCGTCCGGTTAAAGACAACGTTTGATTGCGTCAAATCATCAGTATTCCTAATGTTGAAGTCTCTGTAATCTCAAGTCGAGAGACTGAAAAATATACCTATCATGAGAAACAACTATGACTTAATCCATGTGATGTTCTCATAGCGGGTCGGTCCAGTACTTTGTTCCCTAACAAGTACTCTGTAACAACCCCAAATTTTTAACTGACTTGTGTTGCACTTGTCAGAATTGTAACCCGGCTACGTGAATACTGGACAGTATTTCGAACTTCGGGAGTCGACACCGAAGTGATTTTATGATTCTTTGATTGTGTGTATTAGTATTTTAGTATTTTACGGGTTTCGAGCCGTTCGGGCGATATTTAATTGAGTGAGGTTTCGACTAGTTAAACAGGGGATAAAAACAAGTAAAACATACAAATCAATGAATTTTTAATTAATTTAATTAATTAGTTGGCGAGACTACGTGCGTTATGGGAGTCGAAACAAGGAAAAACGGACCGAGGAACGTCGTTTGAACACGAGAATTGGTTAATTACACAACATACGGGCTATGGGATTGGAATTGTTAAAGTGACACAGTCCAATGGTGAGGAGCCATGAGGTTGACCTCGAGATGCGTGTGTGTTGAGATGGAGAGCCATGCAAGTGACAACACACACCTACTTTAAGGTGTAATAAAGAAAAATAAATGAATAAATAAAAAGACCCATAAGGGCAATTGTTTAAAATTGTGTAGGAAGTAAGTTGAGGGTAAAAAGGTCATTTGGCCATATATATATATATATATATAAATAACAAAGAAAACCCTACACTATTCATCTTCTCTAAACACCACCGCCGCCCGCCCACCCTCCTCCTCTTCCATTTCGGCCCCTCCTCTCCCTCACTCTCGGCCTCTCCATCTCTCTCTCGGTCTCGGGTTTTCTCTCTCACTCTCGCTGTTCTCTTTCCCTTTCTCTCGGCTTCACTCACGATCTCTCCTTCCTCACTGATCTCTCGGTCACGCGATCTCTCATCTCTCTCTTTCGATTTTTGCACACCCTCACCTCACGACTTCTCTCTTCCTCTCTCGATTGGTGCTTTGCCCTCTTCGCCGTCAGGTTGTTGTGGCTGGTGGCGTTGTCCCGATCACAACTGGCCGAAGGTGGAAGGATTTTGGTGAGGACCGTGATGGGTGTGGGTAGACAGGGGTGTGTGCATGATTGTATATATGGACTATTTTTGTGTAAGTGTATATAACGATTTTATGTGCATGTGTGACTGTTTTGTGTGAGGGTGTATGACCGTGGGTGTGTGAATGGTGGGTTGTGTGATGGGGCGTGTGCACCCCACTGCTGGGGTGCATAAAGGGGTAGTACACCCCACGGCTGTGGTGTGGGGTGTACCATATAAAAAAAAAGAAAAAAAGAAAGAGAAGAAAAGTTTATGTTAAAAATATATATATATAATCTATGAAAGTGGAAATGTATTCACCGTATCGAGGTTTTTTATTTGTGTCGTCATGTCATGTGATTCCATTGTATAGTTGATTGATTTAATTTTGAGTAAATGATCGGACTTGTCGTAATTTCTTATCAATGTTGCGTGGTTTCGTGTTTCGATCATTTTTGTTGATAACGTCGGTGTTGAGTTTTCAGTCAATGTTTTATCAATATAGTTTGAATGTTTTATTGAAATCACTTGAATTAATAGCACGTCGTGTATGAGAACGAATTTATGTTGAGTTGCGTGCTCATGCATGGTTTCCTCGTGGTAGTAAACGTGAGTGTGTTATTTCATGTGTTTTTGTCATCGGGATTTCATTATTTTGTATTGAGTTTATTTCATTTCAAAACTCATGGCATGAATACATGATTTGGTGATTCGAATTCATGCATACGAGAGAATATACAAGGGTCGGGTATTTGTTTGGTATAGATGTGTATTGAGTGTTCGAATACATGGTTATTTCGAGTTATGGTGTGGTTTTCAAAAATCTAAAAGAGTTGTGTTTCGTTTGATTTTTCAGTCGATTTGCATCGAGTCGTTCGAATCATCAAAACATTGGGGAAAATACTAAGGTATTCAACCTAGGTTTAGTAATGACTCGACCCACTAATTAAAGTTTTCGACCTTGTCAAGTAGCGGGAAACTTGGGAATACGCGTTAGGAACGAGAGTGTTGTACGCGGGTTACGATTAGTCAGGTAAGTACTCTTGCCTTAAAAAGCATTTGTACGTTTGTAAGCCAGTAAGAAAATGCCATGTGATTCATTATCATTTATTCAGTCTTGTTATGCTCTATTATTGGTATTCCGTTCCATTTTTTGTTGTGTGTATCCTGGCGTAAGTGTTTCGTCTCGAAAGTACTAGGACCTGCACTAGAGGGATAAAACGCGGGCACTCGAGCGCACGAGTGTGTGACCACCCTTAGTGACCGTGTGACACCGAGTACTGGGTGGGTGGGTTCGAGTCCCTCCCGTCATAGCTGTGCTTTCGCTTGTGTCCATGCCCGGGAAGTCCTTACGAGGTCTTCGCCGTTATGGTATGATTTAGACCACTTATGGGCCTCTTTTGATTCCTTGGAACACACTTGACTTTCGATTGATATCTATTAGTCTGTTTATCATGCATCTTGTTTATTTAAATTCCTGTCATTTTATTACCGCATGATATTTAGATTGCTTTGATTGTATTATCATGAATTACTGTTATCTTCTTCTGGCATTACATTCGATTTTATTCAGTTGATCACCGTCTAGTTTGTGACGGTGGGTGCAGATAGGGCGGAGAGCGGCAAGGGCAAGGGACCTTGCCTAGGTGATCTACTGTGAGGATTAGCAGCGACATCAGAGAGACTCTTTAATAGGTGTTTATACTTTTGCTGATGTGTATATCGTTTTATATTTACATTGTTGGGATCATTGAACTTAATATTTCTTTTGTGAGACTGGTATCATGTATATTTACCTATCGAATTGTACATGAATACCCGGGGTTTTCCACACTTATAGAATTCCTCTACTTCCTTTGATTGAGTTATTTTCCCCTTTATTATAATTGTTTTAGTCTTCCACTGTTTACTATTGCAATAACTCTTTCATAAATTACTAAATTGATTAAATTGAAGGCTGACTAGGTTCGTCAGGTTGCCGAGTGATGACTCGGGGCTTGTACGGGTCTAGGCCGGGCGTACCCAATTGCATGGGGAAATTGGGGCCGTCACATACTCATGATCTTGATTCGTATTCTTATACGTATGATCATCGTACGATCATCAATCAAGACTGACACTAGTCTTAATTCATTATAGTTCCCAGTATAATAATCGACCAGGGACATTTAGGATATTTCTGTAAATACCCATGGATCTTATTATAATGTAAACATGCAAATCAATTATAATAAACAACAAATGAAATCATCTATTTTATTAACTAAAATGTATTCATAAAGACTATTAATGGATTGACCTATGACACATTTCCCAACAGTCAGAGTGTACTTGTTGGCATGAGTTAGGTAATTATTGAAGTAATTATAGGCATAAATATATATTTATATATATATTATGGATATATATAAATATATATAAATTAAGATAGAAAATAAATAAAATAATGGTAAATTGTCGGGCGCAGAGTGGTACGCAGGGTCACGAGTGACACACGTTAGACATACGGTGGTGTGCACGCCCGAGGGTTCTCATTGGCGAGCACAACGGAATCGTAGGCGCGACGATATCGACAAATATATATTTATATATAAATATATAAATATATATAATAAAAATTAGAAAAAGGGTTAAATTACCATAAATGGTATTGAGGTTGTTAAGGAGGAGATAATATTGGAGGGGCAATTCGGTCAATTTCTCCCATAAATCACTTTCTTCCTCGATAAAAATTGAAAACGAAGAAGAAATGTGAACAGAGAGAGGCCGAGATCGGGAGAAAAGAGGGAGAAAGAGAAGGCGGAGCTCGTGAGGTTAAGGAGGTCACTGGAGCTTGGAGCTCGCGTGGTCGAGGAGGCGAGATCAAGGTGAGTTCGATTGATGTTGTTTGGCCGTTTCCATTGTTGTGATGGGAGGTTCGGTCATGGCCGATCCAGGAAGCAAGGCAGGGAGGATTGCCTCCCTCCTGCTACAGGTTGAGCTGGGGTTGGGTTGAGAACCAACCCCAGCAATGAATAGAAAGAAAGAAAGAAAAAAAAAAGAACAGAGCACTACTCTGTTCTCGTGGAGAAGAAGATGGTGAACCAGGCCGGTTCATACCCAAAATAAAAGAAAAAAATGGAAAAGAAAATCTAGAAAAATAGGGAAAAATATGAAAAAATAGTATTTTGACCAAACAAGTAGAAATTGAGGAATTTCTATGGAAAATGGGAAATTCGAAAGTCGGAGAAGACTTTACATCGGGGTTTTTACCTCAAAAAGCGTGAAATAGTCAAAATAGGTTTGAAATGGTCAAAATACTTTAGAAACTAGATCCCGAATTTCTGATTCGAATGAGACTAGTTTAGAAGTATTAGTAAATGAATATTAGACTCAAATTGATATTCATTTTAGGTAATGAACTGATGTGGAAAGGTTTGAGGACTCCGAAGAGTCGTACAAGTCGATAAAACATAGAAAGCTCAGGATAGGTAAGTGAGACTCGTAGCTTTTATCAATTATGCAATGTAAAATAGTATTACTAGAGCATGTAGTGTACTGGACTGGGAATGAGGCAATGTACCGTGATTTGACTTTGGTTTTACAAAAATGTTTTGAAATGAAAAATGGATTCGGAAAGAGGTTTGACGGGACGGATCGACTTGAGGTTTGGAACTGTGGTGGAGTTGCTAACCATCACCGCGCCCCCAGTGACTTGGGAATTATCCCAAACAATGCTTTCCAATTGAGTTTAACAACTCATCAATCATAAACCAATCAGATGAGCAGTGATTGGTTTAGTGATGATGAGTAAGTGCGACTCTATGTTTTATGAGTTGGCGACACATTAACAAGAACTGGTTAGATGCCCAGTGATTGGTTCTTGGATATGTGAGAGGGCAACTCAATGCAAATACGAATATTTGAAATACAAATCACGGGTACATTGCAATGAACCGAGAAACTTGTATCTGTTATATATATTATTTATATTGATTCATATGCTCCTGTAGATATGCATTTGATTCATGTTGTTATATATTGTCTTGATATTAATTGGTAGTTGATGGTTGGTATGAAAGTCACTTACTGAGCAAGTAGGAGCTCACCCACCTTAACATCTCCAGGTATGGATGTACGCTAGGACTTGAAACTCAGGAAAGGAGAAGACCAGGGGTTTAGTATCTTCTCTACGGTGCAGTGAGTTTCTTGTTATATATTTAAATTGTTTTGCTTTATAATTTGTAATAATTGGGGTGGGAATACAAGCTCAATACCGATGTTCATGTCGGCATTATATAACTTGTGTTTATCGAAAAAGTTTTAAATTTTTTGTTGCGTTTATTTTATGTTGTTTATTTAAATCATGATATACAAGTTGTTGTCGGGAAATGTGGTAAGGTTGTTGGCTCTAATTAGGTTTGATCTGGTTTACCGGGGCTTAATTAGGGTTTTAGGCCGAACATTCTCTAATTAAAATTAGAGGTTGTTACACAAGTCACACTCAAAACACTAAGGAAAATGCTAGAATGAATGCCCACGTCACACTCGAAAGTTGAGTACATGAGTCAATCCATGTAGCTTCGATCCACGTGTTATACACTGACATTTGTGTGTAATTCTTCATCTCGAGAAGCGTATGGGCGGTGGAGTCAAATGAAGCTTTAGGTGTGACTTGAATATTGTCATTATAGTATTTCCCAACATTAAACGGTTTCTATATGAATTTTGGGTTTGTATAAGGAATGAGAAAATCTAACCGTGCCAATTCACTAAAAATTTGTTATTGAATTTTATTGATCTTAACCTATCTATTTGCCATTTAAAAAAAAAAAATATATATATATATATATATAATTTATGTATTTGTCAGTTTTTCTATGTTTATTGGCGATTATATTTGAGATATTGCTAATGATGTGAAAAATTGGATGGACCAGCCAGATGTGGTGGAGCCTGTAGACGAGTTCGTACATTCAAATGTTCACCAACTCTATAACTTAAAAGGATGGAGATTTTAGTCTAGCAGAGATCGTTGCAGATGTGACAGCCAAAACTGTTTTTTTGAACCTATACAGACAAAATTCATTTCATCAACTGACACCCGAAATTATATAGGAAGAGAGTACTTACGCCATATCCAATCATAACACTAAAATGGTGCAATTTTTGTACCATTTTAATGTAACTTTTACACTAAATTTTAAAACCATCTCCAATCCACAACACTATCTTTTACACTATTTTACTTTATTATTATTTTAATATTAAGATAAATACTTTAAAAATAAAAATAAGTACAATACACAACTTTTTTTGGTGAATATACAAAACATATTTAAATAAATCATAAAATTTATGTATTAATTAAATTAATATGGATTATTTAAAAAAGTGTTAAAATAATTAAGATTACTATAATTATATGTAAAAAATAAATAAATAAATAAAAAATAAAAATAAAAAATTATAGCGCTGTGAACAGTGCCGCACCAAATTAGTGTGGCACTGTAGCTGTGCGCCATCCACGTGGGATGGCGCACAATAAAATGGCGCTGGGTTGGAACAACCCAACGTCATTTATGTATACATGGCATCCCAACCAGCGCCAAAATGGCGCTGGTTGGAGATGCCCTGAATTGCATCCTTCCACGACATACAAGTCGAATGATAACCTATCATATCTATTTTTTTATAGAAAGAAATTAACTTTCTGCCTCCGTTGGAACTTAACCACTCACACTCAAGGATGTGTTTGAGGTGAGACAAAAAAGGCAATTGTCTAGGCCCCCACCAACAAAAAGGTCACTTAATTTATGTGTTTAGCTTAGTATATATAGATTTATATAAAAATAATTATATAGTTTCAAAAAATAATTAAATGAATGACAAAGTTGAAAGAGGTAGGCTACTAAAAAGGCACCCACGTTTATGCATAAGAGCTAGACTACTAAATACTCACGTTTATCAAAGTCGAGTCGGTCTTCTTTGGAATCTCTTCCTCAGTCGAAGTAGCAGAATGTCAAGCCGTTTTACTAGTATTGATGAATTGCTATAATACCAATGAGCCAGTACAGGTATTCTCATACGCGAAGAATGTTATCGAGGCATTGAATTCCTTAATTACAACTAAATGTACCAGCTCAAATGGACGAACTAATGCTCTAGCTTAAAACGTGCTTGATGAGTGTCGAAGTTGTATTTGTGCTAACCCCCTCATGAACATTTTTTTTACCAGTGAAAATATATAATTATGCATTAAAAAAAAAAAAAAAAAAAAAAAGCTAAAAGGAAAGTCAATGGCTTTAACTGCCGTAGGGCATGCACATCATGTTCCTGATGAGCCCATCTCCAATCAGACTAGGCAATTAATGAACACAGCTCAGCGTGATAGAAATCCCAGGGTGGGAAAACTAGTCGACGAAAGTCAAGGCGTCTGGATGAGGACAGGCCCACTCCGGAATCTACCGACCCCACCAGCAGATAATACGAGCATTAATGAGGGGCAAGTTAGTCATTTTGTTCGACCAAGAGCCATGGCAGTGGCTCGACAATTTCTCAGTGGGATTTTGCCACCTATTCAGAAATATCCACAAGGCCCATGGGTTACTTCCGTTAGCTGTGGCATCTCCTAAGAAGAGCCCCCTTCTGATGGAAATATGTGAGGATGCCAATGCTCTTGTGTCTGGTAAGGAAAAATGTGGAGTACTACCATGGGAAGTAGGGGTAATGACGAGCTTCTACAATTTGTAGAAGCACTGAAACTGGAAGATCTAGGATTCATTGGTAATCCTTTCACATGGTCGAACAGAAGACAGGGCCACAATTTAATCAAAGCACGGCTTGATAGTTGATATGGGTCTTGCCAATGGGCCCTGGCTGGCCAAATATCCTAAAGCAAGAATTTCTCACCTATATATCCCGGGGTCGGATCATTCTCTCCTCCTCCTTGATACCACCTTCATTCAACGTAAGCCCACTCACCACTTACGAGTCGACAATAGATGGCTGGAGACAGGGTCGGCTCCATCATTTCAGAGGCTTAGGGCGAAACGTTAAAATGGGGCATTATATATATACTAGTTTCATAACGTGCTCCGCACGATTAAACCCGCTCGCTTCGCTCGCGGGAATTTAGTTAAAGAAAGAAATAATTTTAATCACATGGCTGTCGAAGTGGGTAGTCCTTATTTCTGATTGAGCTAGCTATATATAACAACTTGGATGCATTTGTGACTAGTAATAATCTTCACTTCCAGATATTTTTCATTTGCTTGTATTTTCAGATGAGTTATGTGTGTGTACAAAATCAAAAAGTTGTGATTCCATCAGCCAACTTTTAACCCTTTTATATACACACATCTATTCCGTCCTTTGTGGACCACTACAAGCCTGTTCTCTCCTCTTATCACACTTCAATTTGTTATTCAGTATGAAAAGCACAATTGCAGATCAATCTGTTGTCATTCCAATCACTTATGCTCATGGAATCCGCAAGCAAGGTAATTATCTTCTATTTTTTATTTATTTTGATCATATCCTTGATGTTGTGATTTAGATGATCAATATGCATAATTACAGTGATTGGAAGCTAATATCTTGTACTTTTGTTCTGTTTGAATTACAGTGAAGTTGGGAACAAAGATCTCAGAAACAATGAAGAGAAAGTTGAGATTGGGAGCTGGAATTGTTCGGGGAGGTGGAGTGCAGAGAGTTTTCAGACAGTTGTTCAACGTTGGGCCGGACGAGAGCTTTTGAAGGTCTCATAGTGCCATTTATTCACCACTGCTGGTCCAATTGCAGGTGGACATAAAAAATCAATATTGTAGGGGAAATCATGTAGCGGTTAATGAAAAAAATACAATATCATTGTACGTTATATATATCTTGTGACAAAAAAAGGAGAAAAAAAAAATTCTTTTGAGGAAAAAAATTTTCTTTTACTTCAAGGAAAAGAAAATAGTTTACATATTATTATATGAAATGTTAATTAAGTTTATTACGTACATCTTTAATTTCAGAATGATAAAATCAACTAAAACCGCACGCTCACTATGCTTTCGTGACCGCACAACATATATTTATGTGCACACCGGCGTACAATATACATGTGTAGACCACATAGAAATCTAAGTTTGAATACAACTCAAACTCAATATGATATACTTCATGATCAACGTGCGGATCACTTGTCCAAATCATATTCTAACATTATATTAGTAGATCGAACTCAAACATTGACAGACGCACAATATCACTTCAAGTCTAACACCAACTCCAAAACAGAGTTTGATGAAGCCACAAACACGTCAGATATTTATATAAATTAGGATACATGAATATGTGGTTACACGTACATATTCGTATATATGATAAGGAAAGGGGTAAAATGGGAAGTTCAAGTAACGAAGGAAAGGAGAATTATTCTCACTTTTATTATATTGATAGATATATATATACTTCTAAACCTTTTCACTCCTCTTTTCTCCGAACTTGGGTCCGGCAATGAAAAGTGTAACATTTATTATTGGTGGAGTTAAAAAGGATTTTTTTTTTCTTTGAAAAAAAGGTTAGTAACACAAGATAATAACATATAAATAAAATTGAGGTTAATAACGAAAAAATACATCTACTAACAAAAATAATAAGTGATAGTATCAACATAAAAATCAAACAAGTAAGCTAACGACTAATTATTCTATTATTGTAAAATTGTCCCTCGTGCATTATGTGAAGCAAATTTTTTTATAATCTCTTTAAAATCAATATTCGATAATAAATCTTCCTCAATCGATATCAAAGCTAATCTATTCAATCTCTCTTGTGACATTGTTGACCTCAAATATGATTTTATTAATTTTAATTTTGAAAAATTTCTTTCAGCAGAAGCCACAGTAATAGGTATAGTTAATATAGGTATAGTTAATAACACTCTATATGCAATTAGCACATTTGGGTAGCAATTTATTTTACTAATGTAATTAAGTATATCAAGGGCGGTATTATTTTCTTTTGGCATAGTTGCCGATAAGACTCTTAATTCTAAAAATAAATCGTTTCCATCAAAATCAGAATTATTGCTATAGATTAAGGTATTTTGAAGATTAATACATGATTGATTCATACTTTTTTCATCTAATGAATTTAACTTCTTGAAATCAAATAAAAAACCAAAATTACTTTCATACAATTGAAATTGTTCAAATCTATTTTTAAGTGAAGATAAAGCTAGATCTACTAAATATAAAAAGTATTTAATCCTAAATGATTCTTCTAATGACTCCTCAATATCAACATCATTGTTTTCATCAAAATGTTTTTTCTTTTAATTCGACGTTTTATGCGAAATATTGGTTCAATCTCCATCTCACTCGCAAGTGTTTTAGCAAAAGCCATGGCCGATATGAATCCAGTTTCCCTATACCCTTCAAAAAATGAAATTAATCCTTTCACAACAAGAAAAAGACTCTTTAACGAGGGAAATCCCATTGCTAAATGTCAATTTCCCCTCACTAAAGATATTTAGCAAGGGAAAAATCCCGTCATCTTTCCCCTCACTATTGCCTCTCTTGCTAAAGAGTTTAGGTGATGGGATCACATCCCCTCACTAAAAACTTTTTGTGAGGGGACCAATCCCCTCATTAAAATCTTATAGTGAGAGGCAATCCCCTCACTAAATAGCTTTTAGTGAGGGGATTTGTCTCTCACTAAAAGAATCTAATGAGTTGTCAACCACACTAAATAGTTTTTAGTGAGAGGCAAATCCTCTCACTAAAAGCTTATAGTAAGAGGTAATCCCCTCACTAAAATAGCTTTTAGTGAGGGTCCATGCTTTACTTAATAGCTTTTAGTGAGAGATAAATCTTTTCACTAAAAGCTTCTAGTGAGGGGCCAAAAGCCTCTCACTACTAACAACACCAGTAGTCATTAAAAGCCCTTTTCATAGACCTTTTGTTTGCACTCCCGCATTTGACACAAAAAGTAGTGTGACAGAGACAAATAGCACATTTCAAAAGTGTAAATTCAACAATCCAAATCTTATATGCCCACGACTAATATAAATCTCATCTAATGTTCAAAAGAAAATATGAAAGATGCAAATATTGTCTTGAATCTTTACAAACTTTCCAACAAACAAGTACTCAGTCCTAATGAAGTAATGAAGTAACAATTAATATTTTGAAAATCAAAGTAAACACTGAATGGTTTTCAAAAAAAAAAAAATACTTGCATGCACATAGTTGGTTCCACCGAACACACATAACACTTGCAAAAAAAATTAAGAATGTCAATGGTTAATCGATAGAAGAAAAGAACAAAGCAATCATTTTGTCGAAACATTTTGTATCTTAAAATATATATACAATTGCCACCTAATCTCCATAATTTGACGAAAATAATACCAAATTCAAATGAGCAAACATAAGTGTGTAGCATAAGGCCAACCCCATAACATGATTATCTAATAATCATCATTGCTAAAAAACACAATTCAAGTTCTAAAGATAACTATGTAAATGTTCTAACAAAAATATCAAACAGTAACAAATAGCAATGAAAACAATTTTAACCATTCAAAATTCTCAAAATACAAGCTACTAAGTAAATTAGGGCAAACAAGTTCAGGGCACAACTTCCATTAATCTACAACAGATGAATTTCAGACTTCAACTTTGGACACTGAACATTGAAACACCCAACAATAACTCTTTTAAGAACAAATTACATCACCACGTCTCAAGAACATCGAACATTATTGAACGCAATTCAACATCAACCAACGAGATTGAAGTCCCCAAACATGGGTAGTAATTATTTTATAGAAACATTTTGTATCTTAAAAATACATATACAAATTCCATTTAATCTCCATAATTTGTACAAAAAAGGATTGCAAAAACAGATTAATAAACATATAGTGTGTATGTAGCATAACAAGAAGATTTATACATGCATCTTACCCCACAAAATGACTGTCTCTAATAGCAGATAAATACACACAACATTCAAGTTCGTTCCAAAGATTAACTAGCTAAACGTTCCAACAAAAATTAACAAATAAGAAACCCATCAATCTATATGGCATTCAAAATCCCCAACACAAGCTAGTATCCAAATTAGGGCAAACAAGTATAGGGCACAACTTCGATTCATCATCCACAACAGACATTCAACACCAAATCCCCAACAAAGACACTGCCTTTAATATCTATCACACACAAAATCAACAAAAGCAATGATCTTTAACACAATCAAAGCCCATATTTCGCAATTCTACATAACACAACCTCGAATCACACGATTCACACACCACGAAACATCCAACAAACGGATCAGAACCCAAAAATTGACACCATTTCACAGATCGACGGACATATGTCATTATCTGTTTTTGCTTTCTTTGTCTTCTCACTCAGTTTTCCACCCATAATATTGTACAAAACTCACTCAAAGAAATTTGTGTTCTTCAAGTTTAATTCAAAATCAAATATTATTTGCAAGCAAAGCAAACAACATTTAGCCATAAACAATTGACACTAAGATTCAGTGCTAGCTAGTTTCTCTTAATGCATAGCTTCAAATAAAGGGGCTTCCCGTAGAATATATAGCATTCAAGCAAGCACAAATAATCACCAAAAAATGAAGCAAGTATTCCTAAAAATTTATAGGATGAAAATTGATTCTAGATGTATACTTTTAGTTCAAATGGAAGGAAAGAAAAAACAAATCAAGTAGGAAAATAATGTACCTAGAAGTAGAAGTAGCAATAAACGATCTATATCTATTAACTAACGCTAAGCGTCATCCTACAAAAAAAACACATTAAACAATCAAAAAATGTAAATTTCATCAACTCCAAATGCAAATAAACTAACTAATTGAAAAAGACGTAAAACCTTATTTGATTCATCATTAGTCTGTGAAGGATCAATAGAGGACATTTGCTTTCTTTCTATTTCAATCTTATCCAATCTATGGCAAATACTTTCAACAAATTTGCCTCAAATTTAGAATTTCTTCGTCTTTTTTATGAAGTCTTGCCTTAAGCTCTCTAACTTGTGCAGATTCAGATTCGTTAAACTCATTTCTCTTTATTCTACCACCATGACCAAACACATGGCTATGACGTTGTTCTCCAAAGCACTTTTCAATGACCTCAATATTAGAAAGTGATGGGTCAGCATTGACGATCTTGACAATTTCATCCTAGCAAATGGTAAGAAAAACTTTACTCTCTTTAAAAATCAAATGGAAAAAATATAAAGAAAAAAATGTCAATTTACAAAGGATGCTTACGTATTTGTCAATTGTTTTTGGTTCAACTAGCTTCCCGTCTTTCTGCCTTGTTTCAAAGAAAAATGTTGTCGCATCGGTTGTATTGCCATCTTTTCCTCCCTAAAAAGTCATTATAGGATATTAATTCTTCCATCACAAAAATCCCACCAAATACTACATGGAGAGATTAAAAATTACCTTTTGATATCTCAATTCTCTAAAAGGTTTGCTTCTGGTATGATGAAGCAATTTTGCCTTACTCCTATTGATAGTATTTTGATCACTGATTTTCTATTAAAAAGAAAACCCACATTACAATCAACATATAAAGAAGTATATTAAACTCTTTAGATTTGAAAAAATCATACCTTAAATTTTGGAACTAAAAACTTATTTTTCACTAACCATTCCCAATCTTTAGCATGCAACCCACTAGGAACGTTCTTCTCAGCTTCTTCTCGAGTATTGCACGGTTTCATATAATCAACATTTAAAGTTGACCGACAATTTGTCCATAAAGTGTTCATATGCTCCAAAGTGTCATCTTTGTACAACTTTTTGTTTGGATTAGAGAAGAATTCCTGCACAACTCGATGTTTGGATTAGAGAAGAATTCCTGCAAATAAACAACAATAACAATATTTTTTAAGCAAAGAAACTAAAAAATATTAACTACATACATATAAAATCTACAAAGACAACATTAATGGATCCCCAATAGCAATAGCTTAATTTAAGGAATGGGTCTTCATAACCAATAGCAAATAGAACAAAAACAGTTACCCATCTAAATTTAAGGAACGAGTCTTCATAATCAATAGCTGAATTGGTGGTATTATTACCAAAACAGTTACCCATATAAACAAACACTAGGACCTAAAATCATTGAAAACTAAAAAGTTTCAATCATTTACTTTGATTGCATCCCACATGTGGTTCTTGTTAGATTGACTAATGTCCTTCCAAGTTTGCACTCACACAGGGCATATTCTACGATTACGCACTATTTTGCCCAAATGTCTTGACCAAGATTTATGATTATTTGAAACCGCGCGCTTATTATAAAATGTAATGTTAAGCTTTTTTCCACCATGAAGAAGAGCAACAACTTTGTTCTTGTTTTTTCCCCGAACTTTTCTTTGATTAGAATCTATGATGTAAAAAAAATAACCAAATAATTGCAAGAATAAAAAACATATAATTCAAATCAAATAGATTTTCAATAACATATACTTACTTTCAACACAAACTTCTGATACAACATACACAGAATCACCAATTTTGCCATCAGCATTTACAGGAACATATTTTGGGATAAGGTATTGGCCAACGGCTTCTTGTGGTAATTCAAACTCCTAAATGAATTAAAATTTGAACAAATATAAAAAGTAAGGATATGTAGATATTTTACAAAAGAATACTTTCATGATTGTTTACCTTTCGACCAGTTTTGGGTAAGCTAATAGCTTCCAATCCATTTTCATCAACGAATTCTTTCGAACATGTTATGAACAGTTGAGCAATGTTAACCTTCTCATTCCCATCAATAACATCACCTTCTACAAGGACCTTCTTGTCTGCTCTCAAATTCCCTGATATCCGATCATTTATAACCTTAGGTTTGACATAACTGCAGGAACCTACACAAAAAAAGTCAATATAGTTAGTAATGTTGAGACATATGCAACCATCAAATTGATATAAACAAAACACAATAAACATTACCAAGATTTAGATCATCATGTGGCAACCTAAAGGATAAAAGTTTGCCCATTTCATCTTTTCAAGATAAATCGGTATGTCTTTCACCATTTCATGTTCCTTTAGCATAATCATGACATCTTGATCACCTTTCAATAGTCTTCCATCCCCATCAGTAACTTTAAATCTAATCGAATAGACATCAATGAATTTTTTGTAAATTGCGAGTATATCCAAGAAATAACTATTGTTACTGAAATTCTCCTCATGGTACTCAACATCACCAATGTACATGATTAGATTGTGTGATGTGAATGTATCTTAAATAAAAGAAAGAGATACATGTCATATTAAGTAATTCAACATCTAAGTGGAAAAATAGTTCTCAAAGATAGAAATTAAGATAACACAAAGTAAATTTACAAAAGTAATACCACTAGACACTTCAATAGGATGACTTGACTGGAATCCATTTCCACACTTCTTTCCCAACATTTTTGGTACGTTGAATTTTCTAATCTTGCGCTTAGTACCTTTATTCTCCACATGCCAACATAAATGATGCAAATTAATAGTAATTCTCCACATGCCAACATAAATGATGCAATGCAAATGTACGTAAATTAAACCAAGCAATAGACAAACACAAACCACTAATTAGATGTAGAATTTTGACAAACCTTTTTTCCTTTTTGACTCCAACGTCTTCATGATGCCTCAAATAGACCTCACATAGTAAATTGAAAAATCATGCAAAAAAATTAAGACAAAATTAATATGAGTTGATTGAAATTGTCAGTTCAGGGACTGGAACCCATGTGCAACTCCAAAGCCCCAAACCAAAGAAGTTAATGATGTTCACAATGGGATATGTTTGACCTATTTCTACATTTTAGAACGTTCCCCTGGCCATTGTTTCTTTCAAGATTATGACAATAGTGAAAAGGAATAATAACAAAAAAGAACAAGAATTTATTGCTCATTCTAAAGCAAGTCTTAAGAAGAAATGTGAATGCATTAGAGTATAAACTATTCATCACATAAAACCGCTAATCAACATGAAAAAGCCAATAGGTTGAAACATAATTAGAACAAGTTTTGGTAAAACTTGTATAGATATAATCAACTCTCCCAATCTAAATTCAAAAATACTCAAATAATCAAAACTCAATCAACATGATATGATTCACATAAAGTGAGAGTGAAACGAATAATGGACTGAAGAACCACAAACGTCAACACATCGCCAGTCGACTAAAGATTCCCCACATGTCAAAATATAGTTCAATTCACTCACTGACACAATCTTCTTTAAATCAACCTACAAGACAAAACAATTTGAATAAAAAAACCAAAAACAGTTCAAACAGAAGGAAAAAAATTATGTAAGAAAATAATGTACCTAGAAGTACAACAAAAAGAAATGATCTATACCTATAAACCAATGTTAAGCATCATACTCATTTGGCTCTTCCTTTTCTCTTTCTTTCTCTAGCCGGTGTTTCAATTACCATTGGGTCTAAGTCAGTTCTAATCTAATTGTTTTGCTCATTAACATCCATGGAAATAGAACTACTTCCTTTAAAACTGAATGGCTCATTTTGTTGGTATGCTTCACCAAAATCATCAACATTGCCATTTTCATCATCATTTTGAGATGGCACCGCATACAAATTATGGGGTTGTATCTTAATAACAATATTCCAACCTTTATTAATGTTATCCAAGACATAAAATACTTGCAAGGCTTGGTTGGCTAAGATAAATGGTTCGTTTGTTTTCAAAAGTTGATGAGGATTAACACTTGTGAATCCAAATTTATCTACTTTCATTCATTTCACCCTATCAAGCACATCGAACCATTTACACTAAAATAGCACCACTCGTCTCCCACCAAGGTATTTTAGCTCAAGAATCTTTGTCAAGACACCATAATAGTCAACATATTCACTGCCAGTCTCATTATAGCCACGCAAGTATACCCCACAATTTGGTGTTACACGTCTTTCATCACATTTTTTTGTTCGAAACTTATACCCATTCACTGTATAACCATTATAACATGTAATGTATTTGACAAGTCCACGAGTCAATGAAAATATGGACTTGCTTGTCGCTTCTTTGTCTCTCGCATGCAATTTTACAACCTAAAACCATATTGGAGTGTAAATAAATTAAGTTGGATAAATAAACTTAAACACAAAAAAATTACACTCACTTTACTTCTAAACCATGTACTAAAAAATTGATTATGTTCATCGTTTGAAAAATGTGAATCACTACTGCCATGACATTTAAAATATTCTCTGCATTGCGATATAAAACAAGTTATACATAAATTTCTTGAGAGGAAAAGAAACATAAAAAATGTTATGAAATAACCACTTACTGAAGGAAAGGTTGAACTTCCTCACAATTCATTAAAACATAAGTATGAGCTTGTTCCCACTCCTCATCAGAAAGTTCGCAAGGCATATCTAACCCAATTGCTTGTCCATATTATGAAAACAAAGAAATTTTCCCAGAAGGTAGGTTATAATTTCCATCGTAATTCCTTTTGAGCTTGCTAAATTTCGTTTCAATGCCCTCTAGGTATCTTGAGCAAAGTGTCATGCACTCGTTTGCAATATAGCTCTCCGCAATCGAACCTTCTGGGCAAGCCATATTACAAATGAATTATTTTAGTTGATACAATGACCGTTCAATTGGGTACATCCATCGAAATTGAACAGGCCCACCAATCTTAGCCTCATTGGCTAAATGAATAGGCAAGTGAACCATCACATTGAAAAAAGATGGAGGAAATATCTATTCTAATTTACACAAAGTCAAAGGGATTTGAGATTCAATTTGAACCAACTCATCCACTCTTAATGTATTAGCACCTACACTAGTGAAAAATAGAGAAAGCTCTGTTAGGGGTTCACATACATCTGTTGGAAGGAGACCTCATATTATAATAGGAAGCAAGTGTTGTAATAGAACATGGTAATCATTGCTCTTCAAACCAGAAATTTTACTTTCATTCATGTTCACGCATTGAGAAATATTAGATGAGAATCCATCAAGAACTTTCAATTGTTTTTAAAATAAGCAAAATTGGTGCTTTTGTGCTTGAGATAGTGTGTAAGATGCCACAGGTAACTCAATTCTATCTCTTTTGCGGATGGGGTGCAACTTTGGTCTTATTTTCATGAGCTTTAAATCAAGACGAGACTATAGAGTATCTTTAGTCTTTCCTTTTATATTTAATATTGTCCCGACCACACTATCACATATATTTTTCTCGATGTGCATTACATCCAAATTATGTTGCAACAAAAGTGTGCTCCAATACGGAAGCTCGAAAAAATGCTTTTTTTGTTCCAATTGTCACCTCTTTTCTTATGTGATATCTTAATCTTTTTGGTTGAATCTTTGGTTAAGGTGATTCCTTCAAGGTCATACACTTGAGCAAGGACATTACTTCTTGAAAATGACTTCAGGCAATTTTATCAGTGGAGGCAATTTTAACTCTCTAGTTCCATCAAAGTTTTAATGTCGTTTCGCCATTTGTGCTTTCTTGGAAGAAAACGACGATGAGACATATAGCATTGCTTCTTAGAATTAGTTAGCCTCTTTGAACTAGTTTCTTTATTACAAATAGGGCAAGCTAATTTTCCCTTGGTACTCCAACCAGACAAGTTGCTATATGCAAGAAAGTCGTTGATTGTTCATAGAAAAGTTGCCTTCAATGTAAAATTTTTATTAGTCGATGCATCAAATGTTTCAACACCTATTTCCCACAAGTCTTTCAATTCTTCTATAAAAGGTTTAAGATATATATCAATTGCATCTCCGGGGCTATTTGGACCTGGTATAAGTGTTGAAAGAATAAAATTAGATTCTTTCATACACATCCATGGAGGCAAATTATAAGGAATCAAAATTACTGGCCAAATAGTATGTGAATATTTAGGCTGAGAGAAAGGTTGGAAACCGTCGCTAGCAAGAGCTAGTCTCACATTGCGAGGCTCAGATTAAAAATTTTCATGAAATTCATTGAAAGATTTCCACGCCAATGAATCAGCTGAATGTCTCATTACTCCATCGTCTCTTCTTTCATAATTAGATGTGATCAAACTATTTCACGAGATCTAGAATCGGTGTCATTTCATTTAACACAAGGACATCGAATCATATCTATTTCACCAGTCATTTTAAAAGCATAATCCAAAAATTGTTTAACCCCATCTTCATACATTTCACTAAATCGATCTGTGTCAACTAGCTTAATCCATTGTTTGTCAGGCACCATTCTATTTATAAGTATTTAAAAAATTAAAATTAAGAAAAGTTGAAATAATAAGGCACTCAAGTCAATTAAGACTAATTAAGGTGATGATCAAGAAAAAAATTATGTCACGGCTAAAACAATAGTACACACATTGTATAGATATTACTACAAAGATATTAGGAATATCCATAAAACATTAACAACATCAAGCACATGTGCGAAGGAAACAATTAATGTATGCTCTCACATTAAGATATTGGAGCTATAATTTCCCAAATATGGCTAAAACAATGATTCGCTCATTATATAGATATTCCACTTACCGTATTCCTAAAATTCATAATTGGGATGAAATCTAGCAAAAAATACTCATTTCTTAATAACACATTTCAAGCTTACAAGTTTATAAGATTTGAAACACTAAACACCATATTTGAAACACTAAAGGAAAATCCTGACATAACATAACATCAAAAGCAAATCTCACCAAATCACCAAACCAAGCAAAATCTCAACATAATGACACTCAATGAAATGGAAATTTTTGGATTTAGCAAGACCATGACATTTTGATGAGACTAAAATCGAGAATCAACAAATTAAAAACCTAAAACCATCAATCATCCCAACCAAACAACAAAAACCACAAACAAATGCAATCAATTTCGATTGAGAATCAACAGAAGTAATTCAAGAGTACGAATCACATATGCATTTTGCAATTGATAGCAAAGCCAACCAAACCACAAAAAAAAGTCACCTGAAATCTCAACTGCAAAGGCTGGTCTCCGCAAGCCGATTGAGCCCTAAATCACAGTCTCTGTCTATTCGTTCGCGTCGGTTCCCTGTAAATAAAAAAAAACGAACACACAAGAGAACTGAAAAACGATGAAATCAAGACATAGAGACAGAGACAGAGATTTAAAGAGTTGACGATTTGGTTGTAGAAACGATGAGATTGACGAAGCAATGCGAATCGAATTAAAAAAAAACAACAACGAAGAGAGATCTCGCACAATCGCACTCGAGAGAGAGAGAGAGAGAGAGAGAGAGAGAGAGAGAGAGAGAGAGAGAGAGAGAGAGAGAGAGAGAGAGAGAGAGAGAGAGATCACCTGAAAATGGATGAGCAGATTTGCGAAGTCGAAGACAAAGCCGATCGCGATCCCTTCGCAAATAAAGTCTAAGAGACGAAGAGGTCGAGTGAGCGAAGTAGAAACGTAGAAACCCTAGTGAGAAGTCGACAAAGAGGTCGAGTGTTCGTGAATGTGTCTTAAATGAGTTTTAGTGAGGGGGGTTATTGGCTTATACACCAAAATTAATATGGGCCAGTAGTGAGGGTATATACCCTCACTAATACAAGCTATATAATGGTCTATAGTGACCGGTTCTAATACTCTCACTAAAGTTGGTAGCTAATAATTAGATTTCTTGTAGTGTTTTAATTGTTCAATAGTAACATCTATATGCATATCTCTAGATTGTAAAACTTTGCTAACTAAATTAATTGCATGTAATATATCATACCAAATAACCATTCCTAATAAGAATTCAAATTTTTTAAGCTCATGTTTTAAACTTTTTGCCTCACTTTTCGTTATTGGATCATTACAAGTCTTGGCTAATTCTTTTAAAGCTTTTTTTATTTGTGGAGCTTGGAATCTAATTGCTTTAACGCTTTCAACTCGACTTTCCCATTGTGTTTGTGATAATGGGTTCAATGTTAAATTAGACACATTATTTAGTAAGATGCTCCATCTTTTTATAGAACTACCAAATATGTTATAAATTCGTTGCACCACTCCAAAAAATGTTGTAGCTTTACTACACGATAAAGCAATGTCACTAATTGTCAAATTAAGGCTATGACAAGCACATGGTGTATAAAATGCTCTAGGATTTATTTCTAACAATCTTTTTTGCACTCCTTGATGTTTTCCTTTCATATTAGATCCATTATCATAACCTTGTCCTCTAATATTATCTATGTCTAAATCAAGTATTTTAAAAATAAATAACAATTTATTGAAAATGCCTAAACCCGTTGTATCATCTATTTGTACAAATTCTATAAAGTATTCTTCTATTGCTATGGGACTTTTTAGTGAATTAACACACCTTATAACTAGAGACATTTGTTCTTGGTGGCTTGCATCCGGAGTGCAATCAAGGATTATTGAATAATATTTTGCTTGTTTAATTATTTGAACAATTATATCTTTTACTTTGGATGATAATGCAATTATTAATTCATTTTGAATACTATGACTTAAATAGTGATATTGAATTTTATTATCTTGAATACGTCTAAGATGTTCTTGCATAGTTGGATAAAAAATTGCAATCATTTCAATCAATTTTAAAAAGTTTCTATTACTATTTTGATAAATCCTCTCATTTGTTCCACGAAAAGCTAGAGAACTTTGGGCAAGAAATTTAACGGCTGCGATTATTTTTAACATTACTTTCTTCCAATGTTCTTTCTCTTTGTTAATTTGTTCTTGAATATGTTTAGCTATTGTTTGGTTTTTCTTTAATCTATTTTGCAAGTCAATCCAACAAGTCATATTACGAATATGCTCTTTAGTAGTTTCATGGGCTTTAAGTCTTATCACTAATATGTTTCCAATCTCTTATGCCATCTTTTGCTAATTGAGTCCTACTATTATTATCATTTGTTTTAAATATTTTACAATAAAAGCAAAATACTTTGTCTAATACTTTGGAATATACTAGCCATTTTCTTTCATGTTCTTCTCCATTTGGTAAAATTCGATTATAATGCATTAAAGAAAAATGTCTATCATATTGATCACAAGGAAACTTTATGCTAATATCTCTTAGAGGTTCACTTTCAATCAATAAATCTATAGAATTTCTATCAAGATCCCATGTCGTAGGATCATGAATGTTAAAAGTATTTGATGTTCTAGGGTTTAGGCCTCTCAATAATTACTTGTTCATCTTCATTATTGAATTCATCATTGTCATAATTCCTATTATTAGTGTCTTTATAATAATAATAATAATAATTATTATTATTATTATTACTAATATCTAAATTACATCCAACATTGATAATTTCATTAAAAAACTTCCTAGCAAGATGACTTGAGTTATTACCTAAATTATTTGTTTCACATCCAACATCTACATTTTTATCAACAAGTTCTCTATGATCAAATTTATTTGAGTTATCAACTATATCATCATTTTCACAATCAACATCTAAATTTTTACCAACAAGCATACTATTTGAGTTAGTAACTCGTTCATCTTTATTTTTTTTAAATTTATCTAGGCCTCTTAATGATTTTGTTAATTCTTCTTATTTTCTTATTTTCTTAATTTTATCATGACCGGAAGGATATTTTCTAGGCAATATATTTCCTACACAAACAATAAATATAAATTTAAAGGGATTATATATCAAAAAAAATAAATATAAATTTAAAGAAAATAAAATATAAAACCCGATTTTAAGGCTCCTTGTATTAAAGTGATACTGAGGTATATATATTGGGTAAGGAAATATAAATCTGAAAAATAAAAATAAATAGCTCATTGATTTAATTATTTCTACAAGATCAAATTTAAGCTTATTTATCCTAAAAAAGAAAGATCAAATCAAAGTAATAAAAGTTGATAGTGTACCTTTAATCCACAGTTGTAGAAGTGCACAACTCAAATCTTTTTGCAATCTACACTACGATACACTTGTTGTCTTGTTAAAATAGAAAACCATTAGAAATAATTGAAATAGGGAAAAAAAAGATATGGTGTATTGAATAAACGAGGGAAGTGAGAGACAATGATCAAAGATGTTGATTATTAATTAAGAGAGGCAAAGTGAGATTCTTGTTGCTTGCACGTTTGCACAACAGTGAGAGAATGAGAGTGGAGAAATAAGAATTGTAGGAGTAGGAGAGTTGAGAGTTGAGAAGATGGATTGAAGAGAAGAGAATCGTTTGTTTTTATTTTTTTTTTTTTTTTTTGGGCTGATGTGAATGGTGATTGATGGAGGATGACATGTTGATTTTTTGTTGGAAAGGAGGAGACGAGAATACGTGTTGAATTATTTTTTTGGCTAACCAACCTTTTTTTTTCAATTAAAAATATGAAATTACAAAAGTACCCCAATTTTTTTATAAATTGGGGGCCTTCTAGTATTTGGGGGCCTGGGGCGAAGGCCCACCAGGCCCCCTATCAAAACTGGGCCTAGTTGGAGAAGGAAAGTTGTAAGGATACCATACAAGATTTTTGGTGTCAATCCAAACCAGGGCGGAATAAGGGGATTGCGAAGAAGTTAATAGTTACCAAAACCACAATTATACAATTGAGGAAAGCACACCCAAAAAGCAACTCGAGGCTTCAAATTGAAAGGACACTCATTGAATTGAAGAAGCTAGATAAGGTTGATTATCTAGATCAGAGCATAAGAAAACAACTTAAGAAAAAGTTATAGTTGTTTTATAAAGAGGAAGAGGAATTTTGGAGAACAAGATCTCACATCGATTGGCTTAAGTTAGGGGGATAGAATTACATCATACTTTCATGCAGTCGTCAAGGAAGAACAAGATCGAACTGATTATTGGGATTGCGAATATCTGAAGGTGAAACTGTTTTTTCTCATCCAAAGCTTAACAATGAAATCTCTTCATATTTCTCATCTCTATTCACTTCGTCCCGGGACACTCACCCCTCATCTAACCTAGACAATATCCTAGACTCACAACCTAGGAGAATCAATGAGGAGGATAATATCATGCTCACTTAACCATTCACCTAGGAAGAAATGTTATTCACTGTAATGGCCCCAAATTCTATAACCTAAATTTGGGCTTTCGCTCGGCTTAGATTTACGCAGACCCTGAATCAACACCCATGAAATCTACGTAAACCTAGTCAGTCTTCCCTATTCCTATCCATTTACTGTGTTATTTAAGTTGATTTATTATATATTAGTGAGTTATACAATTTATCAAAGTGTAGCGGAAGCAAACTAACTCCAACCAATGTAAATACTCCTAAGACACTCGTTAGGACAACCTAGAGTGTGGAAACCTTCGTATGTATACCAACATTAAGTCAGAGGAGATACAACATAGTATACATGTCCAAACCTTTCTCACAACCCATAACCCATAGTATTCTCGAAACAGATACATATAATATTGGAAACCTACCTAATAGGCGAGCTTAAAATTATAATAAACCTTCACTTCAATCGCCTATTCCGGTCCTTTCCGCTTGTCTGTTCTGAAACACGACGAATCTGCACCTACATCATAAAAAGGACGGTGAGTACATAAGTAAAATAGTAATAACCAAATGGATATCCAATATCATTTCAATGTCAAATAAACGACTAATTAAACATCATGCGTAAATATCACAAAGAGTATGGAAACAACATGATAATGAATTACGGAGATATCAACAATAAATGAGTGTCCAGAAAAATAAAAGATAGGTGCAAGCAGTCCCGACTTAGTGAAACAGTCATTTGAGCGAGGAATAAGCTACCCCTTTAAGCTCGGAGTTTTAGGACGTGACCAACTCACACCATCCTAAAATCCACGCGAATAGGAATTCCTCAATAATCTAGTGAAGTAATTCCCACTCTGTATATAGGAACCAAAAGATCAGCTCGTAAATATCAAGTTCCAAAAATAGTAACGTGCATCCCAAGTTCTTGGCGCTAGGGTATGACCCCAGGTAACCCGTCCTCTCAAGGATCACGCTGACTCACTTGCTCTTGGACCACTTAATCAGAATATAGTTCCAAACCAAGATATAGCAAAATAATAACAATTCTAACTGCTCAACAATAATGATAATAGCCAAGTAAATGCACAAATGAAATAATATTAAAATTCCATTGGTTTTACTCACTGTACTCCCGGTACAACATGAAACCTCGTGTTCATAGCTCTCGAACGTCACCAACTAACCCCGCAAGCTTAACACCAGTCACTTAGTGACGCAGCGGAGATCTTCCAAACCAGTTGAACGAATCCACGAACAACTCGATCTAGATCAGAACTTAAGCCAAAGTTCGAAAATTATTTTATTTCAGCCAAAACTACAAATTACACCCAATAGATCGCTTAAATAGCGAAACCCTAAAATTTGCCAAAAATAGTAAAAAGTCCAAAAAGCCCTAAACTGAAAACTAGACAAAAAATAGAAACAAATGCCGCAAACGGCAATAAAAATGGAAATTTCTAATGAAAGTTATAAGCAAAAGGAAACTTTCCTAAAATAGCAAAATTGCCGTTTCGGAGGGCGAAACGATGGAATTTCGCCGAAAAACGTCGTAGTCACAGCATAGCGGTGAGTTGTGATCTCCACGCCGTTTCCAATAAACCCAAGCCCCCGGAACGCCAAAAATCAAATGCCCAAACTTCGCCATTTGCGGATATTACTAAAATGCCATCCTGTCATATCTTTCCATCATATTTTTCCAAGAATTTACAAGCTAATTCTTGGACTTCATCATTTGGTATCAGAGCCTGCTTCAGCGTGATTGGAGAAATCATGCCGCCGAAGAGGAACCAGCAGCATATCGAGGAGGTGTATGACCGTGACAATCTGAATCGACAAATTGGCCAATTGATTGACCAACGCATGGGCGCGGTGGTAGAACGATTAACTGCCATAATCGATCAGTTTTTCGGTCAATATATGAATCGTATCCGTAACCATCGAAAGGAACCTGTTGGTGACGAATCAGTAGGAGATTCTTCTACTGAAGGGAAGGATGAGTATGTTGAGGCACTGAGGAGGCGCTGTAGGCCGCGTGCAGTTGAGGATGATCGCAGACGGTGGGAGTCTAGGATGAAGGCGGAGGTCCCAGAATTCCATGGCACCCTTCAACTGGAAGAATTCTTAGACTGGCTAGTGTCAGTTGAAGAAGTCCTAGAATTCAAAGGTGTGCCCGAAGACAAGCGTGTGCAACTGGTTGCGACCAGGTTCCCCAACAGGGCCATGGCTTGGTGGCAACAGCAGAAGTTGATGCGGAATAGGAATGGAAAGGCGAAGATCACCTCATGGGAGAAGATGAAAAAACACTTACGGGCTGAGTTCTTGCCTTACAATTTCCAATGCCTTATGTATCAGAGGTTGCAGAATCTGAGACAAGGGGTAAAGTCAGTAGATGATTACACTACTGAGTTTTATTAGTTAGTCGCTATAAACGAACTGGAGGAGACTAACTACCAATTAGTGGCGCGGTATATTGGTGGACTGAGGGTGCAGATCCAAGATGTCGTCAACATGTTTGATTCGGCTTCCTTATCTGCAGCGCACCAGTGAGCATTGTTGGTGGAGAAACGACAGCGTCGGGGTGTGAGTAATGCTTCCAGTAATGTTAGTGTTGGGACAGCCAATACTGGAGGTAATATCGCTGCAATTAACCCTGCTAGTTGCACAAACAGACCTAGCACTAGTGGGATTAAATGCTTCGGTTATGGCAAAGTTGGTCACAGGAAGTTAGAATATAAAGGGAAGAAGGCTCTATTTATTGAGAACGAAGAGGAAGACGAAGGGAAATAGGCCAACATCACTGCAGAACCAGTGTTTGATACTTCTGACGACACAAAAGAGGAGGTCGTGATTGGAGATGTGGGTGCTGCCTTAGTTGTAAGGCGTTCTTGTATGACTCCTAGAGCTGTCGTTGATGATGAGTGGCTGCGGAATAACATCTTTCACTCCAAGTGTACCATCTTAGGCAAGGTGTGCAGGTTCATGATTGATGCAGGCAGTTGCAAGAATATCATCTCAGTTAAAGCGGTTCAGAAGTTGGGCCTTGCAACTGAACAACACCCCATCCTTGGCAGTTTGATAGGGGAGTTGTGCATGATGGCAGAACCAATAAATACACCCTTATATTCAAGGGAGTGAAGATTGTGCTAGTATCCGTCAAGGACCCGGAGGAAGTTAAGCCTACTAAAGAATCTAGTAGTTCGCTGTCTTTGGCAAGATTTGAAGATGAATTATAGGATTCTGAGGTCGTTTACATCTTGATGGGAAAGGAGGTAGATAGAGATGTTGATGTTCCTAAAGCTACAATTCCTATTGTGAAGGAGTTGTAACAACCCTAAATTTTTAACTGACTTGTGTTGCACTTGTCAGAATTGTGACCCGGCTACATGAATACTGGACAGTATTTTGAACTTTGGGAGTCGACACCGAAGTGATTTTATGATTCTTTGATTGTGTGTATTAGTATTGTAGTATTTTACGGGTTTCGAGCCGTTCGGGCGGTATTTAATTGAGTGAGGTTTCGACTAGTTAAACGGGGGAGAAAAACGAGTAAAAAGTACAAATAAATAGAATGGTTACACATTTTAATGTGTAATAAAGAGAAATAAATAGAATGGTTACACATTTTAATGTGTAATAAAGATAAATAAATAGAATGGTTACACACTTTAATGTGCAATAAAGAGAAATAAATAGAAAAGTAAAAAGACCCATAAGGGTAGTGTTTTAAAAGTGTGTAGGAATTAAGTTGGGGGTAAAAATGTCATTTGGCCTTATATATATATATATAAAAAAAAACCTACACTATTCACCTCCTTCTCCAAACACCCACCGCCGCCACTTATCTTCTTCCTCCCTTCATCTCTCTCGTTGGTCTCCCACTCGGTCTCCCCTCACTGTAACCTTCACCGAGGTCCGCTTTCTCTCTCTCTCCCACTCTTTCTTACGTTTTTCACTGTTTTTTTTTATTTTATTGTTGTTTTGGTTTCGCCGGAAAACGCCAAGCTTGGCGGCGTTACTGGCCGGACCGCCGCACCAGGAGGTTGTCGGGGACTAGATCTCGCCCATACTAATGTCCTACAACCCTCCAAAGTGTGTCCGAAATCTAGTTGCGTTTTAAAACAGCTTTTATTATTTCATGTGATTGTTTTTGTGTTGTATTTTATCTTATTTTTATTCTTTCTTTTGCCGTAAAATCGCATGTTTGAAAGGATTTGCTGGTTGAACCATCACTCGGTGTGGGGTTATCACGGATCTTGCTCATGTCCTCAATGGTCTCTCGCGGTTTTGGTTCATCTAAAATACTATTAATATTGTTATTTTGACGAATTACTTGTTACGATTTTTATTAAACAATTGGACTCGTTGTAGTTTCTTAATAATGTTGCGTGGTTTCGTGTTTTGATTATTCTTTGTTGATGACGTCGGTGTTGAGTTTTCACCAAAGTTTTGTCAATTTGGGTTTGATTTACCGATTGAATTGTCGAGGTTTTCGAGTCATTTAAAAGGATGGGAAAATGTGAAGGGTATCGACCTAGGATTAATTAATGCCTCGACCCATTAATTAGAGTTTCCAACCTTGTTAGGTAGCGGAAAACTTGGGAATACGCGTTAGAACGAGAGTTTGTTTCGCGGGTTGCGATAGTTCAGGTAAGTACAATTGCCTTAAAAAGCATTTGTACGTTTGTAAGCCAGTAAGAAAATGCCATGTGATTCATTATCATTTATTCAGTCTTGTTATGCTCTATTATTGGTATTCCATTCCATTTCTTGTTGTGTGTTTCTGGCGTAAGTGTTTTGTCTCGAAAGTACTAGGACCCGCACTAGAGGGATAAACGCGGCACTCGTGCGCACGAGTGTGTGACCACCCTTAGTGACCGTGTGACACCGAGTATTGGGGGTGGATGGGTTTGAGTCCTTTCCGGTCATAGTCGTGCCTTCGCTTGTGTCGATGCCCGGAAGATCTCGCGAGGTCTTCGCCGTTATGCTATGATTTAGACCACTTATGGGCCTCTTTTGATTCCTTGGAACACACTTAACTTTCGATTGATATCTATTAGTCTCGTTTATCATGCATCTTGTCTATTTAATTTCCTGTCTTTTATTTCCGCATGATATTTAGACGCTTTACTTGTATTATCATGAATTACTTGTTGTTTTCTTCATTGGCATTACATTCATTTTTCTCCAGCTTGCTCACCGTCTAGTTTGTGACGGTGGGTGCAGATAGGACGAGAGCGAGGGGCAAGGGACCTTGCCTAGGAGATTTTTTAAGGATTAGCAAATGGACTTGAGGTACCGAGATGTAGGCTCATGTTTATTTCTTTTTGTATGACGTTTATATATATATATGATTGTTTTGGAACTAGGGAATATGTTTTGAAGTGGATTCCATCAATCCATTTTGTTGACTTAGAATTGAACATATTGGGTTTTTCCACATTTATATAGATTCCTAATTTCCTTTGATTGAGTTATTTCCCAATTCTTGAGTAGTAGGTAATTTGCTTCCGCTTGTGTTATAATTGCAATAACTCTTTCATAAAATGTGAAATTTTGATGTTTTGAGGTCGACTAGGCTCGTCAGTGGTCGTTGAGAACCGACTCGGGGCTTGCACGGGTCTAGGCGGGCGTACCCAAATGCATTGGGAATTTGGGGCCGTCACACAGTTGGTATCGAGCTTAGGCTTTAGAATCTTAGGGACATGGTATATAGTTATCTAAAAATTGTGATACCAACATCACAAGCATTGGTATCGAGCATAGGCTTTATAACCTTAGACACGAGTTTAGAGTTGTCTAAAAATTGTGATACCAACATCAAAGTTGGTATCGAGCTTAAGGTTATAACGACCGACTCTCAAGTTAAAATACAAGCCATTAAGACAATGGAAGTTAGGAATGGTTGAACTTAGAGTGGAAACCCTATAATCCTTTTAAAAACTTAGATGGGGAGTTTGGGATAAGTCGGATTTAACTTTGTACATATTATGATTGTTGTGTGTATTATATCGTATCGATAGCTATCCATTGATCCGAGAAAGTCGTTTTCTTGTTCAAACGACGATGGCGGATCACCCAGTCCGAGCGACGATATTGGCATGATTTTGTCACGATGCCTTGAGAAGATACGTACATTGTCTCGGAGAGGCTGCGACGTAGGACCGAGATTTGGTGAGTTAGTGAGGTTACTGAGGACACCCGCACAGGCTACTACGACGCGATCTACCCCGACTATGTTACTTCCTACGAATACTACTCGAGGAGTCGAGATTTTGATTACTGCAACGTTCGCGAATCCGATTTCGTTAGCGCGATACTTGAGGAGTCATGTTGTTACGTCGCCTGCGCAACCGAGGATGAAACACCGCCGATAGCACAAGTAAAGGAGTTACCTACTACATTAACTACACCGGCGGCCACGGCTGAGGCTACTTCAGTTACTACTCCAGCAAAGAGTGCGAAAGCCACTACCAAGGCTAGGTAGTGGAGAGAGTTCAAGAGGCACGACCCGTTGAAGTTCTATGGTGGTACCAATGTTAGAGCAGCAGTGTTATTCTTGAAGAATCACGAGAAGGTTCACACCATCATTGCTACTGAGGAACACATGAAGGCGAGTATCTCTTCATCAATGTTGCAAAGGGAGACGACGATTGGCGAACGACAATCGTTGCTACCGAGGCATCCCGAGCGATTGGGTTGACTTCAAGACCCGCTTTAGTTAGAAGTACTTTCCGCCGACTCGTCCTTCGAGCGAAAAGGAACGAGTTCATTGCGTTGAGGCGAGCGCATGTGAGTCCATGATGGAGTTTAAGATTCAATGTTTCTTTTGGTACGAATTGGTTTGGTGCATTTCATGTTCGGGTTATAATACGAGAAGATGAAATTAAGACCCTTGTGGGTAGCGTATGTGGTAGAGCGAAACAGATGTCGACGCTGCTAAGATATTGAATCGCGTATGAGTATTTGTTACCCAGGGTTAGATTTTAGGATGCGTGTTTAGAGCAAATGGTGATGCAATTAATTCGAGAAGATTTAAGTCGTGAGATTGCTTATGCATTCGAATATCTGAAAGTTTGCGAGAAGAACTGATCAACCCATGACCTGGAGTGAGTTGCGATCGTGTTCGCGCTGAGGATATGAGAACGTCACGGTACGATGCTCGTTCGAGTTACGTAATGATCCTGAGAGCTTGAAGCACCTATTCATTCAGAGGGAGCTGAATCTGACACAAAAGCCTTGGCCTAAGTTCGTGAAGGATTACAACTTTTCGTTTTACGTAGCATCCGAGGAAGACCAACGTTGTGGCTGATGCGTTGCGCGCAAAAAGGATTGGATGCGGAAGTAGTCGTGTGTCAAAGAACCTACGAGCATGGTTTACGTGAGGCGATCAAGTTGATGAGTTCACGGACGTGCCGATGACTACCGTAACCTAGATACGTGGTCAAACGATGTTGTAGACCGTCTCATTTGGCATTTTGCGCGAGTGACAAAAGGCGATGCGTCCTACCAATGGTGCAAAGTGAGATGGCGGATAGTTTAGATTGCCCAGACGAGCCTGGCCGACGACTCATGCTAGAGGTATCACGGGCGACTGGGGTTTCCATTGGTGGCTGATGTGTGTGAAGAGTTACTTCAGGAGATTCATCGTTTTGGTTTTGTTGTGCATCCGGGTCGACCTAAGATGTGCGCCGAAATGCGACATTCTTTTGGTGGCCAGGGATGATTTCCGAGGTGTTGGAGTTGTTCGAACGTGTGATGTTCCAGCGCGTAGAGGCTGGGCATCGACGACCTGGAGGACTATTACAGCCTCACCCATTTCTTAATGGAATTGGGCATATATGGATATGGATTTCGTTAGTGGTTGCCCCGATCTCCTCGTGGTCACGATAGCATCCGGGTAATTGTGGATAGTTTTATTTGAGACTTAAGAGTGCCCGGAGTGGCGAAGAAATACTTGTCGAGTATCACAATGAGCTTCGCATGATTCGAGGAGACTATAAATATCTCAAGGTCTCTCCACCGAAGGGTCACGAACGGTTCGGAGTCAAGAAATGACTCACTTTGAATTTTTATCTGACTCGTTCGGAGTTGCGAAGAGTTGCTAATCTAGTTTACTTATTAGATTAATTTCGGGGACGAAATTCTAATAAGTGGGGGAGACTGTAACAACCCTAAATTTTTAACTGACTTGTGTTGCACTTGTCAGAATTGTGACCCGGCTACGTGAATACTGGACAGTATTTTGAACTTTGGGAGTCGACACCGAAGTGATTTTATGATTCTTTGATTGTGTGTATTAGTATTGTAGTATTTTACGGGTTTCGAGCCGTTCGGGCGGTATTTAATTGAGTGAGGTTTCGACTAGTTAAACGGGGGAGAAAAACGAGTAAAAAGTACAAATAAATAGAATGGTTACACATTTTAATGTGTAATAAAGAGAAATAAATAGAATGGTTACACATTTTAATGTGTAATAAAGATAAATAAATAGAATGGTTACACACTTTAATGTGCAATAAAGAGAAATAAATAGAAAAGTAAAAAGACCCATAAGGGTAGTGTTTTAAAAGTGTGTAGGAATTAAGTTGGGGGTAAAAATGTCATTTGGCCTTATATATATATATATAAAAAAAAACCTACACTATTCACCTCCTTCTCCAAACACCCACTGCCGCCACTTATCTTCTTCCTCCCTTCATCTCTCTCGTTGGTCTCCCACTCGGTCTCCCCTCACCGTAACCTTCACCGAGGTCCGCTTTCTCTCTCTCTCCCCTCTTTCTTACGTTTTTTTTTTTTTTTTTTTTATTTTATTGTTGTTTTGGTTTCGCCGGAAAACGCCAAGCTTGGCGGCGTTACTGGCCGGACCGCCGCACCAGGGAGGTTGTCGGGACTAGATCTCGCCCATACTAATGTCCTACAACCCTCCAAAGGTGTGTCCGAAATCTAGTTGCGTTTTAAAACAGCTTTTATTATTTCATGTGATTGTTTTTGTGTTGTATTTTATCTTATTTTTATTCTTTCTTTTGCCGTAAAATCGCATGTTTGAAAGGATTTGCTGGTTGAACCATCACCGGTGTGGGGGTTATCACGGATCTTGCTCATGTCCTCAATGGTCTCTCGCGGTTTTGGTTCATCTAAAATACTATTAATATTGTTATTTTGACGAATTACTTGTTACGATTTTTATTAAACAATTGGACTCGTTGTAGTTTCTTAATAATGTTGCGTGGTTTCGTGTTTTGATTATTCTTTGTTGATGACGTCGGTGTTGAGTTTTCACAAAGTTTTGTCAATTTGGGTTTGATTTACCGATTGAATTGTCGAGGTTTTCGAGTCATTTAAAAGGATGGGAAAATGTGAAGGGTATCGACCTAGGATTAATTAATGCCTCGACCCATTAATTAGAGTTTCCAACCTTGTTAGGTAGCGGAAAACTTGGGAATACGCGTTAGGAACGAGAGTTTGTTTCGCGGGTTGCGATAGTTCAGGTAAGTACAATTGCCTTAAAAAGCATTTGTACGTTTGTAAGCCAGTAAGAAAATGCCATGTGATTCATTATCATTTATTCAGTCTTGTTATGCTCTATTATTGGTATTCCATTCCATTTCTTGTTGTGTGTTTCCTGGCGTAAGTGTTTTGTCTCGAAAGTACTAGGACCCGCACTGAGGGATAAACGCGGCACTCGTGCGCACGAGTGTGTGACCACCCTTAGTGACCGTGTGACACCGAGTATCTTGGGTGGATGGGTTTGAGTCCTTTCCAGTCATAGCCGTGCCTTCGCTTGTGTCGATGCCCGGAAGATCTCGCGAGGTCTTCGCCGTTATGCTATGATTTAGACCACTTATGGGCCTCTTTTGATTCCTTGGAACACACTTAACTTTCGATTGATATCTATTAGTCTGTTTATCATGCATCTTGTCTATTTAATTTCCTCGTCTTTTATTTCCGCATGATATTTAGACGCTTTACTTGTATTATCATGAATTATCGTTGTTTTCTCATTGGCATTACATTCATTTTTCTCCAGCTTGCTCACCGTCTAGTTTGTGACGGTGGGTGCGATAGGACTGAGAGCGAGGGGCAAGGGACCTTGCCTAGGAGATTTTTTGTGAGCAGCTGGACTTGAGGTACCGAGATGTAGGCTCATGTTTATTTCTTTTTGTATGACGTTTATATATATATATGATTGTTTTGGAACTGGGGAATATGTTTTGAAGTGGATTCCATCAATCCATTTTGTTGACTTAGAATTGAACATATTGGGTTTTTCCACATTTATATAGATTCCTAATTTCCTTTGATTGAGTTATTTCCCAATTCTTGAGTAGTAGGTAATTTGCTTCCGCTGTGTTATAATTGCAATAACTCTTTCATAAAATGTGAAATTTTGATGTTTTGAGGCTGACTAGGCTCGTCAGGGTCGTTGAGAACTGACTCGGGGCTTGCACGGGTCTAGGCCGGGCGTACCCAAATGCATTGGGAATTTGGGGCCGTCACAGGAGTTTTGTGATATTTTCCCTGATGAGATGCCAGAAGGACTGCCACCATTGCGTGATATTCAACATCAGATTGACCTTGAACCTGGTGCGTCACTACCTAATAGACCACACTATCGAATGAGTCCCAGTGAGCATGAGGAGTTGCGCAGACAGGTTGAAGAATTATTGGCGAAGGGATTCATCCGTGAAAGTCTGAGTCCGTGTGCAGTGTCAGCATTCCTTACACCAAAGAAAGATGGCTCCTGGCGGATGTGTATGGATAGTAGAGCAATCAATAAGATTACTGTCAGGTATCGCTTTCCTATCCCTCGCTTGGATGATTTACTTGTCCAATTGAGTGGAGCAAAAACTTTTACAAAACTGAATTTGAAGAGTAGGTACCACCAAATTCGCATTAAAGTTGGGGATGAGTGGAAGACTGCTTTTAAAACTAGGGAGGGGCTGTATGAGTGGTTAGTCATGCCATTTAGGCTGTCAAACGCACCTAGCACCTTCATGAGAGTCATGAATCAGAGTTTGAGACCTTTGATAGGCAAGTGTGTTGTGGTATATTTTGATGATATATTGATATACAGTACTAACGAGGAGGAACACCTCCAGCACGTACGAGATGTTCTGACTATCTTGCGTAGGGAGAAGTTCTATGCTGCGATGAAGAAGTACTCATTTTTTACACCGAAGGTCCTTTTTTTAGGCTATGTCATTTCTGGAGAAGGGTTGCAGGTTGATGAGTCTAAAGTAGAAGCCATCCGCACTTAGCCTAGACCCACCACAGTCATGGAGGTTCGCAGCTTTCATGGGTTGGCTTCATTCTACAGACGGTTCATTCAATACTTCTGCAGTATTATGGCCCCAATTACAGACTATATGACGGGCATGAAGTTTGGGTAGAGCAACAAGGCAGATGAAACATTCCAACTGATCAAGGTACGATTAACCACTGCACCCATTCTGGTGTTGCCAGATTTTCACTTACCATTTGAGTTACATAGTGATGCATCCAAGGTAGGCATTGGAGCTGTCTTGAGTCAGAATAATAGGCCAGTTACCTATTTTAGTGAGAAGCTGTCTGGGGCGAAGTTGACGTATAGCACATATAATGTGGAGTTCTATGCAGTGGTACAAGCCATGAAGCATTGACGGCATTATCTTTTTCACAGAGAGTTCGTGTTGTTTACAGACCATGAGGCATTACGACACTTACATGGGCAGAACAAGGTCTCGGCCAGACATGCTTCCTGGGTGGCCTATTTGGATCGCTTTACTTCTGTGGTGAAACACAAGTCTGGTGTGACCAACATAGTTGTCGATGTCCTGAGCAGACGAAAAAGTTTGTTAAGCCGCATGACTATTAAGGTACCTGGGTTTTCCTACTTCTCTTATTTGTTTACTACTGATCCTTTCTTTGCTACTATTGTGGAGAAGGTGCAGAGTGGGGAGCGTACTGATTACACATTCTAGGAGGGTTTCTTATTTCGGGGCAACCAGCTTTGCATTCCTAATTACAGCTTGAGATTGCTGATTATTAGAGAGTTGCATGGAGAGGGACATGTTGGGTGTGATCGCACTTTGCAACTAGTACAGGCCTCTTACTTTTGGCCTACCATTCGCAAGGAAGTGGACAGATATGTACAGCGGTGCCGGACTTGCCAGCTTTCGAAGGGTACCGCAACTAATGCCGGTCTATATATGCCTTTGTCCATTCCAAAACAGCCATGGGTTGATATTAGCATGGATTTCGTGCTGGGTGCCTAGAACACAACGGGGTAATGACTCTATTTTTGTGGTGGTTAACCGTTTTTCCAAGATGGTTCACTTCATCCCATGCAAGAAGACCACAGATGTTGTAAAGGTGGCTCAACTGTTCTTTCGGAAGGTGTATAAATTGCATGGCCTTCCTACCTCGATTGTTTCAGATCGGGACACCAGATTCCTCAGCCATTTTTGGCGCAGTTTGTGGGCTATGGTGAACACGTAGCTGAAATTTAACAGTGCTTATCATCTGCAAATAGATGGGCAGACTGAAGTTGTCAACCGTTCGTTAGGTAATCTTTTGAGGAGCTTGGTGGGTGAGAATGTCAGGAGTTGGGACTTTAAGTTGAACCAGACAGAATTTGCACACAACCATGCTGTTAATCGAAGTACCGGGTTTAGTCCTTTTCAGGTTGTGTATTCAGTACTACCTCGAGGTCCTCTTAATCTGTTACTAGTGCTAAATAAGACTAGATGGCATGGCAAGACAGAAAACTTTGTTAGTGGGCTGCAAGAGATTCATCAATCTGTCAAAGATAACTTGCAGAAGGCTGCTGACAAGTACAAACAATATGCAGATCGGAAGAAGCGTCACGTGGAGTTTGAAGTGGGTGACTTTGTGTAGGCAGTTCTCACTAAAGACCGGTTCTCTGTGGGTAATTATAACAATTGTTAGTTCGAAAGATTGGTCCTGTGGAGGTTCTTGAGAAAATTAATCCTAATGCTTACAGATTGAAGTTGCCAAGTCACATTCGCACGGCTAATGTATTTAATGTTAAACATCTTGTTCCCTATTATGGGAATACGTCTGATGATGAAAATTCGAGGGCGAATTCTGTCTACCATGGGGAGAATAATGAAGTCCAAGAATTAGCTTGTAAATTCTTGGAAAAATATGATGGAAAGATATGACAGGATGGCATTTTAGTAATTTCCGCAAATGGTGAAGTTTGGGCATTTGATTTTTGGCGTTCCGGGGGCATGGGTTTATTGGAAACGGCGTGGAGATCACAACACACCGCTACGTTGTGACTACAACATTTTTCGGCGAAATTCCATCGTTTCGCCCTCCGAAACGGCAATTTTGCTTTAGGAAAGTTTTGTTTTGCTTATAACTTTCATTAGGAATTTCCGTTTTTATTACCGTTTGCGGCATTTGTTTCTATTTTTCGTCTAGTTTTCAGTTTATGGCTTTTTGGACTTTTTACTATTTTTGACAAATTTTAGGGTTTCGCTATTTAAGCGATCTATTTGGTGTAATTCGTAATTTTGGCTGAAATAAAAGAATTTTTGAACTTTGGCTTAAGTTCTGATCTAGATCGAGTTGTTCGTGGATTCGTTTAACTGGTTTGAAAGATCTCTGCTGCGTCACTTAGACACATGGTATTCATTTCAATACAGTTTGGTTGCGTTAGAGTTTTATTTTTATTTCCGTTCCATTTCCCATTTTCCATAATTTTATCAATTTTCTTGTATTTTGGGCCAACTCCCCAATATTGGGTCATATTCGAACCCATATGGTTATCTAGGATAATTCCCAAAGTTTTCATTAATTTTTTCAAATTTTATTATTATAAACAGTGTCACGTCGTGAGAAAAATACCCAGCGACGTCGATCAACGTCCCATTTTCACATACTATTCCAGACGTCGTGACTCACGCCGTGGGGAAAAACCCTGCCGGTGTCGTATAAAGCGTCATTTCTAAAACCATCTCCGTTTCAGACATCGTAGCTCGCAGGCTCCACGACATCCCTTGCTGCGTCACTTCCTGAACGTATTTCTGGTTTTGACACCCCGGCTCGTGTCGTCGCGTTCCGAGGCTATCCTAACTCCTCGGGACGTCGTTACCTATCCAACACCACCAAAAATACCTAGAACCATCACCAACTTGAAATCCAACCTCAACCAAAACCATCAAAACTCATGTCAAAATGTTAAGAACAACACAAGGAGTCGAGATCTTACCTCAACTCGCGTGTTCGCCGCGTCTTCGCGTCGTCATGAGCTCTGGAACCTCACTGCAACCCTTCTCCTGGTTCGAACCGAGAGACACGAGAAAGAGAATAGTGAATGAGAGTGTTTAAACGGTGAGGAGAGAAAATACATATATATATCAATCCCCCATCTACACGTAAATACGTATCTTGGGGCTTATCCATCGCTCCTATTCACTCCACCGCTTCCGCTTCAACCGTTATCTCCTCGCTGACACCAATTGGTGACTTTGCTGGGTGACTTCACGCGCCACGTCGCGTTCCCGACCATGTTTTCACCTCCAAATCGTACCAGGAATCGTAGTAACGACCCGAACCCTTTCTCGGGTTAATTATTTAATGTATTTTATTTGCCGGTTGCCCACAATTATCGTTTCCCCAGCACCGTGTACCCATACCTCATTCACCTAACCCCCATTCAACACATTTTTTGAGCCGATCCTTACTCGTACATTGACATCATCATCAATACATCCGGACACGAGTAATAATAGGTACTACATCATATAAGCACATCACATTTTTCGGGTCATTACATCCACCATCAGAAATTGAATGCAAAAAAAAACCCCAGGGCCAGATGGACTTACAATTAGATTTTTTACAACAAATTGGAGTTTCATAAGAGACGATGTCATGGGTTTTCTACTGCGGTTCCAATCCACCGGTACCATGTGCAAAGAGATCAACTCCACCTTCATTACGCTAATCCCTGCAATTTCAAACCCACAGAAAGTTAGTGAATATCGACCAATTAGCCTCTGCAATACGATCTACAAGATATTATTCAAATTATTGGCAGAAAGGTTGAAAAGGTGTTGGATATAATCATTTCTCCACTCCAAAATGCATTTGTGAAGGGTAGACAAAATGTCGATAATATTATTCTCGCTCAAGAGGTTTTGCACTCAATGCATAATGGAAAAAGAAGATCACTATATATGGCATTGAAGGTTGATATATCTAAGGCGTATGATAGATTAGAGTGGAGATTTTTACAAGAAATGCTGGAGAAATTGGGCTTTAATGTGTCTCTACGGTCTCCTATATATAGAGTGCTTATTAACGGAATTCCTTCTGATCTAATCCTTCCGTCCCGAGGAATTAGACAAGGAGACCCCTTGTCCCCTTACCTCTTTGTAATATGCACAGAAGCTCTAACCCATATCATCTCGGAAAATGAAAGAAGTGGAAGGTTCAAAAGTTTTCATCTTAACCCCTCTGCTCCTCCGATCTCGCATCTGTTATTTGCAGATGACTCGATCATATTTGGCCAAGCGAGCATGCAGAATGGAGAGAGAATGAAAGTCATGTTGGAACAATACAATGTTTTAAATAGCCAAGATATTAACAAAACAATCGAAAAAAACTCCCTCTCATTAAGCAAAAGAGTGCCTCCTCTGCTACAAAATATCCTTTCTCAAAACTTGGACATTCCCATCTCGATCGTCAGGTATTGATAAATACTTAGGGGCACGCATTGGATATGGGATGATGCATGGGTCCAGGCCCCTCAACGAATCAAGCTATGGTCACCCAAGAGGGCCAATTTAGAGGTGGTGGAGGACCTACTCCATCCAAATTCACATTGGTGGAACAGGGATCTGTTGAAGGAGTGCTTTACATTAAAGGAGCAGAAACTCGTCATGGGGACCCCCATATATCATGGGAAGGATGTGAAGACAAAGAGTTTTATGGAAAATCTGGCCAATTCTCAGTTAAGACAACTTACTTTTTAGCTGTTAGATTGGCATAACAGGGAGCATTGCAAACACCAGTGTGGAGAGCAATCTGGTCCTCGGATGCTCCCCAAAAATGCAACTACTGGTATGGAAAGCATGTCATGAAGCTCTTCCATCAAAGAATAATCTGAAAAAAAAAAAAAAAAAAAAAGCAATTGATAATGATAGCTGCCCAATGTGTGACTCGGCTCAGGAATCGACAATCCACCTCTTTTTCACTTGTCCGGAAGCTAAGTTGTTTTGGCATGCTTCTTCACTAGGCTTAGATTCGATGAAACTGGATAATACATCATTTCTATCTAATTAGACACATTTTGTGACAAGCTTGCAGGGAAATGCCGCTAGAGAATAAGTATTGCAGTGGATAGTAATGGGAATATGGTTGCTTTGAAAGAACATAAATCATCAAATCTTCTCTGGAAGCCATAAAAGTCCAAGTGAACTGGTAGAGATTACCAAAGAAGCAATAATTAAGTTCAATAACGCTGCGAACATCAAGGTTCAGATCCCAAAAGAGAGCTCAGATGCCCCCTAACAAACTCTGGATGAGGACCACGAAACCTTTTCTCTATTCACTGATTCGGCCAGGAATCCTGCCACTGAAGAGTGCAGCGTAGGATGGGTACTGCTCATGAGAGGATTATCTTATCCCATAAGAGCAGGTGCTTTCTTTCTTGGTCCCTCATCCTCAGTTGTTGTTGCGGAAGGGTGGGCAATTCTCAATGCAGTCACACAATGTGGCTAGATCTCAAACTTGATAGTCAAGTCGGATGCTATGTTACCCGGACCCTTCACTCTAACCCAAAGTACCCGTGTCGGGCACTTGAAATGAGTCCGACACTTTAAAAAGACGTGGATACTCCATTTATAGAGTGCGTTGTATAAAAAGATTCATAATGCAAGAGAAGAAAGAAAAAAAATAACAAAAACTTTCTAGCGTAGAATATGAAATGAAAAATGAGAAAAAAAATATGGGTATATAAGCTATTATATATATGTAATAACATATATAAGCATGTGTGTCTCAAGTTTTTAGATTGTTTTTGTCGAGTCCCCGTATCTTAAAATTAGAGAATAGGTGGGTCCGACCTTTAGACTCATACCCGCACCTGACACCTGCACCCGAGTCCAGGTAACATAGGTCGGATGCAAAGATAGTGAATGTCCCCATGAACTTGAGTCCATCTGCTATGATGTAAGAAATGCCACCAAAGATAGAGGCCTTGTTGAATTTCAATATGTTCCTAGAGAACAAAATGTAGTAGTTCATAACTTGGCAAAAAGAGCTTTAACTCTCCAAGATGGTTTTATTTGGTCTGATCCCATTCCTTAATGGGTCTTTTCTGATCTTGAAATATAACATTAATATTTGACAAAAAAAAAAACTGCACTTATTAGTGTCGATCCCAAATCTAAAGAAATGAGAAAAGGTTTGAAATCATTTTTTATAGTATAATTGTACTTTGTTTTTAATAATTAATAAGATAAATAAAATAAAATACTTCCTCCAATAAAAAAATATAAGACTTTTTCTCAACACACACATTTTTAAAAAGCATTAATTATGAGTTTAAGTTACATTCTTACCCACATTTATTTTTTTATTTTATCCAATAAAAGAAAGACAAGCGTTTTATTATAATTAAATATTGAATCAAAAAAGGGGTAAAATAGGTATAAGAGGTATAAAGTTCTCTTAAAATCCGTAAATATCATATATTTTTCACATGAGGGAGTAATTAATGAAGGCCCATTTTCAACGTTTCTCCCTATGCCCCCAAAATGTCAGGACCGGCCTTGCCCTCTCCTTCTTATACTACCAACCACATACCAAATCATTAACCACTCAATTGGTTGGTTTACGTATCATATCCATTATGTATTAGATTTCTTCTCATTGTAAACTCTCCGCCCTTAGGTTTTTAGAGCATCTCCAAGGGTACCATGAATTAGGATGAAAATGGATTCATTTAGAACACAATAAATATTAGGAAAATGGTAATCTAATACACTTTGGGCGCACACTTGGGGCGTACACTTTTATTTTTTAGCTATTTATGGTATTTTGTCAGATGTGGGGGCTACGCCTATGGAGACAAGAAAGAGCTATAAATGGCTAAAAAACAAAGTGTGCACCCAAAGTGTGTTAGATTATCATTTTCCTAAATATTATTCAACCCAAAAAGAGCTCTCCAATGCAATTATGGATTGTGAATGTCTAGCTGATGTGGCAAGAAATTAAAGTAGAGGATGTCTACCTATCCTATGTCTACTTACAGATGTCGTGGTAGACATTCTCTCCACTGCCACATCATTATTATTTTTATTACAAAAATTAAAAAATATAAAAATGTCTCATTTCATATAAAAATAAAATATAAAAGCCAAGAAAAAAATTCTCAATCCATATTGTCTATTGGAGACTATTCTTAAGGTTGAATGTCTATGGAGTGAAAATGGATGCCATATAAGATAGGCATGCATTCTCCCGACATCCATGAGGTGACACCAATCTATGGTCTCAACCCCCGTTTACCATTGGAGATGCTTTGGGTTTTTCACGCGTCATTTGGCATAGTTTTGTATTTTAATTGAACATATCGGCTCTATTCGGCAAAACCAGCTGATAATCTAGTTGAAAGCTGAGCTGATAGATGAAAAGCTAGTATGTGATAGTTGGAAGTTGATAATCTAACTGATACATTAAATTAATTGTTTTAAAAAAAATAGTTGATTAAGTAGCCGATAAATGCAAAATGACATGGAAGGACATGTTCTTACATACAGATAAATCAAATGCTACTCTATTGACCAAAAAAAAAAATCAAATGCTAATCTACTGACCAAAAAAAAATCAAAAGCTAATCTCTTGACCAAAAAAAAAAAATCAAAATCAAAAGCTAATCTTTTTTTTAAAGTGACCTCTTTATACGTTACTGTATACTCATTAGTCATTACTAATATGCTTAGGAACAGACTCATGCAAAAAAAAGAAAAGGCTTAGTAACAGACTTAAATGTTTTTTTTTTTTTTTTTTTTTTTTTTTTAAGTAATAGACTTATACTTGCAAAATGTATGGGCTTACTAAGGAAACTTATATATGATTTTAATGTTTGAAGCCCAAACAAGCGTGGACTTATATACATGTTAGGAATTAATTAATATAAAAAAAAACGCAAATGGATTATGTTTTGGCAATTTTAATTTGACTAGTCTCGGCTTTGGCTAATAAGGCTTTGGGGATAAATTTGTTTTCCCACAATGGGAGAGTAGGAAAAAGCAAGAGTCACGCTAAAGGCATCCCAACGATATGATTTTTTTGAGCTCTTCTTAAAAATGATTTTTATACACTTCACTAAAATGTTAGTGTGCTCTTATATACAGTTGAAGTGCCTTTAGCGCATCTCAAAAACAAATTTAAGACACCGGTTTTTCACTAAACTCTTGATAGACTATAGCTAGCCTCTAATATTTTAATTTATCATCTAAATTATTTTTAAAATAATCTGCTTACCGAACATAATTTATTTATTAAAGTAGCTTATATAATTATAAGTAAGATTATCAGCTAGCTAATTAGCTTGTTTGTGTTTAGTCATTGGCTTCTCGCACTAGATCGGTAATTCGAAAACTTTTGTGAAATTTGATATGGCTCTGTGAGAAGTGGGTATAGGGTGATGGAAAGGGAGATGGATGCAATGAAAGAAGCTAGTACCTTGCGGTCAAAGCATTGATGGAACACTATGTGGAATCTAATGATCCCTAACAAAGTCAAAATATTTACATGGCATGCCTTCCACAATGCCCTTCCTACTCAAGTCACTCAGCATTCTCAAGGAATCCAGGGACATCCATGGTGTACAATCTGCAATGCAAAACCAGATACAGTTTCTCACATCCTTTTTGAATGTCCAGCTGCGAAGAAATTATGGAAGAAATTTGATACCTGTGAGCTGATTAAGGAGTGCGCGAAGGCCCCGTTGACTGATTGTTTGCTCAGCATCTACCACTCCCCCCAACGCCATATTCTAGATGTCTTTTGTACAGCTCTCTGGTCGATTTGGAGACGAAGAAATTAGATTATGTTTGGAGATAGGGCTCAACTTGTAGATCTTGAGTGGGAAGGGATAGCAAAAACGAACCAAACAAAGGCCTTTAGACATCAATTTATATATATCAAATGGTCTAGTAATAGAGTAGCACATATATGAAATAAATGTCTGGATCTATATAAAGTATAAACTCATAATTGTACCAAGAATTGTGTATAGTGTACCGAGATATTTTTAAGTTTAGGAAATTACGATTGAATTCATAATGGGCCTAGATTGAGTATCAATTAGAGATTTAGTTATTATTATTATTATATAATGTTCATGTATTCCAGCATTTAAAATTTTATTCTTTGTCGTTATAGTTAATTACTAAATTTATTTATTTCGTGATACATTTCTATGTTTAAAATGTGGTAAAATACATAGCATACAACTAAGGCCATGTCATTCAAACCGATGGACATTTAATTTTTCATCTCATGTTTCAATCTTAATATGATATAGGCTCAACTCATTTCCTGATATATTCTTTAATATATATAAGAAATTACATTCTATATATTTACATTTTGTCTTAATTATTTTTTGGAGAATTCAAAGCATATATACATCCGCCAAGAGATCATCTGGAGACCCAAAAACACACTCCCACTAAATGATTTTTACATTCAATGTATATATACCATAATAGGTAAAACAGTGTGTCAATCTAATTAATTCAAAAACAGTGTCAATCTAATCATATTTCCTATTGTATATATATGTGACGAGCCTGTGAAACAGAAGTACTAAGAATTGCATACCAGTCAACTTCTAGAGTCGAAGACACAAATCAAGTTTCTATCTTGGAGCTCTCAACTACAATGGTAAAGTACATATGCTTATTAATTTGCTTAGTATCTAAAATTTTAGTCTAATATTTGTTATATATATATGACCGAAATATAATGTAAGAATTAAAAAAAAAATGCATATTTTGTTTTTTCATCAACTATTTTCTTTTCTTTTACATTACATAATCATACTATAATATGTATTATTTTTATGGTTTAATTTTAATTTAAGCCGTCAATCAAGTGGTAACTTTGCTATTTTGACATATTCTTGTCTCTACATCTCTGAGTAAGGTTTAAAACTTTTATCATCTAATAATATGTAAAAGTTTGGATTATTTTTATAAATTTCAAGAATTCACTTTCGAAGACACTTATTGTCACATGGTACGTGAGACAAGTGCATGATGGGCAACAATGAAATTGGACTAACCAATAAACTTGTAAAAAAAAACCTCATACTAAAATATATAATAGTAAATATTCTTAATTTTTTTTGTCATAGATTAATATTATTAATTATGACAATGAATTCTTTGTTTCTTACATAAATAACAGCAGACACAATCATCCCAAAAAAAAATAGTTGGCAAATAGTGGTGATAATAAATTTTTTGAATGAGAAAGAGACTATTTTATTCCATCTGATGGAATATAATATAATCTATTGAAAACAAATAATGACAATAGTATAGATACCGTCTAAAATTTGATCTCACATTTTTTTTTTCCTTTGTATGCAGGATTTTATCATGATTTCCGTGATTATAAGTGCAGTTCAACTAATTTGTGTGTGCTCCGAAAAAACTCCTGTTTTTAATATTTTAGACTATGGAGCAGTGGGTGATGGGCAACACGATGATTCACAAGTAATAATCCTTGACATCTTTCTACTATTATTTCCTAGGACATAATTTTACAAACAATAAGCTAAGTTTGTCCCAACATTTGCACAGGCATTGGAGAAAGCATGGAATGACACGTGTCAAGCTAATGCTCCTCTTTCACTTCTCATTTTTCCTGCTAATAAACTCTTCTTATTGAGCCCGTTGGTGCTTTCTGGATCTTGTAATTCTCCGTCAGTTCAAGTACAGGTAATCAACACTTAAATAACAAAAAAAATATACAAATCTAATTCATTAATTTAATTATCTTTTTTGATTTAGAAATTAAAGCATTTAATTAGTGAGTATATAATAAATTAATTCGAATTTAATATTTTTCTTGATGTTCTAAGCATTTATTGTTTAATAGCAATTTTTTAATTTAACTTTCTTTTATAATTAAATATACAAGCTTATTAATCGCCTACACACCATTGAGTTTTCTTTTGACAAACATGCCTATGCCATATAATAATTAGAATTTTATGAATTTTTTTTTGGGGTGAAGATTTTATGAGTTTTGGAAGATTATGTCTGTCATCACGTGGTCATTACAATGTCAAAAGTTTTTTTTTTCCACCAGTAACTTGGATCTCCTTTTTCTAATAAATTATTTTATAATCAATAAAAAATATTATTTATTATTATTAATTTGTTCCAAATAATGACTATTATTTTTTGTTTTTCAAATACTCCCTCCTTTCCACACACACACACACATATATATATATATATATAAGTCGTCTTTTGCACACTAATTAAGGTGATATTAATTATAAGCTTATTTTCCTTAACTTCCCTTCACAAAAAAAAAAAGAAAAGAAAAGAAAAGAAAGTGCTCATAAAATGTTTAAGGGCTATAAATATTGAATGTGAAAAGAAGGGTAAAATGGGTACATTTGGTGTTAAAATGGTAAAACAACTTATAAACTTAGAAACTAGAATGAGTAAAAAATGACTTATATGTGCATGGATGGAGAGAGTATTTTTTATGTTTAGTAGTATTCACTTTCTTCAATCAAATTTATGCATTAGTAACCTTTAAGTTAGCATTTGACAAAAAAAAAAAAAAAAAAAAAAAACCTTTAAGTTAGCACTTAGCTACGTACACTTATTAATTTGTTCCAAACAATGACTATTATTTTCTGTTCCAAAAATATTTTTATGTTTAGTGGTAATCAATTTTGTCAATCAAATTATGTTTTAATTTATTTTTTTACACATATGCTCCGAATTTCTATATCAATATTTTTTATAAATGTTGTCATACAATAATTAAGGAACATGAAGATGTAAGTAGTTTTTTTTTTCCAAAACATGTAAGCAGTTAATGCATGATGCACCTATGATATGTATATATAAAAACTTGACAAAAAATGTTATAGAAAATAATAATTTCTTTTTTTAAAAATCCCTAAGGGGATGATTTTATTTTTATAATTAGATGGTTTTGGAATTGAATATGCAGGTTTTAGGAAATATAGTCACACCTAAAATAAATGATCCATCTTGGAGAGCCCTTGGCGGGAAGAATAAATATTGGATTAAGTTCTCATGTGTGGATGGACTCACTGTTACTGGAAACGGAAAATTTTATGGACGAGGTCAAGAATGGTGGAGTCTACCTTGCATCGACTCTACCAGTTTTAATGGAACACTAGTAAGCAAATTGATGACCAAACACATCCATATTGAATTGACTTGTCTACATGATCATGTAGACAAGCAAAGTACCAAAGACCGACAAGTTGTTTATTCTCGCTACATTCAAATTGCTATCTTATTTTTTTTTTTAAGTTTAGTCTAAAATTTTAATATACTTATTATATGTTTTACTTATTATGTGTTTTGTAGGGTGACAAAGATTGCTTCCGTCCTGAGGTATATATATGAATTTTTCTTCTTCTCTTATTAAGTTACTCCCTCCTGTCAATAATATAAATCGTTTTGCACAAAACATACATATAAAGGATATCGTTAATTAGAGATTCAAATTACATTATTGCTCGTGCTTTAATTACATGATTAGCTACAACAATCTTCTATTTATCCAATAAAAAGAGAATAAATGTTCAATTGCAATTAAATATTTACATAGATTATAATGCAGCAATAAAAGAAAATAAAAGAAAAGAAAGAATGTACACATGGTAAACTATCTTGAGTTTTTTTCTTTATTTAAGAAAAATAAAAACTCTCTTAGCTTGTAATACTTGTTATTATGACTATTTCCTACTTTTTTTTTCGGAAAGACTATTTCCTAGTTTTTTTATTTATTTATTTATTTATTTTTATTTTTCAAGAGACTATTTCCTAGTGTACTCAATAAAAACATATGTGACTTCGATTCTAAGTATATATACTGATTGACGCATATATCTTTCATAAAATTCAAGATTTTTCGAAATTATCAGCTAACTATTTATGATACACTTTTTGTACTAAATGACAAGTTTTATTATTTTGTACAAAAATAATTAAGTTTTACCTATAGATTATATATATTTAACAGAAATTTGTGACAATTACTTCACAGATTGATATTGCCAAAGTATCTATGGTGTAATAGATGCGTCATCACATGCCAAAAGAAAAAGGTTTAAAAAGATCATGGGTTCAACTCCTGTTGAAATAAAAAAAAAATCGATATTTTATGTATAAACTACCTACCTTGGTTTTTTTTTTTGAAAAAAAAATTACCTCTATATCTTGAATAATTTTATAAATAAAGTAATATATAATTGCAGTGCCATTTTACAACCGTGTTGATGATTTTGCGAACATTTATGTAAATATGCAGTTCATCCAATTCCAAAAATGCAACGGCCTCCAAGTATATGGACTAACCATCGTGGATACCCCAAAAAATCATTTAAGTATAAATGGATGCTCAGATGTAATGCTGCACAACCTAACTTTAGTAGCTCCTGGAACTAGTCCAAATACCGATGGGATTGATATTTCAGACTCTACTCGCATTCAAATCTTAGATTCCTTTATTGGAACAGGTAAGAATACAATTTTTTTTTTCATTCTTTTATTTTTAAAAAACTTTTGATGTATATATATACATTATTGCTATCATTTTATCTGTAGAAATTTAATTTTTGTATATTGAAGGTGACGATTGTATTGCTATTAATGGCGGATCCTCTTATATTAACATTACAAATCTCGCTTGTGGACCCGGTCATGGTATAAGGTATGTGAAATCAATAGCGATATAAAGCTCATCGATTCCTTAAATTGATTATTAAATTGTTTCAAAGCTCTTTTCTTTCTTTTTTTTTATGGAAGTCTTACAAATTTCTTTTCTATGTTATTCATGTCAGAACGATTCTATGCCCTGAATATATATATATATATATATATATATATATATTATGTATGTATGTATATTAGATTTCTCATTTCTCTACAATATATATAGTACCTCTGGTATTTATCAAATTAAAAAAAATATTAAAGTCATGTATAATATATCCTCAATTTTCTAGTTGGTATTTATTGGAATGATCTTCATGTATAATACTGCATTGACAATAATATATTTTAAATGATCTTCTTCTTTGTATTGATTTCAAGTTTTTTTTTTTTTTTCATTTATTATAGGTAAAGCTATATATTATGTTATTGATTATTAATGTGAAGATGCAAATATTCAAAATATATTATTGGCAATGCAGTATTGGAAGCCTAGGAGCCAACGGAGCTTATGACACAGTAGAAAAAGTTTACGTGAAAAACTGTAAATTATTAGGAACAACTAATGGAGTTAGAATCAAGACATGGCAGGTAATTTTTAAGCTTATTTATTTGTTTTATTGTACCTAGTAATTGATTTCTGGTAAATTTATTTTGTATTATTTTACATACCTTGTTTAACTTTGTGTACGTTCTTATATATTAAGGGAGGATCGGGTTATGCTCGAGATATTACTTTCGAGGATATTACCTTTAACTCAGTGAAGAATCCAATCATAATTAATCAATTCTACAGTGATTATACATATGAATCACAAGTAAGTATTTTTTTCTTTTCTCTATTTTCATAAAAATTGGGAGAAAGTGATATTGTAACTACTTTAATTTAAATTAGCTCTTGTTTTATTACACGACAAAAGAAATACAAAATTTATGCGATGAAACATATATATATATATATATATATATATATGCATGACTTGCGCACTCATTATATTATTTAATATTTTATAGTTTTTTTGAAGTAAAATATTTTATAGTTATTGAATTACTAAAGACACATAAAAATAAGGGGAGAATGTATAAATGATAATTACATTTAGTATTGTTGTAGTCGATCAAAACATAATATATATGTTTGAGTGGGTGAGGGAGTTATAACTAGTAATACCTTTAAAGAAAACCTACAATTTATATCACCCATAGCATGATCAGCTCTCTACAGTCTTGCACATTTATATTGTAAGCTTGTAACCTAACCTAACCAACCAAGCAATCGTATTAATCAAGTGGAACTAATTGGGTGGCTCAATGGTATGGTATAAAATTTGGAGGTAAGAGGCCATGAGTTCAAATCTTGGTAGGTGCAATAGATGTTTCTTTCCTATAAAAAAAACGTATTAATCAAGTGGTTGCTCCAATAGGTTATTATATAATAATATTTACTCCTACCGTGCATCTTGAATTTTGATCAATTACAATAGTATATACACTACTATAATTTTACCAAAAAAAATACCTTATGAAGAGTCTAACTTTATTTTTTGATAAGAAAGAGATAGATTTATTCATATGCCAAAATGGGTACATATGTACACACATGATAAAAAGTAAAACTGATTTAATTAGTTTATAAGAAGATGTTTCTTGTCATGCATATTCGTTTTTTGATAAATATATTGGTATATTTTTTTGAGGAAATAAATATATTGATATGTTAAATTTACTAATAATCATATGTGCTTATTGTATGTGAAGGATGCTGTAATAGTGAGCAACATAACGTACACAAGACTATACGGTACTTGTGCATCAAAAGATGCAATCGTTTTGAAATGCAGCAACGTCACACCATGCACAGGCATTACCATGAATGATGTTGACATTAAAACAACAGGTTGTCATGCTACATGCATCAATGCGCAAGGGCAAGCCACCTCTACAACACCTGTAGTGCCATGTCTAAAATAGGATAGAAACTCTATTTATTGTAATCTATAAATTAAGTAAATAATTTATTTTAGTAGAATATTTGTCCTTCTGTGAACAAATAATAGGAGTTTCAATCTCCCCTAATTTTGGAGGGCAGATGTTGTGATTGCTAAATAAAAACTCCAAAAAAAAAATATTATTATTATTATAGAGTATTGAAGAGCAAAAATACAGAGATAAAGTTTGCTTGAAAGATGGGTCTGTAATGCGTGAGCCTTGCTTGTATTTATGATGTGTTTCAATCAATTACAACCGTCGATCATTGTGTCATGTGTCCTAATCTGGTTTACAAGAAATCAAAAGTATCACAATACATAGAGTGCGTGATTCTGTAATGGCAGGGACCGTTGGTAATGGAGCACCTTGTTAAGGGTTACAGACCCTTAACGGAACAGCGGCAAGAAGAAGAAGATAAGATAAAAACAAAATACTATAACTTTTTTCTTGTCTGTTCTGAATATTTGAAAGTGTTTAAATACAAGTAGGGTTGATAGAATTGTGGACTTAAATATAAAGTAGGGTTAATAGACCATGGGCTTAATAAGATAGGCCCAAGTTACATTTTATAGTCTCTAGTCCAGTTGGGCTTCTTAACAATCCTCTTCGGCCTTGCTTCACGGGTTTGCAGCATGTCTTTGGGGTCATCCATGCTGCCATCTATAACATTACCACGGTCACTGAGAAGAATCTTGTCCTCAAGATTGACAGCTTTGACGGTATGTTTGAGGTAAGAGGATGGAACCCAGCTGGCTTCGGTCTTCTCGAGACCCTCCCATTCAATGAGGTACTCCTCTGTGTCTCCATAGTTAGAGAGCAGAGAACGTTGGCCTAGAATGGCTTTTGGTTTCAAAGGAAGGGAGAGTGATGTGAGGTGCTCTGGTAGGGGGCGCAGAGGAGCTGTTGGGGTCCCTTTGTGACCGTGAAGAAGGCTAACATGCACCACAGGGTGGATCCTTGAAGATGGAGGCAGATCCGGTTCGTAAGCAACAGATCCAATGCGTCGGAAGATGCGGTAAGGACCAAAGAAGCGTGGGCTTAGCTTCTGGGATGAACGGCGGTGGACGGACGACTGCCTATAAGGTCGCAACTTCAGGTAAACGTAGTCCCCAGTATTAAAACTCTTGTCTTTGCGATGGAGGTCGGCGTAATGTTTCATACGCTGTTGTGCCTTGCATAGATTAAGCTTGAGAGTTCGCAAGATTGAATCTTTTTGGTGTAGCAAGTCCTCCAAGGTTGCAGAGGTGACAGATCCAGTGAGAAGGGATGGAATCGACGGCGGATCTCGGCCATAAAGGGCTTTAAAAGGGGACATGCCGATGGCGGAGTGGGTAGTCGAGTTGTGCCAATACTCTGCCAGGTGAAGATATCGAAACCACAGAGAAGGATGGTCGCCAACGAAGCACCTTAGGTAATTTTCGAGACACCGATTTAATACCTCTGTTTGGCCGTCACTTTGTGGGTGATAAGCGCTGCTAAAATTTAGAGATGTTCCCAGGTGAGTGAAGAGCTCCTTCCAGAATCTCCTGATAAAGATTCTATCGCGATCAGACACAATGGACTTTGGAATGCCATGGAGACGGAATATCTCAACCACGAAGATGGATGCGAGGTCGGCAGCGCTGAATTTCATTGGAAGACCGATGAAATGGGCAAATTTTGTCAAACGGTCAACTACCACCCAGATAACAGTTTTTCCTTGTGAAGAGGGCAAATGGGTGATAAAATCCATTGATATATCCTCCCAGACATTGTTCGGGGTAGGAAGAGGTTGAAGTTTCCCATAGGATTTCTCTGTAGAATATTTGTTTTGTTGACATATGGAGCAATTATTAACAAACTGTTTTGTGTCTTTCAGAAGCCCTGGCCAATAAAAAGAAGCTGCAAGAAGATTAGCCGTAGCTTGGATTCCAGAATGACCCGCCAAAGGAGTAGTGTGGTACTCGTCAAGGAGTTTGATCCGAAGTCGAGATTCAGCAGGTATATATATTCTGTCTTTGTAATACAAAAGCCCATTCTTGAAGGAGAAGGCTAGTTGCATAGTTGTGGAGTTGTTAAATGTGTGTAATAATGTCTTCCCTTCACTGTGTGAGGTATAAAATTGATGAAGCTCATCCAAGAAGGGAAGAATGACCAGTGGGAAAGCCAAGAAGAGTGGTGCCGCTGCAGCTGGGTGGCGAGAGAGAGCATCCGCCACGGAGTTCTCCTTTTCCCGGTGTATAGAAGATCTCATAGTCAAATCCCAACAATTTTGTCAACCACCTGTGTTGATCCGGGGTTTGGATCGTTTGGGTAAGCAAATTTCGCAAACTTTTTTGATCAGTATAGATTCGAAATTTCCTACCCAATAAATATTGCCTCCATTTCTTGACAGCCTCTGTAATTGCATACATTTCTCTTGTGTAGGCGGAGGCCGATTGTAAGCGAGGACAAAGCTTTTTGCTGAAGAAAGAGATAGGCATACCGTCTTGGGATAGCACAGCCCCAACCGCAAAGGACGAAGCATCCGTAGTTACATCAAATTGTTTAGAGAAATCTGGTAACTGTAACCATGGTAGGGAGATCATAGCCTGCTTAAGTTTTGTAAAAGCCTCTGAAGCTTGAGAATTCCAGTTAAAAGCATTAAGTTTAAGAAGGTTAGTGAGTGGGCTGGCTATTGTTGCATAATGACAAAAAAAGCGGCGGTAGTACCCTGTGAGACCTAGAAATCCCCGTAATTCAGTAATATTCTTGGGTTCCGGCCAAGTTTGGATTGCCTCCAACTTGGAAGGATCTGCGGCCACCCCCGCAGTGGACACTATGTGCCCAAGATAGTCCACAGAATTAACTGCAAATGAACATTTAGAGAATTTGGCGAAAAATTTGTTATCAAGAAGCAATTGGAAGACTAACCTTAGGTGGGATAGGTGAGTCGCCCAATTGGGGCTATAGATCATAATGTCATCAAAGAATACTAGGACGAAACGTCGCAGATATCGAAATAGATCATTCATCGCCGCCTGGAAAGTTGATGGTGCATTTGATAAGCCGAACGGCATTACCATGAATTCGTAGTGGTCGTCGACTATCCGAAAAGCTGTCTTGAAGATGTCTTCGGCAGCTAGGCGTATCTGAAAATACCCCGAACGCAAATCCAATTTTGTAAATATAGTCGCCCCGTGCAATTCGTCTAAAAGCTCGTCCACCGTAGGTATAGGAAATCTGTCTCGAACAGTAATAGCATTTAAAGCGCGGTAATCAACGCAAAATCGCCATGAGCCGTCCTTTTTAACCAGTATCATTGGTGAGGAAAAGGGGCTTGTGCTGGGCCTTATGATGCTTGACTTGAGCATATTAGCTATAATGGATGTCATGGCCTCTTTTTGGCAATGTAGGTAGCGATAGGGACGGTTATTCACAGGGTGCGAATTGGGTAAGAGATGGATATGGTGGTCATGGGCACGCGTAGGAGGTAGGTCGGTCGGTAATTGAAAAATTGGCGCAAAAGTCGTAAGGAGGTGATATAGGTCAGGTTGGTAGTCGGTAACCGATAGGGGTATTAGGAAGTCGGGAATCGATAATTTTGAGGACTGTGAGGATGGGAGTGTGGGAGTAGGGACAATTGTGAATGCATGAAAAGAGGCTATAGAATTGGTATTATGGAGGCGACGGAGTTGGGAAAACGAGGATGGTGAAGGAAGGTTGTGGTCGCCGGTTACGGTGATTAGGGAGTTTTGATGGTAAAATTTCATGTAGGGGACCGTGTGATCTGATAGAACAGGACCGATAGATTTAAGCCAGTCATAGCCTAGGACAAGGTCGGCCCCATGAATAGGAAAAACGTAATAGTCTGGGGTAAATAGATGAGATTGAGCGTTGACCGGAGTTCCTGGGCAAACACCCTCGCAAGGGATAGAAGCGCCATTGCCGACTAGGACCGAAAATGGTGTGATGGCGTGGATGGCTAGGTTGAGGAATTTGGCAAGGCGTGGTTGTATTATGCTATGGGAGCTGCCCGAGTCAACAAGGATGGATATTGGATATTGGGTGATCATAGACAGTGCCTCGTAGTCGCATAGCTTGGGGGTTGAGTGCGCCATTCAGAGCGGTTATGGACAGTTGGAAGTGGATAGGTTCCAGTGGAGGGTCAATAAGGGATGGAGGGGGTGGAGGCAGTAATTCTGGTGGTGGTGGGGGTATGGTGGATAAGTCAAGTGGGGGAGATAGATCGGTGCCCATCTCATCAGATAACAACAATAGAAACTGTTTTGCCTTACATTTGTGGCCAGGCTTAAATTGCTCATCGCAATTAAAACATAACCCTTTAGCACGTCGTTCTTGCATTTCAGTCGGGGACAGACGACGAATTGGTGGAATGGTCGGTGAGGTAGTTGGGGCTGGAACCGGTGTACTGGTTGTGGCCTTAGTAGTGTTAGCGATGCCCTTGTACCAAAAACCCTTAGCGCGTGCATCGGCAAACTTCGCTTCAAACACCTTGGCAAGTCCTATTGTGTCAGACAACGTGAGGGGTTTAGCTATGGCCATTTCATGTTGAAGCTCAGATTTCAACCCAGAAATGAAACAAGATAAAATGAACTCAGCTGGAATGCCTTTGATTCTGTTATTGAGTTTTTCAAACTCCTTTTGATATTCCGCAACCGATCCGGTTTGCTTCAGCTTGAACAACGCCACTTGGTGGTTCTCATAAGTGGATGGCCCAAAACGTAGTTCCAAGGCTCGGAAGAATGCCTCCCAAGAAACCAACTGATGGTTCTTGAACATCCATTGAAACCATGACAACGCCTCACCTTGCATAAAGAATCCAACCATGGAAAGTCGTTGTTCGACGGCGATATTGTAATACGCGAAGTATTGTTCCGCGTTGAAGATCCAATCTAAAGGCTCCGACCCAGCGAAGGGTGTAAGGTAGATCTTCGGTGGTTTAGGTGCGCCGAACCCATTGTGGGTATATGGGAACGCCTGATTAGCGGTGGCGTACCACGGTTGGCCGGCGGAGAGGCTGGGCATAGCGGAGGTGTAGTCAGCTAAGGTTGTGGGCAAACTTGGCATGGATTGGGTGAGGGGAGGTAGTGTAGATGACCCAGATAGCATGGTTGCGATGCGCGGAGTGAAGGACGGCCCCACTGCCGCTGTTGGTGGTGGTCGGGGTTGATTTGTTGGGGCATGGGAATGTTGGGAGGTTTGTATGGTGGTTACTGTAGGTGATTGGGCTATGGTTGGAGGGTCGGCGTGTGCTGTTAGTTGAGCACGGAGTGCGGCCATTGATGATTCATGATGCTTATTTTGGGTTTCCAGTTGTTGTTGCATATTTGTTTCCAGTGCCTGAAATTTGTCATTGAGGGCATTCATGATGTCCTCTAACCTGAGGGTGGGGGTGGATTAGGTTTTGGACCCATGAGAGTGCAATGAAAGCACCAATGTTAAGGGTTACAGACCCTTAACTGAACAGCGGCAAGAAGAAGAAGATAAGATAAAAACAAAATGCTATAACTTTTTTCTTGTCTGTTCTGAATATTTGAAAGTGTTTAAATACAAGTAGGGTTGATAGAATTGTGGACTTAAATATAAAGTAGGGTTAATAGACCATGGGCTTAATAAGATAGGCCCAAGTTACATTTTATAGTCTCTAGTCCAGTTGGGCTTCTTAACAATCCTCTTCGGCCTTGCTTCAAGGGTCTGCAGCATGTCTTTGGGGTCATCCATGCTGCCATCTATAACACACCTGCCATTGGTGATGGAGTAGACTAAGTATTTGTGTGTGGGGACCAAGACACGTATTTGGCGTACACATGGGCAACTAGTGGTTATTGCTTACATTCCCCTGCAAACTTTGCGGGTGAGAAACCACGTCGAGTTTGGAGCATATGTGTTGATGATAGGAGCAAGACATTGGTTTAGTCATGCAGTCGGCAACATGATTGACAGATGGGACATATCGAATGTCCAGTAAGTGCCTTAGAACTTTGTCCCGAATGAAGTGCACATCAATCTCGATGTGTTTAGTGTGAGCATGGAATATAGGGTTCTTGGCAAGAGATAAGACACTTTGGTTGTCGCACCATAGGATAGGCTTGCAAGAAGGAGAGAAGTGGATGTCTTGTAGGAGAGATTCAATCCACATGATCTCAGCTGAGGTTTGAGCAAGAGATCTATATTCACTCTCTGTGCTAGAGCGAGCAACGACTTATTATTTCTTGGCTTGCCATGAGATGAGTGTTTGGCCTAGATAGACACAGTACCCTGCTACTGATTTTCGATCATCTTGAGAAGAGCCCAATCAGCATCAGAGAAGGCAACAATGTTGAGGGAAGAACTTGGTTTTATGTGCAATGAGAGCTGAGAAGTGCCTACAAGATATCGAAGAATGCGTTTTAGGTCCTGCCAATACACAATTTTGGGATCCTTTTGGAATTGACTCAAGCGATTAATTGCAAAAGAGATGTCTGGTCGAGTTTGTGTGAGGTGTTGGAGACCTCCAATCAAGCGACGATAAAGTGTGCAGACAATGAATGATGGATTGGAGAAAGTGGCTTCCAGTTTTGATGAGGAGCATGGAGTTGCAACTGATATTTAGGTGAAGAAACCTGTTGTTTGAATGAGAGAAGTAATATAGTTCCGTTGAGAGAGATAGATGCCCATGTGATCTCTGTGCAATTCAATGCCAAGAAAGTATCAAAGATCACCCAAGTCTTTTAGAGCAAATTCCTTGTTAAGAGAGGCAATAAAGTGATGGAGAAAAGTCCAGAGTTCCCAGTGAGAATGAAGTCATTGACATAGATAAGAAGGTAGGTGACTGAGTTCCTTTTTTATGTATGAAAAAAAAAGTATCAGCTGCTAAATTGCGGAAACCCTAGTTTAATAGGGTGGTGCGGAACCTATCAAATCAAGACCGAGGAGCTTGGCCTTAATCCGTATAGCGCCTTGTGGAGTTCGTAGACATGATGAGGCAGCAAGGGATCAGGAAAACCAGTAGGTTGTGGAATGAACACCTTCTCTAAGAGATGACCATGGAGAAAGGTGTTGTTGACATCCAATTGCTTGATAGGCCAGTTGTAAGAAGCAGCCAGAGTAAGGATAATACATATTGAGGATTGTTTGATTACCGGGCTGTAAGTTTCATGAAAGTTAATGCCGGGTTTTTGTTTGTAGCCTTTGGCCACCAAGCGAGCCTTGTGTTTGTGGATGCTCCCATTAGAGTTTTTCTTGATTTTGAAAATTCACTTAGTGCCGACCAACATTTGAGTATTGGAGGGAGGAACTAGAGACCAATTTGATTGCGATGAAGAGCATCGATCAGCTGTTGCATTACCTCTTTCAAAATAGGTAGAGATAGGGCCTTAGTAGGGGAAGAGAGAAGAATGCCAAAACCTATAGTGGGATCTACAGAAGAGGTTATTAGTACCTTCCGTATTGTGATCCCATCTTTGGCCCTTGTTACCATTGGGTGAGTATTCACCAGTAAGGGGGGTGGGGTGGGAGGTAATGGTTCTCTGATTGGGGAAGGAGGGAGGACGAGGAAGTTATGTGAGGGTATAAGACTGTATGTGATTATTGCATGAGGTATCGATGATGGAGTGGTGGAGTAGTGGGGGTGGGAAACATCGATGTGTAGGGAAAATCAGATTCGTTAAACACAACATGGCGGGAAATATAAATGCGACCAGTGGAGGATAGATATAGATAACCTTGATGAGTTGAATTGTACACCAAGAAGATAGATTTAACAGATCGGAATTGAAGTTTGTGTTGATTGTAGGGACGCAAGTATGGATAACAAGCACACCCAAAGGCTCGAAGAATCAAATAGTCGGGAGGCCATTGGTAGAGAACCTGATAGGGAGAGTGACCATGGAGAACAGGGGTGGGAAGACGATTGATAATGAAAACAGCCATGTGAACAGCTTCCCACTAATATGTCATGAGCATATGCGAATGGGCAAGTAATGATAGTGACATCTCAATAATGTATCGATGCTTGCATTCAACCTGTCCATGTTGTTGTGGGTGTATGGGCACGGGTGTTGAAATCAAATTCCATGAAGGGAGAGATGATTTGAAAGACCGATACTCTCCTCCCAATTTGACTAAATGGCCTTGATTAGGGTTGAAAACTGTTTTTCAACAAAGGTTTTGAATGTGATGAAGGTGGACAGTGCCTCAGATTTGAGTTTAAGGGGATATACTCAAGTAAAGCAACTATAATCATCAATGAAGTGTATGTAATAACGATACCCAGTGGGTGACGGAACAGAGGCAGAACCCCAAAGATCAGTGTGAATAAAATCAAACATATGAGAGGCACGAGATGGATTAAGATGAAATGGAAGAGCATGAGATTTCCCAAATTGACAAGGAGTGTAAAACGAACTTTTATTGATGGATAAGGACTTATTATAGGAACTCACAACTCTATTAACAATTGGTTAAGGGGTATGACCCAATCTCATATGCCATACATTGTAATCGACTAAGGTACTGGAGGAGTAAAAAGCCTGTAGAGGAACTGAGGAAAAGGATGAGCGAGGTACGGTAGGGATGCGATATAGTCCATCTTCAAGGATCCCTTGAAGTAGAAATCGGTTGGAATGAGCATCCTTCAAAAAACATATGTTAAAATGAAATTCAACAAAAACAAAATTGTCATTAGTTAATTGAGAAACAGAGAATAAATTCTTCTTGATGGAGGGTACGATTAAAGTGTTAAGAAAGTGTAGTGATGGTGAAGTGGGAAAATGAAGAGAACCAGTGGCATAAATTGGGATACAAGAATCATTACTAACCACGATTGATTGATTACTTGAGTAGTTGGACTTGTTGCTCAGAAAAATAAAGGTTTTCATTTGTTGTTTTATTATAAGTAATTGCATGTTTACCTTATAATAAGATCCATGAGTATTTGTTGAAATATCCTAAATGTCCATAGTCGATCATTATAGTGAGAACTATAATGAATTAAGACTAGTGTGAGTCTTGATTGATGGTCATGTGAAGATCATGCGTATAGGGATACGAATCGAGATCATAAGTACTTGTTAGGGAACAAGGTACTGGACCAAACTGCTGTGAGAACACCACATGGATTAAGTCATAGGTGTTATTCTTGATAGATATATCATTTAGTCCTTCAAATTGAGGTTACTATAGAATTCAATATTAGGAGCATGATAATTTGACATAATCAAACATTGTCTTTAATCGTATGATTATAAATGTGACGGCCCCAATTTCCCCGTGCAATTGGGTACGCTCGGCCTAGACCCGTGCAAGCTCCTAGTCGAAACTCGACAAACCCGACGAGCCTAGTCTGCCTTCATTCGTTTAAGTTATACAATTTATGAGAGAGTTATTGCAATAATATGCAGCAGAAAACTAAACAAGTATTGTACGGGAAATAACTCAATTAAAGGGAAATTCAGGAATCTATAAATATAAAAAACCCCGAATATTCATGTACAATCTGATATGCATAGATACATGATACCAATCTCATCAAAATTTCAAGTTCCATAGCTCAAAAACATGTATATCAAACGACATACAAATAAGAAAATAGCAAACCTACTCTAATGGTCTCCCCGGTCTAGCCGCTAAGGCCTTAAAGTAAATCACCTAGGCAGGGCCCTTTGCCCTTGCTGCTCTCCACCCTATCTGCACCCATCGTCACTAGACGGTAAGTAACTAAAGAAATCGAAAGTAGTGCCAGAAGAATATAACAATAATTTATAATTTTAACAACAAAACAGTCCAAATATCATGCGGTAATGGAATGACAGGAATGTAAGTAAATCAAAGTGCATGATAAATAGACTGATAAATAGCAATCAAAATTTGCATGTTCTAAGATTCAAAAGAGGCCCATGAGTGGTCTAATTTCACAGCAATACGATAAAGATCTCGCAAGATCTCCCCGGGCAATGTCACATCATTAGCGCAGCTTGAAATCAAGAGGCATCGCAACACCTCTCGAATCCAGTACCTAGTACACACAACACTAGGGGTGGTCAATTACCCCTGTAGGAGGCACCCTCGTTGTCCCAGCTAGTGCGGGACCACATGATACCTTCAAGACACACACTCATGCCAAGAACACATAATCAACAATATAGAATGAAATATCAAGCAAGAGATCAATTCAACAATATCAATAAGTAGAGGATGTATAAATCACATGATATTTCCTTACTGGCCTACTAACATACACACATACAAAGCACGTGTGTACTTACCTAACTAACGCGATCTTGGTACCACTTCGCAACTCTACGCGTTTCCCACGTGTTCCCGACTAACTGGTCAAGGTTTGAACCCCGAATATTGGTTTAGGGTTAGTATTTAGTCTTAGGGTGATCCCTATTAGTTTGGTTTAAAACAGTTTGTAAAACGGGTTCATAATAGCGTGAAAAACCTCTTTGGTCTAGTGGTATGTGGGCCATGTCGTGAGCCCATTGGGCTTGTGGCGTGACCATGGCGCCTTGTATCTCTTGTATGACCGAAACACACACATTACACGACTCACATGGAATCACATACACACAAGACACACATTACAACCAAACTTGAAATGACAACATATCGCACGGAATCACTAACTAGAAAGCCCATCAAATTACACATACAATGGGCTGTTTTAGTTAAACACATCCTATTTGTTAGACCTTTGTTGGGCATAAACACATAAGCCCATTTAAAATACAACTCACGCATACACTACACATACAAACCGTGACCATGATAACACCAAACACATATCACGTTTTACATCAAATAACCAACACACAATACGCACCCCACACCCCAACGTCTCAATTGTGAGACACACACACACTATATGCACCCCACAACACACCAAAAATGTTTATGCTAGTCGTGATTCACACCCACACCTAACTCACACAAACACCAATATCTTGATAGCCAAAACACACAACACTAGCAACCCCATAACTGCTGCACATGGGGGGAACATCTTCGGCCAGTGGGGTCGTCGGAGGATCACCTCTGATCAGCCTCAACCGGGGACAGACCTACCACCCACAGTACGAGCAAAACAGTCGACAACAGTCATAAAAAGGAAAAAAATAGTAAGTAAAACACTACCCAACAGCTCGTCGGAAAACTCCTCATCCGCCAGACGTGAAGCCCTCCGGGAATGTAAAGACACACATGGGTTGTCTACACCCAAGTTCCCCATTAGAGAGACCTCACGGTGACCGGAAATAGTGAGTATGTGTGAGTGCAACAGTGAATAGAGGTGAGAGGGATACGAGACAGACGTGAGAGAGATAGAGAGAGAGAGAGGAACTGAGAAAGGAGAGGGATATACTCACTTAGGTAGTCGAGACGTCTTTGGCGAGGGTCCTCTATTCCAGCGCCATTAAGGGAGGTGGTGGCTTGCCAAGGAAGGAGGAGAGGAGTGGGGGAGAGGATGATAGCTGAGAGAGAGAGAGGTATCTTACTCCGGCGACTGTGGTTCTCTGGCCACCACTGGCCTCGTCGGAGGTCGGCGAGTCTTACACGAAGTGAATGGGGGAGAGGAGGAGAGGGGAGGTTTGGTGGTGAGGGGTAAGGGCTGAGAGGTATGTGGGGGTGTTTACCCTAAAACCAACAAAAAAGATGATGAATAGTAAAGTTAGGTATGTCCCTTATATAGGCTCTTATTTGCATCTCAAAACCCACACTCATCTCGAGGCCAATCCTATGAATCTCTTAATTGGGTTGTGTCACTTTAACAATCCCTTATCCCATGACCCGCATGTTACATAGCTAACCAACTCCCGCGTTCAAACGACGTTCCTCAGTCCATCTTTCTTTGTTCCGACTCCTGTAGCACGTGTAGTTTCACCGAGTCTCGTGAATTATTTATTTAAATTACACAAATATTCATTTATTAGTGTTTTTACTGTGTTTTACTCCCTCGTTTACCTAGGCGAAGCCTCTTTCAGATTAATATTCGCTCGAACGGCTCGAGCCCCGCATTACACTACAATACTAATACAAACATCACAAAGTCATAAAATTACCTCGGTGTCGACTCCCGAAGTTCGAAATATAGTTCAGTATCGCGTAGCCGGGTCACGGTCCTAACAAGTGCAACACAAGTGAAGTTAAATTTGAGGGTTGTTACAATAAAGATTGTGATTGGTTATCGTGTGAGTAATATGTGAAGGTGTGTAATCAATATAGAATCTTGTAAAGAGAGAGAGATACAAGTGGATCCCCTCGATATGTTAGATTGTTAAATGACTACGTCCAAGTGCATTGATATGATCAATGACACTTGGATGTTTTCAGTCTACCTAAAGATTGAGACTAGTACGATTAAACATTAAGGGTGACTTTGCATGCCTTATGTTTAATCAAAGGATATCGCACGACAAAAGGATATGATATATGTTTTTCATTAGGTTGTATCGATTTTGATATTCATGCTACTTGGGTAGTCATAATGCCTTGCTTCAGACTGCTTATGACTTGTGTACTAAAATGGTTTTTGGTTCACTATCAATGTCGCATGAACCTATTATGTCGCACACAAAGAATGGCTTCACGCAATTCTAATTGGCCCAGAGTAATGATTTTTATATGATAAAATTCATATAAAATTCATGACATAAAAGCCCTTATGATTTGCTATATGATAACTTATTAATAAGGGTATATGTGTAATTTGTTTAAACTGCCTAAATACTGTCATGACCAAATTTCTAATCCTAGATTTTTGGCCATAAATAGGGTCACCGACCCATAACGTGGGACCTACGATGGGACACGTGTACTGACCGAGGCACGTGGTTGAGGCATATTTTATATTTGTTGACTTAAGTCGGTAATTTCAATTATAGGCGTCGAGACGCGATTAGGGATGTACCTCGAGTTGCGTGCGAGTTGGGGGGATCGGGTAGCTAGTCATATGGTAAGTCACATTTAATTTTATGTGATTTAAATGATTTAAGTACATAGCCTATGGTATATACATTAAGTGAATCAATTAGACGCCCTATAGTCTTTAACAAAAATTGATAAACATAGATGTGCCTCAGGATTTGTGCTAGCACACACTCCCATTATGGCTTGTGTCAAAATGTGAGTTAGTTGGCTAAAAACTAGTGGAGTTAGGAGTCATTGGAGACCATTAGATTGACATAGAAGTATGGAGGTACACACATGATGAACCCACTAGTATAAATAACGCCACTTAGCTTTTTTGCTTCACATTGCATGAATTTCTAAACAAAAATCAAAGTTGGAGGGCTTTTGTAACTAGAATTAGATGGTCTCTAAGGGAGGAATTTAAATCACAAAGAAGATATTTGGTGCCTACAATCAAGCTAGAACCCTAGGTATATTTCTACCTCACTATGTATTAAAAAAATTCAAGGGTTTTGAGATTGAATTCAAGGGGCTTTTGCATGCAACCTGTTTTAAAGTTTTTTAATGTAGCTTTTAATCAAAATGAAAGCCTTGATTTGTGTTTCAAATTTCTCTTTTTGGATTTACAAAGTTTGCTCATATTTGGGGGTTTTTGCATGAAACTGAAATTCAGATAATTGAGCTTTAAGACAAGTTTATTTGTAAAATCTAACATCATTTTTGAAATCCTTGTCAAAAACACTTGGGATAACATCAAAATATTTTAAAGACAGTTTTGAGTTGATTAAGTTGAAGATTTCTAAGCTTTGGTAGTGTTCTTCCCCAAATTCTGAAAATGCATAATTAAATCTTTATAATTTGATGTTTGAATGTTGATATATCGAAGTGCCTGGTGTATGTGTTACTAGAGGAGGATGTACTAGACCTTGGTGGAGGGAAACAAGGTCTAGGGGAAGAAGAAGGGGAGATTCCCAAGTTGGGAACTCAGAAAATCCATTGTAGATTTTCTGGGTTTCTACACTCAGTGCGCTGAGTGATCTGGGCAGCAGGATTTATGCATTTCCTTTCACTTTCCTGTAACACCCTAAGGCCTTAACCACTAACCTAAACCTACATTATCCAACTCGGAATCACCCTAATATGTGTCTAAACACCCCATGATCCTAGGGAAGTGTTTCAGGAGTTCAGGTGAACAAGTTTGGGTGTCGGGAAGTCGAAATAGCTAGGAACTTTGTGTGAACAGATGAGTAATCTCATTGATGTCTTTGTTTACATTTCATTCTATTATATAATTCCTTGCTGGTCTATTTTGGACTTTATTATGCCTTGTATTCCAATATTATGACTTACGATGCTATTCCTCAAATGTTGAGCCTTGTTGTCATAATATCTTATTGGCTTATATTTTGTTGATTCCTTTCATATACCATATGTCTTGCCTTGTTGTTTTAATTATAATTGGTTCATAAATAGCATGCTATTAGGTAGTTCTTTTCGATGTGTAACGTGGGCTTGTACTCTCGATTGGTATGTTTTGCATAGCACTTAAACTTATATCATATTCTAAACTCATCTTTATTGATAACAAAAGTAGTTTTAGAATCTAGGGTTCATTGAACAATATAGAGTGCGCGGTTCACGGGGTCACTGGACTTCGGAGATGTCGGCACTCTCCACTATACTCGCGCAACACATGGCATAATGAACCGGGGTAGTTGGCTTTGAGGGACATTGTCGAAGCAGCAGGGATTGAGGGAGCACCGACTTTTTGCCAAGTTTAGCAAGTGTTAATTCTGGCTTGCAATGGTTAAGTTCTTGGGGCACGTTGTTAGAGCTGTAGGGATTACAGTAGATCCAGCCAAAATTTAGGCGATTATGGATTGGTCGGCACTGACATCGGTACCAGAGATCAGGATTCTGGGGTTGGCTGGGTATTACCGCAGGTTCTTAAAGGATTTCTCAAAGATCGTTTCACCAATTACAAAGCTGACACAAAAGGACATTGCATATAAGTGGGCTGAGAAGTGCGAGACCGAATTTGCTCAGTTGAAGAGGTATTTGACTACCGCACCAGTGTTAGTACTACCAGAGACTGGACCGGGATTTCTAGTGTACACTGATGTTTCTCATATGGGTCTAGGCTGTGTGGTGATGCAGGGCAGAGGTGTTATGGTATACGTTTCAAGACAGTTGAAGATACATGAGAAAAACTACCCCATGCACGATCTGGAGTTGGTAGCAGTTGTATTTGCACTGAAGACTTGGAGACACCTTCTATATGGACAGAGATTTACACTCTTTACTGATCATAAGAGTTTGAAGTATCTCTTCACATATAAAGAGTTGAACATGAGACAACGCCGATGGTTGGAGTTCTTGAAGGACTACAACTTTTCTTTGGAGTATCATCCAGATGAGACTACATACCGTATCTACACAAAGAGTGTCAGAGGAGACGACCAACCGATTGTACTCAAGATTTAGTGAGTTGAGGCAGAGTACCAAGTGTATAGACTGGGCAAAGACTGACATATAAGTATTTGAGATACTGGGGCAGGTTGTGGATACCAGAGGTACCGGAGATGAGAGATGTGATCCTTCAGGAGTCACACCGTTCCAGACTCACCGTTCATCCAGGTAGGACTAAGATGTACCACGACATGAGAAGACATTTCTGGTGGCCTTGGATGAAGGCAGACTTGTCTTGGTTTATTAAGAACTGTGAGATTTGTCAGTAGGTGAAGTCTGAGCATCGCAGACCTGGGGATTACTACAACCGCTTCCCATTCCTTGATGGAAGTGGGAATATATCTTTATGGATTTTGTCAGAGGATTGCCGAGGACCGCGAGGAGACATGAATCGATCTGGGCGATAGTTGACAAACTGACGAAGTCTGCTCATTTCCTATTAGTGGCGTCACACTACACTTTCAATCAGCTGAGCGTACTGTTCGAGAGAGAAATTATCAGGCTGCACGGGGTACCATTGATTATCATGTCAAACAAAGATGCTACGTATACGTCTAGGATATGGCAGAGTATGCAGGAGCAGTATGGTACACACTTATAGTTCAGTATGGCTTTCCATCCTTAAATCGATGGGCAGACTGAGAGGTTGATACAGGTTCTCGAGGGCATGTTGCGGGCATGTGTATTGGAGTTTGGCAGATCTTGGGCAGAGTACCTATCGTTGTGTGAGTTCGCTTGCAACAACAGTTATCAAGCTAGCATCGAGATGGCACCATTTGAGGCTTTGTAAGGCAGACCGTGTCACTCGCAATCGTGTTGGGCTGAGCCAGAGGACCGAGAGATTGTGGGGCCTGAGATTGTTGTTGACCACACGGAGAAGGTCAAACTGATCTGTTAGAGACTCAGAGGTGCACACGAGAGACATAAGAGGTATGCTGATAAGTATTGCGATGATCTCATGTATTTCGAGGGAGTTTTTGTCTATTTAAAGGTTTCCTCCCGGAAAGAACTTCAGAGATTTGGGGTGAAAGGTAAGATTACACCGAGGTTCATCAGGCGTTTCATGATTAAGAAACGGGTCGGGAAAGTGGCATACGAGCTTGAGTTGCCTCCACAGATGTCAAGGGTACATCCGTTGTTCCATATTTCGATGCTTCGACTAGTTGAGTCGAAGGCAGGTGTACGACCGACCGTTGAATTGAGTTAGATCGACCTGAGCGAGGACATCTCTTACGAGGAACAACCCATTCAGATCCAGGATCGGAAGGTACAACAGTTGAGGAGTAAGTTCATCCCGAAGGTACTCCTCAAGTAGTAGTTCCACGACGACACGAAACTCACTTGGGAGCGGGAGGACTACATGCGAGATAGATTCTTGTACCTGTTCGAGTCAGGTATAACTGTAACTTAAACTTAATTTCGAGGACGAAATTTCCATTTTGTTGGGAGTATTTGTCACGACCCAAATCTCTAACCCTTGTTTTGATTCCTTAATCAAGATTACCGACTTGTGACGTGGGACCCACGCTGTGATACATACACCAAGGCACGTGGCCGAGGTATATTGTATTTTTGTAATGATGTATGCCTAGGGTTATGTAATTGTGTAGACTTACTAAGTTGGTTCGTACAGTTGTAGGCATCGAGAAGAGAACGGGGATGCGCCTCCAGTTGTGTGCGAGCTGGGGAACTGGGTAGCTAGACTATGCTGTCTTATTTATATTAATATGAATTATTTTATAACCTATGGTTATACATGCAAAGTAAATCAAATTAAAGTTCTATAGTTTCTAATAAAAATCAATAACACTTGAACTTACCTCACGATACGTTCTAGCACACACTCCCATGTAGTTGTGTCATACATTTAAGTCACCAAGTTAGAAAATTAATGGAATTAGGAGTCAATTTGAGGCCTTAGATCATCATAGGATCAAGGGAATGCACACTTAATAAAACCAAACAGTATATAAACCCATTCCTTACATTCTTTGCTTCAAAATGCATGTTTTCACAATACAAAAATCGGAACTGCTGGAAGTCTAGATTTGTTGGAAATTAGGAGTTTGAAGGGGTGCCTTATCATCAAGAATCGGAGAATCAAACACCAAAATTAGCTATAATACTAGGTACACTCCTTCACTTAATGCTTCAAATTTTTGAGTTGTTGGCTATGGAATCATAGGATGGGGGGGGGGGGGGGGGGGGGGGGTTTGTTATGAGATCAGTCTCAAAGTGTTCTAAGGTTTTCTTTGATGAATTTTTGAATTTTACAAGTTTTGCCAACTTTTGGGATTTTTCTTATGAACTCAGTTTTCTGATTCGAGCTATTCATGGCGAGCCCCAAGTGTAGGGCTTCGCGATAGTAATAGTGGTGCAAACTAGTGTTTGCGCTGGGTTTATCGAATCCACAGGGAATAGTTGCGCATAGCACTAGAGTAAATTAGGCGATTTGAAGCATAAAAAAAGTAGTATAATTATTGAACTATCTAAGAAGTAAAACGACAAGAAAAAAAATATTTTAGACTTGAATTCATGAATCAAATTAGATGTGCGACGAATCAATCAAAATGTGTGTTCAACTTAATTTATAGACCAGGTATCCTACAAGTCATCTTGTCCCAACGTCTTAGTGGTGAGAATACTATCTCAACTCTCGGGCTCCACAAGTTTGTGTGAGCAGCGTAAGAGTATCAAAACATTAAGTTCAAAACCCTTCAAGGTCTCTCAAAGTCTAGGAAATCGGTCAGTGTACCATAACATATTAAGTTCTAGTGTTCAATTCAGGTTTGATAGCCCCGTGACTATCTTTCCTTAATTTTAGTGACTACGTAATTAGTGCAGTCAAAGCCTAGAGTGTGGAACACTAAAAATAACATTGAGTAGAACAATAAATTCAAATCAACATGATTCATCAACACAAAACATTCAAATAAGCACATCAAGTCTCAAAAATATATAAATTAAAATAATAAAGAGAGGGAGCTCATGAAAAGATCAAATTCAATGGTCTTCGGTCCCAAGGTCATGGCGAATTCGATCTCATCTTTTGTCGAATCTATCAATCTCTCCCACTCTAAACTACACTAAGAAAACATGAAAATATAACTAAACTAGGGTCCCTGAACATCGCCCGAAGGCGAGCTCGGGGCAAAAACAACCCTTAAACACTAAAAATGTAAAAACAATGGTGTTCTTGAAGAGAGAGAAGTATGGATGAAGAAGATGGAGTTGTTGGTGAACAGGTTCGTGAGAAACCCACTTTTGTTCCCTTTTTAATGTGAAAAACGGCTGGTCAAAAGAGCAGGCTCGGTCAAAATGTTAAGGAGGCTCGGTCAACTCGATCAAGACCCTAAAATGGAGGGAAAAATCGTTTCTGCCCTTGTTGTTTGTGTGAGTTGATGAGGCGCACGTCAGTTGAGGCGCATCTGGTGGCTGTTGAAGCTGGAAAGGATACAGATGTGTTGATTGTGGCTTATCGAAGGGGAGCTCGGTAGGAGTCGCTGGTGAAGAGAGACTATGTAAGAGAGATAGAAGTAGCCCAGGTTTTATTTTGAATTTCTTTAAAGTTCAATTGTAGTGAATAAAATAATTTTCATCCATAGTTTCAGGCTTTTCTTGTGTAAATGGCAGAGAAGGCGGTGGGGGGGATGCGTGATCAGGGATCGTAACCTGCAGGAAACCATTTTATTTTTAAGTTGCTAAACCATGTAGTACGAATCACGAGACCAATCAATGGCCACAGACCTCAACGACTCACTTTGCTTTCCTGCACCATTTTTCATCAACTTGTTCACTGTTTCAATATTGCATTTCACTCCAACTCACACCAGCCACTATGGACCCCATGGCACTATCTCGAAATGCGTGTGTGTGCTTTACGAGGTAAAACATCAAAATCTTCTAAAAGAGCACCACTTTTATTCTTTTTGATCAACGTAGCCTAAAAACATACAAAGAACAAAAATAAGTAATGAGTAGCGCTATGTGCACCCCACAAAAGTGTAAGGGCAAGCCACACACTAAGGGCACTCTATGATTTTATTTGGGCACCCCAATGTGATATTTTAATTCCCTAAATACCCTTTTTCTAATTTAGAAGGGCACCCCATAATCCCTTAATCGAGAGCCATATTCAACCTAATCGATCCCCTAAATCTCGCCCCATTCAACCTAACCGATCCCCATTCAACCTACCACTTCTTCGTTGTCCAAATCTCGCTCCATTATCTGCGATTTAGGCTCGGAATCGTTCCACAAAAACTCATCCTTTTGCTTGATGTGGTGGTTGTTGGTTTGTGCGTCGGAGGGGAAAGGGTGGTGGTGGTTCGTGCGTTGGAGGGGAAAAGGGGGTGGCGATGGTTCATGTGTTGGAGGAGGACCCGAATGAACTATAAGGTGCCAATTTCTTCTCATATGATATTTTATTGTTAGATTTTGAAATTTGTTATCAAGTGCTTGATTTCATCATGTGTTGTATGGTTCGGTCTCGCAGAGCCGAATCTAAGTAATTTGTTCGGTGGATGATCCCCGAAACAATGTGTTCCTATCGGTTTGTACGAGGCCGAACAAAACATATAGGTTCGGTTCCCTTACACCGAAACTATAGTATTTGTTCGGTTGATTCTAATCGAACCACTGTTTTTTTAAATTTTTGTTGGATTCTGATGTTGGTGTCTCTTCATACATAGGAATGGCTCGTTCTAAGAAGCTTGTGACATGGGAAGAGACAGGTAACACGACAGGATTGCGCGGTGTCCGTCATGGAAGGAGACCTCAAACGACATCGTATAGAAAGTCCAAGGAATCAGCATGTGTTACGGATGCAAGTGATGTCGATGAGGTACACGATGAGACATCCACAGTAAATGCCTCTGGTACTGTAGGAAGGGAGATAGAACTCCACAAAAGTCAAGTCACTACCACCGAAACTTCTTCTTCCGACTCCATTGAAGAAGAACAAGATGAATCGTAGGAACAAGAAGCGGATGAAGAAGATGAAGGTGAAAATGAAGATCAAGAAGAGTTAGATGAAGAGGGAGAAGAGGAGGGAGAAAAAGAAGGAGAATATCAAACTGAAGAAGGAGAATAAGAGGATTCAGAAGAGGTGGAAGTGAGGTCATATGGGAAGGCTCGTGAGAAGTCAAGAAGATCAAGCTGGCAAGTGGTGCAAGCAGCAGAATATGACCTTTCCAGACTTGTCCGGGTGGACCCTCAGACCAGACAATATTAAGCAGTTTCAACAACTATGTGGCAGCTGCCATATGGAATAATGAGGTACCAATTGGGCTTCTAGTGTTTTTTTTTGTAAGTTTTTTTTATTGAAATGGCCCTCTTGAAAGATTTCTATCTTTAAACTAACAACTTTATCATCTATACTTGATTAGTTACAACAACATTGGTGTAACTGATGAAATTATTGCATTAGTAAAGAGACAATTGATTTAGATGTTTAGTTGTTTTGATAGTCATGCTTTGATAGTCATGTTGTTATGGAACATGTAAGTGCAACAATTTATTCATGCAGAGGGCACCTGAATGCTTTTTTTTTCTTTTCAATCCCTCAAAAACATCACTTTTAATGAGCAATTCATCTCAATGTTGTCTAAATCGTCATTAATCTTGATTGAATTGGTTTTTTTCATTCATTAACTTCTATTGTTCAATTTGCAGCAACGTCTGTTGCTTAGATGCATTAATCATATTGCCCAATTGGCGGAGTGGGATTTGCAGACGTGTCACCTAGACACTGCTAGCCTTAAGAGGATCTTACATTGGTCTGGGTTGAGCACACTTACTAAGTGCTTATACGACCAAGGACACAAGACCCTCATCTCTGCATTTGTAGAGCGCTGGTAACTAGAGACGAACACAATTCACCTCCCTTTTGGTGAAATGTCGATCACACTAGAAGATGTGAGCATGCTATTAAAAATTCCTATGGTAGGAAAGGCAGTTGCAGTTCAATAGCTATCAAAGTTAGAGGCTATAGAGTTGATGTTGAGATGCCTTGATGTGTCTAAGAAAGAGGCAGAGATGGCGATTCGTCCACACAGGGGCATGAAAGTGAATAAAAGCTGGTTGAAGTCAAGATGGGGGGAGACACCGCAACTGACGAAGAAGGGCAAAGAGAAGGACATAGCATACCCTCGGGTTGAGTGATGAGTGCACTGCTCGAGCGTACCTATAGTATATGCTAGGATGCATTCTATTCGTGGACAAGGCATCGACAAAGGTGCCTGTCCAACTTCTTAAGCTATTGGAGAATTTGGATGAGGTTAATACCTATGCGTGGGGAGCTGCAGCACTAGCATACCTGTATCGATAACTTGGATGCGCCACTCTAGTCGATGCTTGTCAGATTGCGGGGTATCTCACCTTGTTTGAGGTTCGTTTCTATTTTTGTAATATCCATGAATCCTTTTATTAAGTGCCTTATTATTTTTTCTATTGTTTGTAGGGATGGGTATATGAGCATTTCAACCTTCGCCTAGCACACACGAACACAGAATATCTCGATACACTTTCGCTTGTATCTAGGTAGATCCCAAAGAAAGAGCAAGGGCTTAATACAACCAATGCTGAAAGGCTATGAAAGTCACTTGACAGGGCTCGCCCAATCGAGGTACGAATGTCATTGGTTTTTCATATCACATTATGAGTTATTTTTATTTTATTATAGTTGAATGTGACTTATATTTAACAGATTTGTTATGAGTTATGCTTCCTTTATCGTGAATACCATTTAAAACATATATAATGATATTAGGTGGAGCTGACATGCATGTAGTTTAATGGTACTATTTGTGTTGTTTATGAATATATTAAGTTGTTATTATATGCGATTTTAGTGCATTATTTATGATCTATTTGGCATAAGTGACGTGGGACCCCTATTCGGATATTAGAATGGACGATGATAATGCTGAGATTGCATTCTATACCGGGACCTTCAAGTTTTTGAGTAGTGTTGAGCCATATCTGCTTGATAGTTTTTACGACAAATGGGCTACATACAACACAACAACGCATCCCTTTACCTCCCTACAAGCCCACTCGAGTGAAAAGAGGCAAGTCCGCGGCGAGCTATATTGCCAAGTAAAATTTTCAGCTGGAGATGTGGGAGAGGTGGCAAGGCTATGTATTGTCAGCAACATATGCATGTGAAGCTGCACTGGAATTTATTCCTTGGTTCCTCAAGATATCACACCCAACTATTGAAAATCCTAAGTACTGCGTTGGCGACAACCTTGATGGAGATGACTTGCTCGATGTAAATTGTTTATTTAACTTAATGATGTATTTATAGATCATTCTTTTATAATTTTAGAGTCTTGTATTATGTTATGAGCTTAGGATAGGTTTATCTAACTTGATGATTTTTTTCCTTGTGTTGTGTGTAGCACCTAAGACGAACGGTGGACGTAGTGGTGGAGATCATTGCCACCAGGTGAAGCTGGCATGGCTTCTGCATTTAAGATGGCAGACGATGTGCTTATGCATTTAACAGGGGAAGGGCTTGCTTCATCCGCCACCACTACATCAGATGGAAACGAGCTAGCAAGGAAGTCTGAGCATGATAGCCATGCGATGCAGTCCCAATCTCACACCAATGCGAATGAGTCCAGTTCATCAAAGCGCAGGGAACATGAAAAGCTGCAGCATAAGAAGAAGCGGAGCAAAACAAATGAGTGACTACTTGTGTGTGATTATAATTTGAAATGTTGGATTAATGTGGACTTTATACATTAAATTTCTTTTAGTTGTTATTAGTTCGGAATGCATGTCGATGGTAGTCACTAATTTTGGTATATATTTTGTTGGTTCGAATTTGATATATTTTATTGCCTTCATTATTATTTGGATTTGTTTTGATGTTTGATATGTATGTGTTCGATTATAGAGACTCGAATGCAAATTCCGTGTTGTACATGTATGAACGCGAGTGTTCGGTTATGCAGGCCTGAACATACATAGAAGGTTTGGTTATGCAGGCCCGAACAAACAAAGAAGGTTCGGGCCTGCATAACCGAACCTTATAGTTGAAAATACCTATACATAGGGTTAGTTGAACATGACCGAATGCCTATCTAAGTTTTAGTTACTAGTGCCCAAACTTTTTGTTGATGTTCGGTTAGGGGTACCTGAACCTAGTATCTGACAAATTCTCTATTGAAAGGTTCGGTTGAGCATCCCCGACTGAACTTTTTTGGTTTGGTTTGATATGACAGAACAATTATTTCTATGTTCGGATATTTTTAACTGAACCTTACATTTCATAAATTCAATTACATGTTCGGTTAGTAACGACAGTACATTCGCTAGATGTTTGGCTGCCCTCTAGCGAACGTTGTTGATATGTTCGATACTTTGAGACCGACCATTAGTTATTTTATAGGAAAGACATCATCAAATGAGTCTGCATTACATCATTAGTGAAGAAATAAATGTAAGAGTACAAAAACTCAAATCAATAATTCCTTCAAAATAAGAAATAGTACGATTCAATGCAAAAAATTATAATATTTCATCTATTTTTGCCCTTATAAAACAACTTCAATCATATGTTACTATAGAAGTGTGTCATACATCAATGATGATATCATTTATTTAAAAAATTGATAGTGAAGTATGCCATATACACAAAAAAATATTTCAAAAACGGACTTCAATTTGAAGTGAGGTCAAGGTGTGTCCAAGTCAACGGTAATTGGAGTCACGACTTGAGAACTAACAAATTGCGGTGGCTCTTTAATATTTAAGTTCTGAACCCATCCCATCACCTTTGGTTGTGAATTTCTTCGCCACCCCAAATACAAAGGAGGAAAAGGGGCATCCACATTAAATAAAACCTGAAAAATATAGATGGACCATTTAAGAAAAAGAAATAAGTATGCAAGTACAACTTAGAATTAAGAAGTGGTTCACTTTACCCTCATAAAATGGTTGTCATTAACGTGTGTCATCCCAATTATGACCCTGTCACTCATCGACTTTGGTGGTGCACCTTTAAGTGGAGGGAATGTCATACTACCACTCAGTGATAAGGACACTACCAAGACCTTGTAACATGTAGTAATGGAGCGTCATTTTTCTCGTAGTACTGCACTGATAGTATAATTGTATCGTAGTGATCACTACCAAGGATTATGCGCCAAAGATCTTCGTACCCATGAAGTTCCCAATACTAATCATTGCAAATTTGTTTCCATGCATCATCTTTCTTGTGTCCAAGACCGGCTGCAACAACACGATATCCACAATTACCATCTCCCTTAACTTCATCAACCCTTGCAATGTGATCAATCCATTCTATAGGGACTACACCACTATAACCATCGTTAGACATACGATGCAAACATGTATGCGTTCTATGGATTTTTGTCGCACTTGACGAGTAGCCAAGTTCGGTATCTTATCCGAATGAAGGACATGCTCAAAGTGGGATGGATTTCTCTTGGTGTATACGTCAAAAATGTCGGCTTTAGTTACCTTCCTCTTCTTCCCCATTTGCAACACCTTTCCCATCCCCGCTTTCGATGGTTTTTTCCCCTTGTCTTAATTTTCTCCCTCGGGGCAATAACCGAAATTGATGAGGGACAACTAATCTCTTGAAGTTGTTGCACAATGCTCATGTGTAAATCTTCACTCTCGACACTTTCATACTTTTCAATTACCCTTTGAATTTCCTCTCTGAAGTTGTACTCCGTCCGATTCAATGCTTGCTCAGGATTCATGCTCAACTTTTGCCAATGTACATGGATATTGTCAAGTGGTATAGGTGAACCTGCCAATTGATGAGTTGCAAGTTCGTAGGTGCAAAGAAGGCCATGGGTCATGCGCAATACACAACCACACCTCATGGAAATATTTTCTGTCATATCCAACTCCTTGTGAATTTTCTCCAACGCAACATGTGAATCAAATCCTTGCAATATACGGTACAATGTATCGATGAATCCGTATTGCACAACATTCAAACTCTTCTCAAAAGACGCCTTGATCTTATTGTGTTGCCCCTCAACCATGCTGTAAATAACCGGCCATAAAGTCACCAAGTTTCGTTAAGAATTCCCAAAATGTTTTTTCAAGGTATTGTATGCAATTTCAACTCTACCGGTCGTATTTTGCCCAAGATGTAATATTTGGTCTGTTCATGCTCGCACAAATCGTTCCTTATAATCTCTAACCTAAGTATCCATTAGATAATCTAGCAATCCATTTACGCAAGCATATTGGACGGCCAAGTGCATCATCCTTGAATTGAATATACTTTCAGAAGTGGCAACCATCACGACATTCCACCTACTCAAGAAAAGGTTGAACTCTTCGTTTCTCGCAAAATATTTTTTCGTGTGTCTTGCGACACCCCTATTGATATGCCATGTGCATAGAGTGTGAGTTGTAGAGGGAAAAACAAACTCGATTGCCTTAATCAATCCCAACTCTCTGTCACTAAGAATCACATGTGGGTTAGACCATCCATCCATGAGGTTCTTAAGGGTCTCCAATGCCCAAATATAGTTCTCTTCCATCTCTCTTGATATAAATGCAAACCCGACAGAGAAAGTGAGCTCAGTTGATGTCTCACCAATGATCTCAAACAATGGCATGCGATATCTATTGGTTTTGTACGTGCAATCCATCACCAAAACCAATGGGAAACATCAAAGTAAGTTGATAGATTTAGGATGAGCCGAAAACAGGTCTGTGACTTCATTGGTTTGGTCATCTTTCCTATGCCATGAAATATAACCATGTGTGTCTAACAAATGCATGAGCTGTTGCATTTGTGATCTCCCTCTAGCTTCAACGAACCTATGTTTTTGCCTTGCGTTGTATATTATGTGCAAGTTTGATGCATTCGATTTATCCCTCTTCTTTAAAGTGTCCAAAATCTTTGGGGCTTGATGTTGCCTTTCGTCATCTAAATCAACAAAACATGCTCTTCCAGATCTAACTAACCGATGTATGAATAGCCCTCCATATAAGACCAAATGTCGTGGTTATGCCACCCACAAACCACGGTCACATGCCATAAATGGTCTTCACATTCCTTAATATTTATGGCAAACTGGCACCCACACTTTTTGGTGCCGGTTTTACTCCTTGATTTCCCCCTCTTACCTTTGTCATCCATCTCGTCACCTTTTTTAACTATATTCACAACCTTACCAGCTTTCATTTTCCCAACTCTTTGAACAATACCCCTATAAGACCCAGACCTCTCACACGCCATGTTCACCCTTCCCCTCCGACGACCATCCCCTCATGCGTAAGAATTCTTCGTGACAATAATAAACCGTCTATTACTTCCTTGTCTTTGTACCCAATTCACTGCATCATCCCTACTTCCAAATGGTGCTTTCAGGATGAAATCACTAGTAAAGTCCATACAATCACTAGAATGCAATATGTTCTGCAAAAAATAGTTCTATCGAAGCATTAGGTGGGGAATTTCAGTAATGACTAAAATTGAAATAAAAAAGTCTCAAAGAAATAGAGGTTTGACTAGTTAAACACATATTGATTGGGTCTGGTTCAACTGAAATAACCGAAAAAAAGTGTATGTTCGGTTAGATACAGCCGAAACATTGATCACATGTTCGGTTTCTAATAACTGAACATACGCACAAGGTTCGGTCTCTGGTCTTGAGAGACCGAACCAGAGTTTAACCCATATTGATTGGGTGTGGTTCAGCCAAAATAACCGAAATAAAAAGTGTATGTTCGTTTAGATACAATCGATACATTGTTCCCATACCGAACATACACATAAGGTTCGATCTTAATAGGCCGAACCAGAGTTTAACCCATATTGATTGGTCTAGATCGGCTGATAAACCCCAAAACAAAAGTGTATGTTCGGTTACATACAATCGACACATTGATCACATGTTTAATTTTTAATAACCGAACATACACATAAGGTTCGGTCCTGCGAAGCCGAACCAAAGGGCGAAATAGATTTTTTTTTTAAATGACAAAAACCAAGAATTGAAACATCTGACTCTCCATGTTGCACATCATCATCCCCTACATGCTCATCCTCTATTTTTGATCGTTAAGAACCATCTATCATGCCAAATGCGCAAGCCCTAAATAACCAAACAAACTTGTTCAAACTTCATCTATTGAAAATAGTTTCAAAGCTCATTTTCGTGCATCAAACATAAAGGAAACCATATTACTACGATTTTTACAACCTTTGGACTGGAAATCAATTTGGTGTCGTTGGTGGTCAAGGAATTCGTGTGTGGGGTGCACAAATAACCTGTAAGAGGGAACAGGGCGAGAGTGAGGGGGACTAGGAGAAATTTTTGGGTTTGTCAAGGGTAAGCTGGTAGTTTCATAAGGGGCCAAATATTATGTGATTTTATTTTTTTTTAGTGGCTTGCCCTTACACTTTTATGGGGTGCACATAGCGCTACCTATAAGTAATTGGAAACTAATTTTAGAAACTTGGACACATTAAAATATAAAATATGCACATAAAAATGGGCACATCAACTAACTCATAAAATACCCCCAAACTCATCCCGAGCAAATGATATTCACAAAGACTCTAACTAACTAATGCAACTAGACTTCTAAGGAATGCATACATATGAACTCAAAATATAAACACAAACATAATATGAATGACATGACTCAATGCAAATTAGCTAAATGATCCTAGCCCAAACATAAACAAATGTTGGAAACACTAGTATAGACCATAAAATACACAACATAGAGCTATACAAAGTGAATAACAAGAAGACTTTTAAACTTTTAATTCATGAATCAGTTGTTTTTTCTTTTCTTCACCAACTCCTTTATTTTCAAGTGCTTTGTTTTCGCACATTATTTTTTTTTCAACTTTTGGAGTAGTTCACAAACTTTCAAACAACAAACAAACCCAAACTTAGGTTTTTCTTACATTTGGCTCACATAAGCTCTTTTTCACAACAAACATTTGGTATATACTAGGCCTTCCCAACTACGTAATATGGATATGACGAAGGCTATGTGGTTATTTTGGGTTTAATGATGGGTGCCAACAAAAACATGGTATAATAAGCTCAAAAATGGCTGACTAATGGAAATGATGATAGATGGGCTATGAGGCTATTTATTTTATGCAAAGATGGCTTAAAATCCTTCCCTTACACATGCTTCGGTCTTTAAAATTTCGCCTTGAGTGGAGTGCAACCTCTTTCTAGGATCCTAGTGATATAACTTTTTCCACTTGTACAGTTCTGGCCTTCTGCCTACTTTGGTGTCAAGCACATGACCCTATCCCTCGTAGTAGACCCTACGACGTAACAATGATCAAACCGGGTAAAAGACACGACAAAGTGAAGTCTCTTACATCATCATAAGTCCGCATCTCAATGGCATATATAAACAAAATCTACAACCAATAGGCACTAAAGTCAAGTTTGGGCAACTCTATATGCATTGACATGATTAAATGCTGATTAACAAAATTAAGAAGAAATGATCCTAAATGCACTCTAAATGCATGAAACATATGAAACATATCATGCTTATTAACAAAATTAAGAAGAAATGCAATCTAAAAAAATGCATGCATGCTATGAACTAAAATGAATTGATGATGCATGAAATGATGAGAAAGAATGATGGATAGACAAGAAGAACGCGAAAGATAAAGAAATGAAATGAACAAGAACAAAGGAAAACAACACCATTACCATCCATAGCAAGCATTGGCTCATAAGAAAATTGAAATGATATTACCTGTCAAGCTTGCCTTCCCAAATACTACAAGAAAGAAGCAATTCAGCAACAAACTAATCTGATGCTGAATTGGTACGATTCTATTGCTAAAGCACTCTGCAACAAATCAGCGACAAATAGTGGTTGTTGCTAAATTCTTTGTTGCTGGTGCGCCTCAGCGATAGAAAAGTTAATCTATTGTTGTTCAGCGACAGATTTGTGACAAATATCTGTCGCTGAACAGCAACAGAAACAGGTCTACTGCTGATTGAAGTCTAGTCAGCACAGACATGTTTGTCGCTAGTTTGTTGCTGTTCAGTGACAGATAGCGTCTGTCGTTGACTTTGCCCAGTTGGCAATCGCACTTTGTGATAAATTAGCAAAAACGCTAAGCTTTCGTTAATTTTTTTGAATAGTATTTTAAATTGCAGTTCCTACCAAAAAAAACATGTAGTTTGCTACCAAAAAAAAAACCTACAGTTCCTACCAAAAAAACTTGCAGCTCCTACCAAAAAAAAAACCTGCTGTAAAATCTGCCAAATTAATTTAAAAGCTACCAATATTTCAGCAATTGAAAAGATGTATGTATATTACCAAAATTTTACAAACAAGTTGGCTACACAAATTTATACACATACAATGTGTACAAAACAATCCGATAGCATTCTTTCACTAATACATAGATAGGCACTAAACAACATCTTGAGCTAGCAGAGACTCTTCAAAAAAAAAACTTTTTTAGCTAGCAGAGTGTATCTTATCCAAATCCTGAAAATTAAAAGGAACATCAACATTATTCGACATGCAACCAAAATATTCCAATACAAATTAAAATAAAATCACATCCTATTTTAGTGTAATTGAAGACTATAAATACTCTTCTTAATCAACTTGAAATGTAGGCTACTTATTTAAAAACTAGAGTTGAATGTCAACATAAATACCTTATTGAACTAATTGGTAAAGAGTATTTTAGAGTAATGATAAGAAACACATACATAATGTTAACATAGTCTAGGAGGGGGCATTGAGAGAAATCAATTAATAAAGAGAAATGTATGGGTTGTGTAAGGTGAATTTATAGAAACTCACTTGTTAAGTGTTTATGTGGTGAAGACGTTATTTTGAAAAGCAAAGTTGAATATATAGGTAGTGGTATGGAACAACTTGATTCACTACTAGTTAGTACTAGTAGCTTGAATTTTTGGAAAGATAAGATGGATGAAATGAGTTAGTGGGAAAACATTGTAATTAATAGGAAGAGTTTGGTCCATGTAGCCGAGCTCAGCTAATTTGGGATTGTAGATAATAGCCTTCTCAAAATCATATAAAAAAAAGAGGTAAGATTGGTGGTATACTAAGCATATAAGAATAAGCATAAGCACGAAGACGATTGATGATAATGACCAGGTCTAGCAAAATAATCAAATAACTTGCTTGTAAAGACTCCAACTCAGATTGCTTCCATAAATAACTGTGAAGAGTTAGAAATACATACCTAGCAAGCTTTAGGATTTTACACTCCTTTATATATCTTGGCTTTAAAAAGATTCTTATTCTCCATATAACTGACGTTTACAAGAATAGGTAGTCAGTAGAAATTTATTTTCTTTTCTCTTCTTTTGAATAAGTCTGGATATGAAAGTAAACACTGGTTTAAAGCGTGAGTTGATGTAATCGAATGAGACTTCAAGAACGATATTGGCAAAACACTCAACAATGAATTTAAAAGGAAAAAAGAAAAGAAAAAAATGCGTGGACATGCATTACAAAAGGAAAGAAAAAGCCTCATGATCAAGCTCGATCAACTGACTCTGATAAGTCATCCATCTATGTAGAAATATCATAACCATCAAATGATCAATGAAACAGTATGTTAACCTAATTGAGTGTGGAACAAGTGCTCAAATTAACAAGGTGATGCAAAAGAATAATGGTAGAACAACACTTAACTGTGGAAAAGTTTATGGAGTTCACCAGAAAAAGAAATATAAATTCTTATTGTAGTTCAAAGATGATGATGTATGCTTGAATGCGTTTATCGATAGCAAGAGTTTATCTCCTCTTTATCATAAGGAGAAAATAAATATGTTTATGCATTCTAAATACTTGAAAATAATTAATAATTGAAATTCCAAAAATATTCTCTATCCCTCTGATGTAACTTGACACCTTTGAAAATTTTCATAAACAATTCAAGACTGTTGATCACAATTAGTTTCTTGAAAGTCTTTTACTTAAACCAAGTTGGCATTTCAACTTCCAAAAAGTAGTAAATAATGTCTGGTCAACTTCAAGCATTCTTTGATTTAGCTGCATCACTTTGCTTACTACCTCATGTGGGTAACGTCAACCTACAAGATATTGTGGCTCTTGCAAACATAAACATCAGAAAGAGTATCACTGACCTGAGATAGTTGGAATACTTGTATGTTATGATTATGTTAACTACTTGAAAACAGGAACCCCTAAAAACAATGACCCTATGGATGTTGTAGTCCTTATGCATGCATTTATGAACTGCATTTTCAATAATATGCAATAATATGCATTGTTTAACATAAATCTGTTTGCACTCACTCATCATGCATCCTCAAATCACTACTTATGGTTGTCTATTTCTTTCCCATAAAAGGGCAAGCCAACTACAACATGATTCATTGATTTATTCATCCATACACATGTATACTTATAATAAGCTAAAAAACAATAAAGTTAGGCTGATCCCCAACCCACCTTAACGATGTATCATGTAACAAAAAACAAACATGTCATTTGAATGCGAATACTCTTTAATATGAAGTATCGAGTTCAAGCTTGATAACAAAAAGTTGATATGAACTGATTAAGGTATCTAGATGCTGAAAAATAAACATTAAATTCAACATGGTAGTTGTAAAGTAATTATATCTTACCCAGCAAAAACAAAGAAACCTTGCCAACTCCTTTGTAAGCAACACCAATACCAAATGCCATCGCTGCACATACCTGCAAATGAAGAATCACATTGATTACATTAGAAGGAAAAAAATGTGAAGATATACATTGACTCGTAATTAAAAACTTATAGCACCATAAAAAATAGAACATTAAATCACTCTTGTCGTGGCGGTGGTCGCGGAGGCGGTATAAGTTGCGGCATAAAAAATAATTGGATTGGATTGCGGATTGACCCTAATTGGACTGGATCTAATCCGTGTGCACCCTTACTTGCAAACCACCATTTTATTTTGAATTTCTTTTTAAGTTCAATTGTAGAGAATAAATAAAATAATTTTCGTTCATAGTTTCAAGGCCTCAGGAAACCATTTTATTTTTAAGTTGCTAAACCTTGCAGTATGAATCACGACACTAATCAATAGCCACTGAACCTCAACCATGTCACTTTGCTTTCCTGCACCATCTTTCATCAATTTGTTCAATGTTTCAATATTGCACTTCACCCCAACTCACACCAGCCACTATGGGCCCCACGATACTATCTCGAAATACGTGTAGCACGCTTTACGAGGTAAAACATCAAAATCTTCTAAAAGAGCACCACTTTTATTCATTTTGATCAACGTAGCCTAAAAACATACAAAGACCAAAAATAAGTAATTGGAAACTAATTTTAAAGACTTGGACACATTAAAATATCCACTGCTTCGACTATAGGTCTTTTGATATTTTGTTGTATTAGTTGTATGTCTTTCAGATACTATTTGTGTTGTATATTGGGTTAAGCATCAGTTCCCCGACCTGACTTTGACTGCCATATTGTTTTACTGTATTTTGAGGTTTACTTATATGAGATATCATTTCCCGGTTTTTCATACATAGGGTTATTTTAATTGGCTTCCGCATAAATTACTAATTGCTTCCGCATATTATCAAAGGCTTATGTATTAACTGATTAAGACTTGCGCTAAATAATTAATTCAATAAAAAGTTTTTAATTAACTATAAATTTCATAAATTGGTAGGACTAATGTATTACTTATCCTGAACACGAGTAATGAGGTGAACAGGTTGTAAAGGCTAACTAATACGTAGTTAAGCCCTACTTGGATAGGATTAGGGCTTAATCACAAGATTAGGCAGGGCGGTGCCTTAAATTAGGAGAGGGGCCGTCACAAGCTTGATATCGATAAAGCCTATGATAAGATGGAGTGGACCTTGGTTATAGAGATGCTTCGACGATTGGGATTTTCTTAGAAATGGCAGAGATGGATAGGATGGTGCATCCCATCAATATCTTATAGAGTAACGGTTAATGGGGTTTTGACAAATAAGATTACGCCAACAAGAGCGCTTCGACAAGGAGATCCTCTTTCTTCTTTCCTCTTTATCATGTGCGCAGAGGCACTATCCTTTCTGCTCTCTAAAGCAGAAAGGGAAGGTGTAACGACCTTCAAATTGTGCCATGTGTTGTGTTTCAAGATCGTGACTTAGTTGTCGTGACTTACATATTGTCTAAACCTCAAGAGTCGACACTGAGGTGAATTTTATTTTTCTGTGATGAGTGTACTATTATTTATACTCGAATGTGAACTTTGTATGTCCTAGTGTGTGATTTTTTTTGTTCATCGCCACGGATTTGTGTGAGGTTTCGCCTAGGAAAAACATAAATTTTTGGATAAAAGGGTATAATTCAGGTATTTAAACACTGAAAATGATAATTATTGAATTATCAAAAAATAATAAATAAATAATTAATATGTGAATGCGTTGTTATGTCCGGGAATGCACGACGTACAAGTCATGATGTGGTACGGGTCCAAGAATGCGAGGTTAGAGCGAGAATTTGGTTAAGTTGTTAGGGTAAGTCATCCATTAAAGTTATAAGTTTGATCATAGTGGTTGGTTGGGTTGAAAGAGAGCTATTGGACACGCCTCGAGATAAGTGTATTAGAGATGATGAAAGGGAAGTATAAAAACCCTCCCATCACCTTTTCTCTCTCCTCTCTATCTCATTTGATCAAACGAATGAAATTTGTGAAGCGTTGGGGTTTCAGACTTTTCAAGCTTGGATTCACGACGAGAATCGGCCAACTACGTGTATTAAGGTAAGATCTCAACTCCTCTCATGATTCCTTACGTTTTGGCGGTAATTTCGTGGGTTTTCGTTGTGATAATTTCGGACGATGTTTACGGGATTTCATTCTATTTGAGTTTTGGTTGAGGAATTATGATCAAGTGGTGTTTAGGTGGTTGTTTTGATGACTTGAAGGATTTTAGAATTTTTGGAGATTTTTGGTGTAATTTTCGAATTGGGCTTTTTGTCGGGGTTGTGACATAAAGTGAAGTTGTTTTTGAATGGTTTTAGACGTTCCTAAGAGTTTAGGATAGGCTCGGAATGCGGCGGCGTGAGCTGGGGTTCCGAAAAACCTCAAATATAGGTTTAGGGTGTCATGCCGCGAGGGTCGCCGTGGTGAGTTTTCTCCCATGGCGTCAGTCACGGCGTGTAAACCAGAGACGTTGGGTTGTTTGACTTTTTAAATGAAATTTTGGGCCAAAACCCTGGCTGCGTCACTTGCGGCGTCTCAACCAGTGAGGTTGAAATTCCACGCTTTAAGTGACGCCGTGGGATTTAAAGCCTGGCGGCGTTACCCACGACGTCTGGAATAGTAAAACAGGATTTTTCTAATAATTTTCAAAACTTTTGGGAAACTTTGGGGGTTTATCTAGGGTCATGGAATGACTCTAATTCAACCAAATTGGGCTTAAATGATTGCCAGGGATTTAGGAAATCAATTTGACAAATTAAAGTCGCGCAAGGATCGACATTTTTGTGTGGTTTGAGGTACATTAGTAAGCCAGTAAGAAGGTGCATAGTAATTCATTTCCATTATTGTAGTTTCTATTAAATTGATCCATTTGTTGGAATTCCATTATATTATTCTTTAGTTGAGTGTCTTTAGCGTAAATGTGTCGTGAAGGTACTTCTGGGTTCATATTAGCTGGGCAAATGTGAACACTTTTGCAAAAGTGTTGTTCACCCACCTAATTTTGAGTCTGAGTACTTGATTGTTGTGGATGTGGTTGTGGAAATGGTTGTGGAAATGGTTGTGGATTGATGCTGTTATTGATCGCTTATGGGCCTCTTTTGACTCGATAGACACTCAAATATCATTGATATACTTGTCAGTTTGTTTATCATACAATTTGTGTTATTTTCTTGTCTTTCAATACTGCATGATTCTTGGGCTGTTTTATTGGTTATTCATGAATTACTGTTCATGTTCTTCTAGCATTACTTTTAAATTTATCACGTGCTCACTGCCTAGTTTGTGACGAAGGGTGCAGATAGGGTAGAGACGAGCAAGCGAAAAGAGCCAATGCTAGGTGACTTCCTCTGAGGACTCTCGGAGTGGTTCTTTTCTTTTCTCCACATTATGTGTTGCCTTTATGACTTGTGATTATTGTATATTATGTTTTTTAATAGGCAAACCCATCTTTTGGTCCCTAGACTTTTAGCCATTTCGGCTTTTGGTCCCTCAACTTTGAAAACAACACATTTGGTCCCTCAACTTTTAAAGTAGTGAACATTTAGTCCTTCCATTATTTGGCCGTTTAAATAGATGACATGGCGAACCAGACTTGCCATGTGGGTAACTGGACCGGCCACGTGGCCAGTTCTTACATAAACCGGCGGTTCAAGTGAACCATAACTGGTTTTCTTTAAACCAACAAAAAAATTAAATAAATCTTAACCGGCGGCCAGATGGTCCTTCGTCATCCTCAGCTCTCCTTGTCCTGAGCTAGCCTTTGCGCAGCTTGCCTCTCTGCAGCTTGAAGCTCTCCTCTGTCATCTGTCTGCTCGAGCTCGAAGAGTCTGCTTTGCTCAAAGCCCTCTCCCTCCTCGCTCTGTCCACTCGAAGCTCTCTCCTCCCAACTCATTGACCGCCCTCTCTGTTCGCATCTGTCAGCCTCCTCCCACAGTCAAAATCCTTTATGTTCTCTATACATCAAGATGCCAACCACATCGTCATCATCCTGCAACTTTGGTTCGTATGGTATTGAAATATCGTTTTCTTCAAATGTGGAACTCCGTCGCTGACTTCCAAATGCCACATGCATGGACAAGAAGTATATAGTGTAACGACTCTAAAATTTTAACTCGTGCCACGTGACATTTCAGGGTCGTATTGTAGGTCCAGCTAGCCGTGGTGTACTTGTTTTGGTCATCGGGAGTCGACATCGAGGTAATTTATGTTTAAGTGGTGTTTTGTATTATTTATTATTACCGAACATTAAACTCAATATCCTAAATATGTGAGGACGTGATGAGTGTGCGTTGGTACCGTAGAATGAGTTATGTACGAAAGAACGCGTTAAATCGGTATTTGAGAGTCCGGGGAACGAAAATGGAATAAAAATACTAACAAATACAAATGAAAATAATTAATGGGAATAAATAATAAATTATGGGCGTCGAGTGATATGCAGGGTCATGACGACATGTGTGGGTTGAATGGCAGTATGCTCGCCAGAGTGTGCTTGTTGATGCGCACGATAGAATTGTAGGCACGAAAATGTAGGCAAATATATATATATATATATATTTATATATATATGTAATGTAAATATATATAAATATATATTAAAAACCAGAAAATAAGAAATGACCAAAAAGGGCATGAGCTTTGTGAAGGATGTGGATTAGAATTGAAGGGCAAAATGGTCATTTGACTTATCCTCAAAATATCCCCAAATCACCATTGACACCACCGACCCTCACCATTCTCACATTTTCATCGAAACTAAAGAAGGAGAAAATTGAGAGAGAGAGAGAGAGGATCGAACGAGAGGGAGAGACCGAGAAATTGAGTTCTTGAAGTCGAGTGAGGCAGTGTTGATCGAGATGAGTCATTGGTGTTGTCGTTGTTGTTGTTTTTGTTGTTGTTGATGTTGTTGTTATTGTTGTTGAGTTGTTGTGGATGTTAATGGTGATTTAGGTCGTTGATTGTTGACCTGGTGGGCCGGGTCGTGGTGACCCAGGTGGGTCGGCCCTGGTCCAACCCGGTTAGGGTGGACCGGGTCCGAACCGGTTGGGTCGGACCCGACCCCGACCCGGGGACCCATCCATTATTAAAATAATAATTTATTTATTTATAATAAATAAATAAATTAATCATGTTTTTTTGGAAATAAATATTAGAAAAATCAGGAAAAATTCCAGAAAAATGGAAAAAATCCTGAAAAATTATATTTTGACCAAATAAATGGAAATTTGGAAATTTCTATGAAAAGTGAAATTTTTGGAATTGTGGAGAGCCTTTTTGTCAGGTTTTTACTTCGTAAAGCATGAAATTGGCAAAAATAGCCAAAAAATATTGAAAAATATTTTTAAATTGCATGAAAATTTTGGGGTTTCACTCGAGTATCCTAAAGGGTCTGAATGCAACCCAATACCGGGTAAGCAACCCAATTACGCAAAGGAGCAATAATTTAGAAAATTGTAGAAAATAGGTCAAACTTGAGAAAATTGAGGAATACTTGGGATAATTAGGGAAAATTAACAGAAATTGGTCTGAATAATTTTCAAGTGACGAGCGGAGTGTTGGCAACTAATTAAGGAACGTGTGGAGATATGCGAGAATGTTTTTAGCGGGATTCGAGGTGAGTAAAGACAATAATAGAATCAACATGAATGTTTTTTATTTCTTGACTGATTAATTTTGAAATGCGAGCCTTTTATATTTCCATTCTAGTTCAGGTGACTTAGGGTTTAGTTAGTCCGACTGTGATGAGAAGTCTCAATGAGTTTAGATGCCGGCATAGATTATGGCTTCTCGTTGGAGCATATCGGAATGATTTAGCATCCGACTTGTAACTGTGACTTTCTTTCTATAGTGTGTTAGGAATTTAGTAGCCGACTTTGTCTGTGGCTTTTCCTAACAGAGTGTGCGTTCAGTGGAGGCGACCTTCGGGCCCACCGGTTCGTACGGGGTGGATTGAGTAGTGAAGGAGGTTTTGGGCTCACTGTGTTGATCGCAAGCTAATGAGGTCTTGTGACCCGTGATTTCATTAGGACTATCTTTTCGCCTATCCATTTGTTTCCTGGTCACTTGATTATCGTTGTTTGAGCTTGTTGAATCTATTCATCATGCAATTTGCTATCTATTTCAGTTTCTTGTTATACCCTGCATGATTCATAGACTTGTGGTTATAGAGAATTCAGTAGTTTATGTTGAGATATCTATTATTGTTGTATACTGTTATATTTTGTACTCACCATCATTTTTATGATGGTGGGTGCAGATCTACAGACGAGTAGTGGCAAGGCACCGATGCTTAACGATATCCTCTGAGGCACACTTAGAGTCATTAGCTTTGCTCTCACTTTGTAGATATTTTGTCCTTTTGTTGTATATTTTGGCTATGTATCCATTTGTTTTGTTATTTTAGGGCTTTGGGGAGTTGAACCTGATTATTGATACATGTATATGTTCATTTTGGGCTTTTAGTTGATCTGTTATATACATGTGATGTTGTTTGGACAGGATTTTCCACATCTAAGTTGACTGAGTTGTAAACTGTTTTAAGTTGGTGTTAAAAAAAATTCTGCTGCACACCTAACTAACTTGGAAGATAAATGATTAGATAGAGTCAAGGTGAATCTAAAGAGAGTGATACAGGGTGAGTAAGTGAATAATGTATTGAATAATTGGAAAATTAAGGCTGACTAGACTTGCGTTAACTCGTCGGAGACTAGCTCAGGGGTCCACGTAGGTTTAGGTCGGGCGAGGCCCAGTTTGTGGTTGTTGGGGCCGTCACATATAGTGCGAGAAAGGGAGGTGATGTGTCACTGTTCTAGGCCATGTGTGGTAAAAATTTCCTAGACGTGTGTTCATCCTTGTAAGAGGTTCTACTCTTGTGCTCGTGGTGGCCGTTGTGGGGTAAGATCGATAAAATCAAATTAGGGTTTTGTTCTATGTTTTGATCGATATGATGAATGTGTGAGTGAAGGTTTGATTTTGTGAATTGGGCGTTTGGTTTTCTGTGAGAGATGTCTCATCTAATAAGGTAAAAAAGATGAGGTTTTTCACTATTTTAGAGTTTTTTTTTGTTCACTCAAGAAATTGAACTTTATTTATAGTGCTTATCTAATGAGGATAGTTGCTAGAATGAATGAATGAAAGATAGATAGATTGAGATTCTCAACGAGTGAAGACATTGGAGTGGCAAAATGTAGAAAATGAATGTGGGCATGTGACCTTCAGATTGAGGTTTTTGGTTAAAGAATTCATGTATTGGGCTCCATATCTCATGTTGGAGCAAAAAATAAAAAAACAATAATCACACACACTCAAGTCACAAATTTACGTGTTTCAGCAATTTGCCTACGTCCATGGTGGATATAACATGGATTTTATCACTTCAGAAGATTACGCCAATGCCAAGTCTCTAATTCTCAACAAGAACTTACTCCAAAGATCACTAAATTAACAGTCTACTCTAATTAGTTATATATATAGATTAGGGCATCAGAGTTGTACTAGGAGACTAACTATGTTGTATTAGGATTAAATATCAATCCATATTCAAGCCAATATCAACAGTTGAGTGTTAGAATTTAATAGGATGTCTTTGGCTGTACGCGAAGTGGTAAATGAAGTGGCAACTTAGTGAGATAGAGTCATGGGCAATCTTGTAACAATGTCATCATTTTTCTCATTTGCATCATAATTACTTGTTACAGTAGTTGTTCTTTATTGTTTACAATCAAAATTAGTTTACTTTTCCGCAAAAAAGACAATAGCAGTAATTACCCACTTTTGTTTTCTTAGCCTAAATACTATGAAGATATGTTTGTGGTTTTGATGAACTGATATTTTTGTGGATTGATGAACTGATTCTCATTAGTGTTTGTTCATCATACCTTAATCAGTCCATCCCTAAGCATAATGTTGCCTTTGCATTTGCTGTTTATTGAGACTCCTCACTTTGATCTTCCTAGTATAACCACCTTACATAAACATGTGAGCCCAATGTAACAATGCATGTCATTTCCAGTTCATTCTTAAACTGGAGACATGGAATACTTAATTTGTTTGAAGGAAATGAGTTTTCATCAAAATTTACAGCTATGTGGTGATAACTTCTAAGATTTAAGAGTATGAAACCATCATCCTCTTGTTATTATGGTTGTTATTATTGATAACACAATATTTATTCTTGAGCAATTAGTGCATTATTTTCTTTATAATATGAAAACTTTAGTGCTATCATCAAGTTTAATTTTTTTTTTGAGAAATCAAGTTTAATTTTGTTTGTCCCATAAATTTTGTAGGGTTGTGACTACTTCTTTTGGATGGACGATAAATTCACAGAGTATGTGACTTGCATTTTAAATGATCTCGTGGGTACCATTTCAAATTTATACTAACCATGTTGATGTGGATGAGGTTGTCAAGCTTCGAGCCAAGAATAATTTATTAAGGACAAAAGTTGCGAAGTTGAGTCAAGAACTTGAGGCATCGAATAAGTGATGCTTTGTATTAAAATTGATTATACTAGTTGCAATTGGATGGTGTATTTGGGTATTATCTCAAAAGTAATTACACTAGTTTAGTTGAATGTTAGAGTTTGAGCATTGTCTTGACTTAAGTTCTACTAGTTTAGTATGAAGTACTTGTATTTACTAGATTTTTTTTGAAGCCTCATACTTTAACATGTAACATACTTGGTATAAAGTGATTCACTTTGCAAACTAGGATTCTTATATTGTCTATTAATGAACATTTATTTTTAAAGTCCATAGCAAGTTGAACGTTGCATCCATAGTAACGGCCAAAATCAATATTCTTCTTCTATGATTGAAGCAGTTGGTGAGACTACTTAGGCTTTCCTTGTTGCTGAGACATAACATGTACTATAAATCAAAAATTAAATTTGCTAATTGCAATTATAACAAAATTTTCGATCATTGTTGTCACCAACTGTCACTTACAAGTAGTATATTCAAAACATACAAGTAGTATCTTCAAAACCATATTAAAAAAACTAACAAAAATGTGAAAGAGGTTTGAGTTAACACTTGACATGAACATGTCACATAGAAGTTTGTGAACCTAAGGATGACACTTAAGGATTCCATTTTGGTTTTGGAGTGAGTTTCAAAACCCTAGGTTGTGTGCCATCATCAACACGACGAGATGGAAAACTTTGTGCCAATGCTTTGGTGGATGTAGAAGTTTGAGTTGGGGGCACAACTGAAACTTGCTTCCATACTCCATATAAATATCTTGGTTTCTTGCCAAAGGTCTGCAAAATAAAAAATTTAAAAAAAAACCTCTTAGCATCTATGAAAGGAAAAACTCCTTTAATGGAGCTACACAAGTGAATGTAAGAACCTAACACAAGTGATTAGGCAAATTTATGGAACAATACCACTATTTTGACAAAAAAAAGGAAATATAGATAATAAAAGTATGTTTTCATTAAATTTGAGTTAACATTTACCTGTTATGTAGCAACTCCATTCTTGGAGTAGCATACTCCAAATCCTTTACAGCCAGAGTGTGGAGCTGATTCTTTTGGATTTTTTCCAACTGTCTTTGAAACGCGCCTTTAATTGTCACTGTTTGATGCTCTTATTCTTGTCCTTTTTTTTCTTTGGCACTTGAACATTTTCATTGTGAATTCTTTTAGCTGACTCCGTATTTCCTTGAGAATTCTCACAATTGTTTTTCTTTTGTTGACTTTCTTTCTTGCCATTGTTCTTCTGCTGAATTTTTTTCTCGCCATTGTTCTTGTCTTATTCATTTCCTTTTTCGCCATTGGTCGACTGTTCTTCATTTTCATTAGGTACGCTCTGTAACATATAATTTGGATGTCATTAGACATGATACAACACATAAGTCAAATAGGAATAGGATAGCAAGAATTAACATCAACTCACCTCTACTTCGTCAGCTCTAAAATGGCACGCACGTTTGTTGTGCCCCTTTGATTTACAGATTCGACATGTCATGATCCTCCTTTCCCTTGACAATTTATTTTCCTTAACCTTCTGGGGTTCATCCTTGTCTTTGCGTCGATTCTTCTTTGGTCTCCTAGGTATTTTCTTGAATAGAGGTGGCTCAATTCTAACACCATCTGTCTCAGGCTAAAAGTTCTTCCTTGCAACTACTCCCATTATGTGCTTGTATGCATTTAAGTATGTTTCTTTATGATACAAATGAGCCATAAAATCCTCGAGTGCCTTAGATTGATGGTAAATGGTACAAATACTATGAGGGCAGGGAATTCCAGTCAAGTTCCACTTTCTGCATGAACATGTTCTTGCCTTTATGTCCACCTTGTGGCTGTCAACTCCCTCGTACATACTAGAAACTTCATATTCATTGTCTCCGTTCCATTCTGCCCTCCATTCGAAAGATTTTTCCTTATTTTTTTCCAACTTAGACACCACCTGAGGAGAGATATCAAAATGCCACTTGTTAGCCTCTTGTTTCTTCTTCACCAACCTTTTCATCATCTTGCGCCTTATATCCTCCAACATCGATATTATGGACTTGCTCCTTGCCTCTAGAATCTATCCATTGAATGCATCGGCCAAGTTGTTATCAACAACATCACAATTAACCTGTGTTTACATACATACAAAGTATTCAAATAAATAGCAATTTAAAAATATAATGGTTGTCATAAGTAACTAATACACGCATTAAATCACCTTTTCATTGAAATAAGCCTTCGACTCAACTTCGTACCCCATTGCATCTTTGTCGCAACCAACGTCTAACTCTGCCAATATACTCATTTTATCTTGCCGTCATAATATATATATATATTAGTATTATAATAGTACAAATAGAGTAAGATACTTATACAAGAGAATTAAGTGAGCTAAGACATAAAGAGAACCTTTAGTTCCGAAACAGTTGTAGCTCGAGCACAGTTTCAAAATGCAAGCTTTCTCTCTTCACGTAGCCATTTCTTCGCCCAATTGGCGTAGACGTGTCTCGCACACCTCCTACGCTCTGCCATCGACACAATTGATTTCACTGCACTTTCTAACCCCTAAAAAAATTTATAAATTGCACGTGAGAAACAAAAACAAGCCCATCACATTGGTTTGAAAATCAAGTAAACCAGAACCACACGTTACCTTATGCATGTCAGACATAATAGTAATGTCTTCTCCATCACTGAGTTGAATATCACCTTGTAGGCATATAATGAACCAAGTCCAAGTGGTTGTGTTTGCAACTTGTACAATAACCTATGCTATTGGAAACATTTAGTTGTTTCCATCTCTCCCAATTGCACATAAAAGTTGACCCTTGCATAGACCTTTCATGAAAAACCATCAAGTCCCACAATCTTGCGACATCCCTCGAGCCAACCTTTCTTACATTCTTCGAAGCATACATAGAATTTGGTAAAAGTTGGTCTATCACCCCCTCATCCATAATAGACTTAACAATACATGTTGACCCGGGGGTTTGAAGTGAGGATAATTCTTACATAGTTATGCAACAAAGCGTACTCACGTTGGTAGTCACCAATCAATTCCGTGAGAATAATGTGTTTTGCTTTGGCCACAATGGAGAAACTGACATGCAACTCTATCTCTTTTTGGCATATGGTTGCTAGCGCTCTTTCAATGTAATGCCAGGTTGACTGTACATATGATCCTTGAGTTGGACAACCAAACACTTATGATTGGCAAACCTCACTTTCTCCACTCTTGACACTCGTGTGTGTGTTCATAGGTTTTCACAGTGAGAGTCTCATCATTTCTTTCCATAGAGATTAAAATTTTCTATGGGCACCCTTCTTTGCACTTTGCTCTCAACCTCGTTTTATCATTCTTCACCAATTTAATGCTATATTTCTTTACAGCTAGTCGTGCCTCTTCCATAGAGCTGAAAATCATCCTGTTGCAGAAAACTGGAAGATCAGCTTTAGTGTCGAACCACACCCTAGGGTTCTTCCTCCTTACAAACTAAATCTCATCATCAAAATCAACCTCATTGCAATATGACCTTATATCATCACTTTCAAAGTACTCACTCCCATTACCATCGCTATATTTTCCAATCGGATAATCATTTACTGCTCCGACAACTTCATAATCACTTACCGATTCTCCAACCAAATTATCATTCCCCATATTAATCTCGTCCCCTAGTAGTTCTCCCTCATAAACTTGCAACTTTCTCCCTTCAGCCCGACATTCTCCCCCTTGACCCTGCAACTCTTCTCCATCCCCTAATACATGTTGCTTATCTTGTCCATTATCATTTTCGCTCTTCTTGTTCTTCCCCTTTTGTTTTGTTACTCCCTAACTTTTTTCGAGCTTCCTGCAACTCTTCATCTTCATCTGTCAACACAGGCACGTCAAAAAGTATGTCATCAAAAGTAGTATCCTCATATTCATAATCCTCAAGCATAAAATGATTGCTGTCATAAACACTAGTCTCTTCACATGGGTCCTCTTGTATTGTAAGAATTGCCTTTCCTTTGTTTTGTTTAACTCCACTTCCTTCGCCTACAGCTCTAACAAAAAGATGATTTTGCTCTTCATCGCTAACAATAGTTATGTCCCTTATATGTCCGATAAAAAATTCTAACAAATCCCCATTTTTTTCCCTTCACAAGCATTTAAAACACCAACATCGTCTTTCACTGCAACAAAGTTTTTCTTAACACAATTAAAATAGTACAAGGTGCTAATAGTAGTGTAGCCCAACTCTTTCACATAAGACATGACATTTGGATAAGGCAAAAGGTCAACATCAAAATGGGGACTAATGAGTTTCCTCTTCCCATTAATATATCGATCACCTCTAAACACGCCCCCATAAGATATGACAAACCTTAACCTCTCGACCATTCCTTAAATTCTGCCCACATTGCAATCACCAAAAAAGTAAAAACACAGTTAGTCATTAAAAGTAAATGCAATTTGTCTGCCAATAGGGACCGTAACAAAGGAATATGTTATTTATCATATTCATAAAAGACAATGCATATCCACATTGAACAAGCAAACGAATTGACACAATAAAGTCATTGAACAGTGTGAAAGCAACCTCATTAAATCACACCAACACATTTATTAAAATAATACATGTACTCAAAATTGGGGCCCACAAACAATAAAAAGCTCAAATCAAAACATATTTTGATTCAATAATGTGGCTATCTTACAAAAATTTGAAATCACTGGCATGTACACTTGAGCTCCACAGTTACCCATAAAGAAATTTACTTTAAAGTAGGAAAACAAATAATTCCATTAGGAATCTTAAAATTTGAAGGGCAGTAGTCACATTTTTGGTTTTCTGGAGATATGAACATCGAAAACTACAACGTTGACTCTATATATACTAATAGATAATGGTCTTTTACACCACTTCATAAAGAGAGAAAGATAGAGTGAAACCTTTGAGAGGAGAAGAACAGTAGAGACACCACAAGAGAGAACTGTGACCCCAAGTGAGAGGTGACTGCAAAAGAGAGGACCACGAGTGAGAGAGATGATCGCGAGAGAGTGCTTTGTGGGAGGGCAGAGAGGGTGGACAACGAGTTGGGAGGAGAGAGCTTTGAGCGGACAGAGCGAGGAAGAAGACGATTTCAAGTTCAACTGGACTCTTCGAGCTTCGAGCAGACAGAGCGAGGAGGGAGAGGGCTTCGAGCTTTTAGCAGACAGAGCGAGGAGGGAGAGGCAGACAGATGACGGAGGAGAGCTTCGAGCTGTGGAGAGGCAAGCTGAGGACGACGAAGGAGAGCCTCGAGAGTTTGGGGGAGTTTGGGAATTGGGGCTTTGGTTCTTTGTTAAGATTTATTTAATTTTTTTGTTGGTTTAGAGAAAACCGGTTATGGTTCACTTGAACCGCCGATTTATGTAAGAACCGGCCACGTGGTCGGTCCAGTTACTCACATGGCAAGTTTGGTTCGCCATGTCATCGATTTAAATGGACCAAATAACAGAAGGACTAAATGTTCACTACTTTAAAAGTTGAGGTACCAAATGTGTTATTTTCAGAGTTTAGGGACCAAAAGCATAAATGACTGAAAGTTCAGGGACCAAAAGATGAGTTTTGCCTAAAAAGAAAGGAAAGTCTGGAGTAGAGCATATGAATTTAATCAAGTCTAAATTGAAGATATAATGGACACCTCTTGGTTAAAAAAAATAGAGATTGAACCTGAAATAGTAGGTGTGAAACTCAAAGAAGAATGCATTTGAAGGGTTTCATCACATAATTAATTCAAGAGCATCAAGATTAAAAATTATTGACCTATCAAAAAAAAGATAAGAAAATATTGAGCAAGTTTTTCTAAACTAGGTAAAGACTTTAACAAGGAAACAACAACAAACAAAATAACATTTACAAGATGAGGCATGTCTTCATCATGGAAGGACATATTAAGTAGTTCCATAAAAAAGACAGTTTCTAGTTATAACAATTTTCAGTTAAGTAAGGCGTCGCATTTGTTGCTTGAAGTATAAATCCATAAGACTATTACAATTAATTGTTAATCACTAATCTCTAATTTGTTGAAACAACTTGCAATAGAAAATCATTCACTAAACTTTAAAACAGAAAGAGTAAATAATATTTTACTAATTAGACATCAAACTTATATTTAGGAGTTATGATTCAAACTCATCAAATTGTAAATGACTAGCATGGCATTTAGTTTTGTGCTACTATGGTAGCTCCATAAGGGTAATATTTAGCAAGAAATACAAAGCATTTTAGCATGCACACAATAATCAACAAAAATCAAAGTAGAAAGCATTTACATCAATGCAATAGTTGAAGAGTCATTCCTTTGTCTATGATGCTTTTGTTTCACTAGTTAAATCATTTATCAATAAACCATACTAGAATATATAACATAAGTACGACATAAAAAGAAAGGAGAAGAAAAATGAAATAACGTTCTCATAAAACAACCACAACTTACAAGCAAAATAAGAATGAAGTAACAAAACGTTGTTACACATCTTTTATTACATTTCATATGTTAGAAAGTATGTTTGCATGTTTATTTCACACAATGAAATAAACATATTTACGATCTATAAGGTCTGAGAGGAGTACATAAATTTATCCATGTTCTATATATAAAGCTCAATGTGTGAACCTTGCCTCCTTGTTTAAGAATGGTACTAGCTGTTCACCTCTGACTGAATTAATAATTTAATTGAGAAAACAATAGTGGCAAGGTTTGTCATTGATGAAATCACTTTCGTTAGTGAACAAATACTTACTCTGGTTTCACTGTTTGGTCTTAATAATCAAGAGGTACACATGTGCATACAATATCCCCAATTAGTATTAAATAGGATCAATTTAAAACATAAAAGGACAATTTTTAAAATGATATGTAAAAGTTAAGAAGAAAATAAAAATCCTGCTAAGTGCAAATATACATATAGTATGAATATTATTTCAGTCGAAGGAATAAACAAGAACTTCAGCTGCAAAGAAGAAAGGATTGGAAGATGGTCATCACATGATACATGGTTCATTAATTAAAGAAAATTGAAACGGACAAAGCATTAGTGAGCTTTCAAAATCAGGAGACCTTAAGAATGGAAAATTACTATAGCAACATAAATAAACCACAATTGAAATTCTCAGCCTCTTTTATTATTTATAGGATCCCAATTCTATATTCCTTAACAAAAACACACAAAATAGGAAATGCATGAACATGAGTCACAGGTCCAAAACTAGAAAGTCTGCAGTAGAAAATTCTCATGATTCTAAAAGAAAATCATTGGAAGGCTACATGAATTCTATGGATGAGTTTTTAAATTGATGCACAGATTCACGCCAAATATACGTTTGAAAAAATGACGAAAAAAGCTGACTTCAAGAACTGTCATTTTTTTTTCAAAGAAAAATTAGTAATGGCAATAGTAGTAAAAATGTAAACGTTTATAATCGTTTCAGACACATAGAAGTACAAAAGTACACTTATCCTTGCTAATACAAACCATAGAATTAAGCACTTTCACAAAGCGTATCATCACGTAGATTGGGTAACAGTCATCTGGATTTTTAGAATTGTCATTATCATGATCTTTGTTTGTTTTCTAGTGTCTAACAGAGCAAAATTTCTGAAGAGATGGTCCTTCCCAATTTCCAATTAGTACTTTGGCTATAAGTTTCAAAACAGGGTATGTAAATTCTGGAAATTGAAATAAAACCGGTAAGCTATTTTAATTAAGTAATTTTATAAACTTACCCTTATAAGAATCATATTGCTCTGTTGCAAATTAATTTGTTTATAAAAGTGGCTTTGGCGATGATGTTGCAACCTTTTGTTTTTAAGCTTTCTATTCTGATTCTGACGTGTCATCAGCCTCATTCGCTGCAAGAAACATTAACTGATCTCATTAAGCTCAAGAATACATGTATATAGAACAATTAGATTCAAAGAAGAGTTAATTAGCCTTATTGAAGCACAAGATAAATGAATGAAAGTAAAGTATTTTTTTTATTATTTTTTTTTTGGAAAAAAACATGAATGAAAGTAAAGTTAAGAGAACAACTTAGTAGAAAAAGAAGTGAAACTTGAACTAAAAGTAAGTTGTTAAAAAGACAGTAGATTGCAATAGTTGAGAGAGACAAGCAACCTCGCATCCTTGAAATGGTACATTTAGGAAATGCATAGTGAGATACTCGATAATTATCAGGAATCTTGGGGCGTTCTTCACCATCTGGCTTCAATCTATCCGAGAAAAGGGGACAGTTCAAAATCGACACCGAATCCAGCAAAGTAAGTCTTTGTAATTGTTGCATGGTAGGTAAATGCTTAAGACCACTGCAACTGTAAAATTCAAGATGGTAAAGGGACGATAGGTTCCCGAACCATTCTGGCAATGCAACCAGGGAATCAAACTTCCATATTTGTAGCTCTCTTAGAGCAGTAAGGTTTTGAAGGTGGTGAGGTAGTGACGTGATCTTGGACCATCCCCGAATTGTTAAATCCTCAAGGGAAGAACACCATGGGTTGTTGTTGACTTCCATAGGAAAGAACGGTAGATGATCTGTTCAAACCAAGAACTCACACAATGTTGTGTTTCTTCTTTTATTCCTAAAACACTATCTTACATATTCTGTACAATCCCTTATATAGAGATGAGCTTAGCTAGTATAACAAACTCAACCAATTCATGTCACACTCAATGTATGAATAATCAGGTCACATGTGACTTATCTGTCACTTACAATATGTGACCCAATTTATATTACAGACCATCCTATTGTGGCGGCCCCAATTTCCACATTGGTCCGCCACGGGAGGCCACGCGGGCCCACAACTGACCATGTCACCTCCAGCTGTGTCCCACGCCCAATTATCCATTATTAATCCATTTCCGGTTAACTTTGATGTTATGAGTTAACCTTTGTTCCTTTAATATCATTTAACCATAAATTACGCAGCGGAAGATTATATGAACAACCTAAAGATTTAACCTGAATTTCCTGAGCATAATACCTAAGTGGAAACCATACCAAATGTAAATCATATACATATCATCCAAGATTCTCAAAGTATCAAAAATATGCAACTAATCTCTCAACCCAAACCCAACATAAAACAAATAAATACGTACAACCAACTAGGCGTATAAGAGGAGTAGTCCCCGTCGTCAGTCACAAATAATCTTTATGTGTCTCCTTGTCCCTGCACATATCAAATCCTGCACTCAAGCCACCCAACACATACGGTGACGAGTCCAGTGAGTAAACTCCCAAAGAAAACCATCGAGTAAATAATAACAGATTCAAAAGCCAATAAACTACGTTATCTACACATGCAAAGAGTATGGACAGCCATAAATCCCTGCGTGTGTAGGTAACAAGTGTACAAGATAATCAACAAATAATCATAATGAAAACAATACGCTCAACAACAATTCCGATAAAACAAGACAAAAGTAGACTGCAATCTCACATACTAGATCATACTTCGTAGATTCGGATGACCCCGACTGAGCACATCAAGTCTAAACCGCATCCGAACTACTAACGGCGACCGGAACAAATCACAAACCCACCGAACACGTGCACCCCGCGACTCGGGTCACAATCCACCGGCGGCGCAAGTACACGTGCTACAATCTAGCATGCTTGATCACGTGCCACAATCGTCCCAAATAAACTTCGATAGTGAAAACAAATCCAACACCAACCAATATCTAGACCAACACATGATCACAATGAATATGAATTTCAAGAATAATAAACACAAGAATTTAAAGAATTAAATACTTCAGATGTGTTTCTGTTGGGGTTTACGCACCTATATCGCACTCCAATTACCCGATCCAGCTCGAATAAATGCCCAACAAATCAAAATTTCCACCCGAATTATATCTATTACCATTTATCACTAAATTAGCTTCAATTTAATATATTATGTCAATTTTTCATTTTTCGAGGCTAAAACCCCGACTATATCTCGCCAACATTTCCGAGAAAATCCCAAAATTCCTTTATTTGATCAAAATATAATTTTTCTAAAATTTTCCTATTTTATATGAATTTTCCAGATTTTTTTTTCAAACTGTTTTTTTTTTAATAGGGGCGGTTCGGCCGAACCGGCCCCTTCTTCTTCGCTGGAACAGAGCCAAATGGCTCTGTTCTAGCAGAAAATTTTTTTTTCCTTTTCTTCTTCTTCTTCGTTTTCACATTTAAAAGAAGAAGAATAAAACGGTTTGATGGTGGAAATGACCGAAATACCCCTCATGTTTATCTCTTTCCTTATTTACTTCAATACCCTTTATGGTAATTTCCCATTTCTGATTTTTAATATATATTTATATATATATATTAAATTACCTATATACATATATATATATATAAATATATATTCGCCTATACTTTCGCGCCTAAAATTTCGTCGTGCGCGCCAACCAGCATACTCGGGCGTGCACACTATCGTACCACCCACACGCGTCGACCACGACCCCGCGTTTTACTATGCGCCCAACAATTTACATATTTTATCACAAATAACTCATTTAATGTGTGTAATATTTTTTTCTCAACTTAAAATTTCATCTTTAATCTACTCGGTACCCGCGTCGACATGCATATCGAGGCAAATGTTTAACGCACAATCTCGCCCATCAATGGCAATATAAACACACATATTGCGATGCCATTTAACTAATTTGGACCTATACATCGCAACTTCACCACCAGAGCACACAATACGGACTGTAAACCCTATCCGGTAGTGCTTCGTCTTCACTAGGGACCCACGAACGTTCCGGCTGGCGTTCACGTCTACATTTTCATCATCAATAACGACCATTGAGAATTGGGCCGTTACACCTATAATACAAATTCTAGACCCGAATAATATAATCTACATCCTCCCTCCAGATGAGCATTATGCCAATCGCATAAGCTTATCTTGGAGAGTAAAGAATGGAAAAGAGGAGCAACAAGAGCTTTAGTAAATAAATCTGCAAGTTGCTGTTTAGAAGGTATATAATGAGGAGTGACAAAACCAGCCTTAAATTGAGCTCTCACAAGATGATAATCAATGTCCAAGTGCTTAGTTCTCTCATAAAACACAGGATTTGTAGTAAGATGAATAGTTGCCTGGTTGTCACACCAAAGAGGAACTGGAAGAGAAAGAGGAACATTCAAGTCCTTAAGGATATAGGAAACCCACAACAACTCGCAAACAATCATAGACAAACTTTTGTATTTTGTTTCAACAGAAGATTTGGAAACAGTAGTCTGTTTCTTAGATTTCCATGAAATCAAAGAATTGCCAACAAAAATGCAATAGCCAGTAATAGATTTGCGAGAAAATGGACAAGAATCCCAATCTGAATCACAGTAAGCTGTAATAGAAAGATCCTCCTGAATAGGATAAAAAAGACCTTTTGATGGAGAAGACTTCAAGTATCGCAGAATATGCGGAACACCTATCCAGTATTGCTCAGTTGGAGACTGGACAAATTGACTCAATTGTTGTGTTGCATGAGTAATATCAGGCCTAGTGAATCCTAAGTAAAGAAGACAGCCAATAAGTCATCGATACTTATCAGGATTAGGTAACAAAAGAGAATCATCATCATTGAACTTGCAATCTCGGGGTAATGGAGTAGCAATAGCCTTGCCAGTAGTTAAACCGACATCTTGAAGTAAATCAAGGACATTTCCTTTGATTGATGTAGAGTCCACTCTCAGATCTAGCTAACTCTAACCCCAAGAAATATCTAGCTTGGCCTAAGTCTTTAATTGAAAATTGTTTATCAAGAAAAGACTTGACTAAAGTGAGATCTGACAGAGATGTACCAGTGAGCATAACATCGTCAATATAGACTAACAAAGTCAGAAAAACCCTTTTATGAGTATAGGTGAAAAGGCAAGGATCATGGATTGATTGTACAAATCCAAATTGTTGAAGATGAAGAGTAAACTCATGATTCCACTGGCTAGAGGCTTGTTTCAAACCATAGAGTGATTTCTTCAACTTAAAAACTTGCCCAACATGTGTTGTAGCATAACCTTCAGGAGGAGACATACATATAAGTTTCTTCATCAATGTATCCATGGAGAAAAGTATTATTCACATCAAGCTGATGAATAGGCCAGTTTTTAGCTGATGCTAAAGCAAGTACAACCCTGACAGACACAACCTTGGCAACAGGTGAGAAACAATCAGTGTAATCAATCCCCTCGATCTGTTTTGGCTACTAAACGAGCCTTACATCTCTCAAGAGATCCATCAGGATGTAGTTTAACCTTGTAAATCCATTTGGAACCAATAGCTCTCTTTCCTTGAGGAAGATCAGTTAAAATCCAAGTACCATTACTCTCAAGAGCCTGCAACTCCTTTTGCATAGCTTCAATCCATAAAGGATCTAACTTGGCTTGAGCATAAGAAGATAGTTCCTTAATGTGAGAGACACAATTTAGGAACTGAACATAATGATCAGTTATATGAGGGGAGAGAAGAAAAGGAAATGTAAGTGGTGATGAACTTGACATATCAGAAATAATGGAAGAAAAGAAGAATCCAATGTCCTAACATTGGAGGTAACAAAATCATTAAGCCAACTAGGCAGTGTAGTATTACGAGAAGCCTTCCTCAGAGCAATAAGAGGAGAAGGAGGAATAACCTCAATAACAGGATCAGGAATAGGGGCAACTTCTTAATCTTGAACAGGTTCAATAACATAACCAGGAATAACAATATCATCAAAAGGCTCATCAAAAGGAACTGACATAGGTGGAGAAGAAAGGACGCCAAAAGAATTGTGGAGAAGAAGGGACGCCAAGAGAATTACCCTCAAAGGAAATATACGTTCATAGAACATCACATCCCGTGAAACAAAAGTAGAATGGGATTGCAAATTGTATAATTTGTAAGTTTTTTGCCCAGGGGAGTATCCAAGAAATACAGACTTAACTGCTCTTGTATCCAACTTATCTCGAGAAGGAGAAGTATTTGATGCAAAACCTAAACACCCAAATGTTTGCAAAACATTATAATCTGGACATTTATCAAATAAAGTTTGATAAGGTGACTTCCACTGAAGAAGAGAGGAAGGTAACCTGTTGATGAGGTATGTAGAGGTAAGAACTGCATCTCCTCAAAATACTTTAGATAAACCAGATTGAAGGATGAGAGCTCTAGTAACCTAAAGTTAGTGACGATGTTTCCTTTCAACTACTCCATTTTGCTGAGGGGTATATGGTGTAGACCTTTGATGAGTAATACCCAACTTAGAAAATAGAGCACTACACCTCTGATTAACAAACTCAGACCCATTATCTGATCTTATAATCTAAACTGAAGTTTGAAACTAAGTTTTAACAAATGCAAGAAAATGCTCAATCACATCACCAGTAGAAGATTTACACTTCATTAAATATGTCCAAGTAAATCTACTAAAATCATCAACCACAGTGAGAAAGTAATGAAACCCTTGAATAGAACTTTGTCTAAAAGGACCCCATACATCCATATGAATCAACTGAACAGGAGATGTTGATTTAATGCTACTCGAAGGAACCAATCTAGTCTGTTTAGACAAATGGAAAACTTTACAGGGTGCACTATGTGATCCAACATCAGAAACAAATGGTAACAAATCAATATGTTTGAGTACAGAATCAAATAGGTGACCCAGTCTTTGGTGCCATGAAAAACAATTGCTAGCCTGATTGCAATATGCTAGCTTATTCTGAACAGTAGGAAATGAAGAAATGTAGGAAAGTATAACCTTGTTTGTGAAAGAACTTGAATCCAAGATATAGAGCCCAGCAACCATCTTTCCCACTGCTAAAATCTTGGAAGTCTTAATATCCTGTATAGCACAAAAGCTTGGATGAAATACACATCGCAAGACACCATCTGATGTAAGCTTACTAACAGATAGTAAGTTGTAATTGAAAGTAGATATGTGTAGACAAGAATGAAGAGTAATAGAATCACTCAACGTAACATTCCCAATATATTGAACTGTTTTTGTTGTACCATCAGGAAGATAAACTGCTATTGGTGTAATCAGAGAAGTAGGACTTTTAAGCATAGAGAAATCCACACACATGTGATTAGAAGCCCCAGTGTCTACTATCCAATCAGTACTACCAATAAGAACATTAGAAAAAAAAAAGCTGTGATTGAGTAGACTACTTGTGAAATCAAGATGAGTAGAATGCACATGAATTACATCATCATCAGAAACCACTGCTTTACCTTTCATGTATTTCTCAATACTCATCTGTACCATATGAGAAATACTAGCCTACAAATCTGTATACTTCAACGTGTTGTCATCAGCAATATCCATAGGTGACTCCATCATATTAACAAAGGACTTGACCTGATCACCATTAGGTTTCTTATCACTGCTTTTCTTGTACCAATCTGGGTATCCATTCAGCTTGAAACAAGATTCCTTAATGTGCCTCTTCATCTTACAGAAATCACAGTACAAATCATCCTTGTTCACTGGTTTCTTGAAATTTTCTTTACCAAATCCTTTGTTCAAAGGGGATTTCATCATCATTGCAATTTCTAAGCCAGGAGCAAAACTAACATTGACCTCCTTTTGTTTCTCCACACTCAAAATCATGGAATAAGCGTTGCTAATGTTAGGTAAAGGATCCATCACCAAGATCTGATTCCTAACATGATCATACAAATCATTTAATCCCATCAAGAATTGCACTAACTTGTCATTAGACTCCAACACTGCAATTTTTGAGGATGCACCGCAATCACAGCAAGGAAGAGGTGCCAAGCACCCCAATTCATCCCATAACTTCTTAAGTTTGGTGTAATACTGTGAAATTGAAAGTTCAGCTTGTTTAATTGAACAAATCTCTCTTTTCAATTGATATAATAGAGGTTCATTGCATTCTCTGTATCTCTCTTTCAATTCAATCCATAAAGCATAAGAAGATGTACTGTAAAGAAATGCATCTACTATATCTTTCGAAATGGAATTGAGAAGCCAAGAGGTTACCATGTAATCAATCTTGCGCCATCGGCCGAAGAAAGAATCTGTCATTTCAGGCCTTGTACAACTACCATTGATGAAGCCAAGTTTCGTCTTAGCTCCAAGAACAATTGTCATTGCTCTGCTCCACGAAAGATAGTTGGTGCCAGACAGAGGATTCGTCACAAATATCATGCCAGGATGATATGAATTGGACAAATAGTAAGGACTTTCAATACCGAACACCATCACATCGCCTCCATTCGATGAACTCGCCATTGCTTGCACAAACGCCATTGATGAACACGAAACCAAAGATCTGATCCATTGATAAGTTGTTATTTATGCATATTATATATAGTTTATTTATATATTTTAGGGTTGATTCTTCGAATTATGGGCCTAATTATCTCCATTTGTCATTTTCAAGACTTTTGGGGTGCACGGTTGGATCCGGGGCAAAAAAATACTCAAAATAGAGTATTTACTTGAAGAAATCGAACACCAAAAGGTTAGTTTTGGAGTATACGCGAAAGTTAGATAATTGGAATTTCACAATGCCACGTGGCGTGTCCCGATTCGTCCAGACTGCGTCACACAGAACATCGTAGCCAATCCGCGCTCGCCACGTCGCCCATCTCACCAACCGCGTCGTGCCACGTTGCTCTCATAGCTCAATCGTTTCACCTAGGCCGCACGATCTGCCTCGGGATGCGTGCTCAACCGCACTCCCAGATTTTCGCCGATTCTGAGCGCGCTCGCGTGTTCTCCCAGCTCACCACGTGTTCTCTCCTGGTTCGTCCAGCAAGGCACACGTTAGCTGCTCCGCGAATTACAGCGCGCCACGTATCAGCGCCTACACTCACAACACGTCACGCGATCTCCTCTCCTCCAATCCGCGGCCGCCACGTCAGCACGCCTCAGTCTTTCAGCCAATCACACTGTGACACGTGGCAGAGTCCAGAAAAATACAAAAAAATAGCCACAGATTGTCCTCGACACACGTGTCACGCACCAAACTCGAAAATAGGCATCTGGGACCCAAATTTAGGAGTATTAATGAGGGTTTTTGACAAAGAGTCGGGGATCCATTGTTTTCTTCTTTTCTCAGTGTTTTCTAGTATTTCTCTCCTCTTTTTCTACACTTTATTTTTAGATTTTAATGGAGTTTATGACGTCGATGGCCGGCTAAACTCATCAGTCTGAACCTGAAGTGGATCAAATCACTCTTTTTGGCATAAAACATATGTGAGATCTATTTTATTATTTATTTAATTTGTTTTTCATAGTATTTTATTTTCTTTGGTATTATTTGAACAATTGAAGTTAAACACTAGTTTAAACTTCAATTCATATGCCAGTGAGTTGTAAGCACCCATGCTTGTGCAATAAGACCACACTAGTGGCAATTGACCTTACCAATTGATTAGAACCTTTTGGGACCGGTTGAATACCATAGGAATCTAGGCTAAATCGGACACACGAGTGATCCGGTTGTCTAGGTGTAATGCCTTCACTAATCGAAATAATGCGACCAATGCGTTAAATCTAGAGCACTAGCGATCAGGTTGCGTGTTTGGTCAGGGAAGTAGTCAACGGTCGTACCTTGACTGCGAACATCAGGAAGTGCGAGGACCTGCGTACATTACCGGGTCTATAGCTACACTAAATTACTGTGATTTGCATGCTTTGATTAGATTGAGGACCATATGTAAAATTATGCCAGATTGAAGAGATTTGTGATACTGATGGTTTAGATTGTTCTTCCCCCTTTTGATTGATTTATTTATGTTATATTTTAATTATTGTTTTTAGTAAATTATAGATTACTTTTGTGAACATTCCAAGTCAGTTTAGTTTTGTACCTTAGGTTAAAAACTTGGTCTTCGTGGTTCGACCCCGTGCTTGCCACTACTACAGTTCTTGTGGTTATTGGTAATCTCATCGGGATATATATTTATTTTGACGCACTCGACACGCGTCATCCGTCAAGCTTTCAGGATCCAAGATCTGATCTCTTCGCTCAAGAATCAAGGATTTGAGAAATTAGGGTTTGGATCGAAAATCGCTCTAATACCATGTTCAATTTTTATAATAAGGTTCTAATCCAAGATGAGGAGAGTGTGGTGACTAATTTTATGTATGGACAACAAGTGTGAAAGTGGGGTTCAATCCAAAATGTCAAGGCAAGATGGAGTGTCCACTTACAACCCTTCTTTTTTCTTTATAAGTAGTCGATGTAGGACTATCCCAACATCTCCAACACTCCCCCCTCAAGTCCAACTCGGACTTGACTACATAACATCAATCAACCATTTTTGTTAAATGTCTACAAGGCCCTTGGACAATGGACAATTAAGCCAGCCATTGGCTCTGATACCATGTTCAAACCAAGAACTCACAAAATGTTGAGTTTAACAAACTCTGTACAATCCCTTATATAGGGATGAGCTCAGCTAGTATAACAAACTCAACTAACTCATGTCACACTCAATGTATGAATAATCAGGTCACATATGACTTATCTGTCACTTACAATATGTGACCCAATTTATATTACTGACCCTCTTATAATACAAAGTCTAGACCTGAATAATATAATCTACGTGATCTAACTCATTTGAGAATCCCCCAATTGACAACCTACGAAGAGATGGGATGCACTGCAAGTCCTCCGAGGAGAATGGAAAAGATTCGATCCCCTTACAATAGCTGATCGTCAATTCTGTGAGAGAAACCATGCTGCTGAGTTCTAAGGACGTTAAAGATGAGCAACTACTGATTTCAAGCTCTTCGAGGGAAGTGAGGAGTTGCAGTTCATGTTGGGTGAAACCTTGAAAATTGGAGCAGTTAATGATTTGAAGCTTTTTGAGGGACTTGCTGCAGCTTTGTAGTAACCCTTGGCCTTTCGGAAAGAATCCATAAATATCTAGGTCAGTGAGGGAAGGTAACTGAGACGCAGTGAGTGTGACGTTTCTGGATCTCCCAATCTCTAAATTCTTGAGTGCTTGAAGGGATTGCAACCCTAGAATGGAAGATTTGAGTCCCCTCCATTCGCAGTCATTTATTTGCTAGGTCTCAAGAGATGTCATATGAACTCCAAATTAGGGCAATAGAGAACTACGATCTCCTTAAGATTAGAGGAGAAGAGTAGTGGAAGCTTCGACCCTTCCACATCAATAAACCCCTGAACTTGTGGCAATACCATATGTTAACTGATTGCAGATGCTAGCTGCTACTGTTTTGCAGGGCTGTGAATTCAGGGACATGTCCAACATGGAGGGAAGTGAGAGAGGGTAGGTGGTGTCGACGTCGATCATTATTAGCTGATGAACACATCATATCCAAACTGTAAATCCAGTGAATGTATATTTCTTTTAGAGAGGGAAATGATGAGGCCAGATAAAGTGTCAGCTCCGGGCAGTTATTAACATATAATTTCTTAAGAGCAGGAAAGTGAGACGGAGCAATCCTCAGCACGACACGTTCTTCCAAGATCAACTCTTCAAGGCAAGGAAAAGAATTTGGAGTTGTCGAGTTTTCCACCTACTTTTCCAATTCTGCCATTCACTTCAAGGATAGACATTTGAGACAAGAGACAACTGGTGCTCTAGTACCTTCACCTTGTCAATAGAGCTGATCTCAAGAGTCTCTAGTGATGGTTGTATGTGCCAGATGGGTGGGATTTCTTCAAGATTTCTGCACTCTTGGAGTTTAATCTAAACCAAGTAACCAAGGGAGCTATTTGCCAGCAATGTTGTCCAAGGTAGCTTTACGTCTGGGAAGCCATTGATACTCAATTCTATCAAGTTTGGTGGAAGCTCAATGGCTTCTACCACCTCCGAATAATCAGTCTTGGTACCCTTAGCAACACTTTCTGCTCCTTCATTCCAAACCATTTCCAATTGATAAACTTTCTTCTTCTCCATTAGCTTTGCTTTGCACACATGACTAGCATCCCACACTCTCTCCATATTATGGATCCTCAAGTTGCCACATAGATTATTAAGACATTCTAACTCTCCTATTCCGCGTCCATCTTCCTCTTCCCCTTGAAAAAGAATTGGTGATATTGACCGAAGGCTATGTAATCGTCCAAACTTCTTCAAGATTTTTGTAGATTCTGCAATGTAAAGGTGGCTTAGATTGGTCAACTTCCACATGTCATCAGGAAGCTCTTCCGACTGCCAACATCGTTTAATGTTCACGGTCTCAAAATGGTACAGTTCACTGATAGATTGCGGCAGTGTGATGTCAAACTGTAGCTTTCAATGTAAAGATACCCAAGAAGGATTAACTTGCAAATTGAAGACGACACCTCTTTAATGTCTTCTAAGTGTAATACCCGAATAAACTTAAAGTTCATCCATGTATCATTTGCCACACATCTTTTTGAAATAAACGTCCGCAATTTTTTTTACAAGTCTTTTGGAAAAAAGAATTCCCTTTCCTCAACAAGATTCACTCTAAGATGACGAGTCTCCCCAATGTTTCTGTTTTCCGTCAAAGTAGTACGTGAGAATACCAACAACTCTTTCCCCATAATTAATTGGGCAAGATCATGTACAAGGCCATGCATTTTACAACTTGTTATATCATGGTTTTTGTCCAGTTCCATATTTTGAAAGAAAGAATTATAACAGAGAGTCTTGAAGTAATCATTCCCAACTTCTTCCATTGCCATGCGCCATCCATTGTTGAATCAAATGATCCTTTAGAATTGTAGCATCCTTGGGAAATACGGCACAATACTGAAAACATTGCTTCACCGATGATGGTAAGTAGAGCTGGCAATTTAAGTCATGAAATGTTTAACACGACACGACACGACATGTAGGTTTGGCATAAGTGGGTCTAGGTCATAAATAAGTTAACATGTTTATACACGGTTGATAAACGAGTCATTAACATGTCAACCTGCTTGACTCGTTTATAACTCGCTTAACACGATTAAGGAATGATGTATAAATAACAAATATGTTATAATAAATAAATTATTACAAAATTCACCTATTTGAATACATATTAATAACATGATTTATTTTTTATTCGCAGACATCCTTTTTCATACTTAACTTTATTTTTAGAGGAAATATTTATTTTACTTTTAATATATTATTCAGGTTTAAAATTTTATTAATAGTTATTTATTTAAAATATGAAAACTTACATATTTTTTAGAGGATTCTTGTTGTCTTGTATATGTTATTTGTTACGAGTCATATTCCCTTCATTATTAACACTAAAGAGTAAAGACTTGGTTTTCAAAAAAAAAAGAGTAAAGACTTGAATGAAAAAGTAAAGTAAAACTTAAGACTACATCTCTATTATATTTTATTGTCTATTTCATTGTGTTTGTTTAAATTTATTCATATAGATATTTTTTAAAATGTAGTAAACAAATTATTAAAAAATTAAATAAATTAAAAAGTTTAAATAAAATATTTAATAAACATGTGACGCGAATACCGACATATTTATAACACCACCCACTTAGACACGAAAACGATTAATACAATTAATAAACATGTCATGTCATGGGTTTGTATTATATGAGTCATGACTTGTTTACGACACGACACGTTTACGACTCGCTTACACGAATTGCCACCCCTAATGGTAAGTGATCATAGCTCAACCTCAACACGTTCATTACATTCTCTTCTCCTACAACATCGAGAATTTCACAATTTTCGATGTCCTTCCATTCACTGAAACTTTTCTTAGAGTGCATTAGACTTCCCATAGCATTTGCAGCTAAAGGAACACCCATGCATTTTGTCACGATCTTCCTACCAATCTCTTCTAAATCGTAAGTTTTTTTTTGGTCCTCCATGTCCAAATGCACGATTTTCAAATACAACCCGACAATGAGCTTCTGATAACTTCCCCAAATGGAGTGAAGGAACTGTTCCCATATGATTTGCAACTGTCTCTATGCGCGTGGTAACGATGACTTTGTATAACTCTAACATCATCCCACTGGCTAGAACTCCATACATCATCTAGTACGAGGAGGAATTTCTTCTTTATTAGCTTTTCTTTAAGTTCTCCTTGCTTTTGAACTTTATTAAATGATCCCGACTGACTTCCTCAAATACCTCGAAATACTTCCTCTAGGATTGTTTTGTCACTAGAATCATCATTAGCGATGCATACCCAATATTTATCGGAACTAAAATGCTTGGACAACACTTCATCATCGTAAACTAACTGAGTAAGAGTTGTCTTGCCAAGACCACCAAAACCAATAATAGGAATGACACAGAAATTCTCCTCTTTGCTGGCAGAGGAATCATCAAGTAACATATTTATTACTTCTGATTTTTCATCTTCCCTTCCAACAACCTCTGTATCAATGAAAAATGGGGAGGTTTCTCAATTGTTGTTGTTGGTTTTGTCTGCACTTGCTCGTTCTTCCAAATTTAAGAATTTCTTTTCCTTGTTAATTTCATGAAACTCTCGGTATACATCTTCAACTCTCCTAACCATTGTCTCACCAAATTCAGCTCGATTGGAGAGCGAAAAGAAATTTGAGAAATTTTGCACCATGCCTTGAATGTTGTCCGGAAACTCTTGTTCAGTTAGCAATGTCTCATAGTCTATCTCATCCAATATTTCTTCTGCATCATAAGTTGCTTTCTTCAGCCTTTGCAACCAACGTCTCATGGCTTTTTCCTTCACTTGAGTTGTATCCCATCTGAAATAAATTGAGAATGCCACAGTTTACTGAAAAGTTAACTTAAAACTCTCCAAAAGAAAATTGACTTGAGAACGCAGGGGTGTCAATTTTTTGTCCGGCTTGCTGGTTGTTTGGCTAATTTGGGTAAGGCTTTGATGTCCAAATTGAAAATCGGGGCAAGTTTGGGCAAGACCCACTAAAGTCCGGACCCTGCCCGAATTTCAAAAGATTCCTATTATATTGAAAATACACTTCTATTAGTTATATAATTCAAAATATAACAATAGAAATACATAAACTATGGTTGTAAACACAAACTAACTGATAAGCTAGTTTGAAAAATAAGTTATGTTTGACAACTAGATTATTTCAAAAATATTATAACCGATAAGCAAGAATTCTAGACGCTATATTGACTAACGTTTATAAAAAAAAACAGATGAAATCTTTTTTCTCCATTGGTGCCGTCAAATTCTCTACTTGTGCACACGGCTCCAAAAATATTGCTAAAAATATTGATATTTAAGATATAAGCATTTGGTTACAAAAATAAAAGATAAATATGGTTTTTTATAAAAAGAAAAATACTTTATTTGGATAAAAAGATAGATATGTTTAGTCAAAAATAAAGATAAATACATAATACATTTTTTTTAATCAATGTTATGCGTGTGCTATTTTATTACCTACATAAATATATTTCTTTTCAAAACCTTAAATTATACTAACTAATCCTAAATTAAAATATATCAAAAAATTCTAAATTAAATACATTATTTAATATATATATATGAAGCATTATTTAATATTTTTTAGAATTATTATTTAATAGTAAAAAAACAATATGATTTATAATACCAAATAATAATGTGTGTATTGTAAAGAAGATTCGTAAACTAATTTGTTTAATTAATACTATATATCACATGTCTTTTATGTCATTTTGTGTTTATCAACTACTTTATCATCTATTTCTTCCAAACAGTTTTAATTGATTAACTAGATTATCAACTTTCAACTATCCGCTACTAACATTTTAGCCATCAGATTATTAGTTGGTGTCGCCAAACAGAGCCTACATAGATATATAAATGTACTATTTTGCTGCCAAGAAAAAATGTACAATTTTAGTTTCGAGGCTTAGCAAAATTGTTTAAGACAACAAATATTATTAAAACTTTTAATTTAAAATAATAAATACAACTTGAACATTACTTTTTAAAATTATGTCTGAGAAGATTCTATTACGAGGAATTTACAATGGTTTAATTAATTTAAAAAGCTTTTAAACATAAAATAATTTTTAAAAACCTTGACAAATCCGAATTCTTGGACAACCCAAATTCAAAGTAAACCGGGTTTGGACAAGGTACACTTGTCCGAATTTAAGCTGGGTCAGGTCTGGACAATGTCAATGCTAGTTTATATCAAGGGCGGCCCAAACCCGAACCGGTTCGCGAAAAATTGACACGCCAACATATTAGTATTACTGTATTAACCAACGATCTCTTGCATCTTTAATTAATTGGGCATTGCTATGTGCACCTCACAAAAGTGTAAAGGCAAGCCACTGAAAAAAATAAAAAAACACATAATATTTGGCCCCTTAAGAAAGTACCATCTTATCCTTGAAAAACCTAAAAATTTCTCCTAGTCCCCCTCACTCTCTCCCTGTTCCCTCTTACAGGTTATTTGCGCACCCTACACACGAATTCCTCAACCACCGGCGACACCAAATTGATTTCAAGTTCAAAGGTTGTAAAAATCGTAGTAATATGGTTTCCTTTATGTTTGATGCACGAAAATGAGCTTTGAAACTGTTTTGAATAGATGGAGTTTGAACAAGTTTGTTTGGTTATTTAGGGCCTGCGCATTTGGCATAATAGTTGGTTCTTGACGATAAAAAATGGATGATGAACATGTAGGGGATGATGATGTGCAACATGGAGAGGTAGATGTTTCAATAATGCCTTGGTTTGTCATTTTTTTCTAAAAAAAAATTTTGTTTCGCCTTCTGCTTCGGCCTCGCAGGACCGAACCTTGTGCGTTTGTTCAGTTATTAAAAACCGAACATGTGATCAATGTGTCGGTTGTAGGTAACCGAACATATAGTCTTGTTTTAGGGTTTATCAGCCAAACCAAACCCAATCAATATGGGTTATACTCTAGTTTGGCTTATCAAGACCGAACCTTATATGTGTGTTCAGTTATAAATAACCGAACATGGGAACAATGTATTGATTGTATCTAACTAAACATACACTTTTTATTTCGGTTATTTCGGCTGAACCACACCCAATCAATATGGGTTAAACTTTGGTTCGGTCTGTTAGGACCGAACCTTATGAATATGTTCAATTATCATAAACTGAACATGTGATCAATGTTTCGGCTGTATCTAACCGAACGTACACTTTTTTTCGGTTATTTCGGTCGAACCAGACCCAATCAATATGGGTTTAACTAGTCAAACCTCTATTTCTTTGAGACTTTTTTATTTCAATTTTAGTCGTTACTGAAGTTCCCCATCTGATGCTTCAATAGTACTATTTTTTGTAGGACATATTGCATTCTAGTGATTGTATGGACTTTACTAGTGATTTCATCCCGAAAACACTATTTGGAAGTAGGGATGATGCGGTGAATTGGGTACAAAGACAAGGATGTAATAGACGGTTTGTTATTGTCATGAAGAATTATGACGCAGGAGGGGATTGTCGTCGGAGGGGAAGGGTGAACGTGGCGTGTGAGAGGTCTGGGGCTTATAGGGGTACTGTTCAAAGAGTTGGGAAAATGAAAGCTGGTAAGGTTGTGAATATAGTTAAAAAAGGTGACGAGATGCATGACAAAGGTAAGAGGGGGAAATCAAGGAGTAAAACCGGCACCAAAAAGTGTAGGTGCCCGTTTGCCATAAATATTAAGGAACGTGAAGACCATTTATGGCATGTGGTTGTGGTTTGTGGGCGGCATAATCACGACATTGGGTCTTATATGGAGGACCATTCATACGCCGGTCGATTAGATCCGGAAGAGCATGTTGTGTTGATTTAGATGACGAAAGGCAACATCAAGCCTCGAAAAATTTTGGACACTTTAAAGAAGAGAGATAAATAGAACGCATCAACCTTGCACACAATATACAACGCAAGGCAAAAACATAGGTTCATTGAAGCTAGAGGGAGATCACAAATGCAACAACTCATGCATTTGTTGGACACACATGGTTATATTTCATGGCATAGGAAAGATGACCAAACCGACGAAGTCACATACCTATTTTGGGCTCATCCTAAATCCATCAACTTACTTCGATGTTTCCCATTGGTTTTGGTGATGGATTGCACGTACAAAACTAATAGATATCATATGCCATTGCTTGAGATCATTGGTGTGACATCAACCGAGCTCACTTTCTCTATCGGGTTTGCATTTATATCAAGAGAGACGGAAGAAAACTATATTTGGGCATTGGAGACCCTTAAGAACCTCATGGATAGATGGTCTAACTCACATGTGATTCTTAACGACAGAAAGTTGGGATTGATTAAGGCAATTGAGTTTGTTTTTCCCTCTACAACTCACCTTCTATGCACATGGCATATCAATAGGGGTGTGGCAGGATACATGAAAAAATATTTTGCAAGGAACGAAGACGTCAACCTTTTCTTGAGTAGGTGGAATGTTGTAATGGTTGCCATTTCTGAAAGTGCGTTCAATTCAAGAATAACGCACTTGGCCGCCTAATATGCTTGTGTAAATGGATTGCTAGATTATCTAATGGATACTTGAGTTAGAGATTATAAGGAACGATTTGTGCGAGCATGGACAGACCAAATATTACATCTTAGGCATAATACGACCAGTAGAGTTGAAAGTGCACACAATACCTTGAAAAAACATATTGGAAATTCTCAAGGAAACTTTGTGACTATATGGTCGGTTATTCACAGCATGGTTGAGGGGCAACACAATAAGATCAAGGTGTCTTTTGAGAAGAGTTTGAATGTTGTGCAACACGGATTCATCGATACATTGTACCGTATGTTGCGAGGATTTGTTTCACATGTTGCGTTGGAGAAAACTCGCAAGGAGTTGTATATGACAGAAAATATTAGGACCGATTCCATGAGGTGTGGTTGTGTATTGTGCACGACCCATGGCCTTCCTTGCGCCCATGAACTTGCAACTCATCAATTGGCAGGTTCACCCATACTACTTGATGATTTCCATGTACATTGGCAAAAGTTGAGCATGAATCTTAAGCAAGCATTGAATCGGACGGAGTACAACTTCAGAGAGGAAATTCAAAGGGTAATTGAAAGGTATGAATGTGTTGAGAGTGAGGATTTGCATATGAGGATTGTGCAACAACTTCGAGAGATTAGTTGTCACTTATCCGTGTCGGTTATTGCCCCGAAGGAGAAAATTAAGACAAGGGGAAGAAAGCCAACGAAAGCGGGGAAGAGAAAGGTGTTGCAAATGGGGAAGAAGAGGAAAGTAACTAAGGCCGACATTTTTTATGCATCCACCAAGAGAAATCCATCCCACTTTAAGCATGTCCTTCATTTGGATAAGATACCAAACTTGGCTACTCGTCAAGTGCGGCAAAAAATCCATAAAACGCGTACATGTTTGCATTGTATGTCTAACGATGGTTATAGTGGTGTAGTCCCTATAGAATGGATTGATCACATTGCGAGGGTTGATGAAGTTAGGGGAGATGGTAATTGTGGATACCGTGTTGTTGCAACTGATCTTGGACACAAGGAAGATGATGCATGGAAACAAATCCGCAATGATTTGTATTGGGAACTTCATGGGTACTAAGATCTTTGGCGCATAATCCTTGGTAGCAATCATTACGATACAATTATACTATCTGTGCAGTACTACAAGAAAGAGGACGCTCCATTTAGAAAGTGGATGTCTATGCCTGATATGAGACTCATCATTGCTACATGTTACAAGGTCTTGGTAGTGTCCCTATCATCGAGTGGTAGTATGATATTCCCTCCACTTAGGGGTGCACCACCAGAGTCGATGAGTGACAGGGTTGGGATGACACACGTTAATGGCAACCATTTTATGAGGGTAAAGTGAACCACTTCATAAATTTCAAGTTGTACTTGTATACTTATTTCTTTCTTTTTCTTAAATGACCCATCTATATTTTTCAGGTTTTATTTAATGTGGTTGCCACTTTTCCTCCTTTGTATCCGGGGTTTAGGGTTTAGGGTTTAGGGTGGCGAAGAAATTCACAACCGAAGGCGATGGGATGGGTTCAGAACTTAAATATTAAAGAGCCACCACAATTTGTTAGTACTCAAGTCGGGACTCCAATTACCGTTGACTTGGACACACCTTGATCTCACTTCAAATTGAAGTCCGTTTTTGACATATTTTTTTGTGTATATAGCATACTTTACTATCAATTTTTGAAATGAATGATATCATCATTGATGTATGACACACTTCTATAGTAACATATGATTGAAGTTGTTTTATACGGGCAAAAGTGAATGAAATATTATAATTTTTTGCGTTGAATCGTACTATTTCTTATTTTAAATGAATTATTGATTTGAGTTTTCGTACTCTAACATTTATTTTTTCACGAATGATGTAATGCCGACTCATTTGATGATGTCTTTCCTCCAAAATAACTAATGGTCGGTCGCAAAGTATTGAACATATCAACAATGTTCGGTAGAAGGCAGCCGAAGATCTAAAGAATGTATTGTCGTTACTAATCGAACATGTAATTGAATTTATGAAATGTAAGATACTAGGTTCGGGCACCCCTAACCGAACATCAACAAAAAGTTTGGGCACTGGTAACCAAAACTTAGATAGGCATTCAGTCATGTTCAACCGACCCTCTGTATAGGTATTTTCAACTGTAAGGTTCAGTTATGCAAGCCAAAACCTTCTTTGTTTGTTCAGGCCTGCATAACCGAACCTTCTATGTATGTTCAGGCTTGTATAACCGAACACACACGTTCATACATGTACAACACGTAATTTGCATTCGAGTCTCTATAATCGAACACGCACATCAAATATCAAAACAAATCCAAATAACAATGAAGGCAACAAAATATATCAAATTTGAACCAACAAAATATATACCAAGATTAGTGACTACCATCAACATGCATTCCAGACTAATAACAACCAAAAAAAATTTAATGTATAAAGTCAACATAAATTCAACATTTGAAATTATAATCACACACAAGTAGTCACTCATTTGTTTTGCTCCGCTTCTTCTTATGCTGCAGCTTGCCATGTTCCCTGCGCTTTGATGAACCGAACTCATTCGCATTAGTGTGAAATTGGGACTGCGTGGCATGGCTATCGTGCTCGGACTTCCTTGCTGGCTCATTTCCACCTGATGTAGTGGTGGTGGATGAAGCAACTCCTTTCCCCGTTAAATGCATAAGCACATCGTCTGCCATCTTAAATGCAGATGCCATGTCAGCTTCACCTGGTGGCAATGTGTGACAGCCCCAATTTCCCCGTGCAATTGGGTACGCCCGGCCTAGACCCTACAAGCCCCGAGTCATCACTCGGCAACCTGACAAGCCTAGTCAGCCTCCTATTTAATCAATTTAGTAATTTATGAAAAAGTTGTTGCAATAATATACAGCGGAAGACTAAAACAATTATAACAAAGGGGAAATAACTCAATCAAGGGAAGTATAGGAATTTTATAAGTGTGGAAAACCCCGAGTATCCATGTACAATTCGATAAGTATATATACATGATACCAGTCTCATCAAAATATCAAGTTCAATAATCCCAACAACATAAGTAGGAAACGATATACAAATCAGAAAAAAATATAAACGCCTACTATAGAGTCTCTCTGACGTTGTTGCTAGTCCTCACAGTAGATCACCTAGGCAGGGCCCCTTACCCTTGTTGCTTTTCACCCTATCTGCACCCACCGTCACAAACTAGATGGTGAGTGACTGAAGAAATCGAAAGTAGTGCCAGAAGAATGTAACAGTAATTTATGATTTAAACAAACAAGGCAGTCTAAATATCATGCGGAAATGCAACAACAGGAAAGTAAAAATCAAGTGTATGATAAACAGACTGATAGATAAACAATCGAAATTTGTATGTTCTAAAATTCAAAAGAGGCCTATGAGTGGTCTAATTTCACAGCAATACGACAAAGATCTCGCAAGATCTCCTCGGGCAATGTCGCAACACTAGCGCAACGTGAAATCGAGAGGCATCGCAACACCTCTCGAATCCAGTACCCAATACATACATCACTAGGGGTGGTCAGTTACCCCTGCAGAGGGCACCCTCATTGTCCCAGCTAGTGCGGGACCACATGATACCTTCGAGACACACACTCATGCTAAGAACATACAACCAAGGAAAACGGAATGGAATTTCAAACAAGGGATCAATTCAACAATATCAATGAATAGAGGATGTATAAATTACATGTTATTTCCTTACTGGCCTACTAACGTACAAATGCTTTTTAGGGCAAGTGTACTTACCTGACTAATCGCGATCCGATAATCACTCCGAGACTTTAACGCGTTTCCCGTGTTTCTCGACTACCTGACAACGAATCAAACCCCAAATATTGTTTTAGAATTCGTGTTTAGTTTTAGGGTGATTCCCATAAACTCGGTTTGAATTCCTTTAATTAATGTAACCCATACTGTAGTTGATGCCCTTTACAACCTGGTTGGGCTCTTGTTGGGTCCATGTGTCAAGCCTATATTCACCTAAGTAGGCTTAAGAGGTGGACACTTGTTGGGCCTAAATACATAAGCTCATTTTTATATTTTATGCCTTTGTCTTGGCCTCAAGTTGTACCTATTCTATTGGGCCTTTATTGGGCCCTAATATCACCCATTTACACATCATTTGTATTTGTTAGGGATCCTTATTATATAATGTATATGTTGGGCCCTTATTGGGCTTTAACACAAGCCCACATTTAATATTTGAAATGTCCATACACCTCCTTCTTTTATTTATTCACACACACATATAATAATGTACTTTATGGTCACACACACACACACAACTGATGTGTACACCCCACTGTTGTGCACACTCACACTTCACACACACCCCGCTAATTTGTGCACACAACACCCCGCTGTTGTGTGCACCGCAATGTTATTTACATGTGACGGCCCCAATTTCCCCATGCAATTGGGTACGCCCGGCCTAGACCCGTACAGGCCCTGAGTCATCACTCAGCAACCTGAAGAGCCTAGTCAGCCTTCAACTTAATCAATTTAGTACTTTATGAAAGAGTTATTGCAATTATAACACAGCGGAAGCAAATTACCTACTACTCAAGAATTGGGAAATAACTCAATCAAAGGAAATTAGGAATCTATATAAATGTGGAAAAACCCAATGTGTTCAATTCTAAGTCAACAAAATGGATTGATGGAATCCACTTCAAAACATATTCCCCAGTTCCAAAACAATCATATATATAAACGTCATACAAAAAGAAATAAACATGAGCCTACATCTCGGTACCTCAAGTCCAAATTTCACCACAAAAAGTCTCCTAGGCAAGGTCCCTTGCCCCTATCGCTCTCCGTCCTATCTTTTCACCCACCGTCACAAACTAGACGGTGAGCAACTGGAGAAAAATGAATGTAATGCCGAAGAAAACAACAAGAATTCATGATAATTCAAATAAAGTAGTCTAAATATCATGCGGTAATAAAAAGACAGAAATTAAATAGACAAGATGCATGATAAACGTAGACTAATAGATATCAATCGAAAGTCAAGTGTGTTCCAAGGAATCAAAAGAGGCTCATAAGTGGTCTAGTCCATAGCATAACGGCGAAGACCTCGCGAGGTCTTCCCGGGCATCGACTCAAACGAAAGCACAGCTATGACTGACAAGGGACTCGAACCCCAGTACTCGGTGTCACACGGTCACTAAGGGTGGTCACACACTCGTGGCCACGAGTGCCCACGTTTTATCCCTCTAGTGCAGGTCCTAGTACTTTTCAGACAAAACACTTACGCCGGGAATCACACAACAAGAAATGGAATGGAATACCAATAAAAGAGCATAACAAAATTGAATAAATGATAATGAATCACATGGCATTTTCTTACTGGCTTACAAACGTACAAATGCTTTTAAAGGCAAATGTACTTACCTGAACTATCGCAACCCGCGAAACAAACTCTCGTTCCTAACGCGTATTCCCAAGTTTTCCGCTACCTGACAAGGTAGGAAATTCTAATTAGTGGGTCGAGGCATTAATTAATCCTAGGTCGATACCCTTCACATTTTCCCATCCTTTTAAATGACTCGAAAACCTCGACAATTCAATCGGTAAATCAAACCCAAATTGACAAAACTTTGACTGAAAACTCAACACCGACGTCATCAACAAAGAATGATCAAAACACGAAACCACGCAACATTATTAAGAAACTACAACGAGTCCAATTGTTTAATAAAAATCGTAACAAGTAATTCGTCAAAATAACAATATTAATAATATTTTAGATGAACCAAAACCGCGAGAGACCATCGAGGACATGAGCAAGATCCGTGATAACCCCCACACCAGTGATGGTTCAACCAGCAAATCCTTTCAAACATGCGATTTTACGGCAAAAGAAAGAATAAAAATAAGATAAAATACAACACAAAAACAATCACATGAAATAATAAAATTGTTTTAAAACGCAACTGGATTTCGGACACACCGTTGGGTTGTAGGACATTAGTATGGGCGAGATCTAGTCCCCGACAACCTCCCTGGTGTGGCGGTCCAGCCAGTAGCGCCGCCAAGCTTGGCGTTTTCCGGCGAAACCAAAACAACAATAAATTAAAAAAAACAATGAAAAACGTAAGAAAGAGTGGGAGAGAGAGAGAGAGAGAGAGAGAGAGAGAGAGAAAGCGGACCTCCGGTGAAGGTTCTGGCGAGGGGAGCCGACGAGAGAGATGAAGGGAGGAAGAAGATAAGTGGCGGCGGTGGGTGTTTGGAGAAGAAGGTGAATAGTGTAGGGTTTTGTTTGTTGTTATATTTATATGGTCAAATGACCTTTTTACCCCCAACTTACTTCCTACACCATTTTTAAACCGTTGCCCTTATGGGTCTTTTTACTTTTCTATTTATTTCTCTTTATTACACATTAAAGTGTGTAACCATTCTATTTATTTCTCTTTATTACACATTAAAGTGTGTAACCATTCTATTTATTTCTCTTTATTACACATTAAAATGTGTAACCATTCTATTTATTTGTACTTTTTACTCGTTTTTCTCCCCCGTTTAATTAGTCGAAACCTTACTCAATTAAATACCGCCCAAACGGCTCGAAACCCGTAAAATACTACAATACTAATACACACAATCAAAGAATCATAAAATCACTTCGGTGTCGACTCCCGAAGTTGGAAATACTGTCCAGTATTCATGTAGCCGGGTCATAATTTCTGACAAGTGAAATCACAAATCAGTTAAAAATTTGGGGTTGTTACAGTCTCCCCCACTTATTAGAATTTCGTCCCCGAAATTAATCTAATAAGTAAACTAGATTAGCAACTCTTCGCAACTCCTAACGAGTTCGATAAAAACTTAAAGTGAGTCATTTCTTGACTCCAAACTGTTCGTGACCCTTCAGTGGAGAGACCTTCAAATATTTATAGTCTTCCCTAATTATACTGAAGCTCATCGTGATACTCGACAAGTATTTCTTCGCCACTACCGGGCACTCTTAAGTCTCAAACAAAACTATTCACGACTACCCCAGATGCTATCGTAACCACGAGGAGATCGGGGCAACCACTAACAAAATCCATATCAATATGTATACAATTCCATCAAGAAATGGGTGGGGCTGTAGTAGTCCTCCAGGTCATCGATGCCCAGCCTCTACGCGCTGGAATATCACACGTTCGAACAACTCCAACACCTCGGAAATCATCCCTGGCCACCAAAAGAATGTCGCATATCGGCGCACATCTTAGGTCGACCCGGATACACAACAAAACCAAAACGATGAATCTCCTGAAGTAACTCTTCACACACATCAGCCACCAATGGAAACCCCAGTCGCCCGTAATACCTCTAGCATGAGTCTGTCGACCGACTCGTCTGGGCAATCTAAACTATCCGCCATCTCACTGCACCGCTGGTAGGACGCATCGCCTTGCTGTCACTCGCGCAAAATGCCAAATGAGACGGTCTGCAACATCGTTTGACCACGTATCTAGGTTCTGGTAGTCATCGGCACGTCCGCTGAACTCATCAACTTGACTGCCTCACGTAAACCACGCTCGTAGGTTCTTTAACATACGACTACCTCCGCATCCAATCCTTTGCAGCGCAACGCATCAGCAACATTGGTCTTGTCGGAATGGTGCTCAAATACAAAGTCGCACTCCTTCAAGAACTCACGCTAATGTCTCTGTCTCGCTCCAGCACGTATGAAACTCACAAAGATCTGCCATTCGGCTTTTCGTATCGACCAATTAACGCACATAATGTTTATATCTAGTTCACACCAACCAAGGCTTCGAACCCTAACAACTCTAGTACTCGCGTGATTACTGGCAACTCGTAGCCCCCTAACACTATCGAAATGTCGAGACTAATGCACATTCGAGTATATCGCATCTTGACAACCGTGACTAGGATTGAGGTCTGCTACATCTAATGAGTTCACAACCCTAACATGTCTATCAAGCGCACAACAAATCAAGGACTCGACGTAGCTTGAATCGAACATGATATGCATGCAAGTACCGCAAATGAAATTCATACCCTCATCAGTGTGTCTGGATGCCCCCTGGTCTGGCTCAACAGCAGCCTGAACACGCTCCTTCTGGTACTGGTGATGCTTCAAGCTCTCAGGATCATTACATAACTCGAATGAGCATCATACCGGTGACGCTCTCATATCCTCAGCGCGAACACGATCGCAGCTCACTCTAGGTCATGGGTTAGTCAGTTCTTCTCGCAAACTTTCAGATATTCGAATGCATAAGTGATCTCACGGCTTAAATCTTCTCGAAATCAATTGCATCACCGTTTGCTCTAAACACGCGTCCTAAAGTCTAACCTTGGGTAACAAATACTCGTACGCGATTCAATATCTTAGCAGCATCGACATCCTGTTTCGTTCTACCACATACACTACCCACAAGGGTCTCAATTTCTTCTTCTCGTATTATAACCCGAACATGAAATGCACCAACTAGTTCGTACCAAAAGAACCATTATACCCTAAACTTCATCACGGACTCGCCTGCGCTCTTCCTCAACGCAATGAACTCGTTCTTTTTTTTTTTTTGCTCAAAAGATAGTCGGCGGAAAGTACTTCTAACTAAATTAGGTCTTGAAGTCAACCCAATCGCTCGGGATGCCTCGGTAGCAACGATTTTCGTTCGCCAATCGTCCGTCTCCCTTTGCAACATTGATGAAGAGATACTCGCCTTCATGTGTTCCTCGGTAGCAATGATGGTGTGAACCTTCTCGTGATTCTTCAAGAATAACACTGCTGCTCTAACATTGGTACCACCATAGAACTTCAATGGGTCGTGCCTCTTGAACTCTCTCCACTACCTAGCCTTGGTAGTGGCTCCCACACTCTTTGCTGGAGTCGTTACTGAAGTAGTCTCAGTATTGGCCACCGGTGTAGCTAATGTAGTAGGTATCTCCTTTGCTTGTGCTATCAGCGGTGTTTCACCTCAGTTTGCGCAACTGACGCAACAACAACTCCCTCAGGTATCGCCACTAACGAAATCGGAGTCGCGAACGTCACAGCAATCGGGATCTCGACTCCTCGAGTAGTATTCGTAGGAAACAACGTAGTCGGGGTAGATGGCGTCATAGTGGCCTGTGCGGGTGTCCTCAGTGACCGCACCAACTCCTCAAATCTCTGGTCTTGCGCCGCGGCCCTCTGAGACAATGTACGTATCTCCTCAAGGCATCGTGACAAAATTATGCCGATATCGTCGCTCGGACCTGGCTGATCCGCCATCGTCGTTTGAACAAGAAAACGACTTTCTCAAACCAATGGATAGCTACCGATACGATATAATACACACAACAATAATAATATGTACAAAGTTAAATCCGACTCATCCCCAACTCATCCCTTCAAACTAAAGTTCTAATTAGGATCGTAGGGTTTTCCACTCTAAGTTCAACCATTTCTAACTTCCGCTGTCTTAATGGTTTGTGTTTTAACTTGAGAGTCAGGTCGTTATAACCTTAAACTCTGATACCAACTGTGATGTTGGTATCACAATATTAATACAACTCTAAACTCTGTCCCTAAGGTTATAAAGCCTATGCTCTGATACCAACTGTGACGTTGGTATCACAATTTTTAGATAACTATATACCATGTCCCTAAGATTCTAAAGCCTAGGCTCTGATACCAACTGTGATGGCCCCAATTTCCCCATGCAATTGGGTACGCCCGGCCTAGACCCGTACAGGCCCTGAGTCATCACTCAGCAACCTGAAGAGCCTAGTCAGCCTTCAACTTAATCAATTTAGTACTTTATGAAAGAGTTATTGCAATTATAACACAGCGGAAGCAAATTACCTACTACTCAAGAATTGGGAAATAACTCAATCAAAGGAAATTAGGAATCTATATAAATGTGGAAAAACCCAATGTGTTCAATTCTAAGTCAACAAAATGGATTGATGGAATCCGCTTCAAAACATATTCCCCAGTTCCAAAACAATCATATATATAAACGTCATACAAAAAGAAATAAACATGAGCCTACATCTCGGTACCTCAAGTCCAGCCGCTCACAAAAAGTCTCCTAGGCAAGGTCCCTTGCCCCTACTGCTCTCCGTCCTATCTGCACCCACCGTCACAAACTAGACGGTGAGCAACTGGAGAAAAATGAATGTAATGCCAGAAGAAAACAACAGTAATTCATGATAATTCAAATAAAGTAGTCTAAATATCATGCGGTAATAAAAAAGACAGGAAATTAAATAGACAAGATGCATGATAAACAGACTAATAGATATCAATCGAAAGTCAAGTGTGTTCCAAGGAATCAAAAGAGGCTCATAAGTGGTCTAGTCCATAGCATAACGGCGAAGACCTCGCGAGGTCTTCCCGGGCATCGACTCAAACGAAAGCACGACTATGACGACAAGGGACTCGAACCCCGACTCGGTGTCACACGGTCACTACTAAGGGTGGTCACACACTCGTGGCCACGAGTGCCCACGTTTTATCCCTCTAGTGCAGGTCCTAGTACTTTTCAGACAAAACACTTACGCCGGGAATCACACAACAAGAAATGGAATGGAATACCAATAAAAGAGCATAACAAAATTGAATAAATGATAATGAATCACATGGCATTTTCTTACTGGCTTACAAACGTACAAATGCTTTTAAAGGCAAATGTACTTACCTGAACTATCGCAACCCGCGAAACAAACTCTCGTTCCTAACGCGTATTCCCAAGTTTTCCGCTACCTGACAAGGTAGGAAATTCTAATTAGTGGGTCGAGGCATTAATTAATCCTAGGTCGATACCCTTCACATTTTCCCATCCTTTTAAATGACTCGAAAACCTCGACAATTCAATCGGTAAATCAAACCCAAATTGACAAAACTTTGACTGAAAACTCAACACCCGACGTCATCAACAAAGAATGATCAAAACACGAAACCACGCAACATTATTAAGAAACTACAACGAGTCCAATTGTTTAATAAAAATCGTAACAAGTAATTCGTCAAAATAACAATATTAATAATATTTTAGATGAACCAAAACCGCGAGAGACCATCGAGGACATGAGCAAGATCCGTGATAACCCCCACACCAAATGATGGTTCAACCAAAGAAATCCTTTCAAACATGTGATTTTACGGCAAAAGAAAGAATAAAAATAAGATAAAATACAACACAAAAACAATCACATGAAATAATAAAACTATTTTAAAACGCAACGGATTTCGGACACACCGGAGGGTTGTAGGACATTAGTATGGGCGAGATCTAGTCCCCGACAACCTCCCCGGTGCGGCGGTCCAGGCCCGATAGCGCCGCCAAGCTTGGCGTTTTTCGGCGAAACCAAAACAACAATAAATTAAAAAAAAACGTGAAAAAACGTAAGAAAGAGTGGGAGAGAGAGAGAGAGAGAGAGAGAGAGAGAGAGAGAGAGAGAGAGAGAGAGAGAGAGAAAGCGGACCTCCGGTGAAGGTTCTGGCGAGGGGAGACCGACGAGAGAGATGAAGGGAGGAAGAAGATAAGTGGCGGCGGTGGGTGTTTGGAGAAGAAGGTGAATAGTGTAGGGTTTTGTTTGTTGTTATATTTATATGGTCAAATGACCTTTTTACCCCCAACTTACTTCCTACACCATTTTTAAACCGTTGCCCTTATGGGTCTTTTTACTTTTCTATTTATTTCTCATTATTACACATTAAAGTGTGTAACCATTCTATTTATTTCTCTTTATTACACATTAAAGTGTGTAACCATTCTATTTATTTCTCTTTATTACACATTAAAATGTGTAACCATTCTATTTATTTGTACTTTTTACTCGTTTTTCTCCCCCGTTTAATTAGTCGAAACCTTACTCAATTAAATACCGCCCAAACGGCTCGAAACCCGTAAAATACTACAATACTAATACACACAATCAAAGAATCATAAAATCACTTCGGTGTCGACTCCCGAAGTTGGAAATACTGTCCAGTATTCACGTAGCCGGGTCATAATTTCTGACAAGTGAAATCACAAATCAGTTAAAAATTTGGGGTTGTTACATTACACCCCATGTTCACATGCATTATTATGCCACTTTATTACTTAAAACTATATTATATACACTAATCCATTCTCAAGCCTCAAGGAATCAAAAGGGTTTGGAAGTATCTTTGCATCCACCTCATTGAAGGACAAACTAAGAGACATCTTTGCGATGGTGTTGTAGAGAGATTGAACAATAGAGTGCTTACATGGAGGGAAAAGTTCCTGACCCCAGTCGGAAAGGAAGTTTTACTAAAGGCAGTAGCCCAGGCGATCCCAAATCATTATATGATGCTATTCCCGGTGACTAAGAGTACAATTGGTGCATTGACGCAGGCGATGGCAAGATTTTGGTGGGGAAATCCAAACAAGGAGAGAGTGGTCTACTGGTGTTCCTAGGAAAGAATGTCTAAAGCTAAGGAAGTTGGAGGTTTGGGGTTTGGGGATGCTAAAAAGGGTTTAAGGCCATCATGGGCATTGAAGGGTATCTTAGAAGGAAAATGATAATCTAACACACTTTGGGCGCACATTTGGAGCGCACACTTTGTCTTTTAACCCATTTATGGCTATTTTTTGTCTCCCAAGGTGTGGGCCTACATCTAACAAAACACCATAAATAAACTAAAAGACAAAGTGTGCGTCCCAAGTGTGCGCCCAAAGTGGGTCATTTTATCATTTTCCATCTTAGAAAGCAAAAGATTACTAGAGCAAGGCTTGAGGTGGCGAATTGGGAATGGGGCCAAGACAAAGATTTGGGATGATTTTTGGGTCACAATGAAGGAAAAAAACTAAACTTTGGGCTACAAGAAGGAATGATGTATGTTGGGTCAAAGATCTCATTGATCTCAATTCACATAGTTGGAATGGTCGTCTGATTAATGAAATCTTTAGTGCGAGAGAGGCACGATACATTTTGGAAACGCCTATAAGTCGAATGGGCTATGAATACAGGGAAGTGTGGCACTATAACAAGTCAGGATCATTCTCTGTTAAATCTGCATACAATCTGGCTACACAGTTAGAAATGAAGCTACAGGTGATTCCGGAATTGGCTGGGTCCTTGTTTCACAGGCAGATGGGATGGTCAAGGCAGGGTCATTCTTCCTGGGCATAACTTCATCGGTGGAATCAACCGAGTGGCAAGCAATCTTGTGCGCCATTCAGAATTGCTGCAATCAAGAAAGAGTTACCACTGTTTTTTTCTGATGCACAAGTAGTTCTTGATGTGCTAATTTCACCAATTTTTGTATGTAGCAACCTTGATCCCTTAATCTTTGATGTGCGTGCTCTGATCAAGGGCAAAGACCCAGTTGATTTCATTTTCATTCCAAGAACATGTAATGTAAGAGCTGACATATTAGCTAAGATGGCGTTGAGAGAACTTCGATGTTGTATTTGGCACAACCCTCCTCGAACTTTTTCTAGAGACGAGTAATATATAACTCTGCTTATTGAAAAAAAAAAAAAAAAAAAAAAAAAAAAAAAAACAAAAAACAAAACAAAACAAAAAACAAAACAAAACAACTTTGGGTCGATTAAAAAAAATTGATCGAGACTCGTAAACAAAAAGAAAAAGACATTCCTATTTCAGCCATCATCTTTTTCAATTGATTTTGGAGAACCTTGTTGAACAAAAGACAATGCATAATGGCGGACAATTTCATCAAGTCTAGATAAACTCAAATAATCCATATTGTATCCATGCTGAATAGAAAATCTTTAGATATTGTACCACACAATCTCTTAATTCAGTACTTAAAAGTCTACCGAAATTACAAAGCTTCAAAACTTATGGCTACTATTTCATAGCCAAATGGAAAAAAAAACAATCAAACAACTTCTCTTACCCATTTTATATTTATTTCAATTATGATTAGAGAATGGCAAATTTCTTCACCGAAAGAACAAGAAAGAAAGATAAATTTGGGGCTAACTCAATCCTTATGGTAAGAATTATGATTGTTTGTGGCGCCCAAATGGGTTTCTCTTTCTTCAGCTACTTAATTAATTTAGCGAGGGGTGAGTGAAGAAGAAGATGTCGGCTTGAAGAAGTAGAAGAATGTGAGACGAATTTTTTAAGGAAAAACGATTTTTTTTTTTTTCTTTTGCTTGGTTTTTTTTGTTAGGGAGAGACTAAACAGACTCCATAAATTGCTAAACATATCCCAATTTTGTAAAATTACTCAATTACCCCTCTATATAAAAGGATTTTTACTCAGCATACCCTACTCACCTGACTCACACTATACCCCAGTCACCACTCTCAAATCGCCTCATCAAAAATCGGCCAAATATAACAAAATTCGAGCAAAACGACATGGATTCGACGACGTGGGTGCATTCATCTTCTCTTTTAGTGTCAACTTTGAGGTTTTTTTTTGGGTTTTTTTTTCTTGTTGAGTCGTTTTGTTTGTGAATTTATTTTTGAGCTTAGGGCTTTGATTTGATGCATGAATCTTGCATTTTAGGTACAAAGTTTTGATGAAATTAGAAATATTAAGTGATTCCGAGCAAAACCTACTATTTTTTTGGTAATTTTCAAGCATTTTTTAGAGTTTTGAAGTTTTTTTATTCGTGCTGTTCGCCTGCAGGTTTCGAAGTAATAGAGTCGACACCTTTGAAGAGGTGTCAGACTAATTGGGACGACACCTCTAAAGAAGTTTCGATCGGTTCCCTCCGTCATCCACTGAAACCAAGTTATTTTTGCGTTATCGATTGAAGTTTGACGAGATATCTAAATAGGTGTCGATCCTGTTCATCCGACACCTCATCAGAGGTGTCGGCTTTGTTCGTCTGACACCTAGGGGCAATGGTATTGGGGTGAGGGTTTGGTGATGGGGTACATGAAATAAAAAAGTGGGATACACTAAGCAAGGAAATTTTTGAAATTTTAAGAAAAAAGTGGGGTACATAAAGTAAAAATTCAAAACTGGGGTACCTTTAGTAATTAATGGGGTCCGTTTAACCGCTCTCATTTTTTATGCGACTTGTCGTTAGGGATTTAAAATCTTCCATTTGTTTAAAAGTTGAAGTGACCCTATGCCAAACAAAATAAAAGTTGATGGACTCAAATCCCTCGAACAATAGTTCCGGGGCCAAATTTAAAAAGGAAAATGATAATCTAACATACACTCAAAGCATATTTTAAGCGCAAACCTTTGTCTTTTAGTTATTTATGATGTTTTGTCAGATATGGGATCCACATTTGGAGAGACAAAAAATAACTATAAATAATTTAAAAATATGAATGTACACCTAAAGTGTGCGTAAAAAATAAGTTATTTTATCATTTTCCATATAAAAAACCCTCAAAGTTTGAGGGCCACTTAGTTTATTTATTTATTTATTCTTTACTTCACTCGGGTCACTTAAGTTTGTTTTGCCTTAAATAAAAAAAAAAAAAAATCAATGCTTGTCTTGATTGGCCTTGTCCTAAAGAATCCGCGTTCTTTTTCCAAGTCAACGTCAAGTCTAGCAGTATAATATTCGCACCAACGATTCCCCCAACAAATATACTAAAAACACACAACTAGAACACAACGTTCATACTCCTCAAGATATGAACAAAGATCTAGTTTTACAAATCTCGATGTACAACCCACCACCTCAAACACTACTGTGTTAAATCCACGTACCAATTATGAGGCCAAATCTTTCTTTCCAAGAAATATCAATTCGATCTCCGCTTCTCTCCTCTCGTTCCTCGCTCTCTCTCTCTCTCTCTCTCTCTCTCTCTCTCTCAATCTCCAATGGCGTCTTCAACAACTCTTCTCCTCCTCCTCCTCTCAATTCTAGGGTTTCTTGCGATCTCATCCAACGCAAGGCCTGGCCTCCACTTCCACCCATGCAGAATCGTCTTCATCTCCTCCTTCACCGTCTCCCAAAACCCTAACCCTAAACCTAACCCTAGGCTCTCCACCGACCAAAATCCCCCTCAATTCCTCTCAATCTTCTCCGATTTCAGGGGCCTCCGACCCCACCGCCCTCTAGGCCTCCTAGTCGACCTCGAAATCGACTCCGCGAGCTTCCAATTGCGCCGCGGTGGCGGCGAGGTCGAACCGAGGCAGGAATTGAAGAAGCAGAGAGAGCAGGTCCCGTTTGGGGGTTTTGGGGTGAGCTCGATTCGCGACCGAACGAAAGACATTCTTAGCGTTGTTGTGGCGCTGCTGTTTGGGGTGGGGTGTGGGGCGTTGACGTCGGCGACGATGTACTTGGCGTGGTCTTTGATTACGAACAGGTACGAGGGGCGTGAGGGAGGGGAGTTCAGTGATGACGACGATGATGATGATGATGAGATTCCGAGTCCGAAGAAGATGGGCTACCAGAAGATTCCGGTGGAGGCGAAAGCTGTTGATGCTGGTGCGGTCGCGGCGCAGGTCAAGGCGGCGGCGGCGGTGGCAGTGTGAGGAGAGGAGAAGAGTTAGTGTTTGTTCTTAGCCCTCTTCGTTTATGATTATGCGGTGTAGATATAATTACTGCTTTGTTGTTGTTGTTGTTGGCTGTTGTGGATTTGGTTGGTATTACTGTTATTGTTAACGTAGTTTCTGTTGTTCTGGGTTCATAAAATGTCTTATGAATTGCGAATGCAATCGAATACGAGTTGCAATTGTCGAAAGATGATGGTGAATTATTGATTTAAGTACTTTGTTGAAATCTTCTTGTTGTTGTTGTAGTTTGATTGAACACGTCGTGTTTGTCATTGTGTATGTTAATGTTTTTCTTAGTAAATTGCATTACTTCATGATATATAATATCTTCCTTTTGGTCATTGTTGTTGTAGTTTGATTGAACCCACCCTCTTGGTCTAAGCGGAAAAATATTGGCCAAATGGGAAAGACAAGCCTTTTGTAAGAAACTGTCTTACATTTTTCTTTATAATAAATAAGGGCTTTGATCATGGTGAGGAATATAGATATTGCCCACTTATCGACGATGTAGTATTCGTTGCTTGGTGGGTTAGAAGCCTCGAGAAAATAAGTGTACCTTTTTCATGGTGAAAAAAATTTGCTTTTACACAACTCTAAGTTGGGGTTTTCATGTTGCAAAATCTGGGGTGTGAGATTTGCTTTTAAAGTCAGTCCAACTGGGAGGCTCATGCTAATTTAAAGCTATTTTGCGTTAACTTATGAGGGTTTGTAATGTTATATAGATTTTATTGACATGTGAATTCCTTTTCGAGGGATATTCTAGTAGAAAAATCTCTCTCCTGCTCTACCTCCCATCCTTAAGCCTATTTTTTTTTTTTCATTTAAGAAGTGTACAATTATATTGCTCAGCAAAAATGTGGCAAGAGGGATAATGATTATATCAAAATAACGTGTTCTAACTTCTAAGAGCAACTCTAATCGAACGCCTGTAAAAGTCCCTTTATTTTAGAGGGGATGAACAGTGGAATGCCAAATTCCTCTGTTCATCCCCTCTAAAATAAAGAGAGGGTGTCTTTGCAATTAAAAAATTGCAAAGACACCCCTCTATGAGTTTATTTGGTTTTTCCAAAGACGTGCCCACCTCACGCCATTTTTTTTTGGTTCGTTAATTTATTTTTTTTCCTTATAAAGCTTAGTTAATTTAGTTTAATTAGAGAAAAATGAATGCTTATATAACTAATTAATATTGTTTTGTTTTGGAAAACAATTAATGTCGTTATTTAATCTTAATATCTTAATTTATTAAATTCATATAACATTTAAAATTATTATTATTTATTATAATATATATGTATGTGTGTGTTTAGGAGTAAGTATATAAAAAATAAAAATGAGGGAGTTGTAAGTAATATGCAAAGAATTGTAGTGAGAGAATATTCCTTTTTAGAGGAGAAATAGAGTTTGTGGTTGGAGAATTAATAGATTTTGATGTGAGAGAACTGTAAAATAGAGTTTTGTGGTTGGAGATGGTCTTAAGTTTCCAGATTTGTAAAAGCCTGCAGCAGTTTTTGGGCCCTTAACGTATAACGTGGTTTGACATGTGAACTTCTCAATTGTTTTGTGGAGTTTTTGCCTCCAAATGACAAATTGACAATCACAACTCGGATCAATAAAAAAACTCGCAAGACCCAGTTCAGTTTTTCTGTAATTAACTGCAAACTCATCAAGTTACCCTTCAAGCTAGCTAAAACACAACTTGGTGAACTTCCTTGCAAACAAAATGTCGCACCAAAGATAAAATAAAAAATAGGTCTTTGGTAAAAGCTATGCCATTGACTGCCCAGTTCCTCTTATCAGCTGCAGAACATTAAAATCTTGAAAAGATAGAACAAAAACAACACGAGGCCCACCAAATCAGAGCATGGTATGAAACTTTTTCGAAATTTCTGTCTTTTCCGATCCTGAATTATTAAGTCTGAATTTAAGTAACCAAAGGTGAGACCAGATTCGAATTTTCAATCCTTGTGGCAAAGAATGCATTAATAGAATACAATAAAGCAAATCACTTGATGGATTGGTGGATACATTGAATTGGTACAAATTGCAAACTAAAGCATTATCTCTTAAGTTGTTTCTTCCGCCTTCAGGATTCACGAGTTGCTCAAGTACGTTGCCTATAGCAATTCAATGTACCCCCCGATACTTCAGGTGGGATGTTATATTACAACCTAGTAATGACTTCTTTTGTTTTGTGGCCCTTGTGTTGTGTTTGGTGGGCGTAGATCATTTTTTTTTCTATTATTTTTGGTGTTGGCATTTTGATTTGCAAGATCGTATGACATGGGCTGCAGATGAAAATCTTATTCGAGGCAAATTCAAATTTACTATTTTTGTGTGATAAAACCCATTAATAGAAAGCAATACAACAGCTCACTTGAAGGATTGGTGGATACATTGATTTGGCATAAATAAGGCACTCAAACATCGTCATGTTTGCTATATTCTTAGGCCACTGGTGTCCACGCGTTGCTCAAATGTGTCCTTTGTACCAATTCAATGCATCTCCAATACATCAGGTGTTCCATTTCGATAATGAGTTATATTATTCTGTGGATTTGGTGTTGTTTTTGGTGCAAGTCTTGGTATTTTGATATTCAGTTGATGATTTGAGGGGTTGTACAACATGGTTTTTCGACGAACGTCGGTGACTTCATTTATGCTTGGTGTTGGCATTTTGATTTGCTGGTTGTTTATTGATTTCGGACTGAAGTGATTGTCTAGGGTAGATTTAAATTTGAGTTAGACCAGTGATACTTGGTGAAAGTGAATGTTAGACGGTAAATAAGCATGTACATAAAATAAGTGTAGTAGAAATAAAGATGCTTTGGTGGATGCGTGGTAAAACTCGCATGAATAGAATAGAAATACATACAAATGAAAGTTGGAGTAGCACTAATCGACGCAAAAAAAAATAGGAAAGGGCAGTTAGGGGTGGTTTTGACACATCCAAAGACGATCTGCAAATGTCATCGGTATAAAAACTGGACATAGTAGAAACTGAAGAAATTTGACAGTATAGGGGTATACCTAAGATTACTTGTGATGTATTAATTGGAAAGTATTTGAAGGATTTTGAGAGCATGTCGTCAAAGGCGTTAGATCTTGTGGAGTAGAAGAGTTTGATTCATGTAGTCGACTCCAATTAATTTCAAATTAAGGCTTTGTTGTTGTATAATAGAGCTCATCAACATAAATAAAATAATAAAGCAAATCACTTGATGGATTGGTGGATACATTGTGTTAGTATGTTAGTAAAAACTGGGCACTCAAGCACCATATCATCAGTTTTCTCTTCGGTCACCAACGATCAAGAGTTGCTTGAGCGCGTTGCCAGTAGCAATTCAATGTACCTCCAAAGGCATCGAGTGTGTTGGTGTATTGCATTCTGGTATGAGTTTTATTATTTTTCGATCCTTCTATTGTTTAGTGCAACTTTTCGGGGTTAAGATATTTAATTGCGGATTCAGGGAACTATGGTCTTGGACTTTTCTCTTTCATTTATGTAGCATTTTGATATGGGGGATCGTCCAACAGGGTTCTTTAATGATTTTTTGACATCCTTTTGGTACTTTCATTCATTTGCTACACAATGGTGAAGATTCCCTTGGTATTCGTGCGACACACATCCCAATCAAATCTACACTATTGTGCAGCAAATGCATGTCTCGTAGAATATTAGATTTCTTCCCTTGCTAAAACCTATTTTTTGGCATTTTTATTTGGTGTTATCATTTTGTCTTGTTAGGGTATTTCGTTAGTTGGATGTTAGATTGGTGAATTTGATGTGAAATTTGGAAAAAAAGTGATGTGGGTTTTGAGAATACCTTATTGAATTGAATTGTGTTAGTAATTCTGATTTTTTGTTGTTTGCTATGGAAGTATGAATAAGTACTTTTAATTACCACCTGTGTATATCACTTGGCACCTTCACTTAGATGGTGCTAATCACCTTGGTACTGCCTGATGCCATTACCATGTTGTCAATTTTCAAAGGGGTGACAAATGTCATTTGAGTTCCTTTCCTCGTATGTTCTTTGGTTTGCTCCTAAAGATAAATTATAAATCAGGTGTTGCATTGTGGATTTCTTTTTTAGCGAACACTTCCTAAGTTGAGTTGCTAGCTGTCACTCTAGATTAATGTATTGCTATTTTGACGAGAACAAGTTTTTGTTCATTGTTATTTAAAGGAGGCATGATAACATTGTCAGTCTTTTCTTGCTGATTCTTTTCTTTCTATCGACTGTGTAGTCAAGGATGTTGTTTTGAAGATGACAAGTTTGTTAGTATTGGGAGTTTGCACCATTGAGAATTCATTAGCACCTGCAAATTATTTTATTAGTGTTTGGTCTATCCTCTTTTTTGGGTAAAATGTGTGTGGTGTGGGTGAGTGGAATCCACTCTTGCTTGTAGCAGGACAGACAGATTAGTTATCTTTCTATTATTTTGTTGTATGTATTGTTTTTTGGAGTGCCGTTGTCCTACTAATTATAATTACACGTAGTATTTAATTCTTTGGTTACCTGATTTTCTGACGTTATATTTTTAGTGCGTTATTATTGTCTGGCACGACTCCATATTTTTTTGGTCTTTATGGCTCTCTTTCATTGTCAAATTGTAACTGATTTATTGTAATGGATGATTTCTCTTCTACCTCGAACAAGATTCGCATTGTCAAAAAATTTTCTTTCAAGCACGGGTGCCCCTCCCTTCTTTCTATCTAGTCCCCTTCTCTTTCTGTTGTGTACAGAGACGAATTTCAGTTGGTGAGTAATCTTGTCTTTTTTGCTTACTGCAGTTTCTTCCTTTCTAAGATTGTTTTCTTTTTTGAAATTGAGTTTGGGTGCACTGCAAACTATGGTATTAATGTATTAACATGAGCACTACATGGGGAAGAAAGCTGTTTCACAATGTCTATACCCAAAGCTAGTGTGAAAAATGTAGTGAAATGAAAACGTGAATTTGTACAATTGATGCAGTATGTAACCATATTCGATATTTTTGTTGAAGATTACTAGTATTGCTTTAATGATAATTAACGTTATCTAATTGCATCTTTTAGAGCATTGGAGCAAATTTGTAAATTGTATGTTTGTTAGTTCTGGAATAATCAGTTGTGGTGGCTTTTGACTTCTTTAGTTTAGTCAAAGGTTTTGAGCCGTCTTTCCATTTCATCTATCAGGAAGGTTTGGGTGGCCTGACTCTTGAGCATATTGATGGATATGACGTACTTTTTGCTGTTTTAGGTGTTTTTTTAAGAAAAAAAAAAAAAAAAACTTCTATTAATATGATTGTTATTATCCTTGGGTGTGAGATTCCTTGTACTGTTTGTATGATGCAGAGTCATTCTGAGTTCTTGCTATCAGACTTTGATGCTTGTATTCTCTCTTGATTATGTAATTTGGTGACTGGTGACTAGTTTTATATCTGTGATTTTAATTTCTAGCTATTCTGCATTCTCTGCTTATTTCTTCAGTCTTTCCTGAAAAAATGCCGGTTATGTTGCTGTATTTTCAATTTTTATTTCTTTATATCAATCCTGCAAGCTGTCTTAAATAACTACCAGATGCTTGCGCGGATTTTCTCTACAACGATTAAGTAAATAGGAAAAAGATCCTGGTGATATCAAACCATTGAGTTCAATTATTTTAACTTGAAAACAACCCAATTGTGTAATTTGTCTGTCTTATGGGTGCACGAGGCCTTCATTTGAGATTTCCAAAGGCGTATGCGTCTCAGTAATGCTCTTGGAGTTGAAAAGCAAAGCGCTGTTAGAGCTCATGCCTCAGCGTTGTGCGTTGTGTTCGTGGTGGTTCAATTGTATCCATGGTATTTTCTATGGTCCTCTGTTTTTTTTTCCCGTCTTTATTACGTTATGAGATTTGCAACTATACTTGTGGGCTTGAATTTAATTTGATGCTCTAATAATATGATTTTAATCATGGCAGCATTTTAGTTCTATCTGTTTATCTGATGGTCCTTCAGATTTGTAAAAGCTGATTTTAGGATTTCAGAACAGCAGTGAAATAATTGATAGCCTAACCTATTTAAGTTTGAGAAGATTATTTTATTTAAGAAAAAAATATTGAGTGTTTCCTCTATAGAGTTCAGGGGACTAAGGTTTGTGCACCAAAGCTAAAAGAACTTGAAAATAATGAAAATGTTTGGGCTAAAAAATTTTCAGTTTGTGTACACCCCTTACGGATTATGTTTGATTGGTCACAGAGATCATCTGAGGACCGAATGAATTACGAGCAATGAATTTCATGAAGCAGGGAAGCATCTTTTATTTTGGTTTAAGATTTTTATTATTTATTATTTATTATTTATTATTTTTTTTGGGTTAGTTTTAGAGTGCGCTAAAGGAACCCGGTTATCCACAAAAGCAGCAGGCCAATTTTGAGTGCACCATAACTTCAAATTTCGCTTTATGAGAGCATCTCAATTTTTTTGGGTGAATGTCCTAAAAGACCTTTGTTCCAAACCAACATACTCTACCATGAAAATCGAATGAAACACTTCAGGTTTCGGTTGGTGCCCTAGTTTTCATGTTTGGGACAAGGTAGATCTACCCATTTGTGCTCGCTATCTTTCCTTTCTTTGCGTTTGTTTCGTTGTTGGTGTTGCCTTTCGGTGTTTTTGCGCGATTCAGTTCTACTCTTTGATTTCAAAACTCATAGATATAAGCAATTATGTCATAATTGCTTTTGATATAATCAATTATGCCATAATTGCTTTTGACAGAAGTAAATTTGGTGTGTTTGGTTATTCACTTTAAAAAGTATTTTTACTTTGAAAATTTTATTAAATCGTATTTGCAATCTTGATAAGCATGCTTGATGAGCGTGAGGAGGGATGTTTATTTAAAAATCAGCTTTTCAGCGATTTGGAACCCAATCGTATATTATCCAAACATCTTTTTTCAATTAAGCTGCGATGTCACATCATCAAGTAGGCTCATAAGTTGAACCAAACAGGGTCATAGTATAGCAGTGGAACTCCATGGAAGAGCAAGCAACACAACCCTTCATCAATTTTAAGACTTCTATTTCATCAATTTTAAGACTTCACCAAATTTAAGTTTTTGACTAATGTAGTCTGCTGTAGTCTAGAACCCGACATTTCTTAAAATAATATTATAAAACGGTTTATAGTGGCTAATCCACTATTGAGTTTCAAAGAAATTTAAAGCCGTTATAAGGTTGTATTAGAGCATCTCCAATGGTGAATGTGGATTGTTGGTGTGGATTTATGCTACGTCAGCAACGTGGAGAGGATATGCATCTTACGTGGCTTAAATAAACATTGAAATTAGAAAATACTCTCCAATGTACAATGTGAATTATCTCTTTCAATTGATGAGGTGACAATAATATAAATAATTATTGAATAATTAACATATAAATTTTTAAAAAATAAACATAAAGTATTAACTAATAATATAGTTTTATATTATAAGAGTGTTTTTTATATTTAATAAAAAACAATTGTGTTTTTTCGAAGCAATTGTGCTTTTACTTAGCTATTTATGACTTTGCCACATCACATAATTGAAATAAGTTATCCTTTTTTTTGTTAAATGAAATGAGTTATCTTAATATAAACGTTATCTTAATATAAAAAACAGATCGCTAATTTTTTTAACTTTGTATTTATCTTAATGAGTACACATCAAAAGTGCATAATTCAAAAAATAAGTTTCAGTTTTCCTTTTTTCTTGATGAGTTCGCAACATAGACATTATCTATTGCACCCTCTAGAAATAAAGAGTGCCATAGACAGTGTCTACCTTTTTCTATGCCACGTTCTCAATCCACATTCTCAATCCACACCTCCCCCCATTGGAGAAGAATTTTTCACATCAATGTGCATTCTATCCTAGGTGGCACACATCGTCCTCCAATCCACAGCCCCAGTGAAGATGCTCTTAGTTCTTGACTGAGATATGAGGGCCTCGAGTACGATAACACTGGATAAGACGATGTTTTTGTAGTGCCTCAACGTTTCAAAATCATGTAGGGGTGCACAAAAAAAGTGACCCACATATTCGGTCCAATTTGGACCAATTAACGCTAATTGAATTATTTTTTTTGATCCTTTGGATTGGACTGGACTGAAAAATCATTAATCTGTCTGGACTGGATCGAATTACAAATCCTATAGTAAAAAACCATGGATCAAGCAAGCCCTTTATATATGGGGTCAGGATGTGGGTCACAATATGGTGGGGCTTCAAGTGGGGAGTCGTTGCCCCCGACGGTCTTCCTTTCTCAATGTGGCATTCAGATTAGCAGTCATCACAAGGAAAGACACCAAGGGGAGACTAGTGATGCAATTGAGGTGCGTTTAAACGTGAGAAACAAAGGCTTAACTCGAATAGATTACAACAAACAGGATAAGAGAAGCTCATACAAGTCACGATGAGGATTATGTCGTGGAATGTGCGTGGTTTAGGAGATGTAAATAAAATAATCCTAATTAAGGAAGAGGTGAAGAGGCAGAATCTCGACTACTTGATTTCGCAGGAGATTAAAAGGGAAGCTTTTAGTCGTAGAGAGGTGTATGGGGGTTGGAACGGGAGATTTAAGGAATGGGTTACCTTTAATTCAGTAGGGTTGAAAGTGGGGATAGTTATCATTTGGGACACCCGTCGGTTAAAAGTTGTTTCAAGTGTTGGTGGTCAATTTTCGGTCTTGATTCGGGTTGAGGGTGAAAATAGGATAGATTGATGGTTGAGTGGCGTGTATGGACCGTCCTCAACTAGGGGCAGATAGGAATTTTGGGATGAGGTAGCCACACTTTATGGTTTGTGTGGTCCTAAGTAGTGCGTAGCAGGGGATTTCAACGTCCCTCGTTTTCCTGCGAAAAAGTCAAGTAGAGTAAGCATCACCACTAGCATGCGATGTTTTGATAATCTAATTAGAGATATGGAGCTTATTGGTCTTTCATTACTTAATGGGATGTTTACCTGGTCTAACTTCTACATAAATCCAATTTGCGCAATGCTAGATCAGTTTTTGGTTCCTTAAGGAATGGGGGGACTTGTTCTTGAATGACCAACATTAGGAAATTGGGCCATATGTGATCATACGTCGATCATCTTAGATTCCGGCTCAGCTCGTTGGGGGCCTACCCCCTTTTCATTTCGAGAATGTGTGGTTGGATCATCCTTCTTTCCAAGACTTTTCAGTGATTTGGTGGTCGTGGGATGAGGGTTAGGGGTTCCAGGTTTCAAACTCATATGGAAATTATGGAAAGTTCGATATGATCTTTCAGGGTGGAATAAGGAGGTTTTTGGGATGATTCGGACCAAGAAGAAGGGTTTGGTCTCTACCATAAACAGTCATGACGAGCTAGAGGGTGGCCCCTCATAGGACCCGCAAAAGGTGGAGGAACGGAAAAAGACTAAGTTGAATTTTGCTCGAGTTCTCCTGAGAATAGAATGGCGAGTTAGAAGTTAAGAGTGAGGTGGGCAAAGGAGGGCGATGCAAATACGGAATTTTTTTATCACATTCTTGGTGCGCAGAAAAGTAAAAGCATGATAGATAGAGGATCCATGTACAAGGTGGGGAATTCAGTAAGGACCCGTTGGGGATTAAGCGAGAAATTGTGGCATTCTATAAGGAGTTGTACTCAAGCATCATGGTTAATAAATGGGAGATTAGTGGGCATTAAATGGGGGTCGATTCTACCAATGGACGTGACTCATGTAATGGCCCGATTTTAATTTACCGTTAATAATGATGTGTTCGCAGACGTAGTTGACAACTCAAACGCTCGTGGACCATGCAGATAGGTCAGGGCACGTTTGGAGTTAGGTAAATAGCTATTTTGTATGAAGTTTGTATAATTTGCGATGTTTATGCTTAAATATATTAAATGGCATCGATACGCATGTCGACATGGGTAACGGGTAGACATAAAGACAAAATATTAGGCCAGGGAATTAATACACACATGAAAATGAATAAAATGTGATAAATAATTAATATGAAATGCTCACTTGAGGTATAATGGCATGGTAGTATGTTATGTCGCATGTTGTGATGAGAAATCGGGCGCCGGAATGCCCGAGGGGCACTTTATGTGTAGCATACAAGGGAGAGTCATACATTTGTGTCACAAATGATGTCATTTGGGATGGAAAATGGTCCGGCCAATTAGTGACCTTTATATGGGCATATGGATGGTATGTGTTAGGAGATCATTTTTGATATATATATATATATATATATATATTTCAGACTCCCCACCACCTTTTCCTCTCTCTTGACACACAAAATCCAAAAATAAAGACAACAAAACAAGGGTCTCAAGCATTGGGAATGATCATTTGAGGAGCTTGGAGGTGGTGAATCAAGAAACTAAGGTTTGATTCCTCTTTCCCTCATCTTCTTTTCTTCATGTTGTTGTCAATTTTGTGGGTGTTTGTGTTGGATCCGGGAAAAGGGAGTTTGCCACTAGTTGGTGGGTTTTTGGTGTTGTAAGGGTGGTAATTGTCATTGTTAACGCAGCTTTCAAGTTGGTATTCCATTTGTTCAAGTTTTGCAAGTTTGGGTTTAAAATTTTTTGATTTGATCTTGTTGAATTGATGCATATATGATGTTATGCATGCCGCCTCTAGCGTTTTTGAAGTGTTGTGAGCCTCCCACGAGAGGATGATGGGTCAACAGCTATGGAAATATGTTGGAAATCTGAAAATCGATCACCCAGTGCACTGAGTAATCTAAGCAGTTGGAAGGATAAGGATGAACACTAGAGCACTGGGCAATCCCTCCGGCGCGCTGAGTGCTCATCATGGTAGTTTTTAAGGGTAGTTTTGGGGATTTTGACCTAATGCCTATCTAATACAACATAAAATACATCTAATTAACCCTAAATCAATGATAAATGGTATTAGGCAAATTTGGGCGGTGTTTCGATTATTGGGTGTTTAGCAGAGCTGGACTAGGGTTTAGTTTTCATGTCGCTGAGTGCGGTTTGAGGTGTGTAGTATCCTAATTGAAAATTTTTGAGCATTTACTTACTTTTGGCATTTGAATTTAGTACTGTTTATTCCCTTATTCTATATCCTGTTGTGGTGTCGATATGGACGGACATCGAGGCTCTCCTGCCGTGTCATTTCCATATCTATGTCCACTAGGCCATAACACGTGTTGCCAGAGATCTCGATGGATAGCTTGACCCGAGGATCACGTCGGGGCACGTGTTGGTGTGTCGTAGGTACTACGCTGGCCACCAAGCGGATCTAGAGACTGGTCTTGGTTGAGTGCTACTCGTCAGCAGTGCTACTCGTCAGCAATGCTTTGTGGAAGAGTCCGAAGTGTGGTGCTACTCTAACCCTATGATCTAGGCACACAGTTCAAGTTTTACTATTATTGAAATCATGTGATGAGCATAGTTGTCTATTTTTATTTCTGCATGTTTTTTAATAGCTTATTTAAATTTTAGTATTTACTTTCATGATTGCTCATTGAATTTCCTTGAGAATACTCACTCTGGACTCGTCAGCTGCCTTTCATGATGGTTTGAGTGCAGGTCTGAGTACGAGTCATGGCAAGGGAAAGCTTGTTGATTACCTTTGATTCCAAAAAAATAGGTCGAACTTGTACGTGTGTTTATATATGTATTTATCGTTTTTACTTGGGTTTGGGAACTGTGAGACACCTATGGATATGTATTTTGATATTTTGAGGCATTTTGAGGTCTTTTACAGTTATATGATGACATATGGGTTTTTCACACTAGGAATATAATCTAATGACATGACTATGATGCTTTTAATTTGATTTGTCATGTTTTAAGTCTTTCACTGTGGTTTAAGGTTTAAAATGATGTCTAACAGATGACATGAGTTCAGTAACAATTTAATTTATAAAGTGCTCGTAAAGGATGGATTAATGATGATATGACTTGATAATGGCCGTGGGACATAACTGGTAGTGATGTGGTTGGTTGTGGGCCTACGCAGCACCCGTGGCGGCCATTTAGGGATCTACAACTCACTTGGAAAGGGCATTTTCAGAAGAGGAAGTTTGGGCGACAATTAATTCATGTGACATGGATAAGGCTCTAGGACCTAATGGCACTTTTGCATTCATTAGAAGAACTTGGGGAACCCTAAAGGGAGATATCATGGAGTTTTTCAAGGACTTTCATAGCAATGGGATTGTTAGTAAGAACATGAACTCTACGTTCATTTGTTTGATTCCTTAAAGCTCGAAAGACAGGCGTATTGGAGACTATAGACCAATCAGCTTGGTTATTTCAATGTACAAGTTGTTGGCTAAAGTCCTGGCATACTGTTTGCGGGTGGTTCTTCACCATACTATTTCTAAGAAACAAAACGCATTCGTTCCTGATAGACAAATGTTGAATTTGGTCCTCTTGGCAAGCGAGGTGGTGGAGTTCGCCTGTAACAACCCAAAGTTAATTCGTCATTATTAATGATGTGTTTGCAGACATGACAAACAGCTCAGATGCTCGTGGACCCCTAGTTAAGCCAGGACGCGCCTGGAGCTAGGTAAATAGTAATTTTTGTGTTGTTGTGCTTGAAATTGTGATGTTTATGTGTAATTAGGTTATTAGCATCGCGATGTGTGTTATTTATTATGTTATTAATGAGTGAGACAGTGTGACGGGTATTCGCCCCAAATAGTGTGTAGACGCAGGAATTGGGTAGGCGAATAACAATACACTAGGTTAGGTAGTAATATACACATGGGAACTGATATAATAAATTAATAATTAATAAATAATGTTGTATATGCGTTCGTGGCACGAGGGTACGTACGGGACTCGGGTATCGGAACACCTAGGGTTTTAGTGTTTTGTTTGAGCTAAGACCAGTCAAGGGGAGGTGTCACCATTCAAGTCACAAAAATCATGACCATTTGACTCATTTTGAGTCTTAGATGATGCCTCAAGATTGGTGTTTACATTGGGTGACTTTTTATGATATATATAGGGGATTTTTTGTGAAACCTACCACTTTTTCTCTCTCATCCATACCACAAGTCCAAAAATTTAAGGGTTGAATAGGGTTTTTTAAGATTCAAAAGGTGATTTGGAGGTCTAAACGACAAGGATTCGACGATCCGAGGTCAGCATCTTCTCCATCTCATTCTCTACGTTTCAGTCACAAAAGTTTGAATTTTTACGTGGGTTTCAGATATGGATTTGGAGCACACTAGTTTTCGAGGTGTTGCTATGGATTTAGGGTTGTTTTATAGCATTAAGTGGAGATTTTATTGAGGTTGGGGTTGGTGCTTTGGTTTTTGGAACAAAATAAGGTTTTTAATCGGATTTGTCAGGGTTTTAGTTCTGGACGATTTCGATTGAGGGGTTATGGTGGTAAATGGTTTCTACATGTTTATATGCGATGTTAGGATGGGTTTGGACCGCGACGACAAGCTGAGGGGACTCGAAAACCCCTTAAAGGCATTACTGGTTCAAACGTCGCTAGGGGCGTCGTGGGGAGAAAACTCCTATGGCATCACCTGCGGCGTCCAAACCAGAGGTAAAAACTTCCACAAATGCTTTAGTCACACTGTGGAGGGTTGTTCTTTGCGGCGCAGGTCACGACGTTCAGCACAGCGTGGAGCTGTTAAACACGGCGGCACCACCTGTGGCGTCTAGAACAAAAAGTGAAATAAAAATTTAAAAATAAATTTTCTAAAATGAGTTTTTAATTGGGTTTTATTAAGGATTTTAATCAATTAAATGAGGATTTAAATTGATAAAAATGGACTTAGTTAGGATTTAGAATTTGGAAAATTTATCCTACCAAAAAATAAAAAATAAAAAAATTGGGAAATTTACTGATAATTTTGATAATCAGGATTTGGGATTGTTTGGGGATTTGATACGTATTGTGGGCGTGATTTAGCGACATTTGGAATTAGTTGGAGTGCAATTTGAGGTGTGTAGTATCCCAACTAAAATTACTTAAGTATTTACTTCTTTTGGCAATTGAATTCAATTTTTGTTATTTCCATACTCTATTCTTGGTTGTGGCTTAATGGATGGACGTTAAGCAGGGCTCCCTCTGTGCCATTCTAGTGTGTATACTCACTAGACCATAACACGTGTGTTAGGGAAACTTGGTGAATAGTTCAACCCGGGAGTCGCGTTGGGACACGTGTGGTGTGTCGTAGGTACTATGTCCACCACCTAGACCACCACCTAGTGGATCTAGATACTGGCCCTACTTGAGTGGGACTCGTTGGCAGTATTTTGTGGAAGAGTCTGAATTATGGTGCTAGTTTGACCCTAGCTCTAGGAACACACTTTGAGCTTTCATTATTATCTATCCATGTGATGATCACAATTGCCTGTATTTATTTTTGCATGTTTAATTAAATTCTAGTATTTATTTTCAGTATTGCTTACTTAATTTCCTTGGGAATACTCATTATGGACTCATCATCTGCCTTTTGTGATGGCTTTAGTGCATATCTTAGTATGAGTCGAGGTAAAGGCAAGCTTCCAGAGTACCACTGATCCAGAGACATATTTCCAGACTCGTACGTTTGTATTATATGTATTTGATTTCATTTTGGGAACTTGGGATGTTTCGACCCTTTGTATATTTTGATATTTTGTGACATCTGAGATATTTTTGAATACATATGGGTTTTCCACACTAGGTTTATGGTTTATATCACTTGATTCAATATTATTATCTGAGTTAATATGTTGGCAAGACTTCTGCTGTGATATTTTGAGATTAAAATGATAACTTAACAGATGATTAGAGTTAAGTACAATTTAATTAGTAAATTGTTGTCTATTAAGGTTTCTAATGTGGGACATAGCTGTTGCTGGTAAGATAGGTTGTGGGTCCGCATTGGTCCCCCGTGGCGGTCTGTTTGGAAAATGAGTCATTACATTTTTGGTATCAGAGCCTAGGTTTGGTGAAACCTAGGACTCGAATTTAAGGATAAACTGATTATAAACCTGACGAATAAGCTTTAGATATGGAAACCCAAAGGAATTGCCTAGAATCCTAGTTGGGAAGTGATGTGAGATGGGTAGAAATCAGGGTTATACATGTTATGTTTTTGTTGTATATTACATATGATACAAGTATTTCGTATTGAGCCATGTTCTTTGATGCAGATATCGATGGACGGGCAACCTTTAGATACGACTCAGCCTGAGGTCGGAGATACCAGTGATCCTATTAGGCGGACATTGACATTGGAGTCATTAGCACAGACAGTTGATGATAGGTTCGAGTAGTTGATGGACATGTTGAAAGCTTAGGAGACTACGACAGCTCTTACAACAGTTGTGGCTGGACCGATGGGTACTACTCCTACAGTTTTTGCTCTCACTATTTGCTGAGACTCAAAGGCAGGCTGTAGTATTTGAGACACATGCCGAGAGGGTTGTACCGGTGGTTGTTTCGGCAGAGACTACAATAGTTGTGACTCCTTCGACTCCTGAGCAGCCAGCTCTGGCATCTACATCAGAGAGATTGATACCATTGAAGGTGAATAAGTTGAAGGATTACCTTAGATTCTCTCTAGGATACTTTTATGAAGTCGAAGATCCAGAGATAGTCGGGAGATGGTTATTGGCTCATGAGAGACTATATGAGATGCTGGCAATTGAGGAGGTAGATCACCCGAGATTGGCTAGTTATTGCTTAAGATCTGTTGTTGCTATTTGGTGGACCACTTACAGAGCGACTCATCCTACTTTTACAACCTGCACAGACTTTTGAGTGTTCTTCATGGATGTGTACATACCTATGGAGGTCAGGTTCAGACTGAGATAGGAGTTCTTGACACTGGTTCAGGGAAAGATGTCTGTTACTGAGTACATGGAGAGGTACATATATTTTTTGTCTTATTCCATGGATCTGGTGGGGACTGGCAGGTTGCAAATATACAATTTTGTATGAGGACTGGATGAGAGGATATCGACCACAGTTGTTTCTAGTGGAGCGGGTAATTTGTCAGAGGTCTATGACAGATCTCTTTTGCAGGAAACATATCAGTACAAAGGGCCGGTTTATTAGTGATTTAGGCAGCACACTTTCATTTATATCTGGACACATGGTAAGAGTGTTAGGGTTAGATGTACAGACCTTAGATACAGATCTTGTTCTCAGTACGACAGCTGGGGATAAGATTTACCCTAATCAGATTTGTCGGGATTATGTGGTTGAGATAGAGGGTCATCAGTTACCGGCTGATTTGAGAGTACTAGAGTACCTGGAGTTCGATGTGATATTTGGTATGGATTGGTTATTGTCTTATCACGCACAGATCGACTGTTTCAGCAAGATTGTGACGTTTTACATCGAGGGGATTCTAGAGTTTTCATTTGTCGAAGTTGTAACATCATTACCTATCACTCAAGGCAGACTAGCGACGTCACGAGAGATGGAGGCATACTCGGCTATGGTTGAGCCAAAACTTAGGACAATGATAAGGGTTGAAGATGTCCTGGTTGTTTGTGAATTTTTAGATGTGTTTCCTAAGGATTTTCTAGAATTGCCACTACCGAGAGCTGTTAAGTTCATTATCGAATTAGAGGAGTTGATTCCGGGAACACAACCAATTTATAACAGGTCGTATAGGATGTTAGCCTCAGAGCAAAAGGAGTTGAGGACCCAGTTAGAGGAGTTACTGCAAAAGGGATTCATTCACCCTAACATGTCACCTTGGGGAGCTCCAGTTCTTTTTGTGAAGAAGAAAGATGGCTCGATGCAGATGTGTGTGGACTACAGGAAGTTGAATTAGGTGACGATTAGGAACCGTTACCCACTTCCCAGGATCAATGACTTGTTCGATCAGTTGGCAGGAGCCAAATTCTTCTTGAAGATTGACCTCAGATCAGGATACCATCAGTTAAGGGTTCGAAAGGGGGATATTGAGAAAACATCTTTCAGTACGCGATACGGGTTGTACGAGTTTATAGTCATGCCATTTGGGCTGACTAACGCACCGACGAACTTCATGGATTTGATGCCCAAGGTGCTCAAGCCATTTTTGGATCAATACGTCATTGTTTTCATCGACGACATCCTGATTTATAATATAACTCGTGTGGAGCACGAGAGGCATCTTAGGGAGGTGTTGGCTATGTTAAGAGAACACCAACTTTACACCAAGTTCAGCAAGTGTGCATTTTGGCTTAGTGAAGTCAAGTTTCTGGGACACGTCATCAACGGTCAAGGCATATCATTTGATGGTGACAAAATTCGGGCAATTATTGACTGGAGGACACCCGAGTCTGTATCTGATATCCAGAAGTTCTTAGGTTTGGCAGGATATTACAGGCGTTTCGTACAGGATTTCTTACTTATTGCAGCGCCGATGACGAGGTTGACCAAGAAGGATGTCAGATTTGACTGGTCACAGGAGTGTGAGGATGCTTTCTGGGAGCTGAAGAGACAATTGACTTATGTGCCAGTTTTGGCACTACCTGTGGCATGGAAAGGTTTCTCAATTTATACACATGCGTTAGGCACTGGGTTGGGTTGTGTGTTGATGTAGGATGGACATCCAATGGCCTATTTATCTCGACGATTAAGACCCCACGAGGGCAACTATCCAATGCACGACTTGGAGCTTGCGGTAGTCGTGTTTGCACTGAAGGCCTAAAGACACTACTTGTAGGGTGAGAGGTTCGTGTTGTTTACTGACCACTAGAGTTTGAGGTATCTATTCAATCAGAAGGAGTTGAACATGAAACAATGGAGATGACTCGAGTTACTAAAAGACTACGATTTCGCCATAGTGTATCACCCAGGAAAGGCGAATGTGGTAGCTGATGCGTTAAGCAGGAGCGACATCGACAGCCAAATGGTACTACGACATATGACACACAAGAACGGGTTGTTTGAGGCTACGTCGGTGTTATGTATGATAGAGTCTATTGTTGAGCTATACATTTGTTGTTAGATGCGAGTTCCTACGGTGTCTCTAGAGCGGGTTGTTGAGTTGCAGATGGCTGAAGACTGGTATTTATGGATCAGTGGGTTGTCTCAGGATCCAGGGTGCATTGAGTGGTTTGAGATTTCAAATGGGTGCTTATGACACATGGGTCGTTTGTTGATACCAATGGTATTGGAACTCAGGGACAGTATTCTCGAGGACGCACACCGGTCGCGATTTACACTTTATCCTGGTCAGACCAAGATGTATCACGATCTACAATGATTGTTTTAGTGGCTAGGGATGAAGGCTGACGTGGGGAGATAGTCCGAAGTTTTAATATTTGCCAGCAGGTGAAGACTGAGCACAGGAGACCAGCTGGGTTGCTACAGCCGCTACCCATTTTTTAGTGGAAATGGGAACAGGTGACTATGGACTTTGTTAGTGGCCTACTGCAGACTATGAGGAGACATAATGCAATTTGGGTAGTTATCGACAGGTTGATGAAGTTGACACACTTTGTACCAATCGCCATAAGATATTCAGTTGCACAGCTGAGCACTATCTTCAAGAGAGAGATTATCAGATTGCATGGCGTACCAGTTTCCATTGTTTCTGACAGAGATCCGAGATTTACTTCGAGGCTTTGGGAGAGTATGCAGGAGCAGTTTGACACTTGACTATAGTTTAACACTGTGTACCATCCTCATACTGACGGGCAGTTAGAGCGGTTGATTCAGATTCTCGAGGATATGTTGAAGGCGTGTATTTTACAGTTTAGCGGATCGTGGGAAGATTATTTGTCGTTATGCGAGTTTAATTACAACAACTATTAGGCGAGTGTCGGGATGCCACCGTTCTAGGCACTTTATGGTAGGCTCTGCAGGTCACCAGCATGTTGGGTGACATCAGAGGATACAACAACTATAGGACTTGAGGTCGTTGTGGATCACACAAATAAGGTGAGGCAGATTAGGCCAAGACTTCAGGCAGCTAAGGATAGACAAATGAAATATGCGGACAATTATCACAGGAATCTGAGTTACGAGGTTGATGATATGGTGTATTTAAAAGTTTCTTCGTGGAAAGGGCATAAGAGATTTGGCATTAAGGGAAACTGGCACCGAGATTTGTTGGACCATATGGGGTCAAGGCGCGCGTTGGCAATGTAGCTTACGAGTTAGAGTTACCGTCGCAATTAGCTAGGTACATCCTGTATTTTATTTGTTGATGTTGAGACTGGATAGGTCTGGACAAAGACTTATGGTTAATGTCAGGAAAGTAGAGATACGATCTGATGGCACATATGAGGAGCAACCAGTTGAGATTGTGGATCGTAGAGTGTAAATTCTGAGAAACAAGGAGATCCTGAAGATTTTAGTTCGTTGGCAGCATCACGGGACCGAGGGACTTACCTGAGAGCTTGAGTCTACGATGAGGCGACGACACCTTCAGCTATTTGCTGGTAAGTGTTTAGTTAGTTATTTAAATTTTGAGACGAAATTTCACCTAGTTGGGAAGAATTGTAACGGCCCGAAGTTAATTCACCATTTATTAATGCGTGTTTGCAGACGTTGCGAACAACTTAGATGCTCGTGGAACCCCTAATTAGGCAAAGGCACTCTTGGAGCTATGTAAATAGTAATTTTGTGTTGTTGTATTTTAAATTGTGATGTTTATGTGTAATTAGGTTATTAGCATCGCAATGTGCGTTATTTATTGTGTTATTGACGTGTAAGATAATGTGATGGGTATTCGCCCCGAATAGCATGCAGACGCAAGAATCGGGTAGGCGAATAATAATACACTAGGTTGGGTAGTCATTTACACAGGGGAAATGATAAAATACAATTAATAATTAATAAATAACGTCGTATATGCGTTCGTGGCGCGAGGGTACTCGGGGACGCGAAGGTACATGTGGGACTCGGGTATCGGAACACTCGGGGTTTTAGTGTTTTGTTTGAGCTAAGACCAGTCAAGGGAAGGTGTCACCATTCAAGTCACAAAAATCATGACCATTTGACTCATTTTGAGTCTTGGATGATGCCTCAAGATTGGTGTTTACATTGGATGACTTTTTAGGATATATATAGGGGATTTTTGTGAAACCTACCACCTTTTCTCTCTCATCCATACCACAAGTCTGAAAATTTGAGGGTTGAATAGGGTTTTCTAAGATTCAATAGGTGTTTGGAGGTCAAATGACAAGGAATTGACGATCCGAGGTTAACATCTTTTTCTCCATCTCATTTTCTACGTTGTCACAAAAGTTTGAATTTTTACGTGGGTTTCAGATATGGATTTTAAGAACACTGGTTTTGGAGGTCTTGCTATGGATTTGGGGTTGTGTTTTAGCATCAAGTGGAGATTTTATTGAGGTTGTGCTTGGTGCTTTGGTTTTTGGAACAAAACAAGGTTTTTAATCAGATTTGTCGGGTTTTGGTTCCGGACGATTTTCGTCGAGGGGTTATGGCAGTAAATGATTTCTACGTATTTATATGCGATGTTGGGACGGGTTTGGACCACAGCAATGAGCCGAAGGGGCTCAAAAACCACTTAATGGCATCACTGGTTCAGACGCCGCCAGGGCACCCTGGGGAGAAACTCCCATGGCGTCACATTTGGCGTCCAAACCAGAGGCAAAAAATCCCACATATACTTTAGTTCATGTTATGGGAGGGTTGGTCTTGGAGGCGTGGGTCACGGCGTCCAACACGTCGTAAGGCACACCGTGGAGTTGTTGAACACGGAGGCGCCACCTGTGACGTTTGGAACAGAAAATGAAATAAAAATTTAAAAGTAAATTTTCTGAAATGGGTTTTTAATTAGGTTTTATTAAGGATTTTAATCAATTAAATAGGGATTTAAATTGATAAAAATGAACTTAGTTAGCATTTAGAATTTGGAAAATTTACGGATAATTTTGATAATCAGGATTTGGATTGATTGATCGGGCATTTGATACGTATTGTGGGCGTGATTTAGCGGCATTTGGGATTAGTTGGAGTGCAGTTTGAGGTGTGTAGTATCCCAATTGAAATTACTTGAGTATTTACTTCTTTTGGCATTTGAATTCAATTTCTGTTATTTCCATACTCTATTCTTGGTTGTGGTTTAATGAACGGACGTTGTGCGGGGCTCCCGCAGTGCCATTCCAGTGTGTATGCTCACTACACCATAGCACGTGTGTCAGGGAAACTCGGTGAATAGTTCAACCCGAAAATTACATCAGGATACATGTAGGTGCGTCGTAGGTACTACGCCGACCGCCTAGCGGATCCAGATACTGGCCATGCTTGAGTGGGACTCGCTAACAGTATTATGTGGAAGAGTCCAAATTATAGTGCTAGTCTGGTCGTAGGCACTAGGAACATACTATGTGTGACGACCCCAAATTTCGAGGCCGCCCCGTGGCTCCCCATTTCTCTTGCTAGTGCATCGGAAACCTCTGCCACGTCATAAATCTATTTAATCTACCAGTCACTCTTGAGTTTTTGAGCTATTTAATTCAATAATTTACAATTTTACAGCGGAAGTTTAAATTTAACCAAAAGAAATATATATAATTACTATTTATCCTATAGTGGAAATCCCGGAAAGTACAGTACATATGGCGATCAACTATACAGTTAATATATACATGTACAAGTGTGAAATATAGTCTCCCAGTTTCCAAAATATTATACAAAATATCAAAATATAACTATCATCACACGTACCAGCAAGCCTCGGCATAGGTAAGTCAGATGTAATCGCTGAGAATCCCCTTACCCTTGTTAGTACTAGGATCTGCGCTCAGCCATCACAAAAGGCAGATGACGAGCCCAGTAAGTAAAACCCCAAGGAAAACCACCGTGCATCATAATTTAAGAATGTAATTGAAACCAATAAATAGTGTTAATTAAACATGCGAAAAAAGGAATAATTCAGACAACTGCTCAAAGCTCATCGCATGAATATAAACACAAAGATATGCAAATGGGTGTGAACTAGCTAATCTTAGATGTGAACTGAGGACCAGGAGCCCTGTCGTGGCCAACACCATCGACCCTACGACTGTGTCCTAGACCACACACCCAGCAAGCGACCACACAACCCGGATACATAGACGGAACCATAACCGTCCCAGTAGGAATGGACTCGTAGATTATCAATAATAATAGCTCCAATTGAAAAACAATAAGTAAATGCAGTAGTGGTATTCAGTTGGGTTTTACGTACCCGAAAATACGCACTCCGACTTCCCAAACCCGTCAGTACGCCCTACCTAGTTCTCCGATGCCCGAGCTATGGTTTCCCAGTCCTTGAAGTCCATTTATAGTGTTTTATACTTTTTGAAAACATATTATATAATTTTATGATATTATATCATATTTCTAATTTTTCAGTTGTGGTACCTCTTCCGGCTATGTCAGGGTTCCAAAAATACCCAAAAAGTCCCGAAACCACTTTTCTAACTTTTTCTTAATTTTCTATATTTTTCTAGAATCTTCTCCAATTTTTTTGATATTTTCCAACTATTTTCCTTATTTTCCATAAAATAATAACTAAAATTAATTAATTAATTAATTATTATTTTTATTTTTATTTATATTATTTTTTAAAATAAGTGGGCCCCACCTAAACTGGGGCGCCCGGTCCGGTCCGGTCCAGGGTGGCACACACGCGCTAGGGCGCGCGTGTGCTCCCTCTTCCCAGGTTTTCCAGAGACGAAATCGTCTCTTTTTTTTCTCATTCTTTGTTGCCTCTTTCCTCCTCTCCATTCCTCTTCTCTCTCAATCCATTGGAGACCTTCAAAACCTCACAATTTCACCACAAATCCACAAGAACAACACCCAATTCTCGGATCAACATGCATTTTTTAAAAATCCGAAATCACCCAATTTGTCACCAATCCATACAAATCCGAATAAAACTAGTGTAATTCATCATCAGAAACTCAAAAACCTCCAAGATTACCTCAAAAACCATTAAAAATCAATGTATCCATAAGAAATCCGAATTTCACCAACAACCCATTTTAATGAAAAATTCAAGAACAATGAAGGATTTATTACCTTGTATATCCGTTTTGATGCTTAAATCACCTCTTCAAAGCTCGAATTTACCTTCCCCAATACTGAATCTCTCACTGATCTCTCAACAATTTTTGAGAAAATGGTTTGATTTTGCATGTTTGATCGATCAAGGTATATATATTGGTGGTTGTCTAATCTACTGTGTACATGCATCTCGAGGACAATCCAACAGCCACTGATCACCCTATGTCACCCAATTCCTGGACACCCTATCATGACACCATCTGTCTCGAATCTTCTCATTGCGCATCTCGAGAAACATCCTAGGTGTATTGATTATTCAGTTCAAACTATAGGATTTTATTTATTCCAATTTAATTCAACTCATAAAACCTATTCTAGTCATCAATAAATTCCATAAATTTGTAAATAGGGTCACACTAACATCCCGACTACTCGGCACCCCCACGCCCCGTGTCCGGCACGCTTCCTGAGGCGATCCCACACTTAGTGTATCTAATTGATTTATAACTTAGCCTAAAGTTATATTTAAATTTCATTATATTTAACTCCTAAACTAGAGTCATGCTATATTGTTTAAATCTAATCACACCCCAGCGCCTGGCCTCACTGCTACCGAACCCCCGCGTTGGCCTGCCTCACGACACGAAACCCCGGTGCTCAACCTCGCCTGACAAGTAAATATAGATATACACCTGCGATAAATAATACATCATAATAATAAATAATATTAGTACATCACAGAACTCAGAAAAAACTCCAATACACAGTCAATCCCTAGGCACGGTCACGCCTAACCTATTCGCGGTGTCCACGTGTCGTCCGAGCTGGCGCCCTAATATGAAATTAATTATAAATAACGGTGTTAATAAATAATGGTCGTTACACTTTAGGCTTTCACTATTATCTATTCATGCGATGATCAAAGTTGCCTGTATTTATTTTCGCATGTATATTTAATAGCTTTATTTAAATTTCAGTATTTACTTTCAGTATTGCTCACTTAATTTCCTTGGGAATAGTCATTGTGGACTCGCATCTACCTTTTGTGATGGCTTGAGTGCTGCCTTTTGTGATGACTTGAGTGCAAATCCTAGAACAAGTTGGGGTAAAGGCAAGCTTCCAAAGTACTGCTGATCCAGAGACATATTGCCAGACTCGTACATTTGTATTTTATGTATTTGATTTTATTTTGGGAACTTAGGTTTGAGAGATGCTTTGACCCTTTGTATATATTTATATTTTGTGACATCTGAAGTATTTTTGAATACATATGGGTTTTCCATACTAGGTTTATGGTTTATATCACTTGATTCAATATTATTATCTGAGTTAATATTGTTGGTAAGACTTCCACTGTGATATTTTGAAGTAAAAATGATAACTTAACAAATGATTAGAGTTTGGTACAATTTAATCAATAAATTGTTGTCTATTAAGGTTTAAAAGGATAAAATGGAGGATATTTTCTAATGTGGGACACAACTATCACTGGTAAGACAGGTTGTGGGTCCCCATTGGCCCACGTGGTGGTCTGTTTGGAAAATGGGTCGTTACATCACTCGTCTGCAGAATTTACAAGGATTCGTGTTGAAGCTAGACTTTGAAAAAGCTTATGACCGAGTCGATTGGGATTTTCTCGATTATGTCATGTAGATGAAAGGTTTTGGTGAGAAATGGCTCAAATAGATGCACAACTGCATTTCATCTGAAAATTACGTCGTGATTATCAATGGGTGTCCAGAAGGGGCTTTAATGGACAACGGGGCTTGCAGCAGGGAGATCCTCTTTCCCCCCTCCTCTTTATCCTAGTTGTCGATGTGCTTAGCCATATGATCGATTCTGCTAAAGGCAACGGGATGATCGAGGGATTGAAGGTTGGTGATGAGGGAACTCATATTACACATATTTAGTATGCAGATGGCTCACTACTTTTCCTTAAGAACTCGGACAGGGGAGTTTCGAACATGATGCATCTCATTAACCCCTTCTGCATTATTTTTGGCCTTTAGTTGAATATGTCTAAATGCAGTTTATTAGGTATTAATGTGATGAACGAGTCGGTGGTGCTGGTGGCAGGAGAGGTAAATTGCCAAGTGGGGGTATGGCCGAGGATCTCCATTATACGCAAAATTCTGTGAACCGATTTTAAGGAAGGTCTCGTGTAAACTAGATGCCTGAAAGGAGTCTTCTTGCCAAAAGGCAGTAGGTTCACTTTGATCGCTTTTGTTCTTGACTCGATTCCTACCTATTTCATGTCACTCTTTATGCTACCAACCATGTAGTCGAGAGAGGGAAACAATTGATGAGCGATTTCTTATGGAAACGAATGAATGAGGATTCGTCATGGGCGTTGCTGGCGTAGGATCAGGTTATCCTCCCTAAGAGACTCGGCAGTCTTAGGATTGGAAACCTGTTCATCCGTAACAAGGAACTTGCATGCAAGTGGTTATGGATGTTCCAAAAATAGCCACGTATTCTTTGGATGTTATATGTAGCATATATGGTATGGCATTGAATGGGTGGAACTCTGATTTGATGTTTTCCTCATCATATAGAGCCCCGTGGCGGTTCATTTCTCAATGCAGAGACCTAGTCATGCTGGGGTCTCATTTAGATTGTGGAATGGTAGGAGGATTCGTTTTTGGTACGATATTTGGAATGGAATCCGAAGTTTTGCGGAAGACTTTCCCAAACTATTCGAGTTGACTATACATCCGGACACACCCATGATCGATATAGTAATCCCGAGCGATGAGGCACACACATGGTGATATGGTTTTCGGAGAAGGAAACAAAGTGCCTAGTCTTCAGAGTTTGCCTAATTCCTCTTACGCTTGCACGACATATTCATTAGTGCACACACTTAAGATGAACGTTTTTTGGAGTAGCAAGCATCTAAGGTTTTTTCTGTTAAATCCGTTTTTATGAATTTTGCTTAGAAAATTCATTAAGTACTTGTCCTGTGCATAATCTAATTTGGAAATCTTGTTCCTCTACGAAGTTCAGGGTCTTTACATGGATGGCGTGGAGGGGAAAGATCAATACGATTGATATGTTGCAGAGACGACTTCTCAATCACACATTGCTCCCTTCAAGGTGTGATCTATGTTATTCTAACTTTGATTCTATTGACCATGTTTTGTTGTTGTGTCATTTCGCTCGCAAGATTTAAGTCGAGATGTTAGGTGAATTGGACCTCTCGTGGCAAGAACCCCAATCGATGGCACTATGGATGTCATACATGGGGACTTTGGCACATGACAACAGGAGGAGATGTAGGTCAAGATCCTTGGCATTGATATGGAACCTGTGGCTTGAGCGTAATTCAAGAATCTTTGGTGGGAAAGTCAGCTCTTGGGAGGAGGTGTGGAATGCTACTATGAGAGGAGTGGCAAATGTGATCTTTGGCCATAAGGACTTCAGCGGTTGGTGGTGGAATCAATTGAATGAGCACTAGTCTCTACTTTTGTGAGGTTTTTTTTCTTGTTTAATGGTGATAACAAGAGAAAGGGTATGGTAAATAAGTTTTATCTTGAGGATCATTGTGCGGGGTGGTTTTAATGAGGAACGCGGGTTAACGAGTCGATTTTGGTCTTACGGGGCATGAGGTTTTGGTGGTGGCGGAGAGAATAGTCATCGTGAGGCGCTTCTTTTACTGGGCTTTTATGACATGGATTGTTGGGGGCATCTTGATAACATGATTCATGTATGAGTGGGGGGAAGGAAGTGGTATGGCAGTGCTTAATTAGGTGGCATTCCATGATCGGTTTCTAAGCAAGTCTCTCCCTCTTGTTATGATATGTTTCTTTTTTGCCTTGGTTTTGTAGTCATTTTCTATTCTGGTATGGGGTTGTGGACATTGGATTACTTCTTGCGGCTCTCTTGCCTGTACTCCCTTTCCTGCCTCGCCTTCTCCCCTACGTTAACTATTGCCAAGTTCGGTAACTTGGTATTGGGGGAGTAAGGTCCAAGATGGGTAAGGGGTACAATGGGTCTTTGTTATCGATTAGAAAGGCGGCAAGTGGGAAGAAACAGGTGTTGGTAGCAATTCGGTTCTCATCTTATGGCCTATATATTTGTGTTGCATAAGTGGGGACCACGTGTTCGGACTAAGTTTTTTTAAGTTGGGAAATTTGACAAAATAACCAAAATTTCTAGGGAAATTTGACAAAATAACCCATTTTCAATGCTAATAAGGAAAAATAGTCCAACTTTTTTAAATAAGTATTTCTAACCCAAAATCCCATATGAAAAGTCTTTTCTACCCTTCATGTTTTCAAAACACTAACCTAATCTCATTTCCCCTATTGAATTGAACGAGATCTCAATTCCCCTCTTCATCTTCTCCACGTTCGAATGGTTCGCCACTGTTTATCTTCTCCACCATGTTCGGACGGTTAGTTGTGTGCAAGCGGAGGGAGGGATGAGGTGACGCTGCTGTGAGACTTGCGGAGGGCAAGAAGTTGTACTCGTTCGACGCAGGGGCGATAATCCACGCTTTGTGTTTCAGTCTGAATAGGTATTGGTTGTGGCGACAATGCGGGAGAGTGTCAAGATTTGGAAGCTGGAGAGCAAGAGCATTGTGATTGTGGTGTGTGGTATGTTATGTTATATTTGTTTGTTAATGCTAGATTGAATGTTGATATGATTGGTTATTCTTATGGGTATCTTGCATTGTGATGATTTTGTTAATGTTGTAGAGGCGGGGTTTATTTTCCAATATGCTAAATTCAATGTTGTTGTGGGTTATGTCAAACATATGTTGATATGGGTATCTTGCATTGTGGTGTTTTTGTCAATGTTGATAGAGGTGGGTTTTGTTCGACAAAGGGGAAGATGGTTCCTAAGGCATTTGGGTGGTGAGAAGTCTTAATCGTGTTTGGATATTGCTCGAGAAGTTGTTTGAGTTTGGGTGTAAGGAAGAGAAATGGAGGTTTGTTTTTCACTTTAGCTTTGATTTAATTTATAATGGAAGGAATTGAGGCTTCTTGATTGATTTTTGTTTGATTTATTGGTGTTGATTTATATTTTATGTTGTTTGATGGTTTAATTAAAAGAGTTGCGATTCTAGGGTTTATGAACAATATTGCGTTCCATTCTTGTTTATTATTTTTTAGGGTGAATTTTGTATTTAGGGTTAATCGGATATCTCTTCCTGCAACTTTTAAACAAAAAGAAATACTTTTTTTGCTCTTCTTTTTTTACCAATTCATTTGTTATCGTAGAACCATAACTAAAAAAAATTATTCTTAAAAAATAAAACTTTGCCAATTTAATGACAAAGAGAAAGCTTTGACGGAAGAATGCTTTTTTAGTTGTGAATTGATGATAACTAGAGCCACCTCTTCCTTGTTCTCCAAGTTCCTAGCCAATAATGCAAGTCTTGACAGGTTCTAACAATTGATATTTATGATTGTTAGTTTGTGTAGATGTGTGTGTTTGGGGACAAAGAGGATAAGGTTTTCATTTCAATGAGAGAATCTTGATTTTAGGAGAAATTAATTGTTTTAGTTGTTACTAACATTGTTGGAGGTATGACAATATTGTATAGGGTTCTTGTTTCCTTGATCACTATTAATATAATATACTGTTGATATTGTCAATGTTGTCAATATTATCAATATTATCAATACTATCAATATTGTTAGTATTGTCAAATCTATCCATCCATGTTTTTCAAGGTGTTTGAGAGAATTAATACACATATAGGTGTATAAAGAAACATACTCCCTTTGCACATGAGCACAACTAATTCTTTTAGATTAAAAATGTAAACGAAACACAAAATGCTTCTATCAATATAAATTTAGTGAATATCAATTGTCAATAATATCAATATTGTCAATATAGTAACCACTTAGTGTAAAGAAACTATGATCTCTCATTTTCTTCATAATAGTTTCTTATTGAACTTTTCATGTTTCTATTAAAATAAATTTAGCATTTTTCTCTTCGCATGTGAGCGCAACTAATTCTTTTAGATTAAATAATATAAACAAAACAAAAAATGTGTAAAGAACAAATATTATTGCAAAATAAATTATTTGTGTAGCTTATGTGTTTTAGTATTTTATAAGAAGAGAAGAATAACAAATATGGTTCCCTTATATAAACAATCGTTATCCATCCACTAACTAGTAAATGTTTTAAATATACATGAAAAGCTGCATATGTCTCTCTTTTTTTTGTGAATGATGCGCATGCATATAAAGAGTCACTAATATTGATTGATCTTCCATTAATTATTTTTTATTCCTTTGACAAAAGCCTTCCATGAATTATGTTTTTCAATACTTGAATATTTTCCATCACTGTCAATCTGCTCACCCTTGGAATGAGACTATGAGTGATTGTTAGGTTGCTAGAATCCTTTGTTTTTCTTTTCTTGTTTTGAATGTTAGTTGTGAAATATATTATTGGTAACATATTGATTTGATCTTCTTTTTATTTTTTTTAATAATTCATTTGCTTTTCTATTTTTATCTACACATATGTTCGCCAAAGAATGGAGAACGTCGTGAAGCAAAAATCAAAGACTTTGCGGAAGAGAAAATAGGTCATCAACTCAAATTCTACTGAACAAAATAAAGATGATGAATCTACCTCAACACACTGCAAGTCAATTAGTATGTCTTTTAATTGGTTAACTTAGAATGATTAATGACACCTAAATTATTATAGTAGAAATTATTGTTTTACCCATACGGTCTATATCCTCCATATTGACAATAAGCATTGATATGACCTAGAAAAAAAACTTGCTTATATCTAAAAAAAGAAAACATTGTTAGATGTTTTATTGTTATTAATCAATCATGTTGATGTTGTGATACAATATTAAATCGTGTAGGTTGTTGGACAGTTAGCTACACCAACATTAAATCAACGGTCTCGATTTACATCTCAATTTAAGAGCATCATTTTTTTAAAGAACTATGTAATAGGAAATCTTATATTTTTATTGTCTATATTGTTTGTGTTTAAGTGCATTAGTTTTTCTAAAGAACTATAAAATGTGAGATCTTATATTTCTATTGTCTTTATTATTTAAGTTGTTTATGTTCTTTGTATTGTCATATTTAGTCCATTTTGATTCTCAATTTGAACTTATATTTTTGTTTTCTTCTAATGGAGCACAGTTGACCGTTCTTATAAATGGGATGAAAGGTTCTCGTATCGATACAAAATGACTTCCACAAGTGTTGGGCAACGCTTAAAATTACAAGAGACATTGTCAGAGATTAGAAAGAAAACAAATGAGTCTCCAACACGTCGTGCAATGGTAGAAAAATCTTGTTTTGGAGACTTAATTTACAAGCTTCTTAGAATGCATCTAACCGGCCACATTATTCATAATTTGTTGCTAAGAGAAGGAGCCGCATCAAATTCAGATTCTATGACAGTGGTAATAGGTGACAATGTTCGATGCAGAACAATTTCATAAGATAATCAGTTTGAAGATTGGTTCCACTAGCTTTCCTAAAAATAAGCAAGGTATCAATACAAGTTTCCATAGTAAAAGAGTTTTTTGGAGGCAAACCACATGATCAAGAGGACCGAACTTGATAAAACCTAGAAGGGTTTGAACACGACAGATGACAAGTTATTTTTAGGCTTACTTTGATCTACTTTCTTGAACTTGGTTTGATGGGAAAAGATGAAAAGACAAATGTGGATACAAATATTTTAGCTAGTGGATAACTTAAAGAAATTTAATAAGTTTTCATGGGGCTCATATGTGTACAAGATGACTCTTGAGTCACTAAAAAAATCAATGAAGGCATGGAAAGTGATGAAAAAACCTAAACAAAAGGGTTACAGTATTGCTCGATTTCTCTATGCATTTCAGGTATTTGAACTACATCTTAGTATATGCAATTTCTTTTTTTTTTGGTTAAAAGATTTAAGTTTGATTTACATTTTTGCTTCTTTTTTTTGTAGGTCTGGGCTTATGAAGTGGTGATTGCATTGAAGGAGTTGTATGCTTCAATTAGTGAAGAATATGTCGAAGGGGCTCCTACAATCTTCAAATGGATTACTCACAGAATGCCCAATTACGATGTAGTACACTCGATCTTCGAAGGCGGTAACAAAGACAACGAAACATCTTCTGATAGTGAAAATGAATTTAAAGGTATACCCAAGAAGAAACAAAAACATATTGAAAGTTTGTTGGAGAATTTAGCTTGTAAAGTAGATTGTATTCAAAAGGATTTTAATGCAGTGAAGTGTGATTTTAGTATAGTGAAGTGTGATATAGGAAATGATATAAAGACAATGCATGAGAAGCTAGGTATGTTGTTGAAGTAAACTTCATGTGCTACAAATGGAAATGCAAGTCAAAAGACAAAGTATACGTCCACTTCAAATGAAGATTTTCATTTTACAAATGAGAATGTAAATCTTCAATATGGGAAACCTCAAGAATTTCACACTACAGAAGATGTTCTTGACGAAGTTTGTTAAGCTACTCATCAAAATTACACTACTCATGTAATAAAGTTCGCACAGGAATATGAAATTGAGGGAAAATCTTTAGAAAATTTGTTAGACAGTATATCTCATTGGTTTGGTATTGTGAAAGGAAGAAGGAAAAGGAAGAAGGTTTCGTCTTGCCTTGAACCATATGTGGACCCAACTGCAAAAAGGAAGACGCTAAGAAAAAATGAAGATTCATATGACCCTGATGAAGAGCGTCCCCATGATGACTTTATGAGAATCAAACATTGGTTTTCATATAAGGATGATGTGATAATTGATTTGAATTATTGCATTGGAGACCGCCTATGGTTTAAGATATTGTGGACAAAAGACAAGTGGTTGGACAATAAGATATATTTTCTTAATATATCTATACAAACTTCATGTTCACATCATTATGTTGATTCTTTCTTTTTAATATTATTTTCATTGTGGATGATCACTTATGAATGTTACTTATTTGTTCTTTTTTTCAACAATATGAGTAGCATCTTGATGCAGGGACATGGTGGTTGCGGAAGAAAATGCCGAATCTAATCACAAACTACGCGTGGCTATACTTGACATAATGTTTTCCGTATGCATTTTACCTCCTATCATTTTTATTTTGTTAATCAATAAAAATGTGTTGATTTTATATGGAATGATTTGATACAGTCAATGCTTTATAAAACAAGGGAGCAAGATCACAATTGATGATACATTATTAAGTCATATGGATGAAAGTTTTTGTAGTCAAAACCCGTCAATTTCATTCAAGGTAGCGGACAAGGTAATTATTTTTTTCAAAGAGACGAGGTAATTAATTTATATGTTATTGTGTACATACTTACAACCATATGCATGTACTGTTAATATTATGTTTTGGTGCAGATTGCCTTCGCACTCAATGTTAGAAATAGTCATTGGGTTGCAATTGATTGTGGCATCAATGATCACGTTATTTGTGTTTTTGATTCTATGATGAGTACTAGAAGTCATTGGGAAAAAGAAATAGAATATTTCCCTAGCACAATAGACAAGATGTTCATTGCGTTTGGGAGGGAGGTGCCTAACAATGAATGAAAAATCATAAACCCTATACCACAACAAATGGGGTAATTGATACCAATCCTTATTCTATTAATACAGTCATAATTTTGTTTTCCAATCATTGATTTAAATTTGAATTGTTTGGCAAGGGAGACTGCGGAATATTCACTCTCATGCACTTAGAGTACCTAGTGTTTGGAAAAGATCCAAACTCATGGACTCAATAAAAAATTGCGGAATTCAGAAGAAAAAAAGGTTGTTGATTTCTTTAGGTGGGGGACATTAACTTCTACAAGTTCGAATTCTAACTGCATGTTTATTTAATAGCTTGTTAAATTCCTACATTTATTTTCGTAATTAATCACTGAATTTCCTTGAGAATACTCTATACTCGTCATCTGCCTTTTTGTGATGGTTGAGTGCAGATCTTGGTACGAGTCGCGGCAAGGGCAAGTTAGCTGACTACTTTTGATTTCAGACAGATAGGTCGACTTGTACATTTGTATATACTGTAATTATTGTTTTTTATCTTTGGTTTTAGGATTCTGAGAGATACCTTGACATGCATTTTGATATTTTGATACATTTTGAGGTTACTTTCCCTTATATGATGAGTACGGGTTTTCCATATTAGGTTTACGCTCCAATAACATGATATGAATGTTGTGGTTGAATCTATCATGTCTTAAGTCTTCCACTGATATTGATGATAAAACAGATGATTGAAGTTCAATAATATAATCTAAAAAACATTAATGATTATAATTTGAGGTTTTAAATGATTTGTGGTAAGTTAGATGGTCGTGCAACACAGCACGCCATGACGCGGCTAGTTGTAGGCCCGTATGGCACCCATGGTGGGCCTTAGGGGTTTGAAGTCGTTACAGCCCGAAAGGTGGCTAAGGGGTCTGGGTCAGTTAATGAGGAAGAATTTGAGGTTGGTGAGGATGTTTTGTATGATGATAGTCATGAGGTTGGCCAGCCATTGGAAGAAGGAGAATCTCAAGATGATAAAGAACATAATCATAAGCAAATGATAGAAGTAGGGACTGATGTAAAAATTGGTTATAGACGAGAGGTATCAATTGACGGGCAAATGGACGAGGAAGATGAGGATGAGGAACCTATTGATGAGAAAGAGAGTGATATTGAAAGTAATGAAGATGAGGTATAAGGTGTTGATGAGGAAAAGGGGCAGAGTTAGAAGCTGTTGATGAGGAAGAAATGGTTGATGCAGAAGGCAAGGAAGATGGGGCAGTTGGATATGAACAGGTCGTACATTGGTCTAATGAGGTTACGGATGTTCATGATCATGGTATAAGCCCACTTTAATTTTATTTCTATGCCCAGTCACTACATTTTGTATTTTTTTTAATTAATTTCATTACGTTGATTGCATTACAGGAAACTCTACATAGATAGGTCATTATATTGATTACGACTCATTCCATGGAACTACAAGTCATAGTCACACCGAGGAGCAGATATACGAGCAGATGGATGAGCAGATATACGACCTCATGGATGACCATATGGATGAGCAAGTGGAGGAAATTTATCAGGGGGGGCCCCAACCTTGTTGGTGATCAGGAGGTTCAAGTAATCACAACTTCATTCACCATTATTAGTTATTGCATTTACAATCAACTATGAATGGATTTGAATGGATGTGACAAACAATAGTAGAGCGAAGATGGACAATGGAAGGAGAGGAATGACACTCATGCAGAGACACTCATCCCAATTACTGATCTTAGTAGGGCTCAAGTAATCACAATTTCAACACACATAATTTCAATACATAGTGTGTGTTACGCTTGAGTTCTGGATGTGTTGTTGGTCTATGAAATTGATCTTTGTAATGGAGTAAAGTTTTGCACAGAAAATGAAAGGAATTTCAAATACAAATCGGATGGATAACACATTGGAATCAAATACTAAAATCAGTGCGGTCCTAAAGGTATACATTTTGATATTTCCAGTTATGCTTTAAGCATCATTTAGAGTTTATGTGAGTAATGTGGGACTAGGCTACCTAATTTGAGTTAATTCCTTGTGATACTTGTTTTTATTTTGACTATGTTGCTTGTAATTCCATGCTAATATTATGACTTCCTTGCAGCAGATATGTGTTGAAGATATAATGAGAAAGTTTGACTTAATGCATCACACTATGCAACACACTATGCGGTAAGCTCTCACTGAGATGCAACAAGCTTTTATGGGGCTACAAAGAGAATCAGAAGAAGCTATAGCAACAAAGATTGTTTCTATCCAGACAAGGATGGAAATGGAAAATAGGGCGGTCACATTACAGTTTAAGAACCATTTGAGCCGCACACTTGGAGAATTTGAATGATGATTCATCAACACTCTAAGCCTAAGCTATAGTACATTCGACTCACGAGTCAATAAGTTGAAGGCTTGTATCCTTGCTCATAGGGCTGAGTTGAGGACAAAGATCCTTCAAGCTATTAATGCAAGCAGTAACAGAGGCAATGATAGAGGAAAGGCACTTGTTCCTAATGAGAAGTCTGTCAATGTGCACATATATTTAACTTAGTTAATGGTGTTGTGATATTTTGGTTTATTTTTTGACATGGTGATCTGTTATGTAAATGTATGGTCGATCTATTATGTAAATGTATGGTCGCTTGATAACATATTTTAGGGGTATGTAAGTGAATGCCCCCTGATGGCATCAATTTTGTAACAATGTCAAATACACTTTCTTAGAGGATAATGATAATTTAACTATGTTTTAAATGTGTATGTAGTTGATTTTGAATTCCTTGACATAATGTTATGATGTTATAGCATAGTGTTTTTGAATCATTGTTAAGCCCGATAATTGCACACAATGCCTCAATGTGCGCATAAGTATAAACAAGTGGTAGGATCTAACATTGAGGACATGCACAACATAAAGTACAATCAATAACATTCAAACTGGGAAAAAATAAGTTGGATCACCTACAACAATTCATAGCACAAAAATATAGAGGTACCCATCCTAACATCATACTCATGCCGTCAAAATAACAAAAAGTAAGCAACATAATCCATTTAAAGAAACAAAAAGATAGACCCCGACACAACACAGGCTTTACATAACACCACATAAGTTCATAGGCACACACCATCAAAATATCACCATAAAAAAAAACTTCACCTAGTCACGAACAAGTGAGGTTATTCCTTCCGCCTCATTTTTTCCTTCGACTTTTTTCCTTCAACTTCTCTAGATATTAGACTGATTATGACATGAATTGTAGTATCCTTACTGGGCTTACTCCTCTACTCAGCCTCACACACCACAAGCATGCGACCCTCCAACTTATCGACTCGCAAGTCAAAGATGTTGTAACTAAGACTTAAGGTGTTGATGAACCGACGTTCGAATTCTCCAAGTGTCTGCTTCAAGATATTTTCATAGTGTGCTCTACTCTCCATGTTCCCTACTTCCATTTTTGTTTGTGTTGCATCAATTTTGGCCATTGTAGCTTGTTCTGCCTCTCTTTGTTTCCTTAGGAAAGCATTTTGCATATCTACAATAACTACATGCATAGCCTTAAACATTGCTTCAATTGTTGATATGGTTGTTTGGTTCATTGCTTCCATCGTTGCCTCTAAAGCAACAACTCTAGTCGTAAAAATTTCTTCTTTTGAGTTTGCATTAACATCAAAGCCTACTACAATGTTTCCAACTTTTGATTCATCATAGCCTGTTGTATAGTGTCTACCTGCTGAGCCTGCTGCATGGTATCTACCTGCTGCAACGGAATAGTTTATTGAAAAAGGGAATGACCAATGTTTAACACTAATTTTAAGCATACATATAAATTTATATATATATATATATATATATATGAATATAAGTAAGTAATACTAAATTGAAAAAGGGAAATTCTCACCTTCGAGGCATCCTTCACAAGGATTGTATATGTGTCCTCTATCTTATTTTTGTCTGGAGTTCCTTCACTTGTTTGTACCTATTTCATACATCAAACTTAGTTCAAGGGCCGATTTTACCATCCAACTATAAGTATACAAGTTAGTGTGAAATTGGTAATTACCTGCTCTTTATTGTGGGGAGGACTTGTCATGCCACCATCTCCATCACCATACTTGTCAAAAACACTAAAGTGTCCCAACCATTCAAAGTTCTTTCCTCTTAATGCAATGACCACAATAAATTAACAGACAATATATGTTAATTGAAAAAGAAAAATAGTAAATTACTTAACAAAAACTAATTAAATTATGTTTACCATGCTCATGGTCATCATCATTGTCTTCTAGGTCAGTCCCCTCATCACGGCCTACTGCTTCTGCCTCCCCTTATTGAACACCTCCGTGGTGTTCTATCTCAACCTCCTCTTCCAAAACACCATCATGGCCTGCCACATCTTCTGCTTCATGGGCCCCCTCTTTTTCTTTATTAGTATTTTCATTGACTTCCTCGAATCCCTCTTCCCCATTCCCATCTTAATCTTCCTCAATATTTTCCTAGCCTTCATCAGCTTCCTGTTCACATCCTTCAACCTCATCTCCTTCCTCTAATGGATGCTCTACATCTTTGTTCTCCATGATGGGGTTCTTAGCTTCCAATTCATTATCGTTCTCATCGTGATCATCATTATCTAATAGATCTTTTCCCTTTTATGTTTTTGGGGACAGGATTATTTAGCCAATCTCTTCCTATTTCCTGAATTGCTCTTAGTTAGGATATACTAAAACCACACCCAAGAGGGGTGAATTGGGTGAACTGAGAGGTTATCGCCTTTTTATAACTCTAAGCAAAAAATCAATGATAATGCATACACAAACAATAAATATCAGTGCTATGCTACAAATAAGGTGGTAGAAGATATGGATATGAGACACGATATTTATAGTGGTTCGATCCCAACGATCTACATCCACTACCTAACCTCCCCGATTAGGATTTTCAAACCCCCACTTATATTATCAATAAGTGTTACAACCTAAACATACAAGCCTAGAATGCCTAAATACAAATTATGACTTCCCACCTAGTTTCCACTAGGGTTTTTGTCTAGCCTCAACTAGGTCTTCCCTTGACTTAGATCTCACTAAGTCTTATAATCATACACAATTAAGTTGATGAATACAATGAAATGTGTCTTACAAAGTAAAGCGGTAATAAGTCCAACAACTTACAAGCCTCCTAGAGTTAAATCACTCTAATGAATGCAAGTATGGATGTGACTAAGTTTTCAATAGAAGTTAATAAATATGTGCAACATTTAGTCAAGAAAATCGGCAAAACGATATCGATGAAGATATGCGTTTCAAAAACAAATGAACAAGTCGTATGTGAAAATTAAGATTAAGACCAACAACTTGTTCAAATAAGTCCTAGGCTTAAAAAAATCAAATATAAGTGTCAAATCCAAGACAAGTTGCTCAAGAACACAACAAATAATTTTCAAACAAAAACACTAGCCAAAAAGTATAGATTAAGCTCAAAAAGTATAGGAAATCAAGAAACCTTACAACCCAAGTATGTATTCTGAAAAATTAGATTTGGAGCACAAGTTGTAGGCTTTAGAACACCAACTTCAAAATCCAAATGCAAGCCCTCAAAAGTCCCAAGTGATTGTCTGAACAAAGTTGACAAATTTTGGAGCAAACTTGGATTTTGAAGAGTATGTGAACAAGTGTGGTGTGTTTTGTGTTCTTTGTGGTTTTGGCACTAAGTCAAACCCTTTATATGCCCATATGACCGTTGCTAATGATCCAAGGGTCCAAAATGATCCCCAAATTCAAATGGAAGGTGTACATCAAAGCTTTAAAAAAGCTGTCAGAATACTGCACAGTGCATTAGGTAGGTGTCTAACGCACTAGGCAATAAGTTAGAAAAATTGCATGCTTAATGCACAGCGCGTTGGCCAGAATGCCTACGCGCTGGTTGCAGGGGCTTAAAAATAATTAACTTACTGGTTATGTAAAACGACTCACTAAAAACCCTACGACTCAACTAAACCTCTGAAATTATTTTATACGTGTTTAGTAAAGTCCATAAAACGTGTCTAGATATACTGAATGATTTCATACGTCCCGAAAATAAAAAATTCCGGTTTCATGAAAACATAGGGGCTTTTTTACAAATATTTTTAATGTCAATCCAAAAGTCGTCTAAACACTTGCCGGAGAATTCAAAAATAGTTTCGACAGTTTGTACACCTTAAATACATGCTTTAAAACTTGTTTGCATTATTTAAATCATTTTAGAACTCGCGAAATTGAAAATCACAAAATTTATGATTTTAAGTTCTTTAAAAACCAAAAACATGAAATGCATGATTCTAAGTTTCTTGGCTTGTAAGATAGAATTTATATACCTTACACGACTTGTACAACTTGTAGTATAAGCTTTCCGGTCCTTATGTCCTTATATGAGCCGAGTCTTGAACTTATCCAGCTTCATTTTGACGAGTAGACTTGAACTTGATGTTACTAACAAAGTTTGATATTCTGAAATACTAAACAAATTTGTTAGAACTATTTCACGTTGTTTATTACCATCAAAATCCCGATTGGATTGTATAGCAAAGACACTTGGTCCAACATATACACCCTTTCTTCATTCATCCTCTTATACCATCTGCCTTAAATAAAACTCGCCAATAAAATCATGCTTATCCTCCAAAGCATTTTGAAGTTTTTCTCGTGTTGGGGATGGGACTCCTACAAATGATTCGCATAAGCTAGGCCCCTCAACGTATCGGTAGTAGTCTTATACATTAAGTTCAAAACAATATGTGCTAAATAAAATGAGACCCTATAACGGCCCAAATCTAATTTTCATTTATTTATGATGTCATCACAGACATAGACGACAACTCGAACACTCGTAGACCCCGCAGCTACGTCAGAGCACGCTCGAATTAGGTATATTGTCCGTTTTTATGTGCTATTGATTTGTTTTGCGATGTTTATGTTCAATTTAGTTAAATTGCATCGCAATATGCGTGTTTATATTATTTATTACCGAGCAAGACAGTGTGACGGTTATTCGCCTCGAGTAGCGTGTAGACGCAAGTATTAGGTAAGAGAATGACTAATACACTAGGTTGGGGGTTTATACACACATAATAAACGATAATATGCGTTAAATAATTAATATAAAGCGTCGTCTAGATGTTAGTGACGCGAGTGTACGTGTTTTGCACGCGACATAGTGTGGGACCGGGTATTAGAATGCCTGAGGGTTCACTTCTTTTGTGTTGTAAGTAAGGATAAGACCAAGGAACTAAGTCCACATATGAGTCAATTGGGCTAAATTATTGACTTTATCTTGGTCACATAATGGACCTTGAGACACTTAAGTGATGAGAGATGACCAATTTAGTATAAACAGTTCAAAAATCTCATCCTCACCACCTTTTCTCTTTCCTCTCAAGAGAAAATCCAAAATTTTAGTGGTGGTGAGGGTTTGATTATTTGACGGGTCAAATGATGATCAATCGACTAACGAGCTTAGATCTGAACTCTCCTCTTCATTCTCTACGCTTCACTTGTATTTTCTCGTGTCTTAATGAGGGTTTCAGGGACGAAGGTTAAACACACCAGTTTGTAGGGTGTTGTTATGGTTTCAAGTAATGAATTGAAGCAACAATGGATGATTTTTTAGGTTGATGTTGTTATTTCGGGTTATGTTGGATTTTCGGGTTTTAGCCGAGAAATCTCGGGGTTTTCATCTCAGATAGATTTTAACGGGTGGTTTCGATTTCTCATGGTTGTTTAAGTGTTTAATGAGAAGTTGGGGCAAGCGCAACCTACAGAGATGAGCCAAGGGGTCCGAGAACCTTAGGAATACTCCCCTAGTTCAGACGCCATTGAGGTTAAAACCACACAGTCTCTAGACCAGGGAGACACCATACCCCACGCTTTAAGTCACGCCATGGGGGTGGAAGGTGACGGTGTGAGTCACGACACCAGGACAATTCCTCACTGTCCTGGGCACCGTGAGCATTTGTTCACGGCGGCGCTACTCACAGCGTCCAGAACAGTAAAAGAAAAATAAAATTTTAAAATAAATTGGCCTATTGGGGATACACTTAGGGGTTTATATAGCCCATATGGAAGGTTTAATGGGGGAATTTGACAATGTTTAGTATGGAATGGGGATTTCCAATGTTTGAGAAATTGATTAGGTTTAACAAAAATTAGGTTTTAGGTTTGTTGATGAGTAGTTGACACGTAGTTGGAGGCATGCATTGGCGTTAGAAAACTAGTGGAGCGCGGTTTAAGGTATGTAATATCCCAACTGAAATTCTCTTTGAGTATTTACTGCTTGATTATTTGAATTCATGTCATGTTGTTCAATAAATCTCATTTCCGATATTTATTTATGGCCGATTGAGTTTACTCCTGCCGGGCTATTCTATTGCGTTAGTATGTGGCACACTAGACCATATCATGTGCTATAGAGGTATGTCGGTGGATTGTCGACTCGACTACTGAGTTTTTCTATGCACATGTCAGTGCGCTGTGATCTACACCGACCACCGAGCTGATTCAAGGATTTCAGTCAGTTCAAGTTTACTCACTGGCAGTGCCTAGGTGACAGTCCGACGTATGGTGCTAGTCTGACCTAAATCTTGCACACACTTTGATCCACTACTATTTGATATTCATGCGAGGGTCTTCGTCTTTTCCAGTTGCTTGATTCTTTTATTTCGCATGTTTACTTAATAGTATTTTGAATTCCAACGTTGATTTATATTATTTACTCGGTGAAGTTCCATGGGATTACTCACTCTGGACTCGTCATCTGTTTTGTTGTGATGATGGAGTGCGGACCCTAGTACGAGCAGAGGGAAAAGCAAGCTTGAGGACTGTAACGGCCCCAAATTCTACAACCTTATATTTGGGCTCGGCCTAATCTTACGCAGACCCTGAGTCAACTCCCATGCCATCTACGTAAACCTAGTCAGCCTTCCCTATTCCTATCCATTTATTACATTAATTAAGTTGTGTTATTATATATTAGTGAGTTATGCAATTTATCAAAATATAGTGGAAGCAATCTAACTCCAACCAATATAAATACTCATAAGACACTAGTCAAGACAACCTATGGTGTGGAAACCCTTACATGTATAGCAACATTAAGCCAGAGGAGATACAACATAGCATACATATCTAAACCTTTCTCACAAACCCATATCCCATGTTTTCATAACATATTCATATAATACAGGAAACCTGCCCAATAGGCAACCTCGAATCCTTATGTGTCCTTTCTCTTCAATTGCCTATTGTTTATCTTTCTCGTTTCTCAACCCTGCGATACGATAGATTTGCACCCACCGTCATAAAAAGTACGGTGAGTGTAGAAGTAAAATAGTAATAACCAAATGGATATCCAATATCATTTCAATGTTAAATAAACGACTAATCAATATCATGTGAAAACCCAGCAAAATAATGAAACAGCGTGATAAGTAATTACTGAGATATCAACGATAAATAAGTGTCCAGAAAACAATGGAAAAAGCGCAAGTAGTCCCGACTCAGTGAAATAGTCGTTTGAGCTAAGGAATAAGTTACCCCTTCCAAGCCCAGAGTTTAGGATATGGCCAACTCACATCATCCAAACCATCCACGCGAATAGGAATTCCTCAGTAATCTAGTAAAGTAATTCCCATTCCGTATAGAACCACAAACCATATCATGTATTCCAAGTGCCTAACCTCTGGTTTACAACACCAGCTTAACCCGTAACTCTCAAAGATCACATTGATTATCTTGCCCTTGGACCACTCAATCAGAATAGAGTTCCACCCAGGATACAACAAAGCAATAATAATTCCAACTGCACAATAACAAGGATAATAGCCAAGTAAATGCACAAATGAAATAATATTAAAATTCCATCGGTTTTACTCACAGTGCCCCTGATCCCACACGAAACCTCATGTGTGTAACTTTCGAACGTTCCCAAACTAACCCCGCAAGCTTAGCACCAGTCACCTAAACACTTGGTAATCATTTAAATATAGTTTGGTTGTATTAGAGTTCTATTTTCATTCTCGTTCCATTCTCCCCATTTTTCATAATTTTATCTATTTTTTCTGTATTTTGGGCCAATTCCCCAAATATTGGGTCTTATTTGAACCAATATGGCTATCCGAGAGAAATCCTAAAGTTTTCATTTGTTTTTTGAATTTTATTGCTGTGAACAGTGTCATGCCGTGAACCATGCTGTGAGAAAAATACCCGGTGGCGTCGATCAAAACGTCCTATTTCCACAAACATTGTTCCAGACGTCGCAACTCACGCCACGGAGAAATCCCTGGCGGCATCATATAAAGTGTCAGTTCTAAAACCCTCTATGTTTCAGACGTCATAACTGACGTCGTGGCTCACAAGCTCCACAGCGTCCCTCGTGGCATCACCTACTGATTTCCTTGGTTTTTCGACACCCCGGTTCGTGTCGCCACGTTTCGAGGCTATCTCAAACTCCTCGGGACGTTGTTACCAATCCCATACCACCAAAACATTGAAAACCATCGTCAACTCGAATTCCAACCTCCACCAAAACCCATAAAACTCACCCCAAAATGACACACACACGATGACTAGTGAGATATTGCCTCCACTCAGGTGTCCGTCGTCGCTCTGCGTCGTTGCGATCTCCTGATCACCAAATGCTCCTTTGCCTACGCGGGAGAAATGAGAGAATGAGAGAGACGATAGTGAACTTTCCCAGGTTAATTATTTAGTGTATTTTATTTGCCGGTCACCCACAATTATCATTTCTCCGACACCAAGTACACAAACCTCATTCGCCTGACCCCCATTACTCTTATGCTGACGTCATCGTCAGTATACCCAGACACGAGTAATAATAGGTACTACACCAAACCATTCAAGCATGTCACTTTTTTTGGGTCCTTCCCAGTTGCCTAATTCTTTTCTTCTGCATGTTTACTTAATAGTATTTTGAATTCCAACATTGATTTATATTGTTTACTCGGTGAAGTTTGTGACGGCTCCAGTCCCCATAAAACTGGGTCCTGCCCAGCCTAGACCTATGTAGACCCCTGAGCCTTTACTCGCGAAGTCTACGCATCCTAGTTAGCCTCAAATCCTCATATGTGTCATTATTCAATTATTTAAATGTGTAAGTTATAGAATTATAATGTTATCAGGAAATTCGCAACGGAAATTATTATAATCAACTATAACTATAAAATGGAAATCAGGACAAATAGATAACCTATCATGTGGAACCCTAAGAAATGGATAAATACATGCATGTCTGGTAATCAAAGCTACACAAAGCGATCATACATGATATCCATAATCTCTTAATCTCTGATAAATGTCCCAGTGTTTAAGAAAACATATAATACAATAATCACAACCAAAAGAACGAAAACCTACTGTGAGTAAAGGAAAGGATCGTTCCGAGAGTCCTCAAAGGATATCACCTAGCATCAGCTTCTTCCCCTTGCTCGTCTCACCTCTATCTCTATCTGCACCACCGTCACAAACTAGACGGTGAGTGCGTGAAAAAGTGAAAGTAATGCCAGAAGAAATTAAACAGTAATTCAAGATATACCAAATAAGTAGTCCAAATATCATGCGGTATTGAAAGGCATAAAATATAACAAATTGCGTGATAAACAGACTGACAAGCATAGCAATGAGATTTGAGTCTCTAAAGAGTCAATAGAGGCCCATAAGTGGTCAAAATCAATACAGTACAGCAACACCACATTTATAGTCACAACACTAACTAACCCATAGACACAACAGTGCCCAAACAATCCAGTACTCAAGGTATAACCCACTATCAGTGGAGTGGGACAACACACCAGCAGGAGTGTTACAACACACCAACAGGAGTGTTCACGCTTACCCACTAATATGGACCCAAGAGTACCTTCATAACACACGCTAAAGTACTCAACCCAGGAAGTAAAGAATGGATTTCCAACAAAAGCTCAATTCAAATAGAAATGACAATAAATGGAAAGTGAATTAGTGTATACTTTCTACTGGCTTACAATCGTACTATAATGTACCTCACACCACAAAACTTTGATCATCGCGTACCTCTAAGCTATCCACTTGACTTTTCAAAGTCTGTCAATTAATCCAAATTTGCAAATTCTATTAATATCTTTCTAATTTATCCAAATTTCCATAATTATTAAATTAGTGTAATTGGGTTAATTTTCTAGGTATTGGGTTGTATTCGGATCCAATTGGATACTTGAGAGATCCCCAAAATTTTCCAAAATTTTTTGTAAATTTGTCCCTGTAAACAGTGTCACGCCGCCGAGGTGCCGTGACTTTTTGTACTGGGCGACGTCCCCACGAAGACTTTTTTTTGGTTGTCTGCCTGAGACACCGTGAGTGGCATCATGGGAGAGAACTCCTCACGGCGTCCCACATGGTGTGTTTAGCAGAACACCAATATCCGGGGTTTTTCGAAACCCTGACTCGTGTCACCACGTTTCGAGTCTATCCCAAACCCTTAAGGATGTCCATGACAACATAACACCCAACTCACTTTACAACGAAACCCCGACAAAATGCTTCGATTCGTAAATAACCCAAAATTTCCTCAAAAATCCCCAAAAATTACAAACAACTTCCAATTCACAAACCAATCACCAAAACACCAATAAATCTATCCATCAACTCCAAAACCATCATTCCAGATCAATTTCCAATATTTTCCCAAAAATTCATCCAAAATCGTCTTGACAAAAACCCACAAAATTTATGCCAAACTGACGACAAACATGAGAGGAGTGGAGATCATACATTTTTATGCATATTGGTTCGATCCACGGCGTCGCAACGAGTCCAAATTTCTCCGAAACCCACGTCGTTCTCCCGTTCTCTCTCGTTCAAACAAATCAAAATGGATTGAGGAGAGAGAAAAGTTCATATTTATACAACTCGTTCATTTCATCACACGCACAGATCTCGAGGCACATCTTGTGTCTCCCTTCCACCACATCCAACAACTTTAACACAATAGTTTAACTCCAATGTGTGATTCCCACTTCAAAATCATGTCATTTCTCGCACACAACACGTATTCTCGAACTCGTTACAACTCTCGACTCGCACCACGTGCCTTCCCAGACATAACCACGCTCCCACATTTTATTTAATTATTTATTATTTTTGATAATTCACTAATTAGCATTTTTCGGTGTTTCATTATCTGTATTATACCCTAAAATTTCTTTTTCTCCTAGGCGAATCTCACATAAAAAATGTGGTGATTAATAAACAAAAACCACGCACTAGGACATACATTGTTCTCATTCAGGTATAAATAATAATACAAACATCACAGAAAAATAAAATATACCTCAGTGTCGACTCCTGAGGCTTGAGTAGTATGACAAATCATAACGAGTAGGTCACGGTCCTGTAAAACAAGACACGTGTCACCAATTAAATTTGAGGGTTGTTACAAAGTTCCTTGGGATTACTCACTCTGGATTCGTCATCTGTTTTATTGTGATAATGGAGTGCAGACCCTAGTAGAGCAGAGGGAAGGGCAAGCTTGAGAACTTCCTTTGATCGACTTTTGCGCCTAACTCGTATGATTATTTACTTTATCGTTTTTATGTTAGGATTGGGATATGAGAGCCACGCTTAACTTGTATATGTTACAACTTGAGGTTTATTTTGATGTTTTGAGATACATGGATCCTTATATATATTAATGGCACTTTGGTTGGGTTTTCACACTAGAAAAATTCTCTATCACATGATTTACCGCTTTATATTTTGATGAATCATGATTTTAAAAGTCTTTCGCTGAAAATAAATTAAAATTAAACAAATGAAATTGAGTCCATAAGCTAACTTGATACCTTATTAAGGAAAATGAAATAAAAGTTAGCAGTAAATGGGGTTTATTAATGGTACACGGTGCACGTGGGACACAGCTGGACCGAGTTGTGGCAAGGTTGTGGGCCCGCCGTAGTGCATGATGTGGCGGCCCTGAATTCTGGGGTCGTCACTGACCCCATTCAACACTGCCTAAACAAGGAATATGTCAAACTGGCTTATGTATGTCCTACCCCCAATTTTAGGAGTAAGAATGATGCAATTTTTCGATGAACTAGATACACTTCAGCAGTAAACTCAGAAAAAATAGGTTTGTTCTCATAACTACCTCACTGCCTTCGTATGGTCATATCTTTTAACCAATATCTCTAGGTCACAAGAATCACCGACGTAATACTTTCCAACAGGCAATTTATACACTTTTATAATCAAATGCAAGTCAATCATAAATTGTCGCGCATATATGTATGAACTGAAAATATTGTGGTCTTCATTGACTGGGTGCAAGTGTGTGTAAAATAGACGTGTATAATTTTCATGAATGTGCAGCTTCATAGTCACAAAACCAAACCAACCAATTTTCTCAAACATAATCCTAACATGAATATCTGCCTTATCAAAATAATCAAAGTCTAACCGATGTGAGATCAATGATGTCCTTGACATGAATGATGCTTCCCTTACTGAGATGGTCTTTGCGATTTCGAGGGCCTTCTTTTGCATGTTGGAAACACTGGACCCTACATATCCATCATCTTCAAGAATGAATGGGTTTTCATAAGTTGTCTTTGGTAGAGAAATGGCATTTGCTCTAGATTTCATAGTCTTCAGCCAAGTACTACAACGAGTCACTTTTGCAACCTTCTTGTTAGGGCCTTTGTTTGTGGTAGTCTTCTTTTCAAGCTTTGGGACCAATAATTGCTGTCAAGAGTACTAGTTCTGGCTTCCTTCCTGTTGGGCCCCCTACCAGTCACTTTCGTAACCTTATTGCTAGGGCCAACTTTTTTGTTTGTGCCTTCAAAGGGTGCAACTGCAGCAATAGCAACAGCAGCAGGTTTGGCCTTTGGTGATGGTGTGGTCAGTGTGTTTGGTGTAGGTTTAGCCTTTGTCGAAGCAGTGGATTATGGGGTTTTAGTTGATGTTGTCAATGGAGTTTTTGGCTTCATCTTCTCTTGCAGATCCCTATTTCCCACTGTATTGGGCATAGATTGTATGGTGGAATTCGCTAATGGAGTCGGATATCTAACCTCCTCTTTACCTTTTGACACAATCGACTTAGGGTTTAGGGATGTAGATGCGTTAAGGTCGTATGTGCTCTTCATCTTCTTTGGGTTTCCAAAATTGTTAAGGTTTGGAAATGGTTAGTGTTAGGGTTTCGAGTAGCTCAGTTGAAACGATGACGATGGTTGGGTTGAAAGTATGAGGACTGGTGAGGAGTGAATGGGTATGAATTAAATGTGGTTGTTGTTGCCACCCCTACCACCACCACCACCAACTTAAATTCAAAATTCAAACTTAACCACTTTAACCACTCATTAATCACACTAATTATCCACCCAATTACACCATTTCACTTAAACTCAAAATTTGAAATTAACCACTCATTAATCACAATAATTATCTACCCAATGACCACATCTCACTAATTACCCACACTGTAACGACCCAAATTAATTTGATTGTGTATTAGTGTTAATCACGATGATTAACGATTAATTCGGGCATTACGTGGACAACTGGGTGACTCAGAGGTGAGAACCCAGGTTATATTTATGATGTTTGTGTATGGTGTGATGCCTAATATTGCGATCTTGAGTGTATTAGCTATTTTATGAATATAAACATCGCATGTGTGAACGTTGATATTGGGCAAGGTCACGAGTCGGGTATATGTCCCGAAATGCGTGTCGAGGACCGGGTACCGGGTATCGAGTAGCCGGGGGTACGGGGCATGGGTTGCCGGGTAGCTGCGTGCTAATGTGACTAACCTATGATTTTTATATGATTTATTAGGTGATTTAACCTAAGGTTGAATAAATGTATTAATGAATTAATTAAAGTCCTATAGTTTGATAGGAAAAATTAGCATGCAAAGGATAAACCTCGAGATGCACAACAGAGTAAATCAAGAAAATGAGTGTTATGATAAGGTGTCTTGAATTTAGGTAACACAGGGTGATCAGGAACCGTCCGATCTTCCTCGAGATGCGCACTCACGCTAGATTAAAATCAACATATATAAATACCCATGATCGGGTTTAACATGCAAAAAGAGAAGAGAGAAAATTTGAGAGGAAGATTTCGAGTTTTGGAGGGGAATTAACTACTGGAACCGGATCTTTGGAGCTTGGAGAAGAGATTTAGGCGTCAAAACGTAAGATCAAAGGTAATCTATCCCTTATAAACTTGGATTTTTGTAAAAAATGTGGGTTTTGTGGGTTGATGTTAGTTTGCATTTTTGGAGGATTTGATCACTAATTTTGATGAATTCGGTGTTATTGAAGTTGTTTTTAATGATTTACATTGATTTGGATCGAATTTGTGAAAAATCGAGGTGATTTGATGAATTTTGGGTTTATTTGCATGTATTTTGATCCGAGAATTTGGGGTTGGTTTGGGTGAATTTGTGGTGGAATTTTGAGGTTTTAGAGATCTCAAATGGATTGAGAGTGAAGAGGAATCAAGATGAGGGAAGAAGAGAGCCAAAAGAAGAAGAAATGAAAAATAAAAATAAAAAAAGAAAGAAGAACCAGAGGCGCCGCACAGTGCCTCTGGGAAGAAGAAGATGGGGAAGGGGGGGCATACACGCGTGCGTGCACCCCTGGGCCGGGCTAGACCAGCCCAGGCCCATCCCAGGTGGGCCGGGCCAAACCGGCCCCGGCCCAACCCGGGTGGGCCCGGACTGGGCCCGACCCGGACCCGGTCCAGGTGGGCCAAACCGGGCCGACCCGGTTGGGTCAGGTCGAACCCGGTTCAGGGGACCCACCCCATATTATTTAAATAATATTTTTATTTTATTATTCTATTTTATTAAAAAAACAGTTTTAAATGAAATAAAATACAGAAAAATAGTTGAAAAATATCAGAAAATGGGAGAAAATTTTAGAAAAATATGAAAAATTAGAAAAAGGTAGAAAAGTAGTTTCGGGACTTTTCGGGTATTTTTGGAACCCCGACATAGTCTGGGAGACCACCACTCAAATTTGAAAATATGATATAATATTATAAAAATTAGATAATGTGTTTTATTAATAATATAAAACACTATAAATGGACTTCAGGGACTGGGAACCATAGCTCGGGCATAGGGGAGCTAGGCGGGTCAGATTGACGGGTCCGAGAAGTCGGAGTGCGTAGCTACAGGTGCGTAAAACCCTTGAGAATGTTACACTTTAATTCATTCGTAGTGAGTCCATGTAAATGAATGGTTATTCATTTATTTATTTACCGCATTGTTTACTTATTGGATTGTCATGTTTATGCACTGCGATTATGTGTTGGTTGGTGGTTGATTTGTTTACATGGTCGGAGATTAATCGAGATGGTGGTGGTACGGAATTGAGTAAACTAGATTGTAGCGCGTGTACTGGGCAAAACCGGTGAATAGCTACCCGAGCAGCGTGGTGCACGTGTCCGGTGAGTTGTGATTTGTTTCGATCACCGTTAGTAGTTTTGATGGGGTTTAGACTTGATGTGCTCAATCGGGGTCATCTGAATCTACGAAGTATGATCTAGTTTTACTAGACTCCGTCACACTTCTATCTAGTTTTCATTGATATCGTTGGTTGAACTGGATTTCTTGAATGGTGTATTATTTCTACTGTTGTGTGATCGATGGTTTTATTATGAATATTGTTACTACCAGCCATAGGAATTTAGTTCCTGTCGTTAGGGTCATATTCACATGTCTCGCAGAGTATTGTGGTATTTCATGATTAATATGTAAACTTCTCTTGGGAATTTACTCACTGGGCTCGTTGCTGTATGTGTTGGGCAACTGAGTGCAGATCCTAGTACGAGCAAGAGCAAGGGAATGGAGGTACTAGGCGACTATCTCTGAGGCCGTTGCTGCTGATAGTTCGTGTTTTGTATTATGTACGTATATTTTGTTTTGCTGGGTTTTGGGAACTTTAGAACTTTATCACATGTATATGGATTACTGTTTATTTCGTCTCAGTATATACATGGTGTTTATATCTGGGTTTTCCATTACTTAGGTTAAATAAATTCTCATAAAATACGAATTAAATGCTTCCGCTAATGATGTAATTGTAACTATCAACTAACCTGCTAGATGTGTCAAACAACTTAATATAGTAGGATTAGTTACACGGAGCATCACTCCACAGAGCTGCGGACATGGCAACAGTGATGACGGGTTCGGTGACGTGCCAGGCGCTGCCGGGCTTACGGGTGGAGGGCGCGGGTCACGGGGCGACCCCCGGGAGAGGTGGAGCCGCCACAGTTAGTATCAGAGCAAGGTCGATAGGGCCTTGAATTAATAAAGTTAAGGAAAGAGCATAAACTTTAAAATAAAAGTTGTTGTGGAAACCCGAAGATCCTAACTTAGAATCCTAGTTGGGAAGCAGTATAAGTCGAGTAGAGTAAGGACTTATATGTGTGTTATGATTTGGTTGTATATTATATATATACGGACTACGTAATAATTTGACGCACGAATTTCGGTGTAGATCTTGATGGATGGACTGAAGGCACCGTCAGGGTCAGGGACTGGTCAGGCGAGGGATCATACTGGAGATGAGGGTATGGATCCTGCGGTTGCAGCGCGACTTGCCGCTCACGATAGACAGTTTGAGCTATTACTGGACATGATGAGAGCTCAGACAGCTGCCATAACAGCCTTCACGACATCAAGAGACCCGATCGGTTGCGATGCGGTAAAGACAAAGATAGAGCCTCACCGAGATTCGGACACCAGCCTAGATAGTAGCGCATAAGACACTGACTGTTGAGACTACACTAGTAGTGGTACCAGTGGAGACAGCGACTCCGACACCTTCACCGACAGTTGCGATTGCTACTACGACTACTACTACTCCAGAGTATAGGATGGATCCACAAGCGAGGAGACTGAGGGATTTTCTTAAGTTCCAGCCCACATACTTTTATGGCGGGGAGATCCTGAAGCAGCCGGGGACTGGATTGTATCGCATCAGCAACTACACAAGGAGCTGAACACAGAGGAGAGGCACAGGGCGAGACTATTCGGGATGTGTTTCAGGTCTGACGCAGCAGTGTGGTGGACTAACTACCAAGAGACACATGCTGATCCAGCGACTTGGGTGGAGTTTCAAGAGATCTTCTACGATCAGTTTATTCCTATGAAGGTCCGACTGAGGTTGAGAGAGGAGTTCTTATCCCTAAGGCAGGGAAATCGTATGATGCTACAGTATATGGACCAATATCGTTATCTTCTATAGTTCTCTATGGACATCGCCAGTCCTGAGCGTCTGCAGATTTACTACTTTGTTCGGGGGGTTGAGGAGGCCATTGCGAGTGCGATTGTGTCGTTTGGGGCTTCGATGTTACAGGCTATGTCCGAGAGAGCCTTGACTTATGAGATGTTCCTACTACAAAAGAATGGCATTCCAGTGACCACGTCGACTGGAATAGAGAGCGGTCAGGGTTCACGGCCGGATGGGAGGTCGAAACGGCAATGTGAGGAATCTAACAGAGATAATAGGAGTGATAGCCAGGACGGTAGGCCCTGATATGAGGACAGACAGCGGGATCGACGGCACAGAGGCGATGACCGAGACGGGAGGACATATATCTTGTATCGCACCACAAATGACGGCGTGCACACCGGGATCGAGAAAGTAAAGATCGAGATCAGAGAGACCGGAGATATAGACAGCACTCTGAGGGCCGACAGTCTAGAGGAAGTGACAGACGCACATGTTATAGGTGCAGTCAGAGAGGTGACATCAGTGTGGATTGTCGTAGAGCCTTTCCAGCACCAGAGATTCCACAGACGTATGAGAGAGTTCATGTCGTGGCACAGCCAGTTAGAGAGACGACCCGACAATATGAGCAGGGTACGTTATTATTGTGTTTAAATGCGTGTGTTGCATATAGGTTGATGTGTTCATTATAATTGTTGTTTTGTTGCATTTCCATGCATTTGTTGCATCTAGGTTGATTAGTTCACTTAGATTAATGTGTCCTAGTTGATTAGTACACTAGAGAATTGTGGAAGATTGGTTGATGCGGTTCACCAGGGACTGGTTGATGTGTTCACCAGAGATTGATTGATTGGTAAATCAGGTTTTAGTGGGATACTGGTTGATTTGTTCACCAGGATTTTGGTTGAAGACTGGTTGATTTGTTCACCAGGTTTTAATTGAAGACTGGTTGATTTGTTCACCAGGTTTTAATTGAAGACTAGTTGATTTGTTCACTAGGGCCAGGTCGATGTGTTCCTTGGGATAGGTAGATGTGTTCCCTAAGAATTTCAGTTGATTCGTTCACTGAAAGGTTAGAGTTGAGTAGTTCATATAGACGGTGGGTGTTAGGTTAGTTAGTCTAATGGGAAATTGCATTTGCGCTGCGACCTCTGAGAAAAGATATTGGTTACCGTAATTTCGGGGACGAAATTTCCCCTAGTTGGGAAGAATTGTAACAGCCCAAATTAATTTGATTGTGAATTAGTGTTAATCACGATGATTAACGATTAATTCGGGCGTTACGTGGACAACTGGGTGACTCAGAGGTGAGAACCCAGGTTATATTTATGATATTTGTGTATGGTGTGATGCCTAATATTGCGATGTTGAGTGTATTAACTATTTTTATGAATATAAACATCGCATGTGTGAACGTTGATATCGGGCAAGGTCACGAGTCGGGTATATGTCTCGAAATGCATGTCGAGGATCGGGGTACCGGGTATTGAGTAGCCGGGGGTACGGGGCATGGGTTGCCGGGTAGCTGCGTGCTAATGTGACTAATCTATGATTTTTATATGATTTATTAGGTGATTTAACCTAAGGTTGAATAAATGTATTAATGAATTAATTAAAGTCCTATAGTTTGATAGGAAAAATTAGCATGCAAAGGATAAACCTCGAGATGCACAACAGAGTAAATCAAGGAAATGAGTGTTATGATAAGGTGTCTTGAATTTGGGTAACACAGGGTGATCAGGAACAACCCGATCTTCCACGAGATGCGCGCTCACGCTAGATTAAAACCAACATATATAAATACCCATGATCGGGTTTAACATGCAAAAAGAGAAGAGAAAATTTGAAAGGAAGATTTCGAGTTTTGGAGGGGAATTAACTGCTGGAACCGGATCTTTGGAGCTTGGAGAAGAGATTTAGGCGTCAAAACGTGAGATCAAAGGTAATCTAACCCTTATAAACTTGGATTTTTGTAAGAAATGTAGGTTTTGTGGGTTGAGGTTAGTTTGCATCTTTGGAGGATTTGATCACTGATTTTGATGAATTCGGTGTTATTGAAGTTGTTTTTGATGACTTACATTGATTTGGATCGAATTTGTGGAAAATCGAGGTGATTTGATGAATTTTGAATTTATTGCATGTATTTTGATCCGAGAATTTGGGGTTGGTTTTGGTGAATTTGTGGTGGAATTTTGAGGTTTTAGAGGTCTCAAATGGATTGAGAGTGAAGAGGAATCAAGATGAGGGAAGAAGAGAGCCAAAAGAAGAAGAAATGAAAAAAAAAGAACCAAAGGCGTTGTGCAAAGCGCCTCTAGGAAGAAGAAGATGGGGGAGGGGGCACGCACGCACGCGTGCGTGCGTGCGTGTGTGCACCCCTAGGCCGGGCTGGACCAACCCAAGCCCATCCCAGGTGGGCCGGGCCAAACCGGCCCTGGCCCAACCCGGGTGGGCCTGGACCGGGCCTGACCCGGACCCGGTTTAGGGGACCCACCCCATATTATTTAAATAATATTTTTATTTTATTATTCTATTTAATTAAAAAATAGTTTTTAATGAAATAAAATACAGAAAAATAGTTGAAAAATATCAGAAAATGGGAGAAAATTTTAGAAAAATATAGAAAATTAGAAAAAGGTAGAAAAGTAGTTTCGGGACTTCTCGGGTATTTTTGGAACCCCGACATAGTCCGGGAGACTACCACTCAAATTTGAAAATATGATATAATATTATAAAAATTAGATAATGTGTTTTATTAATAATATAAAACACTATAAATGGACTTCAGGGACTGGGAACCATAGCTCGGGCATAGGGGAGCTAAGTGGGTCGGATTGACGGGTCCGGGAAGTCGGAGTGCGTAGTTACAGATGCGTAAAACCCTTGAGAATGTTACACTTTAATTCATTCGTGGTGAGTCCATGTAAATGAATGGTTATTCATTTATTTATTTACCGCATTGTTTACTTATTGGATTGCCTTGTTTATGCACTGCAATTATGTGTTGGTCGGTGGTTGATTTGTTTACATGGTCAGAGATTAATCGAGATGGTGGTGGTACGGAATTGAGTAGACTAGATTGTAGCGCATGTACTGGGCACAGCCGGTGAATAGCTACCCGAGCAGCGGGGTGCACGTGTCCGGTGGGTTGTGATTTGTTCCGATCACCGTTAGTAGTTCATATGGGGTTTAGACTTGATGTGCTCAGTCAGGGTCATCCGAATCTACGAAGTATGATCTAGTTTTACTAGACTCTGTCACACTTCTATCTAGTTTTCATCGATATCGTTGGTTGAACTGGATTTCTTGAATGGTGTATTATTTCTATTACTGTGTGATCGATGGTTTTATTATGAATATTGTTACTGCCAGCCATAGAAATTTGGTTCCTGTCGTCAAGGTCATATTCACATGTCTCCTAGAGTATTGTGGTTTTTCATGATTAACGTGTAAACTTCTCTTGGGAATTTACTCACTGGGCTCGTTGTTGTATGTGTTTGGCAACTGAGCACAGATCCTAGTACGAGCAAGAGTAAGGGAAAGGAGGTACGAGGCGACTATCTCTGAGGCCGTTACTGCTGATAGTTCGTGTTTTGTATTATGTACGTATATTTTGTTTTATTAGGTTTTGGGAACTTTAGAACTTTATCAGATGTATATGGATTACTGTTTATTTCGTCTCAGTATATACATGGTGTTTATATCCGGGTTTTCCACTACTTAGGTTAAATAAATTCTCATAAAATACGAATTAAATGCTTCCGCTAATGATGTAATTGTAACTATCAACTAACCTGCTAGATGTGTCAAACAACTTAATATAGTAGGATTAGTTACACGGAGCATCACTCCACAGAGCTGCGGACGTGGCAACAGTGATGACGGGTTCGGTGACCTACCAGGCGCTGCCAGGCTTGCGGGCGGAGGGCGCGAGTCACGGGGCGACCCCCGGGAGAGGTGGGGCCGCCACACACACAATTAACCAGTAATATTTTCTTAGGAATACTTGTCACACACGTAACTACACAAACATTGTTCTGACTAACCAACAAAATAAATAACACGAAACAATCTTCAATATATTTTTTTTCATTCTTTCAAAGCAAAATGCAATAAAACTTACAAATTATATGACACATGAACAAAAGTGCACAAACCCGTAAGTCTATTATATATTAATGTGTGCATAGGATTGAAGCTAAGTAACATCTGACTTTCCCTCGAAAAGAAAAGTAACGTGTGGCTTAACCTCGACAAAAAATATATAGCCTATACTACGAAAAGTAACTAATTTGTGCACTAAACTGTATGCTTGGGATTAGTTAAAGCTAAGTAACATGTAACTTTCCTTCGAAAAGAAAAGTAAAGTGTGACTTAACCTTGACAAAAAATATAGAGTCTTCATAGTATCACTTAACTATAACAAAAAACTTAGCTTGGTTATGTGAATGCTAGTTGTTGGCTTAGCCCCGTACAAAGTCCTATGATGCCATTGACATCGCCCAATCTCCAGTGTCTACAACCATAGGGTTTCCCATAATAGCCATGCCAATCTAAAATAACATCAAATTATATCTCATGTTATACGTTAAAAGACCAACAAAAATATGTAAGTTATAAGATTAAAGTACTACATAAATACATTCACTATATTTGAATCGCTATGATCGACCGCGTTCTTTTTCCCAACAACCTTCTTCTTGCCAACCACCTTTTTCTTCCCTTTCCCTATTCCTATAGGACTACATTTTCCTGCCTGCACATCTTCTTCTTCTCTACCATTGTCATTGTTTTTCTTTGCCTACGTGATTACCTTGTTAGTGATGCAATTACAATCCAAACACTACAAGAATGGGCTTGATCAGGGACATAATTTAGGGACGGAATATAGGTGGTTTCTATTTAGGGACGGTATAGAGACAGAAAATGATTGGGAGGCATGTTGACCAGTTAGAGACCAAACAAGGACGGAATAGGGACTGAAAATCAGTGACGGAATGCACTCCGTCCCTAAGTGATTGGCGCATATAAAAATCCGTCTCTAATTTCGACTCTGATATTCAGGGATGGAATTAGAGACCCAAAGCCATGCCACGTGTCTTTCCAGTTTCGGTCTCTAAATCCGTCCCTGATTATAGGGACGGAATCAAGGACGGAAAGTTTATTTTCCATTCAACCTAACCCATTTTCGTCCTCTCTCTTTTCTCTCGAACTTCAACCTAACCCTAAACTTCATTTTCTGTCCGTCCTTCTTCATCGACGGCTCTGCTCTCTCTCGCGGGTCCTTCTTCCTCGGCTCTGCTCTCTCTCGCGGGTCCTTCTTCCTCGGCTCTGCTCTCGCGGTCCTTCTTCATCGGCTCTGCTCTCTCTCGCGGGTCCTTCTTCATCGGCTCTACTCTCTCTCTCCCGGGTCCTTCTTCATCGACTCTGCTCTCGCGGGTCCTTCTTCTGTGGCTCTGCTCTCGCGGGTCCTTCTTTATCGGCTCTGCTCTCGTGGGTCCTTCTTCATCGGCTCTCGCGGAGTGCCCGGCGAGCGTCTCTGCTTCTCATTTTCATCTTCTTCGCGAAGGCTATTCGACGCTCCAAGTGACAGAAATCGGAGAGACGGGAGGGGCTGCGTGGGTCAATTCAACGCTCCGCCATCGTTTCCGCTGCTCCACCGTCTCCCATATCTCCACCATCGATTTTTGCTAAGCCGTTGCCTCTCTCTCCACCATTGTTCTCTGCTCTGCCGTCGCATCAGCTTTACTCTGGCAGCATTGTCTCTGCGCCGGCTAGGGTTGTCTCCCGCTCTGCCATCCGCTCTTCTCCGCTTTGCTCCGGTCAGCTCCTTCTCAAGTCAATTTCACTTTCAAATTAACTTTGCATATATAACTTGCAATTTGTTTCAAATGCAATGGTTTTGGGAAAAAGATTAGGCTTTCAGTAAATGAATGTGCACCCTTCTCAAGCAAATGTCGCTTTCGCAAAGCCTTGAGAGCATGTTTGATCGCTGCATTTGCAAGCTCGTCTGAAGTCCTAAATTCAATTGCATTGAATCAAAACAAAAATGAAACAATTGTTGTCATTTTAAAAGATGTATGTATAACTTAGAGTGTGAATGGCATTTCGACAACAAAACAAATTGAATCATTATATTTAAAGCATGTGATATAGTTAATACAAATGGGAATCAGCAGCTTAGAGTCTAATGTTATGCCATGAATTAGAATTGAGGGCTCAATGTGATGCTACCTGAACAAAGAAATGACAGAACTTGCAACATGGATATGATTACATATTCTTTCATTTGTTTTCAGTGTTAACCTCTTTCCATACTTGTGTGTTTCATGAAAGATTTTGATAACAATTTTGGATACAAAAAACTGACATTCTTATCGATTTAAGGATTCATTGCTCTAATATAGTGAGAAAGAGAAGGATAGGAAAATAGAAGAATAAACTCTAATATATATATATATATATATATATAAACTAATAGTTAAAAAAAATAGCTTAAAGAACAGTAAAAAAATTAAAACACTAACTTTGAGTTTGTTTTGCAAATCTTTTTAAGAATTTTGTGATTTTTCAATATTTATTAAACAAATTGTCTAATTATTTAAGGATTCATTGCTATAGACTAAAGTTGAGTCATATGCCGATTAGCCGATATAAATATTGACCTATACTTGTTTTTAGTATAACCAACTATTGAATTGCCTTCATTCTTTGTGTTCACTTCATGAATGTGCATCTTCATTTATCAGTAAGTTCTTCAAATATGGATTTAGACAATGATTGATATTTCTTTTCAACTCAAAAAATGTTTTTTTTTTTTTTTAGTCGATGGTTGGCAGTATGAGTATGTTGTATGTGGTTTGACTGGATTTAATGGCGTTCCCGATGATTTTTGTATTTGTAGAAGCCCATAATCCCAACTGATTCATACGGAGCTGTGCGAGATTAACAACTTCTAGGCTTGTCAGGTTTCTCAAAAGAGGTATGTCCACCTATTTTGTTTTGTAATTCTTTCTCTTTCCAAGCAAGGGAAATGAATTTATGATCATTCTATTGTATGGAAAACCTGGGTGTTGGTGTCATTCATTGGATGTACTATTCTGCATTCTAAAGTTGTCTCTATTTATGAAACATATTAAAATTTTATGCACAATATGAAAACTCTTCTTTAGACGGGCCTGTTTCAATTTTTATTTGAGTGGCTTATAGAACCCTTTTCTTGAGTTCACACCCTTTCGTTTGAATTTCTTGTGATCAACATGATGGTTGTCTTTGCTGTTTGAACAGTTGCAACTTGTGACTCTTCTGTTCTCTTTCTCTATTTTGAAGTATGTCTCTAAGTTATCATGGTTCTCTTGATGTTATTCTTTTTGTTTACTTCCACAAGTTCATCAAGGTTGACTTTGCTAAAGTCACCCCTTAAAGTAAACTCCTTAAAGGGTATATAGATCACTTTCATTCACGGTAATAACAACATACAAAGTCACAGAAATGATAAGCAAGAAGACATTCAAAAATCACCGAAGTCATCATTAGTGATAGTGGCAGACTTTGATAATGTACTTCCCCAAAGGAGTAAACTCTAACTGGTTCCCACTAGTAATTTTTTTTTCTTGACAAACCTCAAGTAATTTAGCTTCTTAATATCAGCCAAAACTAAAGAAAAATACATGACCAAACAATACATAAATGCAACATATATAATTAAATGATAAAGAGAAATACGAACTCAAATAATTATGTTGGGTTTGCGAAGATATGTTTTAAATTTGACAATCCAAACCAACTTTATGGGCTTGTCTTGTTTTTCCCTTGAAATTCAAGCAATCTAGGATGAATAACTTACAAAATAAGCTAAATATTGATATTTACTTGTTATATTTGTGCCATCTCAGAAATTAAATTAATTGGGGTATCCTAAGTTTGATAAGTTAAGCATAACTAATATGTTCATTCATACCAACACAGCATTGAACACTGGATATGTGTTGTGACCTCTTGGGAAGTCTTCGTGTTGAAGATTTTTAAAAATAACATGTTTGTTAATGTTTTAAATTAAATTTATTGATTTTCGATGATAATACACTTTTAGAAACTCTCACTAATGACTACATAGAGTTCACTAGGATATCTGTAAATCTCATAGCGTACAAACTTGCAAGAGCAGGAAATTCTATGTGAAATCATCATATATATTTGCAGATATGTCTTATATAACTGGATTTATATGTAATTCTAGCTTCTTCTTTTTCTTCTTTTATTTTGTTTTGTTTTTGTTTTGTTTGTAATGAATTCATTTTGCTGTTGTTGTTGTTGTTTTTATTTTTTGTATTTTTTATTTATTTATTTAAAGTACATTCCATTCACTTGCTTTTCCAAATTGATATTTTACCTTACTTCTTTGAACCGCAAGATTCAGACTTAGTTTGGTTCGAGTTCTAGATAGACATGTAGACATATATTATTACTGCTATGTGAATCATATTTTCTCTTGAGAAGGTCTATTTCTGCTTCGTCATGGCTTCCTCATTTACATCCGTTAACTGTGTAGTACATTTAGATGTGTATTGGAGATGGTTGCGAAGATTTCGCAATTATGCCTTTCAGAATTCAAAGGAGAAATCTCTTTGCATTTTATTTATATATGAAAATATTGATGCAATGAAATACCTTGATAGATAACTTTCTTCTATTTCATTCCTTCAGCTTATCTATTTTTCTTAACTTAGAAGGAACAGGGAAAAACTTCCAAATATCAGCCCTTTGATAACTGGATTTATATGTAATTTCAGTTTGTTGTAAAGCTAGAATTCATTACAAAGAATCTTTCTTAGTGAAGGTTTTGAAATTTGAAAAAAGAAAATCAAGATTTTCAAATGGCCAAGCTTGTTTCAAATTACATGTATACGTAGCTTTTCAATTCATCATTAATTCATGTGTATAGAAGACATGAAAAACTACTTATTCAAATTTCGATTAAAGCGAGTTTGACAATGTCCTTCCGTAATTCCTTAAAGTTTTGGTAATTTTTGTCTTTAAAGTAATTTTAGGTTTGCCTGTACATTGTCATTAAATTCCTTCGACTTTTATTGTGTTGAGTTTTCTATCCTAATTATATATGTTAATGTCATTGTTGCAAAACTAAAATAAAGAAAGTCTGCAAATAAAAAAAAAATGTGTTTGAAATATTATCAAATAAAGAAGAATTGAAAAAAATGTGTTTCAAATATTATCAAATAAAGAAGAATTAAAAAGAAAGAAAGTTGAGGTGGTTATTAGGGTGGGAGTTTTGTGATTCAAATTCATTGGCCTATTTACATCATCTGTCCATGGCTTTACAAGTGAAAAGTCTCAGAGAGATATAATCATCTGTCCATGGCTTTACAGGTAGGAATATCTTGATCTGCTAGAACTAGCGAGACAAATTGTCAATTAGAAAGAATATCTAGATCTGCTAGAACTAGCGAGAGGAAGAGAAATTCAATAATTTTCCTTTCAAAGAAATCAAATTAGGAATGTGCAATCAAATACTAGAGAAAACCTTAACTTTGTGAGGAACATGAGATTTCCATATGACGAAGAAATGAAGAAAAGGATTAGAACTAGGAAGCGAAATAAGAAAAATAACCTGATTTTTCTGAATCCCAGCTTTCTTCGTGTTCGTGTACATCTACCTGAGATGAGCTGCTTTCTCTTCTCGATACTGCTGCACCATCATGTCTAACTCTTTGGTCAAATATTTCCCTGATTTAGGAAAAATTAGTAGAGATAGAAAGAATATTGTGATGTGAATGTCTGTTCCTTTAATATTATACAACTCTAATACCTGCCAATCTTCGCAGTTTGATAAGAAACTTGTAGTTGACAATTATTGGCTCATGTCGGAGGTAGCTAGATATAATCACTGGCAGCTTGATATTCATAATTAGGCAGCTTCTACCTAACATTCATAGCATTGCGGTTTACTGGAAATTTGATAAGCATTAGAGACTGATTTGCAATTTTTGTTTGGTTTGAGAATAGTTTGAACATTTGGAAGTTTCAAATTGGCACTCATTGATGTGAATTAGTGAGTCTTGCTGAAGTTAGTACAACTCTACTCTACCTAACGATTAACAGCATTTCAAAGCCATGATAATAAATTGGGATTTCATTTATATAAACATCTGCAACCATTTTGTGATTGAAAAGCTGAAATGAATAATAAAACGATTCAAATTTCCGACAAGAAAGAAACTCAAGGATCGATAGGTGTGTTTTGGTGATTACATTCATTCATGTTGTATGAACATCATAATACGCTTTATGTAATAAATTTTGACAAAAGCGCCAAAGCTAGCAGCAGGAATTGATTGAACTGATGTTCATTTGTGTAGTAGTTATCGGTTATTGTTATAGTGGTTGAGTTGAACTCTTTTAATTTGTTTGTGAAGGTTTTGATATAATTATATAAAAGCCTTTTTAGAGATTGTTCACTGTTTGAGAGTCGATTGGACGTCGTTTCATCATTTGTGGTTTTGTTGGTGGATGAAGTGCTTGTTGAGTTTGAATTGATTTTGAAAGTTCTTATTCTTTTTTTTCCATTTGATTCTGAATTTTTGATCAAATTGGAGTTTTAGGGCTTACTTACAACATAAACATAAATTCAAGCCTATTTGTACCCAAAAAAATAATTTCAAGCCTAGGCCTACACACAAAAAAATACTAAGGCATTGTAACCTTTGTAGACGACAGTAGAGATTAAAGAATAAGTGAATTCTTGCTATTTTGTCATATTACACAGGAGTTTAACTCACCCATAAATCTGCCTTCTCTATAGCTTTCTTTCAACTAACTAGCTAATATTATCTATGTCATAGCATATTCCACAAAGAAACACCCAATAAGCAAGTAAAAAGAACATAAACATTACAATTAACAATAAAAAGCAATATCATTTTGATTATGACGTAAAAGTGTAATGTAAGGCATTGATGCTCTTATTTAGAAGATTTTTTGTAGAGAGGTGGCCTCCACCGTTTTGTAGCAAAGAGTTGTAAGTACTTCTCCCCTTCTCTCTTTGTTGCTACTTCATTTGCAAATGTATCGATCTGGAGTTATTATCGATTGAGTTCCTACCAAGGCACAAGTTTTTTTCCTTTTGTGAAAGGAACATATCTGATGTTCCTTCTTAAAATTGTTCAATGCTGATTCTTTATGTTTATCAACAAAATTCATTTATCCAGTTTGAACGTGTAATGTTTTAGTTGATTTGATTGTACTTCTATGTAATTCATGTATGACAATTAGTTTCGGCTTCCCTTTCGCGAAATGATCATCTTTGTTGCTGCCACTTTTACTATCTAACTTAGTTGTGTCCTGAATTTCTTTCTAATGCTATATGTCTATCTCAAACTCAATTGCAAGGGAAATCATAAAGAGAATGTTAGTTATTTGGAACCAAATGTAACACTGTTAAGGAAAGGAAACAAAAGAAGCTGGTGGTCTACCTGATATATTTGGTTTACCTTCTTTAGGTCAGAAGCAAATGAATGTATATCTTACTTTGCACTCTACGTATTGACCTTTGTTGTTTTAATGCTTTTCATAGATCAATTCCATGGCACTCTCACCAGGAGACTCTTACTCCACCGACGGTAGTGCCTACTCCAGCTTTGGATGCTAACGATGTTTATCGCCCGAGAATGTACAAGCCTGAAGATGAAGAGCAAACGAACTTGCCATTGCAGCAGGAGTGGATCGATGCATTGTCCGACACACATCCCCTACCACGACCTGACAGAGACAATTGATATGATACACTTGATATACATTTGATATGATACACTTGAAATTTTGGTATATTTTGATCTTTTGGTATTTTTTTGATATTTTGGTATATTTTGATATTTTGGTGGAAACTTTTACACACATGTATATATGATGTCTATTTTGATTTTTTTTAGAACTGTTTTGGTTTCATTTGCATGTTATATGTAAAACTTCTATTGTATAATGAGTTCTCAACAGGTTATTTGTGTTGTATGATATGTTTTCAACAGCTTTAAATGTATAAACAAAATTGTTGCAGGTTATTTGTGTTTTCAGCAGGTTGTTGCAGGTTATTTGTTTTCAGCAGGTTATTTGTTGCAGGTTATTTGTTTCAGTAGGTTGTTGCAAGTTATTTGTTGTAGGTTATTTGTTGCAAGATGTGTATATATGTTTCAACCTGCTGAAACGTAAAAATGTTTCTGTTTCCTGAGATGTTGAATTCCGTCTCCGATTCAATTTCTAATCAGGGACGGAATCAGGGACAGAATGCATAATAAACGATATTTAGAACTATGAGTTCGGTTTCTAAATCGTCCCAGTTTAGAGACAGATTTAGGAACGGAATTTATAAATTCGGTCTCTAATCCGTTGTTAATTAGAGACCGTTTTAAGAATGGAATTTTCAGTTTCTAATTAACAACGGAATTTTCGGTTTCTAATTAACAACGGACTCCAAATTCCATCGCTGACCAATCAGCGACGACGGTTTCGGCGACCGATTTATTCCGTTCCTAATTCGGTTTCTGACCATTTAGCAACCGAATATCAACCTATTAGGGACGGAATTTTCTGTCCCTATTTCGGCTGATTCTTGTAGTGAAAGTTAAACAACATGTGATATTAATTAAGAGAATTCAACAAGTCTCATTCAACTATAGTAACACTCTACCTTCTTTGTTTGTTCCTTCTTTATAGCTATATCTCTACCTCATTTCTTCTACTTCCAGGATGCCCCCTTAGTTTATGAGCCGTAGGGTCCTTCAATGGTGGGGTTCCCTCGCCAAGAACCTTGACAGGTAGGGCAATATTCTCCACTTAATCTTCCATTTCCATGAGTCGCTCTTGCAACATTAATTGTCTCAAAAGCCAACTTGTGCTACCAAAATCAGCCATTGTTGTACAACGAGATAAGATTGCATCATAACGGTTCATAACTGTATTGGCGGTGCAGTCCAACTCTTCTATGCATTTCTCTCGAGTGTATATACGTTTGAAATCCTTTCTCCACTTATTCATTATGTGTTTTTTGGGAATCATCATAATGTTTAGCTCTTGAAAGACATAGAGGACGTGACGACAAACAATGCCTTTAAACTTAAACCCCCGAAGCATGTGATAAGACTCTTCATTTTTCTTGTTGTGAGTTATCATATATGTCCGAGGGTTGCTATGATGACATCCTGGAGGAATGGTTAGGTCTCGCACATTGTATGTACAAAAGTCGGGGTACTTCATATCCTTGTTTGCCTTGCAATTCAGTCTCTTTCTCTTTTTTTCTTGAGATTTATGAAAAATTTTGTCAGCGTATATGTCATGAATTTGGTTAACATATGGGACATCAGACAATATGCCACAATCCTTATGATAGCACTTAAAGTCATATTTCTCCTCTTTTTCTTTTTTTCTTTCTGCAACCAAATCATACTGAGATATAAATTGCTTCAAAGAGGTCCTCGCGTTCAAATACCCATCAAAGAAATCGTTCATGCTCTCGCTCCCTCGAGTTCTAGACTTCTCAGCCCAAAATGTATCCTTCACGTACACCGAAACCCACTTGTGCCTTATTTTATATAGAGTGCACAACCAGTTGAGGTTGTACTCTCTAAATTTCCATTCTTCTATCATGAGATTCCAAGATTCTTAAAATTCATCCGTAGTTATGGAGTCATACACTACATTCTTCATCATCTGAATGATCTTTTCCCGATCTTTAAGTACTACAAGTTTCTCCGGTAACTTCTTCATGATTTGCTACAAGCACAGTATATGCTATATGCTTTGCATTGGAAAATATTTTTGCAATAGCACCACCTATGGATGGGCACTGGTCTGTAATAATGGATGGTGGCTTATTCCCCACATACTCTAACCATGTTTTAAAACACCATTCATAACTGTCCATGGTCTCATCAGCAAGCAGGGCATAACCCAATAAAATCGAGTGGTCATTATGGTTTACCCCCAACAAATGGTGCAAATGGCATGTCACACTTATTGGTTAGGTAAGTTGTATCAAATGTAATCACATCTCCAAAGTATTTGTAAGTGGTTCTAGACCTCGAATCAACCCAAAAGACATGCATGAGTTGATTATTGTTACCAACTTTCATTGCGTGGAAAAAACTCATATTTTTTTTGTCTTTGCAAGAAGTATTGAAGTATTGTCTTCGCATCACCATCCCCAAGTCTAAGTCTTCTTTCAGCGTCAATGTGATTTATTATATCCTTTTCTTCGTATGGCAATCGATCAATCCCACCAATACGCAATGACTCTACCATAAATGACTTGCACACAGAAATTCCTGCTTTATCATACACTAGCAACATTTTCTTTATTATATCGCTAATAAAGTTGTTGCACTGGTAGACTTTAGACTTCCATGGGCTCACTGCATGATTGTGTTCTAGGAAACACTGTGTCACGTGCCACTCCCCATCATTGGGGAATAAACGTACAACCATTCTTGTTTTGCATCCGGATCATGAATATAAACCAGTATATTTCTTGTCATCAGTGCGCCCTTCCTTACACATGTAAATACACGCTTGAAACTAATGTCGTCTTTTCTTGTAGAGGACTTTATTTTGATTTTGAATCCCTTACTCTTCGCATATCCCTTAAATGTTAAATGTGTGTCGTCATGCCTGCTAAAGGTCATTCCAACTTGAGGGACAACAACTTCAACTTCATCATCCTTTTTAGCATCACCTTCAACATCACTAATCTCATCTTCACAACTCTCTTCAACTGTTTCTTGTGAAGACAGGTTCGACTGTGCCATGACCTAATGAAAATAAAAATGTATCACCATAGACAATTGTTATTGCTATGGTTTCGAAGAAATACAAAGTTGGTTTATAAGAATTTATTAACTTGCTAAACCTAACTCAGTAAATACCTGCTGAACCTAACTGTGTGTAAACCTAACTCTGTGTAAACCTTTTGTGTATACATATTCACCAAGAGTAAATGCAACCCTAAATAATAGTTAATGCAATGAGTAAATGCATTTCCATCAAAAAAATGTGCTTCATAACCCCATTTACTAACCCCATGTACTATAACATACAATCTGACATTAAAGGCATCGTTTGCATTCAATCACCCCATTTACTAACCCTGAACCGATAAAGTGAGAACAAAAGGGGGTTTACCATTACCTCTGGCTTCGTCTATGGTTCTCTCTTCCTTGGATTCAATTCAATCAACATTGCATAAGAACCTTTAATGGTAGTCCCAAAAAAAATAGTTCTTTTGTTGCAGCAGACAATCTCTGTGAAGAAGAGGAAGAGGACGGCTTATGGTTGGGATGGGTGAGTAGGTGGTTTTGGTGGGGAAAATTTGAATTTGGCGCCTAGATTTCGAATCTCCCGCTTATGAAAATGGGGAAAGCAACTAGTCTTGCCTAACGCACGTCTAATAGGGTCGTACACTGCACAGTCACATCTCTATAGCATGTACTAACCGAAGCGACATTTAAAGAAACAAACAAACAAACAAACAAACACTTAAAACTCAGTCAACACAAGCGTGTGATTATAAAGCAGTCATGGGCGTCTTTTTTAGCTGCGCTATATGCACCCCAGTGTCTTCTTAGGGCACCCCAAAATACATGTAAATTGGTATACTATTGAGGTGCCCTCATAAACAATTAGGGTGCACATAGCGATGCTCTTTTTTTAGACCCACTATGTGCACCCCAGTCATTACTTAGGGCATCCATCGAATTTCTCATGGCACCCCTAAGTTAGACGAAAATGTTCTTCATCAATGTGAGGCACCCCACCACCAAATCTTCTTTCGCACTCCTTCCCATCACAAATCGACACCTCAATCTACCAAATATCCTCATTTTCTTACTCGTTTACCCCTCGATTTGTTGTTTTTAAGGTCGGGTGAGTGTTTGCAGTGTTTGCAAGATGAGGGTTTGAATGATGACTTGTGGTAGATGGTTGATGTTGAATCGTATAGGGTTCGAGAGTATTTTTCGTTGAGTTTGTTGTTCCTTTATTTCGTGTTGTTATTGTCTTTCATGGGATTGTACCCACCACTGAGTTCAACTACAATTCCGTAATATTCGGCCACACAGGGCCGAGACTATTGAGTAAGTCTCGGAACTGCATGAACGAGACTTTGCAGTACATCTCGGTACCCGGTAACCGATCGAACAAGTAACTTATTTCACAATGGATTTGGTTATCAAAGAGATCGAAACATAAGAGGATGTCCCGGTTGTTGGTAACCGAAGCATCCTCTTCTGTCTCGGTACCCGGTAACCGACCGAACAAGTAACCCATTTCACAATGGGTTCAGTTAGAAACAAGACCGAGACATAAGAGGACGTCTCGGTTGCTAACAACCGAGACGTCCTCTAATGTCTCGGTCCTGTGCGTCTGACACTTTCGTGCATGTGGTACATTTCAAAATGCGAGAAACCCTAAACATAAAAAAGTCAAAACACATCAAAACTCATGCTTCCAACCCTCAAAATGGGGTGGTGGGGTGTCCAAAGTTGTGTCCAACCGTCGACGAAGATGACGGGATCGGTTAAGAGCACAAGGGTGGTGGAGTTCTGTGCTCACACATCAAAATGGGATGGTGGGGTGCCCAAAATTGCGTTTCTTTTTAGAATTAATATTCGACATAGAGTTGAACATAGTAAGCGCCATAGGACACCTCAACGATGACAACAAACGAAAGTCCAACAACTCGATTTGATTTTTTTTTTTTTTTCTTTTGTGAGAACGAGTACCAGTTCGTAAGCGCAGGTGCAGTACAGGTGTCATGCGGAGGTGCGAACTTCTCCCATAACGGCAGACTGCAGTGCACGATAAGCCACTCGATCGTTACTGGCCGAGAAGACAGTCAGCTTTTCCAGTCTGTATACATTTACGGTGGGACCCACACGTTGTTTTTGAAACTCTGGAAACTTCCTTGGCTCCGCAACGTTTAACCCCAAGAGATCTCTATTTAAGCCCTCGTGAATCCCCAATCTTCTTCAAACCATTCGTTCTTCAATCGACATCTCAATAAACAATCTTCTCTCTCTCTATTTCAGTTCTCAATATTCGACAATGGAGGGATTCGGTGTCTCATCAAAGGCTGTAATATTGGCGATCTTCGTGGTGGCTGTTCTGTCGGTTGTTTCATCTGTGTCCGCTCAGTTTGACGCCCCTTCTCCTGCGCCCTCGATGGACACTGGATCAGCATCCTCGACGCAAATCTCGTTCGCTGCTCTGTTCTTCTCTCTTGTGGTTTCTCTTATCGCTCTCACGAAGCACTAATGGATAGAGCTCATGCGCCGTGTAATGGCATTCATATTGAAAATGGGGGAGAATTTCGTTTTGGGAATTGAGGGGGCTCTATTATGTAAAATACGAGCTAACATTATTGATTCATTCTTTGTTTTAGTGATCAGATAAATATACTTTATCTCTTGTCTATATTATTTATTCTTTTAATAAATGTTGAGTTTTCATTTTTATTTTTTATCATTTTTTTTTACTTTAAACTCACCTGCTTGTTAAACTTTGTATTTTTAGTCGATCTCACCAAAGATGTTTTAGCATTTGTATTTTTTATCATTGCCAAAAAGTTTGTGACTACGCACTAAATTTGCATCTCATTTCAAGGAATGTATACCATATATATATATATATATATATATATATATATATATATATATATATATATATATATATATATATATATATATATATATATACATGTCAAAGTGTATGGATTTCATAACTAAAAAAAGACGTGATGTATTATCAACAATCGGATTGTATCCAGGCAGGGACGAAGCCAGACATCTCGTGGAGGGGGGCAAACCCTCCACATATATTATCAAGTGAAAAAAATGTAAATGATCGATATACATAGAAAAACTACGAACATGTAGTAAATTCACATAATTATCGACAAGTATTAACTCCAATAGTTTGATATGAGGTCATATGTGCATAAGCTTAAGAGTTAAGTTTTTGTATAGAAGTAACAAAATTGAGAGGTAAAAATTGATTTTATTAAAATAATCATACACTCGTGCATGAACATGCATATGTCCTTGACTAATTAATGCTTGCATATATGTAAATGTACAAATTTGAAGTGTAATTTGAAATATTGCTTTACAAGTCACTGCTAAAAATCAGGAACATGCAGTCAAAGCTTCTAAGGTGAGATAATAAAAACATTACTTACCAAAAAGGTAAAGACCTGATTAGATTCTCACTAAAGTCAAAAAATAGAAAAAAAAAAAAAGAATCGAGAACATGCATGTGACACGATTTTTTGTCTTACACTTTAAAACAGTTAGGAAAGGGGGGCAATTAGTCAAAAATTTAAAAACCAAAGTAAAAGTTACATAACATATAAAGGGTTAGGGTGATGCCAAGGGCGACCATGACCCCCCTCACATTGGCTTTGGCTTCGTCCCTGTATCCGGGTGAGTTCCCCTTATGTATCAAGTTCAAGTCTCATGGATGGAATAAACGAAATTGGAAGTACCCTAAACCCTAAACCCTAAACAGTGCTCAAGAATATTTCACAAACGTCTAGATTGCACGAAGTCGGGATTTTTTTGTCAAAAAAAGGTAGTGATTTTTTTTGTAATGAGAAACTAACTAGTTTGCACTCTTGACTCCAACCTGAGTCAAACTCTATCCTTACCTTCGACAAGTGACATCTTGCTCATCTCATTTTATCATAGATATTTTGGTCGAAATAAATTAAATATCTTTTAATTTTTGGAAAAAAAATTGTTGTTTGAAATGCCATTACTAAAAATAACTATCTTATACCCTTCTTTTGATAACAAAAAAAGCAAATAAAAATAACTACCTTACAAAGAAACAACTAAAAATAACTACAATAATACTAGGTTTAATTTCAAATTTCATTAGATTTTTAATAGGCCAAATCTGTTTGATTTACAACATGGATAAATTTTTTCTTGTTATACTTAACTTAATACATTTGACTATGTGCTTTTATTTAAAATCTAAGTAAAGTTTTGAATTTGAATTGAGAAAAATGCTACAATAACACCCTAAAGTCACCCTGGGTAACATGACGTGTGTATCTGTGTCTTTGAGAGTCATTCATGTACGCCTCGGGATACACGTCTACTTGATATTCATTGGGAACTATGTGCGCGTACCCATTTTTATGTTTTTACGTGGGGCACCCCACATGCCACACCACCTCAGCATGACTTTGAAGTGTCACTGTGGCATCTTCCTTGAATTAATTAGTTGGCTAGAAAAATTATATCAAAAGTGTACATGTAGAAAGAAAAAGAACCTTGTATTTAGTTCGAAAGAAAGAGAACCTATATTAGTTTTTGGTTTAATTTGTGACCATGGCGATATCACGATATATAGAATATATAGCGAAGCAGGTGTGTCTAATTAGTATAATATGACTACTGACTAGCACCCAAAATTACCAAAAAGATACAATTTATAAATATCTTTGTACCTCCCTTTTGCTTTTCACGAGTAATTATGTACATACTATATTCCAGTTGACCCTCAACAATACATATGATTAATAATGAGTCAAAACTATAGCTCGAAAAGTCTATTACGATATCAATTAGCTGAGAATTCCTTCAATTTGGTGCCTTTGGTGATATTGTAGAATCTTATATATAAAAATCAAAGCCATCAAAAAAAGAAAACTGAGAAAATGAAGATATCAGCCGTTTACAAATAATTATCGTAATGCAAGCAGATTCCTTTAAGTAATTTTTTTGAAACTTTAATCAACCAAACAGAACGCGAGTTCAATCAATCAAAACCAAGCAAATAAAAAGAAAAACCTAATACCCATCAAGAAGTACCATCAAAAACCCTAAGTAATTTTTAAAACCTTGCTTTCTCTCCTAAATCCTTGTTGATTAGACTGGAGTTGTTGATTAAATTAAGAGTAGATAACAAATGAAGAAGAGAGAAATTATCAGTAGTTGTTTGAACAGATCGAGTGTTACGGGGCATAGAAACTGCCACATTTAACAAAAGGAAGAACCCAACAACGGCCAACATTGGCAATATGCCTCAATGCAGCCCCCATGCCTGCAACCACTAACATGGCCTTGCATAACCATGTCTTCTCCACCCCTCCTAAGGCTGCTCCTCATCGATCTAATCTGCCACCTTATCTGCCCCAACTATTCTTTATCACCCCGAAAATCTCTTCTCTGCACCCTCCTTTCCGCTACCCACATTCCTTCGATTTTCTCCTCGTCTCCTTTCTTTCTATTGAGAGAGCACTCCATCCATTTCAATAAGGGTAATTTAGATATTTCACCCCAACTTTTGGATTATTTTTCGTTAAGTTACAAAGAAGGGTTATTTTTCATTAAGTGATAAACCTTTTGGCTATTTTGTCAAATTTTCCTTTTAAGTTTTGCATTTGGTCGGGACTTCATCATGTTAGATGATTTTTTTACAGCCCCCTTTCGTTCATTGCATTTTTTTGTACATTTATAGTTTATACATATATATAGAATAGAGTATCACCTCCTATTATCAAAAAAAAAATATAATGATGATGAGTTCCATATCCGGCATAGACATCCATTTGTGTAACATCCTAAAAAACCAATGGTGTCCAATTGTTTTTGATTCCTCCACAATAATGCATCTAGTTCAATACCCTCTCCCCTTACACTAAGTATGCACTTCTTCCAATAGGTATGTCATCCACAAGATGCATGGGATCATCAGTTTCAACCTCTCCTTTGTCGACTAACTTGTTTGGAGACAACCAATCAAGAATTTTGCATTTCTTGCCACATATATTTGGAGGGTCGTTTTGTTGCTACAAGCAAAGCAAAAACAAAATTCTTAACTCGAATAGGCTATTAAATTTAGATGACTAATATTGTTTTTACCTGCCGTGAAAATGGAGGCAAAAAATTGGCTACCAACGAGCTCTGCTATTTGTTCATGTTTTTCTTCTAATCTTTGAAAATCACCTCGAAGCTTTCGAACCAAAATTGTGTTGAGTTGTTGCACAAATAATAGGAGTCGCTCCAAACCCAAGTCTTTTCACACGACCCTAGTGTTCAGGACCAAACACTTGCACGATCCTGTCCTTGTCTATTGATTAAGAAGCCAAAACTAACGATCTCCTTTGACATTCATTAATTTTTTCCTTCAACATTAACTAAGTATTAACAACAAATAAAATATCACTTACATAAAAATAAAAAAGCAAGTTTGTATATGCTCACCATCAATTGCACTAAATCGAGAACAATGGAGGAGTTTAATCCATGTAGCCGACCCCAATTAATTTGGGGCTGAGGCTATGTTGTTGTTGTTGTAAGCAAGTTTATATATCACATAATCATACCACTGCTTCAACAATTTGATCATTATTTGGTCGCCCCTTTTTGATTTTTATGGCCTTCAATCCACAAATTAGCGTTGTTGACATCGTCCCTCCACTTTTGGTTCTCTACAAGAACAAAAAAAAAATTGTCACAAACAAATTAAACTTGCCATTTCTTCTTCAAGTCACATAGCCTAACACTTAGAAAAGATATCAATCCTCAAAGAGATAAGGGAAATCGTCCTAACATGATGCTCGCGAGACTCATCATAGTAACAAGCCAAAGCTAGAGAGGATAGCTACGATTGTCTAGATTACGAAACAATGTTTATTATAACGTGTCATTTCCTCTCTATGCAATGCATCGGTGTGTTGATACACTCGTTGCTCCATATGCTGTGCCTATTGCACTCTCTCCATGTTATCCAACTGTTGCTTCATTGCTTGCTGCTCTCTCTGCATGTCCTCCAAAATTCGATACATTTGAAATAGTTCCCAATTTCAACGTATATTCATTGTCTTGAAAATGCATCTTCGCTTCCTTGCACAGTAATGTTATGACCAATGGGTGATATAATATCTTTGGTGGGGCCCCCTTTCAGAAAACTTATAATTGATCTTGAAATTACTTCTCCCCCATCCACATTTCGGCGTGCCAGAATGAACACCAACAATGCAGATCGCTCATAAGTAATCTCACTAGTATTCCCCTTCGGCATCAATGTGTTACATATGAAGTGGAGCCACCCCCGATGTGCACGTCCTAGATTTTTCTGTAGCTAATTGTTGCTCATTTGTCCCATCCTTGCTTCTTTTCCACAGAGCTTTCCCAAGTACGCAAACTATTTAAGCAATTTCTTACTTGTTGTAACACCCTCTATAGCCATGCTGTGGTGGATAGTTAGTTGGTATTGGAGCTTTTAAGCCTAAGGCCATTCCCTAAAAGTGAAAAGAAGCTTGCAAGTCCTAGTCAACTCATCGTATGGCGACAAAAATATAAGCTGAGGTTCACAACAAGACTCGTGCCTAATATGGAGTATTACCCACAAAGAAAGATGATAAGGCCACAATAATCATACATGACAGTAGAAAGCATCGCCAATCATTAATATAGGGCAAACATGGGCATGAAGTGAACACACATCATAAAATTCTAACTTTAGAATTGAGGTAAAATATTTGATCAAAAACTTTCCATTGGTCTATTTTACCAAGTTATTTGATCTATCAAAACATACAAAGCACTCCCCCAAACTAGAGTTCAATTGAAGTCATGCAAAACAAAACACCCAAAAACCAATTTATGGAAGTATTGCCCACCAATTAATTGATTTTGGCAATTTGGAAACATTATGTTAGGCAATCATTAAAGTAGGTCAACACATTGTATGCACACAAACAAAACATGGAAGCACTTTATCAAACAAAAGTAAGACAACTACAATACAATGTGTGCTCCCTCAAATAATCACAAACTTGACTAAAATTGACACCTCAAAAATCATGGATATTATCCTTAATTAAAATTGAAATTAAATCGTTCCATGCAATGATTGCAAGAACATTAACCACAATTGGCCATTAAAACAATTAGGAATGAAGAATTTGGTCATTGAGGCATTTCATCAAATATATACTATTAGTATCCCACATCATACCACATCTCAATCCACCAATGTAATAAGCTATCATTTACTCAAAAGCAAGCATCCCCCCATCATAAATTCAAGTAATTAAACCAATTCGAGCAATATATTAAAACGATCCTTTCTTAAATCATGTAAGGCCTTCCGAAGTCTCCATCGCCCGATATGAGTAAAATCTGGGCTGGTGGAGGATTACTTATAACCCACAAATAAAGATCAGAAAGAAGCGTTTTGTCGACATTGTTCTTTCAGCTGCACAAGTGGAAGCATACTTTAGAGAATATTTTGCACAGTTAAGACGCCAAACTTTTTTTTTTACTAGGACAACTATTTTCGCCAACCCTACAACAACATTAAAGGGTCTTCAAAGTTTGTAATGGTGGCCACTTTGGTCACTACATTGAGCCTGACCATGGTGTTGTTACTGGTTAGGTCACTGCATTCTTTGTTGTTTCCACAACAACCTGACATGCTTAAAAGACTTTACACGTTTTACGAGACATATTTTCAACTTACTAATTATTCATTTTTTTATTATAGGGTTTACATTAACCTACATTAATCACCTATAATTATATATAATTATCATCACATTACAACAACACACAATTCATAATTTACACCATATATTACTACTAACTGGAATACCTAGGCTCGATTGCCGGGGGTTACACCACCGACCAATCTCATCAACTTAGGCTAAACATAATGTTCAATTATTGGTAATCTATAATACTCTTGGGGAAATATTCCATGGCCGAAAGAAGTAGTTGCAGTTATTTTCACTTAAAACATGTATGATTTTGCCACTATTTTTTTTTAAAGTAAACTGCTTAATTATATGTTCAAATTGGGTTTTTAAGTTAAAAGCATGTCTTTTATTGTAGGTCGTCAAGAGTGAGTTCATGCTTATTATAGGTATGTTGTTTTGGTTGTGTAAAATTCAATGTTGTTTCTTTCAATTTATTTGGGATAATGTGAGTAGCATGGTGTCTATTGATTATTTGGTTATTTATTTACTAGTGATTAGTATATGAAGAATTTTTTGTTTGCAGTATGTTCACATGGTATTGTTGCTTCTGCTGCTATGAGACTTATGAGTGCTACTAGGGTGTTTAGTGGTGTTGAAGCTGATGAAGGGACTGACATTTCTTTATTGTTTTTTATAAACTTCGTGAATTTTAAGTACCACATTTGGGCTGGCATTTATGTATGAGATTCATGTATTAAGTTTTGGTCTCCTATTGATCGAAGTTGGTGATGAATTTGCTTCACCTATTTTTTAATTACTTCTCTATTAGGTCATGTTTCTACAAACTCTAGAAGTTAGTGTCACCTTAAAGATGAAATGCTCATAGCTGTTTGGATCACTTGCTTGGCTGATAAATTCATTTATTTGTTTCAGGATGCAACTCTTTATTCCTTTATATACAGACCTCAGTCTTCACGAGTTCCATAACAAGGACGACAAGAATATACCGGTAATCATACTCTTTTGGACATACAACTTCTATGATTTAGTAATTTATAGTCAACATATATGCATGTTGTGTTGTAGCTCCCTTTATTAAGATCTATTCAACCAGGGCCGGTTCTGGGGTAGGGCGGGGCAAGCGACCGCCTCAGGCCCCCACCCCAGATTAGGTCCCCAAATATCCCTACTCCCTAGTTAATGTATTATATGGTGGTGAGCTTTGGCTCTGTTGTTGGCTACGACCACTTATCTCAACCCAATTGCACGAGTGTGTCTGTTGGTGGGGCATGTTGCGTATACTATTTTGGTTGTACATAGCATTCTTTGTAATCAGCATGGAGGGTACTCTACCCCTCTAGTGTACATATTTTGATATATGCAACTTTCTGGAGCTTGTCTCCAAATTCTCAAAAAAGAATTCCTTTCCATATGCACTAGAAAGAATATAGGAGGTGGCTTCATGTGTGTCACTATCTCACTTTCTCACGTAAGGAAATATCTACATAGCTATATTTCTTTCTCTTAATAAAACCAACTTTTTGTTTTGGTTACATAAAACCGACTTTTTTTCTCTTTTAGCAATGAACTTTTGTTTTGATTAAAATATGATTAGTAACATACATAAACTCAACAATACAATTATTTGGGCAATTGTAATAAAGTAATGAACTATCATTTTTCTTAGAAATTGATTATTATTTTGATAAATCAAAGATTACCAAAAAAAGGTTAGCATTATATATATACAACAACATAGCCTCAATCCCTATATAATGTTAACATTTTTTTGGGTAATCTTTTGATCTATCAAAATAATAATTAATTTCTAAAAAAAACACAATACATTTATTATCCAAAAACAATTTAATTAATTAATGCATATGTCTATTGCTAAAAAATAATTAATACATTTATTATCCAAAAACAAGTAGTACATGTTATATCAATATTAATACTTTTATGAAAAGTTTAAGTCTAATGTAACATGGACACGCTTTATATACAAAAAGAAATGTCCAATTCATAAAGTAATATACATATAGTAATAATATAAGTTTACTTAAAAAAAGTAAAGATATAAGCATATCAAAAATAATTTGAACAAGTTAATAATATATACAAAATAATTTGTGTTACATAATTTATTTTGTAACACAAATTATTTTGTATAAGCATATCAAAAATAATATAGAAATTAATTAATTGTTACGTAATTTTTATTTCTATAGACATAGAATTATATTTATTTTTGATAGAAAATAAGTCAAATATAAAAAAGCCCGATTTATCATGTCGCCCTAGGCCCCAAAAATGGCAGAATCGGACCTGTATTCAACAGTCGTTTGTTTTCGCAGACCGTTATTCCACGATCCTTATTTTTTGAGAATCTCGTATGTTAGTTATTTCCTGAACTTCAAGATTTGTTAGTCAAACATGCTTGTTCTTGTTTTCCAAACAAACATAGAGTTATACATAAATAGTCTTAATGTTTCAGTCACAAACTTAGAGAATCTTCTCCTTATTCTCCTCAGTAGAATGGAGTGGTAGAAAGGAAACATTGGCATTTGTTATCTGTCACAATAGCCTTAATGTTTCAGTCTTCTTTACCTAAGAAATTTTGGGGCAATGCCATTCTCACATCTACTTATCTCATAAATATACTTCCTATTCAAGATTTAAAGTGGAACCGCCTACATTTGAGCAAGCACAAGTGGATTCAGCTTGGGTTGATGCTACAACAAGGAATTCTTGGAAATATTTTTTACGGCATCTCGGTTTTTGTAGAATTTCAGCTGCGTTTCTGGAAGGAATTCTCCTTAATTTTACAGTGCAATTTTTATTCTGAACACAAACCAAAGTGTTGTTATTCCTAATTGTTTGACCTTATCTTTATGTTGTTACAAATTTACAAGTTTTTAAAAATATTTCGGCCCAGATCTAGATTACATGTAGTTACTTATTTTACATGAGTTAACTGTTTGTTTGTCCCAAAAACATTCAAGTGAAGGTTACACTTTACTGTCTAGGATTAGAACTGCTGACTGCTGAGCTTAATTGCTTCCTTCTCCCTCTTCTCTCACAGAGGCCTCTCAAAACAACTGCAAAAATATATGGTGATGTCTATATTCCTCGAGTTGTTTCTGATTACAAGTTCCTAAATCCTAATGTTGGGTTTTACTCTTTATTTTGTGTATGACTAAAGAATCTATGAATCAGAATTACTTTATGTTGTACTTAGATTACTTAGTTTTATTTAACTTCTTTTTTTTCTAATGTTTCTTTTCTTGATGCTGATGGTTGTGAGCTTGTGGCGCCTGTTCATTTGCAAATGTTTATATTTATTTATTGTTATTATTTATTTTATCCATATTCATTTGATTTTGTACGTGGAGATATATGGGCTAAATATAGAGCCTGATTTGGCATGGGAGGCATTGGAAATGAGGTATGTTGATTTAAGTTGATGATTTGGCAATTCCTGTGCGATACTCTAACTGTTAAGCTGCGTTGATATTGCTATAACTTTTGTTTTGTTCTAATCAACAAAACAAATGACATCGACATAAGGAAACTATATATATATATATTAAATTTCTTTCGGATCTATGGTTATCCACTTCTAAGCTTTTCAACAATTGGTCACTGGAGGATCTCACAAGGAATTGGGTAGTCAATTTTTTTTTTGTATTGGATTGGAGACTCAGCCGCATAGAAGTTCTCATGGCATCACCCAATGCAAGTGGTTGAAAACTAAGTGGGTGATCATCCCGCTAGATGTTTTGCCACCTGATTGGCCTCTCTATAAATTAATATGCTTTAGATGAATCTCCCAATCTCTGACCCACTAAAGGAGGGACTTGCAATCTTTTCTTTTTTTTTTTTTTTCATTTTCATGAGAGGGACTTGCAATTTTGGATCAATGTTGTTGTTGGATGATGGATATTTAAGTCTTGGGCAATTAGTTGTAGTGTAACTTACCAACCAATTGGGTGGTCCAATGGTTAGTATCGGGTTGCGAGTAAGAGACCTTGGGTTTGAACAGAGGTGGGAAAATTTGTTTCTCTCCTATCAAAAAAAGTTGATGTGCAACTTCGGAATGACTGCACCATGATTTTCCTAGGCTGGATCGAGTAGGCTAGGCGCAATCCCTCTCAAATACTCCATAGCTTTGCAATCACATACGTGGCATGGCCAATAAAGCCCATGTATCCCAAGATCCACTGGCAATTGGATAGCCATTTTGAAATTGTAAAGCAGAGGTTGAAGATGAAAAGTTTTTTTTATGTGAAAAGAAGAAAAGTTTTAATTCTCTTTCAATTTCATTTTTGTAAAGAAGATTTTTTAATGTCACGGGTCTTCAAGGCCCATTTTGTTGTATAGGATGTAAATACTCCATTTACAGTGTTTATGACCAAGTCCCTTTGCATAAGTAATCGAGCTTCTCCTTGGAGCTATGGCGAATGCTATTATGTATTTCAACATCTTTCACAAAAATTACTTTGTGTATCTACTAAATGTCTCTCTAACAAGGACTGCAAATCAATCTGCAATGCGACAACCCATAACACTTCAATGTGATTATAAGGATATATGATTCATTGGCATGCTGTTACTATTGTGGAACATGAAGCCACCCCACCACTAGGATATCATGAATTTTTGTTATGGATGAGGAGGTCATGCATGATTTGAGAGATGGATTTGGGTATACATTCACGCTTGATTACACGTTTAGTGACTACAAAGCATAACTGTGCAGTTTGACAAAAAAAAATTCTAATTTTACAATTTAAGTTTCCAAGGAGGATCAATGTTTGGATCGTTGAACTTACTAATACTAGAATGATTAGGGATGTCAATGGGTAGGATATGGGGTGGGTACGTAACAACCTAAAAATTTTTGTTATTTCTGTGTGATGACGTGTACTATCAACTTGTACTCGTGTCTGTGTGACAGGACGATGACGTCGAATTTCGAATAGGGTTCGCCTAGGAAAACGTGAAGACCGTGCATCGGACAGAGGAAATACAAATACACAGGTTCGGGAAATGATTTCGTGAACGACCGGAAAATAAAAGACAATAATAAATTAATTCGAGAAATTGTATAGGTCTTTAGTAACTTCATTCGCGCATGATAGTGCGAGTCGGGTGCATGCCAGGCGTAGGAACGCCCAAGGAAACTCAATTATTAGAGCAAAAGAGGATAAGAACAAGGGGGACTCACATCAGTGAGTACACAAGAGTAGTTGGGTTTGTGGGTTTAAGGGCCACAAGATGTGTCTCGAGATATGGAAGCAGGCCAAAATGAGGACTCACGTATAAATAGGTAAGGCAACCCACTTTCCTTTTCATTTCTCTCTCATCTCTCATGAAGAACGAAAAGAAGGAGGAGGGTTTCGGCGTTTCTGAGCACGGATCGATGTCGAGAATTGACCAACTACGCGATTTAAGGTGAAATCCCGACTCCCTAAGCGTTTCTCTATGTTTTGACACCAATTTCGTGGGTTTCGCGATGTTTTCACACCCCGAGTTGGGACTTCAATTTTTATTGAATTTTGAACGTGGTTTTGTTGGGCTTGTGATAGCCGAGAAGTTTTTACGACGTGGAGACGACGACTTGGAGGTGTTTAGATTTTTGGTGATTTTCGATCGACTCGGGAAACGGGGTGTTTCCGGGCTTTTTAGTATGACTCGGTGGTGTTTTTGAATGAGTATTGAGGTCCCGACAAGGTCGGGATAGGTTCGAATCAAGGCGACGCGAGTTAGGGTAGGGAATACCCCAGACAGGGCGCTCTAGGCATGAGGCTGCACCTGGCGCCGTGGGGCAGTAAGCCATTACCCCAATGCCATGAGGGCGTCGTAGGGGTAAACCCCCACAGCGCCACTCACGACGTTTGGGGCAGTGGGCTCCCTTGCCCCACGCAACGGAAGCGCCGCTAAAGGAAACCCCCACGGTGCCACCACGATGTCCAAAATAGTACCCACGGGTAAGTTTTTGAAAATTTTGGATAAATTTGGGGAATCTCTCGGGTATCCTAATGGGTCCAAATATGACCCAATGCCCGGGAAATCAACTCGAAAACATAACGAATAAAATTATGGGAAATTAATGGAGAATTTCATTTAAATGCAGAACAAAACACTAACGCTACCAAATTGAAATGAAAATGCTTACCAGGTACTTAGTGGACCGGTGACGGGTGTGCGGGGACGGTTTGGTAGCATGTGAGAGTCGCGAGCGCGAAGTTACGCGCGGTATTTATAAGTAAAACCAACTTGAATATTTACATTATTTCATTTGTACATTTACTTGGTTATCATCTTTGTTGAGCAATACTTCCTTGTGGGTTATATGATTTATTGATTTCTCTTGTTTTGCCTATCTTTGGTGGTTTATCGACTTGGTTTTACTTGGATTCCTTAATGAGTGATCTTTTGGGTCTAAGTGGACAATATGGTGGTCACGGTCTGTACCGTGAGTACATGAATTATGGACGTGGTTAAACCCACAGTTTGGGATTGCGGTGATCATATGTTGAATTGTGTGTGACACTGCAGTGCCCGTATGTGAACTATATGTGACCTGAGGTCGTGTACCTTCTTCTAGACTGTCTTGAGTTTGTGTAGGTCCAGAATCTGTCTTGGAAGTCAAGCTGTAAACTAAGTGGCAACCTGATGGGCTTAGGACACTTAGATGCCTTTTTGCTTTGTGCTCTTGACACTCATTTATATATCGTTGAAATCTTAGTGTGTAACAACCCTAAATTTTTAACTGACTTGTGTTGCACTTGTCAGAATTGTGACCCGGCTACGTGAATACTGGACAGTATTTCGAACTTCATGAGTCAACACCGAAGTGATTTTATGATTCTTTGATTGTGTGTATTAGTATTTTAAGTATTTTACAGGTTTCGAGCCGGTCGGGCGATATTTAATTGAGTGAGGTTTCGACTAGTTAAACGGGGGAGAAAAACAAGTAAAACATACAAATAAATGAATCTTTAATTAATTTAATTAATTAGTTGGTGAGACAAGGCGAGACTACACGCGTTACGAGAGTCGGAACAAGGAAAAACGGACCAAGGAACCTCGTTTGAACGCGGAAGTTAGTTAATTACGCAACATATGGTCTATGGAATAGAAATTGTTAAAGTGACACAACATGATGATGAACAACCATGAGATTTGCATTGAGATGTGTGTGTGTTGAGATGTGATAAAGGGACAAAAGACCCATAAGCGCAACTGTTTTGAGTTGTGTAGGAAGTAAGTTGGGGGTAAAAAGGTCATTTGGCCATATATATATAAATAGAAAAAACCCTACACTATTCATCTTCTTCTTTGTTGAAACCACCGCCGCCACCTCTCTTCTTCCATCTCGGCTTCCCATCTCCCTCACTCTCGGCCTCTCCATCTCTCTTTCGGTTTCACTCACGATCACTCCCCCCTCACTGATCTCTCGGTCTCGGCTTCTCCCTCTCACTCTCGCTGTTCTCTCTCGATCTCTCACTCTCCTCGGCCTCACGCCCTCTCACGCTCTCGGTGGCCTCCTCTCCCGGCTGGAATGACCACCACCACTTGCCTTTCTACTTGTGTCACCGGGGTAAGTGTGTGTGTGTGTGTGTCTCTCTCTCGGCCTTACACGCCCTCACCTCACGCCTCCCTCTATCGGCTGTGCTCTCTATTCTCACTAGTGGGGTGCATGAGGTGATGTGTGGTATGTGTGGACGGTTTGGTGTGGTGTTGGTGTGATGAATGTGTGTGCGTGGTGACCGCGGTGGGGTGCGTGATAATGGAATGGGGTGGACGACCAACCGGGTGGGTGTGTGTGTATGATCGGTGGTGGGGTGCGTCTTGGTGTACCATGGGGGTGTGTGTGATTGTGTATGTGGCTGGTGGGATGGTGTGTGTATGCCCATGCATGTGTGTGTGTACATGTGCATGCATGTGTATGCATAGGTGTGTAATAGTTTGTGATTTTAGTGTGGGTGTGTAAGTGCATGGGGTGTACATCTCACTGTGTGTACACCACAGTGGGGTGTACACAACAGTTGTACATGTGTGTGTATAATTGGATGTTTGTAAATAAATGAAAAAGAAAAGTTATCGACAAATTATATATATATATACACATATACACATATATATGTATATAGGGATTTTGGACTTGTGTCAAGGCTCAATAAGGGCCCAACATGCACATTTCCCAATAAGGGCCCATAACTCATATAAGTGATGCAAATGAGTTGTGTTAAGGCCCAAATGAGGGCCAATGAGATAGGTACAACTTGAGGCCCAAGACAAAGACATAAAATATAAAAAAATGGGCTTAAGTATTTAGGTACAATAAAGGCCCAACAAATAAAATATTTAAATGATTATGGAGTTAGAGTTTGGATTCAACAAGAGCCTAAAGAGGTACAAAACGATGTTAAAGTTCATAATCTATGAAAGTAGGAACATATTCACCGTATCGGGGAACTTTTCCTAACGGTTCGAGTCGCCTAAACAAACGACCCTAAAACGAATTTATAAAGACTCACCTTAAGACTAAATACGAGCCTTAAACTAATATTCGAGATTTAAAACTTTATCAGGTAGTCGAGACTCACGGGGAACGTATTAGAGTTTCGGAGTGAATACCGGGTTGCGATTAGTTCAGGTAAGTACATTTGCCACAAGCATTTGTACGTTTGTAAGCCAGTAAGAAAATGCCATGTGATTCATTATCATTTATTCAGTCTTGTTATGCTCTATTATTGGTATTCCATTCCATTTCTTATTGTGTGTTTCCCGGCGTAAGTGTTTCGTCTCAAAAGTACTAGGACCTGCACTAGAGGGATAAAACGTGGGCACTTGTGCGCACGAGTGTGTGACCACCCTTAGTGACCGTGTGACACCGAGTACTGGGTGGGTGGGTTCGAGTCCCTCCCGTCATAGCTGTGCCTTCGCTTGTGTCGATGCCCGGGAAGACCTCGCGAGGTCTTCGCTGTTATGCTATGATTTTAAACCACTTATGGGCCTCTTTTGATTCCTTGGAACACACTTGACTTTCGATTGACATGTATTAGTCTGTTTATCATGCACCTTGTTTATTTAAATTCCTGTCTTTTTATTACCGCATGATATTTATACTGCTTTACTTGTATTATCATGAATTACTGTTATCTTCTTCTGGCATTACATTCGATTTTATTCAGTTACTCACCGTCTAGTTTGTGACGGTGGGTGCAGATAGGGCGGAGAGCAGCAAGGGCAAGGGACCCTGCCTAGGTGATTTACTGTGAGGATTAGCAGCGACATCAAAGAGACTCTTTAATAGGTGTTTATATTTTTGTTGATGTGTATATCGTTTTATATTTACATTGTTGGGATGATTGAACTTGGTATTTCTTTTGTGAGACTGGTATCATGTATATTTACCTATCAAATTGTACATGAATACCCGGGGTTTTCCACACTTATAGAATTCCTCTACTTCCTTTGATTGAGTTATTTCCCCTTTGTTTTAATTGTTTAGTCTTCCGCTATTTACTATTGCAATAACTCTTTCATAAATTACTAAATTGATTAAATTGAAGGCTGACTAGGCTCGTCAGGTTGCCGATTGATGACTCGGGGCTTGTACGGGTCTAGGCCAGGCGTACCCAATTGCATGGGAAAATTGGGGCCATCACAGTTGGTATCAGAGCGCAAGGTTCTAAAGACTTTGACTCTTGATTTAAGTTCATAAAACACAAGCCATTTAAACCAGCTGAAGTTAGGAATGGTTGAACTTAGAGTGGAAAACCCTACGATCCTAATTAGAACTTTAGATCGAAGGGATGAGTCGGATTTAACTTTGTACATATTATGATTGTTGTGTGTATTATATCGTATTGGTAGTTATCCATTGATCCGAGAAAGTCGTTTTCTTGTTCAAACGACAATTGCGGATTAGCCAGGTTCGAGCGACGATATCGGTATGATTTTGTCATGATGCCTTGAGGAGATACATACATTGTCTCAGAGAGCTGCGACGCAGGACCAGATATTTGATGAGTTAGTGCGGTCACTGAGGACACTCGCACAGGCTACTACGACGCCATCTACCCCGACTACGTTGCTTCCTACGAATACTACTCGGGGAGTTGAGATTCCGATTGCTGCGACGTTCGCGACTCTGATTTCGTTAGCGACTATACCTGAGGGAACTGATGTTGCGTCAGTTGCGCAAACTGAGTCTGAAACACCGCCAATAGCACAAGCAAAGGAGATACCTACTACATTAGCTACACCTGCTGCCACTGTTGATACTACTTCAGTTACGACTCCAGCAAAGAGCTCGGGAGCCACTACCAAGGCTAGGTAGTGGAGAGAGTTTAAGAGGCACGACCCGTTGAAGTTCTATGGTAGTACCAACATTAGAGCGGCAGAGCTATTCTTGAAGAATCACGAGAAAGTTCACACCATCATCGCTACTGATGAACGCATGAAGGCGACGATCTCTTCGTCAATGTTGCAGGGGGAGGCGGACGATTGGTAGACGAAAATTGTTGCTACCCGAGGCATTCCGAGAGATTGGATCGACTTCAAGACTCAATTCAATCAGAAGTACTTCCCGCCGACTGTTTTTTCGAGTGAAAAGGAACGAATTCATTGCGTTAAGGTAGAGCGCAGGTGAGTCCGTGATGGAGTTTAGGATTCAATGTTTCTTTTGGTACGAACTGGTTTGGTGCATTTCATGTTCGGGTTATAATACGAGAAGACGAAATTGAGACCTTTGTGGGTAGCGTATGTGGTAGAGCGAAACAGGATGTCGACGCTGCTAAGATATTGAATCACGTACGAGCATTTGTTACCCAAGGTTAGATTTTAGGACGCGTGTTTTAGAGCAAACGGTGATGCAATTGATTTCAAGAAGATTTAAGCTGTGAGATCCCTTATGCATTCGAATGTCCGAAAGTTTGCGAGAAGAACTGATCAACCCACGACCTGGAGTGAGTTGCGATCGTGTTCGCGCTGAGGATATGAGAACGTCACCGGTACAATGCTCGTTCGAGTTACGTAATGTTCCTGAGAACTTGAAGCACCTATTCATTCAAAGGGAGCTGAACCTGACACAAAAGCCTTGGTCTAAGTTCGTGAAGGATTACAACTTTTTGTTTTGCATAGCATCCGAGGAAGACTAACGTTGTTGCTGATGCGTTGCGCTGCAAAGGATTGGATGCGGAGGTAGTCGTGTGTCAAAGAACCTACGAGCGTGGTTTACGTGAGGCAGTCAAGTTGATGAGTTCAGCGGACGTGCCGATGACTACCATGACCTAGATACGTGGTCAAACGATGTTGTAGACCGTCTCATTTGGCATTGTGCACGAGGGACAGCAAGACGATGCGTCATACCAGCGGTGCAGTGAGATGGTGGATAGTTCAGATTGCCCAGACGAGTCGGTCGACAAACTCATGCTAGAGGTATCGCGGGCGACTGGGGATTCCATTGGTGACTGATGTGTGTGAAGAGTTACTTTAGGAGATTCACCATTTCGGTTTTGTTGTGTATCCGGGTCGACCTAAGATGTGCGCCGATATGCTACATTCTTTTGGTGGCCAGGGATGATTTCCGAGGTGTCGGAGTTGTTCGAGCATGTAACATGCCAGCGAGTAGAGGCTGGGCATCGACGACCTGGAGGACTACTACAGCCCCACCCATTTCTTGATGAAATTGGGTACATATGGATATGGATTTTGTTAATGGTTGCCCCGATCTCCTCGTGGTTACGATAACATTTGGGTAGTTGTGGATAGTTTTGTTTGAGACTTAAGAGTGCCCAGGAGTGGCAGAAGAAATACTTGTCGAGTATCACGATGAGCTTTAGTATGATTCGGGGAGACTATAAATATCTGAAGGTCTCTCCACTGAAGGGTCACGAATGGTTCGGAGTCAAGAAATGACTCACTCTGAGTTTTTATCGGTCTCGTTATGAGTTGCGAAGAGTCGTTAATCTAGTTTACTTATTAGATTAATTTCGGGGACGAAATTCTAATAAAAGGGGGAGACTGTAACAACCTTAAATTTTTAACTGACTTGTGTTGCACTTGTCAGAATTGTAACCCGGCTACGTGAATACTAGACAGTATTTCGAACTTCGGGAGTCGACACCGAAGTGATTTTACGATTCTTTGATTGTGAGTATTAGTATTTTAAGTATTTTACGAGTTTCGAGCCGGTCGGGCGATATTTAATTGAGTGAGGTTTCGACTAGTTAAACTGGGGAGAAAAACAAGTAAAACATACAAATAAATGAATCTTTAATTAATTTAATTAATTAGTTGGCGAGACAAGGCGAGACTACACGTGTTACGAGAGTCAGAACAAGGAAAAACGGATCGAGGAACCTCGTTTGAACGCGAAAGTTAGTTAATTACGCAACATATGGTCTATGGAATAGAAATTGTTAAAGTAACACAACATGATGATGAACAACCATGAGATTTGCATTGAGATGTGTGTGTGTGTTGAGATGTGATAAAGGGACAAAAGACCCATAAGGGCAACTGTTTTGAGTTGTGTAGGAAGTAAGTTGGGGGTAAAAAGGTCATTTGGCCATATATATATAAATAAAAAAAACCCTACACTATTCATCTTCTTCTTTGTTGAAACCACCGCCGCCACCTCTCTTCTTCCATCTCGGCTTCCCATCTCCCTCACTCTCGGCCTCTCCATCTCTCTCTCGGCTTCACTCACGATCTCTCCCCCCTCACTGATCTCTCGGTCTCGGCTTCTCCCTCTCACTTTCGCTGTTCTCTCTCGATCTCTCACTCTCCTCGGCCTCACGCCCTCTCACGCTCTCGGTGGCCTCCTCTCCCGGCTGGAATAGCCACCACCACCGCCTTCTACTACGTCACCGGGGTAAGTGTGTGTGTGTGTCTCTCTCTCTCTCTCGGCCTTACACGCCCCTCACCTCACGGCCTCCCTCTATCGGCCTGTGCTCTCTATTCTCACTAGTGGGGTGCATGAGGTGATGTGTGGTGTGTGTGGACAGTTTGGTGTGGTGTTGGTGTGATGAATGTGTGTGCGTGGTGACTGGTGGGGTGCGTGATAATGGAATGGGGTGGACAGCCAACTGGTGGGTGTGTGTGTGTATGATCGTGGTGGGTGCGTCTTGGTGTACCATGGGTGTGTGTGATTGTGTATGTGGCTGGTGGGATGGTGTGTGTATGCCCATGCATGTGTGTGTGTACATGTGCATGCATGTGTATGCATAGGTGTGTAATAGTTTGTGATTTTGGTGTGGGTGTGTAAGTGCATGGGGTGTACATCTCACTGTGTGTACACCACAGTGGGGTGTACACAACAGTTGTACATGTGTGTGTATAATTGGATGTTTGTAAATAAATGAAAAAGAAAAGTTATCGACAAATTATATATATATATATACACATATACACATATATATGTATATAGGGATTTTGGACTTGTGTCAAGGCCCAATAAGGGCCCAACATGCACATTTCCCAATAAAGGCCCATAACTCATATAAGTGATGCAAATGAGTTGTGTTAAGGCCCAAATGAGGGCCAATGAGATAGGTACAACTTGAGGCCCAAGACAAAGACATAAAAAAATGGGCTTAAATATTTAGGTACAATAAAGGCCCAACAAATAAAATATTTAAATGATTATGGAGTTAGAGTTTGGGTTCAACAAGAGCCTAAAGAGGTACAAAATGATGTTAAAGTTCATAATCTATGAAAGTTGGAACATATTCACCGTATCGGGGAACTTTTCCTAACGGTTCGAGTCGCCTAAATAAACGACCCTAAAACGAATTTATAAAGACTCACCTTAAGACTAAATGCGAGCCTTAAACTAATATTCGAGATTCAAAACTTTATCAGGTAGTCGAGAGTCACGGGGAACGTATTAGAGTTTCGGAGTGAATACCGGGTTGCGATTAGTTCAGGTAAGTACATTTGCCACAAGCATTTGTACGTCTGTAAGCCAGTAAGAAAATGTCATGTGATTCATTATCATTTATTCAGTCTTGTTATGCTCTATTATTGGTATTCCATTCCATTTCTTGTTGTGTGTTTCCCGGCGTAAGTGTTTCGTCTCAAAAGTACTAGGACCGGCACTAGAGGGATAAAACGTGGGCACTTGTGCGCACGAGTGTGTGACCACCCTTAATGACCGTGTGACACCGAGTACTGGGTGGGTGGGTTCGAGTCCCTCCCGTCATAGCTGTGCCTTCGCTTGTGTCGATGCCCGGGAAGACCTCGCGAGGTCTTCGCCGTTATGCTATGATTTAGACCACTTATGGGCCTCTTTTGATTCCTTGGAACACACTTGACTTTCGATTGACATGTATTAGTCTGTTTATCATGCACCTTGTTTATTTAAATTCTTGTCTTTTTATTACCGCATGATATTTATACTGCTTTACTTGTATTATCATGAATTACTGTTATCTTCTTCTGGCATTACATTCGATTTTATTCAGTTACTCACCGTCTAGTTTGTGACGGTGGGTGCAGATAGGGCGGAGAGCAGCAAGGGCAAGGGACCCTGCCTAGGTGATCTACTGTGAGGATTAGCAGCGACATCAAAGAGACTCTTTAATAGGTGTTTATACTTTTGTTGATGTGTATATCATTTTATATTTACATTGTTGGGATGATTGAACTTGGTATTTCTTTTGTGAGACTGGTATCATGTATATTTACCTATCGAATTGTACATGAATACCCGGGGTTTTCCACACTTATAGAATTCCTCTACTTCCTTTGATTGAGTTATTTCCCCTTTGTTTTAATTGTTTAGTCTTCCGCTGTTTACTATTGCAATAACTCTTTTATAAATTACTAAATTGATTAAATTGAAGGTTGACTAGGCTCGTCAGGTTGCCGATTGATGACTCGGGGCTTGTACGGGTCTAGGCCGGGCGTACCCAATTGCATGGGAAAATTGGGGCCGTCACATAGTGATTTTACTTATCATGCTATCTTGTATTATCTTTGTGATATCCATGCATGATGCTAGTTTAGCCATTTATTTAACACTTGAAATGCCGTTAAAACTCTATTGATATTTTTACTCTCTACTTCACTGTACTCACCGTCTAGTTTGTGATAGTGGGTAGACCGATGAGCAGACAGAGGTAAGGGGCCAGCGCTAGACGATTGAAGTCGAGAACCACGAGACGGTCTCCTCTTGCATATTGAGTAGGTTTTTGTATTATGTAATTATTTCGTTTTGAAACATGGGTTATTAGATTTTTTAGAGATCTTGGGCATGTATGACATATTGGTGCTCCATTTGACTTATTATGGTTGATATACACATTTGCGGTAGGGGTGGGCACGGGTCGGGTTTGGGCCAACCCGACCCGATATGCGACAACCCAACTCATCTCGGGTCGGTATAAAAATGACCCGTCACCCAACCCGCCACACAAGATACCCGAACCCGACCCGCTGACTCATTTCGAGTTTGTATCAACTACCATCCATAGTTTCAAAAACCACAAAAACCCTATAAAAGACATGATGACACCCGAACTCGACCCGACCCGACACTAATATGATCATACCCGACCCGACCCGACACTAATATGATTACACCCGAACCCGACCCGACACCCGATGGGTCGAGTTTTGATGACCCGACTCGTTTTCTCCACTCATCCTACTCGACCCACTACCCGCCACCCGATTCGGGTTACCCGACCCGAGTCGGGTACTCGGGTTTCGTGCCCAACCCTAATTTGCAGGGTTTCCACGCCCTAGGTTGTCTTAACTTGTGTGTCTTGAAGTTGATTGATTAGTTTGAGACTTAATTGCTTCCGCTATATCTTTGATAACTCACTAATTGATTGACTTCACTCTTAATTGCTTAATAATTGGTAAAATGGTAAAGAATAGGCTTACTAGGCTTACGCAAACTCATCGGGACTGGCTTGAGGGTGGTTTCGCGTAGGTCTAGGCCGGGCGGTGCCTAATTTAGGATTATGGAATTTGGGGCCGTCACAATACGCCTCACCCATACCGCCCCTATCCTATGAGTACCCTACCTATACCCTACCCTTTTACTCTATTTTTTTGGTGGTACAGATATGAGTATTATCTATTTAGGTAGTAGGGTACCCATGCGTATCCTTACCCACTATTAATTAAAATAATATAAAAAACTTAAAATTTAAAAGGAATCAAGTACATTTTTAGCATAAAAATGTCATTAGAACCTACACGTACACCATATTATTTTTATAACTATTACAAAACATAAATAAAAAAATGTACATTGTCTCTAATAGTTATTCTAAAATTAAAATATTAAGGTTTTCATTTAAGCCAAAAGAAGTTTTCAACCTTCAAAAACTGAAGAAATGCACCTTCAATCTTCCAAAATAGACATGTTCCAATAGTAAAACATAGTATTCATATGAAACAAAAAAAAGAAAAAGAAAAATAGTTGTGTATTTTATCTAACTTGATCCTAACATCTTCATCTTTTAATACACTTATCATATTAGAAGAAGAGCATCGTGAAACCCCCCAAATGATATGTGTAGTCGGATGTGCGTGATTTTGATGTAAGTAGAGAATTGAGAAAGTATACCTGCGTTATTTTTAGTTTGATAGTTTCCTTTTTGATAACAAAAAATCTCATTAGCCCTAATCTTTAAAAAAAGGAATGCATGAAGTCTTAAAAGAAAAAATGTTGCATGTAAAGATGAAGTTATAAAATATACATATATATAAATAAAATATAATATAAATGGGTATATGGGTTGGATAATTGGGTAAATAGGGTAGTAGATGTTAATGTCCTTACCTTATTCATAAACCCATACGCTTACTAATATATGTCGGGTCGAATAATACCCTATCCATTAAGCTGGGTACCCTTAGGTATCCAAACCCATAAGTCCAATTGCCATCCCTAAGAATGATCAAACAATGTGAATAGTAAACATGAGAAGATATTTCGCAAATTAAGTAGTTTATTGCTACTATTTTATACATGATATATATTACAAAATCTATATATCTTTCCTTCCAAAACAAATGGACTATTTCATCTTTGAAATTTAGGCCTCATTTGTGATTTTAATTAATATATTGAATTAAGGAAAATGATAATCTAACACACTTTCAACGCACAATTTGAGCGCACACCCTTATCTTTTAACCATTTCTGGCTCTTTCTTGTCTTCCCAAGTGTGGGTCCTACATTTGACAAAACACTATAAATGGCTAAAATAAGACAAGGGTGTGCACCAAAAATGTGTTACATTATCAATTTCCTTAAATTAATAACACCATCTCGACTCCTCACGTGCAAGCTTTACAAATATACATAAATAGGAAACCCTAACTTTGTTGTTCACCATTGACGACCTCACCTCACCTCACCTCACCTCACTAGATCGGCACACACCTCTTCGGCTCCCCCCTTTCCGTCTGTCGTCTCTAACCTCTAGCTTATCTCCTCTCACCCCCTCTTGCTCCCCATCTCGGCTGGCGACGCACCCCTCTGATGCTCTCGAATTTCTGCTCTAGCTATCTGGTCTCTCTTTTTTTTCTTTCTCAGGAGAAAATAAAAGAGATCCTTGGCTGATTTGATCAATGAAAGACATTTGGAGGTGTGATTGGGTTGAATGTTTTTAATAAATGAAGCAAACAATTTGATCTGTTGAATTATGAAGCTTAAGTTTTCAAAGAATTGTTTTTATAAGTCACGTATTCTTTCAATACCCAAATTCTTCCCAACAATGTAACTTAGTTGTAACCTAAGTTTGCCGACTTTCAAGTGTGCGTTTTAGGGTTTTGTTGATTCCCATTGTTTTTCTTTTTTTGCAGCAGCAGCAGCGGAAGAACGGTGAAGATGAAGATCGCCAGAGGAATGATCTGGAAACCAGGTTAGTAACTGAAATCAAATCATCAGATGTTTGCGACCTTCATTTCTTCCACCGATCTGGTCTGGTGTGTTGTGTTGTGTTTTTATCTGATTGTAAGTTCCTAATTCCTAATGTTGTGTTTTACTAAAGAAACCATGAATCAGAATTACGTTATGGTGTACTTGAATTACTTAGTTTTATTAAATTTTTTTTTTTCCAATGTTTCTTTTCTTGATGCTGTTGGTTGCGAGCTTGTGGTGCCTGTTCATTTGCAAATGCTTACATTTTTTTTATTCTAATTAATTATTTCATCGATATTCATTTGGTTTTGTAGGTGGAGTTGTATGGGCCAACTGCTGAACCTGATTTGGCATGGGAGGCATTGGAAATGAGGTATGTTGATGCATTGATTGCTCCTTCTTTTGATCTTTGTCTATTCTGAATTTCACATTGCCTTTTTGTCATTGATGAGCACAAGTTGATGATGGGGGCAATTCATGTGCGATACTCTAATTGTTGAGTTGTGTTGTATTTGTAGATTGATTTTCCATTTAATATATATACAACAAACACATAACTAGAAAGTAGGTTTTTCATAGCATGTGAAAACGGTGTGACATCATTAAAAGCATTTAAATTAAAATCGATATTTATGTCTTTTATTATTTTTTTTGAAGTAATACCTGTCTTTTATTGCATTTCAAGAAAAGTGGAATAAGTCTAAAGCTATATAAAAGCTAATTTTTAGTAGTGATTGTCATCGCTTATTGCTTGTACTAAAATTGTATAAAAGAATGTTTAATTCCTTTACAATATTGTGAAAAAACAAATAGTTGAATTTCAACAACAGAAGGGAATAAATCGTTAATTAAAAATCCTTCTTTTGCATTTATGTAAAAATAATGTTTGTATACCAACATCGTTTATAATAGTTAAAGATTTGCAACATGATATGTTATTAGGTCTCCATTTCTACAAAAAATTCAACCATTTTCAGTAACAACAAGTGGAATAAAATCAAATATAGAAAATAAATAAGTTAATTTCAATTTTATTAATAAACCAAAAACTAGATATCTAAATCAATTAATTAATCTACTTGACCATAAACATACTTTTATATGACAACTAAAATCAGAAATTAAAAATTTTAAAACAGAACAAATTATAAATACTTCATCTTTTCAACAAAAAATTAAAACGTTTTAAGATCAATTAACTATTAAGTGTTGTTCAAAAATACCATCGGCATTTTTGGATAGAAAAACTTATCAAGTTTCTTTACTTTATATTAATGATTTTGATGAAAACAAAATACCCACAAAAGTCAATCCCTCTCAAATGAATGAAAGATTATTAAAACTATGTGATCAAGAAATAAAAGATTTGTTACAAAATAAATTAATAAATCCATCCAAATCTCCATGGAGTTGTACAACTTTTTATGTTGAAAATGTTGCAGAATTAGAAAGAGGAGCCCCTAGGCTTGTTATAAATTATAAACCACTAAATAATGTTTTAAAAACAATAAGATGTTCATTACCAAATAAAAATGATTTAATAAAAAGAATAGTCGATTCAATTATTTTTTCAAAATTTGATCTAAAGTCAGGATTTTGGCAAATTCCGATCAAAAAGGAAGAAAGATATAAAACGGCATTTAATACCCCATTTGGATAGTATCAATGGAATGTTATGCCATTCGACTTTAAAAATGCCCTTTCAGAATTTCAAAAAATGATGAATGAAATATTCCATCTTTATTATGAATATATTTTAGTATATATAGATGACATTCTTATATTTTCAAAATTAATTGATTAACATTGGAAACGTTTGTGTACATTTCAAGCTATAGTAATTAAAAGTGGATTAGTATTGTCTCAAAGGAAAATAAAACTTTTCCAAATAACTATAAATTTTTTAGGATTTCAAATACAAAATCAAACAATAACTCATATTAGACATTTGTACGACAGTCAGATTTTCACTTGTTACGCTGACTATGTTAGTAAGATGGTGAGGAAGTCGACAAAACCATCACATGTATCTCTGGAGGTTTTTGAGCATTGCAAGAAGATGTGGTCTACTCCAGAATATAAAGCAAAGTCAGCACAAGCGAGCCGAAATCGGAGATCAGAGGTGGGGGAACCTGGTTCGGGTCCGTCTTTGCACGGAGGTGGATCTATATCCATTTATGAGCATTCGTTGAGACTGGTTTGTTATGGGACATACATACATAGATATATACATACATATGTATACATTAGATTCATATAAGTTTTAAACTTAATTTTAAGTTAAACATGTTTTATAGGAGAAGAAACTCGGTCAAAAACCGACTGCTTTGGAGTTATGTTTGTATCTCCATACAAAGGATCATAATGGCGTCACTTTCTTGGATCCGAGAGCAGAGACGATTGCCGTAAGAAACTATTTTACCGTAATTGTTTTTTGTTAATTATAAGTATCAATGACTTATATGACTTGTCAATGTTTAAATTCTTAATATAGGCGGCTATACACGAAAGGACTAGAGAGCTTTCACAGCTGCAGCCTGACACTCCAATTGATGAAACAAAATTATATTTGGAGATTGTGCAGCAAAATGACAAAGGGCAGAGATTTAGTCTTGGCTGGACAACGTCAGGGTCTACGATGCGTAGACCTGATGAAGTTGGACCTTCTTGTCCTATATTTGCAGATGATGAGCCATTTGACCAGTTCGAAAAGGAATTCAAAGAAATGCAAGCAATACTACTAAAGCTAGTTGATGACACGTCTGTAGATCGCGGGCAATTGCTTGAAATGCAAAGACGGTTACGTCGCATGGAACATGGTTTCATGGAGAGATCAGCTGCACAAGAAAGGCAAGATGATGTTGTTGATGATGTTGATGATGGTGATGCTGTTGCTCACAATGACTCAACGACCGAGAATAATGAATGATGATTTCTTTTTCACAACATCCAAAAAGGTTAGATTTTTTTTATTCATTTTTGACTTAATACTTATAAGTTTTTTTATTAGCTACTAATTAATGAGGAACAACTTTGATGTCTATTTGAAGGTATAACTAAGTGAGAAGTTCTCATTTGTATGTTTATAAATTCTCTATGAGTTTTAAATTTATATATACTAATTCTTATGTTTTTGTGACTTCACTTAGTAATCATGTGCAAGAATGTTATGGTCATGATCATGTTGACATGGGGTTATGAATCTTATGAATTTATTAGGAACCATTATAGAAACATAAATTATAAAACCATATATTGAATCGAGATTATTGGAGTAATGTTTGTTATTCACTAGTTTTTTCTATTGTATTCTTTATTTGAATATTGAATTGGGAGACTCAAAAAGGTTTTACTTCTAAATATAATGTTTTTTTTAGGTCTACATTGAACATTTGTTAAGAATGATTTTGGGATTGTGTTTTAATTGGTTCTACACACAAAAAAAATTGTTCAAACTATATTAACATCTTTTATTTTGTGTTTTCATATTTGTGATATTGACTATATATGCTAACTGTTAATTAATTTTACTAGTTTGTATTTATTTATTTTTTATTGAAATAAATATGATTTGTTCTTTATTATAGGTTGTCCATAAAATATGACTTTTATACATGTGAATCTCAATTTTGTATACCTCAAAGCTTAACTTTTTTTTTTTTTTTTTTTTTTTTTGCAGAAAATCAATTGACTATGGTATATATGATGGATGAATTGTATTCTTATGATGGTTTTCTTGGGAACTTATTTTGTGTTTTTCTATTTTAATTTTTTTTTTAATTTTTTGTATTGATATAGAAAGAGACAATTATTGATACACTGAGTTTATGTATTCAAATTTGATTAAATTCGATTGAAATGTATGAATTCATTGTTACCCAGATTCATTTTTGCATTAATATTATAACTTGCAAGAGTATATATATATATATATATTTATTGGCGATGGGCTCCCTGTTGTCAACTTTTTTCGTTATTTCCCCTCGTTATTTTCTGACAGCCTGTCGCTAATCCAAATTAGCGATGCTCAAAACATCGACAGATTATCCCATCTTTATTCCCGTCGTTGTTTTCAATTAGTGACCGGTCGTACAACTATAGCAAGGGATTTTTCCGTCGCTGTTTTACCATTTTTTTGTAGTGAAAAATGTCTTTTAGAACTTTTTTAAAAAGATAATAAATTATTTTGAACCCTATCATACAGAAGCAATACAAAAGATGAAGTCAAAAGTAAAAGCTTTACTATGTTTACACTTAGCCAATTCTACTTATCCAAAAATTATTCAAACAGATGTCTCTAATATAGGTTATGATCGAATATTACTTCAAAAAATTTCAAAAGGAAATGAACAACTTGTGTGTTATACATTAAGACTTTGAAATAATACTCAAAAGAATTATACTACGGTTAAAAAAGAAATTCTTGCAATTGTTTTATCCGTTCAAAAATTTTAAGCAAATATTTTGAATCAAAAGTTTTTAATAAGGGTTGATTGTAAATCAGCAAAAGAAATACTTTTGAAAGATGTAAAAAATTTAGTTTCAAAACAAATATTTGTTAGATGGTAAGCTATTTTGAGTATTTTTTATTTAGATATCGAATATATAAAAGGAGAAAATAACTCTTCCTGATTTCTTATCCAGAGAATTCCTTGTAACCCTATAAAATAATTTTTTGTTTCAGATCATCATGGATAAAGGTAAATCTCTTTTCGCTTATCAAAGACAATAAATTCTCCCCATTATTCAACCAGTACAATAATCTAGCCTCCAATTCTGAACAAAGATCCGGTTATCAGTTGAGAAGCTATTTTTTTGTTTATCCTCTTGAGTATCATCATCATAATCTCACTTTGGATATTCAAATTAATGCCATAATTCATAATCCTCATAATTTCATCACAAGCTCAGTTATTTTTTACCATTTTAAAATGCCTAATTCAGAAGAGATTGCTTATTTAAAATTCAAAATCCAGAAAGTTTTATCAAGTGATGAATGGTCTAAGCAACAGGGCATAGTAAAAATGTCTTGTCATTTTCATCAGCCAATCGTCCTAAAGAATATCAGACATACAGAAGAACAGACAACAATACTGATAAGTTACAATGATTATATTGAAGCATGGAAGGTTATACTGTTCTACAAGAAGCCAGCAGAAGGACATTCATGTTACATCACATATAAAAAATCAATAGGAATTAATTTTCTTCCATGGTTTCATCATGAATGGTTACCCTGATTTTGTTCGACTGAAGCAATTTTTCTTTCAGAAGTCAAGGCCCTTTATGAAAAGGAATGGTTAAATTTATTTTTGTTTATCTTCAAATACACTATCCCGTGGATACTAAAATGGAATTACAATACCGCAACAATCAAATATATAGAAGGGAATCCAGCTACACATTTGGTTCGAGAAATTTATGTTAAATGGCAGGATAAGTTTGATGTTAGTTCACTCAAAGAAGAAATTGAACAACTTTCTCCATCATTCAACAAAATTCCTCGGAAGTCTTATAAAGAAGCATCCTTAAAAATAAATGAAAAGAAACAGGAACCACTCAAGAATGTAAATCCTGTTCAAGTCTCATCATCATCATCATCATCTAAAGCCCCTTTAGACACATCAAGTCTCATTCTTCAATAATTAAATAAAATGCAGGAAGAATGTAGGAAAATAAATGAGACTTCAAAAAATTGAAGAAATTCATTCAGCTACATCAAAAAATAATTCAGAATATGAAGGAAGCTCAGGTTCTCCTGAGTATATTATTGACTTATATTAACTCAGACCCATGCCAATCAAGTTAATTCAGGCCTATGCCTCCAAGCCCCTGCTAGCCATCTCCAGGCTTATGCCAGCCTCATGCCCATGTCAATCAATTAATTCAGGCCTATGCCCCCAGGCTCCTTTTGCTTGCCAATAATTGAAGTTTATCAAGAATCACCGCATTATCCAGATCAAGTGTTCGAAATGACATCCAGTCAATAAAGTTATAATGTGACAAAAAGAAGTCATTATCATGTTTTGTTTTTTTATGTAAATTATTGTACGAAGAATCTACTTTAAGAAAAAGTAGATGCATTTTTATGTCGTATCATGTCAACTTTATGTCATCTTATCATTAGGTCATGTCATCTTATTTTTAGGTCGTGACATCTTTATGTCAAGTCTTTGTCTTTATGTCAAGTCCTTATCTTTAAAAAATCTACTTTGTTAAAGTAGATGCGTCGTCATCCACTAGTGACCAATAATGGTGGTCACCTTGTTGTAAATTTTTCTCTATAAATAAGAACGCGAATGAACTTACGATTCATTTGAAAGTTTAGCTTCAAAAGAAATTTCTTAAACTTCTTTCTCTTACCAGTTTAAGTTGTCTTCTCTATCTTTCATCATAGATTACTCTTATCATTCTCTTTATTTTAAGAATCCAATTTATCACAGTCTCTCTCTTGATCTCGATCCTCACCAATTGGTATCAGAGTCATGTTCAAGTGAATCAAGTTCTCCATTTTCTGTAAGTATTTAATGCATTTGAAAACGTTTTGATTATGATTTCTGTTATGATTTCGAAAAGGATTTTAAAAACTTACTACTATGAAGATTCTTTTGAAAGATAAAATCTTGTTCTCTCTGTTAATTTATCTTGTGTTTAACCTTCGCAATTTGAGTTAGAAGCTTTCCTAGTCGTTATAAGTCTAGCAGATGGAGACTAAGTCTAGCAGTAAATCGTTGACCAAGCTAGAACTCTAAGAACCCAGGCAAGACATGAGTGAATTATAGAAGAAAATGAGATCTTCGTTTTCATTAAGAAAACATAGTTCTAAGTTTGATTCATCCACTTCGACATCAAAATCTGATCATAAATTAATAATAAAGCCAGAAAAATGAAATCAACATTAGATTGAAGAAACATAAGTGAGATATCATATGCAAATATAGAACAATCATTGCAAAACTGGAATTTGCCAACTATAGATCCAAAACAGATATATACTCATGAAACTTTTTTCAAAAATCAAGATTTTATAGTTAAATTAGAAGAAGAAACTAAATCAATTGATGTAGAAGGTCAAGAAATACTTTTAATCACTCCAGAAAAAATAAATATATATAAAAGAAAAATATAAATATTTGCATATATGATTAATACAAGTAGCAATACAATCATTAACTGCACTAGGACTAAATACTTCTGTATTAGCATCAGTAAGAGACAAAAGACAGTTTAATGATTCATTATTATGAATAATTGAAGGAAGTTTGTCTGAAGGGCCCATTTTCTTTAATTGTTTTTTCTAATTTCACAATTAGTTTACATAATCAATTTGCACATGAAGCTTCAACATTAAGTTTATATACTCAAGGGTTTGAAATGAAAGGAATATGTTCAAATGTTGCAGTAGTTTATCAAATTTACAAAAAGGAACTTTAACTTTATTTTTAACAAATTTAACAAATAAAGTAATAACTAGAAAACAATTAAATTGAAAAGATATAGATATACCAAAAACATGTTTAATCCAAGATACAAACAAAGAAGAGAATCCTGTAGATAAAACAAATGATCAAATTCATACTATAATAGCTCATGATGATGGACTAGTTGAAATAAATTTTGCTCAAAGAAAATTTTGTTCTACAATTCCATCTTCATTAAACACCGAGACTTTTTATAAAACCCAACCTGCTCGTGCATTAACTTCAAAATTACCAGCACATGTCACTTATCCTGTTACACCTTCAGAAGATAATGTTTCCATAAATGATTTTAATGATTATTAAGTTAATATGGTTAAAATAGATTATGAAGAAGATTTTGAAATAGATTATAAAAATCTAGAAGAACAATTTCTTAAACATCCATTAACACCAATATTTTGTAAAGTTTGTCCAAAATCTCAACAAGCAATAATTAGAGAAAAATATTTTACCTATATAAAAAATAATAAACATAACATACAATTTTTTGATTATTTAACTCAATCTTGTCCGAAAATAATACATAAGATAAATACTGTATGAGAAGGATTAAAAGGTGAAAAATATATGCAGACTCATCCCCCATTAACTTCTATAAAAATAAAAGAAGACATTAAAACAGTACCATTAAAAAATACTTTTGACGAAAAAAAAATTCATATCAAGAAGAGATTTAAATCATTTAATCGAATAAAATAATTATACAAATATTTTTTATCTACTTTAGCAAAAACTTCACATAGTGCCCCCTCTACTAGTAAGATTGTAGAAAAAAATCATAAGTCAAAAGGTAGAAAATGAATCAATATTAAAAAACCTATGATAAAAGATAATTTAAGAAATTTACCTATCATAAAACTAAATTATTCAGAAGAATTATTACAGACAATAGCATAAAAAATTAGTACATTACAACTATGTTATCCAGACCCTTCACTCTAACCCAAAGTACCCGTGTCGGACACTTGAAACGAGTCGAACACTTAAAAAGACATGGATACTCCATTTGAAGACCTCTTTGTATAAAAAGATTTAAAATGTAAGAGAATAAAGAAAAAAACTTAACAAGAACTTTCTAGTGTAGAGTAAGAAATGAAAAATGAGAAAAAATATAGGTGTGTAAGCTATTACATATATGTAATATATGTTATTACATATATATAAGCATATGTCACGCAAGTTTTTGACACTTTTTGTCGAGTCTCCGTATCCTTAAATTAGAGAATAGGTGGATCCGACCTTTAGACTCGTACCCGTATCCGACACCCACACCCGAGTACAGGTAACATAGCATTACAAATAAATCAAAAAGATAAGAAAGAAAAGATGCCTGAAAGAAATATCCTAGAAGAAAACCAATCAATAACATCTGATAGCTTATCCGAAGAATCATTAGAAATTAGCCTAGTAAAAGTAACAGAATCTAGTATTGAAATGTCATCAGATTTAGATATAAACAAAATTCATTATTCTAAAAGACATGAAACCTATAACACTAGAAAAAGTAAACATTATTATTCAAGATCATCTCCTGTAGATATGATATTAGAAGAAAAGAGAAAAAAGAATTAAGTATGAAGGAAATTTGATTTATGAATGGAATATAGACAGATTATCAGAATACAAAGTTGTACAAGTAATGCAACAAATACTAACTTATTCAATTGCATGTAAAATACAAAACCATCAAGAACCTAATATAGTAGGAGCAATAGCCACAAGCTTTACTGGACAAATATATGGTTGGAATAATTCTTTATCAACTAATCAAAGAAATGAAATTTTACAATCAATATCCAAAGATGAAAATAAGAATCCAATTTATCACAGTTTCTCTCTTGATCTCGACGATCGGTCACGACGTTATTGGCTGAAAGAGTTTATATAAGGTCGGTATCCTCATCCATTTTTCAGTTTTTGAGGGTTTGAATCTTGCATTTGGTGTGTTTTGGTGTTGACCATGATGGTGTTTGATGATTCTCCTTTACTTAGGGCTTGGCGTAAATCGTTTGGTGTTTTAGTGTACAATAGATGAACAAAACCCAAGTGAGGATGAATCGAGGCAGTTGAAGGTGAGTTTTAAAGTTTTTTTTAGGTGTAGGGTTTTCCAATATGTAAATGTACCATGTACACGATTGTTTCGGCCATACAAGACTGAGATTTCTGTAAATATATCGGTGACACACAACCAAGACTTAAGCGTAATTCTCGGTAGTAGATAACCGAACATTTTTTGTAATGGGTTGCTAGTGGACTCGGTGGTCATGTGCCGAGATATATTGACTGGTCTCGGTTGTGCCTTACCGAAACTATCCTTTACGTGTCGGACATGTACTACCGAAAATTATGTTTTTAAGGATTTTCTAACTTCTAACACCGAGTACTTATGATATTTGACTTTTTCTTGCAGGATGTACCATCGACAAGTGCATTTGAAGATATCTCTTATCTTTTCAAACGGGAGGCATCATTTCAAACTAGAGAAGAGGCACTCGAATGGGTTCAAGAGACAGGTCGTGCTAGAAAGTTTGTCCTGGTTACAAAGAAGTCTGATGCCGAAGGGAATGGCCGTAGGGGAAGGGTCACTATTGCGTATGAGAGATCCGGAATATATAGGGGTATTTCTCAAAGAGTTGGAATTGCTAAAGCTGAACTAATTGAGAAGATACCACGTAAGTTTACTTCTTCTCACTCGTTAAACTAGAAATTAAATAAATGACTAATGAAATTCTTTCCCATTTATTAATGAAATGGTGACACCGCCACATTAGAAGATGCCAATGAAGGTATAGTTGAAGCAACAGTAGAGGAAGCATATCTATAATAATTGAAGATGACAAATTTAGTATGAACAACTATGAATATGCAACTATGAATATGTGCGTCTCTTCAAAAAAAACTATGAATATGTGCATTTTAACAAAAAAAAAAAACTATGAATATGTGCATTTATAGAGAAAGTTGACAATCTTAACAATATTAACAATATGAGAAATATTAACAATATTGACGATATGGACGGTTTTTGTCTATATTGTCCATGCCGTCAACAAGCATTATTGTAAACTACTTAAGAGAAAATGAGGTGTTTATTGTTATATGATCATCGTAATAAAAAGTATTCATTCTTCAATAAATTAATTTGGTAGAGAATGAAAAACTTGAGATAATTAGTATTTTTTGTCCATTGTCTATACCATCTACATTGTCAATCATTGTTACGTTCTAAAAATAAAATAAAATCTTAGGTAGTGGATATTGGTCATTTAATAAGAACCTCGTTACTTGTAACTATTAACATTGCTTTCACTATTATGTAGCGCTATTATAAAAGAACACAAGTTCTCAAGTGAAGATTAAATGGAACAATGAACAAGAACGAATACTGTGTCAAGTTAAGAAAATGGAAAGAACAAAATCGATGCAAATGAGAATGAAAGGAAGGAACAATGAGATAAACAAAGAAGAACTTCAATGTTTGATTTCAATTCTTTTCAAAACCAAAGCTATGTCTCTATTACACCAAATTGCTCCATATAAGCTTTTTCAAATACAAATACAACAAATAATTTTAAAGATAAAATAAACCAATAGCAATTAGGTGACAAGGATATGCTCTGCAAATATCAATAGTAGCAAAGCATAGTTGTCTTTCAAAGCACGCAACAGGTCCAAGATAGTAACACTTGATTTTCCTCGAGTAATGTATGTCTTCTTACTTGAGAAGATCAATCAATCCTCGGATGATGCAAGCCACGTTATCATCTACTTCAATAATAAAAAACAAAAAGCCTCTACTTTTTGAGATGTTTTACTCTCCCTCCTCAAAAAATTTCACTTCTTTACAACTTCTTCACTAATAGGATGTTGGTAAGTAGAAAGAGCTTACCTTACCTCCCAAACACTCATACATCCATGCCCTTCCTTTCCTCTGTCGAATCTCCTCCTTCAAACCTCAACCTTTTTGTCCTCTCTCATGCTACCATCAACCTTTTTTATATAGTTCCCTTTCTTTTTCTTCTTTGTCCGCCAACTTTTATAAGTCTACATCCTTCTCGTTGTAGCCTATATCCAATTAACATGTGAGGAAAAAATACAACAAAATATATAGATGGTAACCATTAACAAAAAGAAGTATTATCTAAGTAACCATTAATAAAAATTACTTTTAACGAGTAACAAATGATAGCTTGAAAAGCTATATTAAAAAAAAGCTATATTAAAATATCACAAAGCTAAGCATAATCAGACAAAGATATATCGGTTGTTTTTCAACCAAGAAAACTGATTATATATAAACAATATTGACGATATTAACAAAAATGAATATAGAAAAAAAATTAAGGTGCATACTTGTCTAGTCTGTTGAATAGAGGTATGTATGAAGAGTACAACTCAATAATGAATCTTTAAGATGAATATAATATGAAGAAAAGAAAATTGACAACTACACAAGAACAATATTACATAATTTCATATATTAACAATATTGACAATATTAACAATATTAACAATATTCACAATATTAACAAAATTAACAATACAACAACAACATCATAGTCTCAGTTCCAAATTAACTGGGGTTGGCTACATAGATCAAACTCTTTCATTGCGCTCGATTTAGTGCCATTGACAATATTAACAATATTGATAATATTGATCTTATTAACTAGAAAAGAATGAAACTACGCCACAATAACATGATTTGCCAAACAATAATCTTATTAAAAATCAAGAAACCTCAGCTCCTTCAATTCCAAATCAATTCAAAATAGAAAGCAAAAGCAAACCTCTAGTTCTCTTTCTCACGATTGAACTCAAAGAACACTTTCTCAAACGAAACTCAAATGCGAATAAAAATTTTTTTACCACCCAAACGCCTCATGCATCGACTCCTCCTTAGTTAAATCGAAACCATTGGAATAGAGAGTGCTTAAAAGTGATGAAAGTAACGCAGAGAAGGTGAGAAAAGAGGGTGGTGAGGAGTGCAATTAGAGATTAAAAAGAGAGGAGGTTAGAGAGAAATGGATGCATGAATGAGAGTTGAGAGGAGTGAGGCGGAGAAGATGAACAATGCATTCAAAGTGCATAAAAGCCTATTTAAAGTTTTTCTATCAGCCCATTTTCCGTAGATGTGGAGTTTTGTTTGAAGAGAATAAACTACTCTCAAATAGACTAAAGCTCTAAATTCTTGGTTACTGTTCTTGTTGTTGTTTTGGTTGTTTTTAGTGAGAAAGTTGTTTTGTTTCACTGTTTTATAATTGAAAAGTGGCCTGTCACTCTGCATAAAATTCATTTTGTTTTTTTTGTAAGGGAGTTGTGCAGTGAATGCAATTGATATAAATGCTTCATTCTCTCTTATTATACCCTTGTTCTCTTCTTATTAGGTTGTATCATCATTTTCCCAAAGTTTAAATACAAAGAATTTGAGACTGACATTTTCAATAACAATCAACATACTAAAATCAAGATTTTTTTTAAAAATACTATCTTCTAGTTGACTCTTAACAATACATATGATTAATAATGAGCCAAAACTATAGCTCGAAAAGTCTATTACGATATAAATTAGCTGAGAATTCCTTCAATTTGGTGCCTTTGGTGATATTGTAGAATCTTATACATAAAAATCAAATCCATCAAAAAAAGAAAACTGAGAAAATGAAGATATCAGTTGTTTACAAATAATTATCGTAATGCAAGCAGATTCCTTTAAGTAATTTTTTTGAAACTTTAATCAACCAAACAGAACGCGAGTTCAATCAACCAAAACCAAACAAATAAAAAGAAAAACCTAATACCCATCAAGAAGTACCATACAAAAACCCTAAGTAATTTTTAAAACCTTGCTTTCTCTCCTAAATCCTTGTTCATTAGACTAGAGTTGTTGATTAAATTAAAGAGTAGATAACAAATGAAGAAGAGAGAAATTATCAGTTGTTGTTTGAACAGATCGAGTGTTACGGGGCGTAGAAATTTCCACATTTAACAAAAGGAAGAACCCAACAATGGCTAACATTGGCAATATGCTTCAATGCAGCCCCCATGCTTGCACCCACTAACATGGCCTTGCATAACCATGTCTTCTCCACCCCTCCTAAGGCTGCTCCTCATCGATCTAATCCGCCACCTTATCTGCCCCAACTATTCTTTGTCATCCCGAAAATCTCTTCTCTGCACCCTCCTTTTCGCTACCCACACTCCTTCGATTTTCTCCTCGTCTCCTTTCTTTCTATTGAGAGAGCACTCCATCCATTTGAATAAGGGTAATTTAGATATTTCACCCCAACTTTTGGGTTATTTTTCGTTAAGTTACAAAGAAGGGTTATTTTTCATTAAGTGATAAACTTTTTGGCTATTTTGTCAAATTTCCCTTTTTAAGTTTTGCATTTGGTCAGGGCTTCATCATGTTAGATGATTTTTGTACAACCCCCTTTTGTTCATTGCATTCTTTTTGTACATTTATAGTTTATACATATATATAGAACAGAGTATCACCTCCTATTATCCAAACAAAAAACATATAGCGATGATGAGTTCCATATCCGGCATAGACATCCACTTGTGTAACATCCTAAAAAACTAAAACTTAATTAAGTACTATTAATTGTGGATTACCAATAATTAAACATTATGTTTAGCCGAAGTTGATGAGATTGGTCGGTGGTGTAACCCCAGCAATCGAACCTGGGTATTCCAATTAGTAATAATATATGGTATAAATTATGAATTGTGTGTTGTTGTAATGTGATGATAATTATATATAATTATAGGTGATTAATGTAGGTTAATTTAAACCCTATAATCAAAAAATGAATAATTAGTAAGTCGAAAATATGTCTCGTAAAACGTGTAAAGTCTTTTAAGCATGTCAGGTTGTTGTGGAAACAACAAAGAATGCAGTGACCTAACCAGTAACAACACCATGGTCAGGCTCAATGTAGTGACCAAAGTGGCCACCATTACCAACTTTGAAGACCCTTTAATGTTGTTGTTGTGGTTGTTTGTAGGGTTGGCGAAAATAGTTGTCCTAGTAAAAAAAAAGTTTGGCGTCTTAACTGTGCAAAATATTTTCTAAAGTATCCTTCCACTTGTGCAGCTGAAAGAACAATGTCGACAAAACGCTTCTTTCTGATCTTTATTTGTGGGTTATAAGTAATCCTCCACCAGCCCAGATTTTACTCATATCGGGCGATTGAGACTTCGGAAGGCGTTACATGATTTAAGAAAGGATCATTTTAATATATTGCTCAAATTGGTTTAATTACTTGAATTTTTGATGGGGGATGCTTGCTTTTGAGTAAATGATAGCTTATTACATTGGTGGATTGAGATGTGGTATGATGTGGGATGCTAATAGCATGTATTTGATGAAATGCCTCAATGACCAAATTCTTCATTCCTAATTGTTTTAATGGTCAATTGTGGTTAATGTTCTTGCAATCACTACATGGAACGATTTAATTTCAATTTTAATTAAGAATAATGTCCATGATTTTTGAGGGGTCAATTTCAGTCAGGTTTGTGATTATTTGAGGGAGAACACATTATATTGTAGTTGTCTTACTTTTGTTTGATAAAGTGCTTCCATGTTTTGTCTGTGTGCATACAATGTGTTGACCTACTTTAATGCTTGCCTAACATAATGTTTCCAAATTGCCAAAATCAATTAATTGGTGGGTAATACTTCCATAAATTGGTTTTTGGGTGTTTCGTATTGCATGACTTCAATTGAACTCTAGTTTGGGGGAGTGCTTTGCATCTTTTTGATAGATCAAATAACTTGGTAAAATAGACCAATGGAAAGTTTTTGATCAAATATTTTACCTCAATTCTAAAGTTAGAATTTTATGACGTGTGTTCACTTCATGCCCATGTTTGTCCTCTATTAATGATTGGCGATGCTTTCTTTTCTACTGTCATGTATGATTCTTGTGGTCTTATCATCATTCTTTGTGGGTAATACTCCATATTAGGCACAAGTCTTGTTGTGAACCTCAGCTTATATTTTTGTCACCATACGATGAGTTCACTAGGACTTACAAGCTTCATTTCACTTTCAGGGAACAAGGCCTTAGGCTTAAAGGCTCTAATACCAACTAACTATCCACCGCAGCATGGCTATAGCGGGTGTTTCAACAAGTAAGAAATTGCTTAAATAGTTTGCGTACTTGGGAAAGCTATGTGGAAAAGAAGCAAGGATGGGACAAATGAGCAACAATTAGCTACAGAAAAATCTAAGACGTGCACATCGGGGGTGGCTCCACTTCATATGTAACACATTGATGCCGACGGGGAATACTAGTGAGATTACTTCTGAGCGATCTGCATTGTTGGTGTTCATTCTGGCACGCCGAAATGTGGATGTGGGAGAAGTAATTTCAAGATCGATTATAAGTTTTCTGAAAGGGGGCCCCACCAAAGATATTATATCACCCATTGGTCATAACATTACTGTGCAAGGAAGCAAAGGTGCATTTTCAAGACAATGAATATCCGTTGAAATTGGGAACTATTTCAAATGTATCGAATTTTGGAGGACATGTAGAGAGAGCAGCAAGCAATGAAGCAACAGTTGGATAACATGGAAAGAGTGCAATAGGCACAACATATGGAGCAACGAGTGTATCAAAACACCGATGCGCATAGAGAGGAAATGACACGTTATAATAAATATTGTTTCGTAATCTAGACAATCGTAGCTATCCTCTCTAGCTTTGGCTTGTTACTATGTGAGTCTGGCGAGCATCATGTTGGGACGATTTCCCTTATCTCTTTGAGGATTGATATCTTTTCTTTCTAAGTGTTAGGCTATGTGACTTGAAGAAGAAATGGCAAGTTTAATTTATTTGTGACAATTTTTTTTTGTTCTTGTAGAGAGCCAAAAGTGGAGGGACGATGTCAACAAAGCTAATTTGTTGATTGAAGACTATAAAAACAAAAAAAGGGGCGACCAAATAATGATCAAATTGTTGAAGTAGTGGTATGATTATGTGATATATAAACTTGCTTACAACAACAACAACATAGCCTTAGCCCCAAATTAATTGGGGGTCGGCTACATGGATTAAACTCTTCCATTGTTCTCGATTTAGTGCAATTGATAGTGAGCATATACAAACTTGCTTTTTTATTTTTATGTAAGTGATATTTTATTTGTTGTTAATACTTAGTTAATGTTGAAGGAAAAAATTAATGAATGTCGAAGGAGATCGTCGGTTTTGGCTTCTCAATCAATAGACAAGGACATGATCGTGCAAGTGTTTGGTCCTGAACACCAGGGTCGTGTGACAAGACTTAGGTTTGGAGCGACTCCTATTGTTTGTGCAACAACTCAAAACACAATTTTGGTTCGAAAGCTTCGCGGTGATTTTCAAAGATTAGAAGAAAAACATGAACAACTAGCAGAGCTCGTTGGTAGCCAATTTTTTGCCTCCATTTTCACGGCAGGTAAAAACAATATTAGTCATCTAAATTTAATAGCCTATTCGAGTTAAGAATTTTGTTTTTGCTTTGTTTGTAGCAACAAAACGACCCTCCAAATATATGTGGCAAGAAATGCAAAATTCTTGATTGGTTATCTCCAAACAAGTTAGTCGACAAAGGAGAGGTTGAAACTGATGATCCCATGCGTCTTGTGGATGACATACCTATTGGAAGAAGTGCATACTTAGTGTATGGGGAGAGGGTATTGAACTAGATGCATTATTGTGGAGGAATCAAAAACAATTGGACACCATTGGATAATGCTCTTGGGGAAATATTCCATGGCCGAAAGAAGTAGTTGCAGTTATTTTCACTTAAAACATGTATGATTTCGCCACTATTTTTTTTAAAAGTAAACTGCTTAGTTATATGTGCAAATTGGGTTTTTAAGTTAAAAGCATGTCTTTTATTGTAGGTCGTCAAAAGTGAGTTCATGCTTATTATAGGTATGTTGTTTTGGTTGTGTAAAATTCAATGTTGTTTCTTTCAATTTATTTGGGATAATGTGAGTAGCATGGTGTCTATTGATTATTTGGTTATTTATTTACTAGTGATTAGTATATGAAGAATTTTGTTTGCAGTATGTTCACATGGTATTGCTGCTTCTGCTGCTACGACTTATGAGTGCTACTGGGGTGTTTAGTGGTGTTGAAGCTGATGAAGGGACCGACATTTCTTTATTGTTTTTTATAAACTTCGTGAATTTTAAGTACCACATTTGGGCTGGCATTTATGTATGAGATTCATGTATTAAGTTTTGGTCTCCTATTGATCGAAGTTGGAGATGAATTTGCTTCACCTATTTTTTAATTACTTCTCTATTGGGTCATGTTTCTACGAACTCTAGAAGTCAATGTCACCTTAAAGATGAAATGCTCATAGCTGTTTGGATCACTTGCTTGGCTGATAAATTCATTTATTTGTTTCAGGATGCAACTCTTTATTCGTTTATATACAGACCACAGTCTTCACGAGTTCCATAACAATGACGACAAGAATATACCGGTAATCATACTCTTTTGGACATACAACTTCTATGATTTAGTAATTTATAGTCAACATATATGCAAGTTGTGTTGTAGCTCCCTTCATTAAGATCTATTCAACCAGGGCCGGTTCTGGGGTAGGTTGGGGCGAGCGACCGCCTCAGGCCCCCACCCCAGATTAGGTCCCCAAATATCCCTACTCCGTAGCTAATGTATTAGATGGTGGTGAGCTTTGGCTCTGGTGTTGGCTACGGCCACTTATCTCAACCCAATCGCACGAGTGTGTCTGTTGGTGGGGCATGTTGCGTATACTATTTTTGTTGTACATAGCATTCTTTGTAATCAGCATGGAGGGTACTCTACCCCTCTAGTGTACATATTTGTGATTAATGCAACTTTGTGAAGCTTGTCTCCAAATTCTCAAAAAAGAATTCCTTTCCATATACACTAGAAAGAATATAGGAGGTGGCTTCATGTGTGTGACTATCTCTCTTTCTCACATAAGGAAATATCTACATGACTATATTTCTTTCTCTTAATAAAACCAACCTTTTGTTTTGGTTACATAAAACCGACTTTTTTTCTCTTTTAGCAATGAACTTTTGTTTTGATTAAAATATGATTAGTAATATACATAAACTCAACAATACAATTATTTGGGCAATTGTAATAAAGTAATGAACTATCATTTTTCTTAGAAATTGATTATTATTTTGATAAATCAAAGATTACCAAAAAAAGGTTAGCATTATACATATACAACAACATAGCCTCAATCCCTATATAATGTTAACATTTTTTTGGGTAATCTTTTGATCTATCAAAATAATAATTAATTTCTAAAAAAAAACACAATACATTTATTATCCAAAAACAAGTAGTACATGTTATATCAATATTAATACTTTTATGAAAAGTTTAAGTCTAATGTAACACGGACACGCTTTATATACAAAAAGAAATGTCCAATTCATAAAATAATATACATATAGTATTAATATAAGTTTACTTAAAAAAAAAGTAATGATATAAGCATATCAAAAATAATTTGAACAAGTTAATAATATATACAAAATAATTTGTGTTACATAATTTATTTTGTAAGACAAATTATTTTGTATAAGCATATCAAAAATAATATACAAATTAATTAATTGTTACGTAATTTTTATATCTATAGACATAGAATTATATTTATTTTTGATAGAAAATAAGTCAAATATAAAAAAGGCCCGATTTATCATGTCGCCCTAGGCCCCAAAAATGACAGAATCGGACCTGTATTCAACAGTCGTTTGTTTTCGCAGACCATTATTCCTCAATCCTTATTTTTGGAGAATCTCATATGATAGTTATTTCCTGAACTACAAGATTTGTTAGTCAAACATGTTTGTTCTTGTTTGCCAAACAAACATGGAGTTATACATAAATAGTCTTAATGTTTCAGTCACAAACTTGGAGAATCTTCTCCTTATTCTCCTAAGTAGAATGGAGTGGTGGAAAGGAAACATTGGCATTTGTTATCTGTCACAATAGCCTTAATGTTTCAGTCTTCTTTACCTAAGAAATTTTGGGGCAATGCCATTCTCACATCTACTTATCTCATAAATAGACTTCCTACTCAAGATTTAAAGTGAAACCATCTACATTTGAGCAAGCACAAGTGGATTCAGCTTGGGTTGGTGCTACAAGAAGGAATTCTAGGAAATATTTTTTAAGGCATCTCGGTTTTTGTAGAATTTCAGCTGCTGTTACTGGAAGGAATTCTCCTTAATTTTACAGTGCAATTTTTATTCTGAACACAAACCAAAGTGTGGTTATTCCTAATTGTTTGACCTTATCTTTATGTTGTTACAAATTTACAAATTTTTAAAAATATTTCGGCCCAGATCTAGATTACATGTAGTTACTTATTTTACATGAGTCAACTGTTTGTTTGTCCCAAAAACATTCAAGTGAAGGTTACACTTTACTGTCTAGGATTTGAACTGCTGACTGCTGAGCTTAATTGCTTCCTTCTCCCTCTTCTCTCACAGAGGCCTCTCAAAACAATTGCAAAAATATACGGTGATGTCTATATTCCTCGAGTTGTTTTTGATTACAAGTTCCTAAATCCTAATGTTGGGTCTTACTCTTTATTTTTTGTTTGACTAAAGAATCTATGAATCAAAATTACTTTATGTTGTACTTAGATTACTTAGTTTTATTTAACTTCTTTTTTTTCCAATGTTTCTTTTCTTGATGCTGATGGTTGTAAGCTTGTGGTGCCTGTTCATTTGCAAATGTTTATATTTATTTATTGTTATCATTTATTTCGTCGATATTCATTTGATTTTGTAGGTGGAGATATATGGGCTAAATATATAGCCTGATTTGGCATGGGAGGCATTGGAAATGAGGTATGTTGATTTAAGTTGATGATCTGGCAATTCATGTGCGATACTCTAACTGTTAAGCTGTGTTGATATTGCTATAACTTTTGTTTTGTTCTAATCAACAAAACAAATGACATCGACATAGGGAAACTATATATATATATAATATATATATATTAAATTTCATTCGGATCATTGGTTATCCACTTCTAAGCTTTTCAACAATTGGTCACTGGAGGATCTCACAAGGAATTGGATAGTCAATCTTTTTTTTGTATTGGATTGGAGACTCGGCCGCATAGAAGTTCTCATGGCATCACCCAATACAAGGGGTTGAACACTAAGTGGGTGATCATCCCGCTAGATGTTTTGCCACCTGATTGGCCTCTCTATAAATTAATATTAAGGGACTTGCAATCTTTTTTTTTTTTTTTTCATTTTCATGAGAGGGACTTGCAATTTTGGATCAATGCTGTTGTTGGATGATGGATATTTAAGTCTTGGGCAATTAGTTGTAGTGTCACTTACCAACCAATTGGGTGGTCCAATAGTTAGTATCGGGTTGAGAGTAAGGGACCTTGGGTTTGAACCGAGGTGGGAAAATTTGTTTCTCTCCTATCAAAAAAAAGTTGAAGTGCAACTACGGAATGACTGCACCATGATTTTCCTAGGCTGGAGCGAGTGGGCTAGGCGCAATCCATCTCAAATACTCCATAGCTTTGCAATCACATTCATGGCATGGCCAATAAAGCCCATGTATCCCAATTTCCACTGGCAATTGGATTGCCATTTTGAAATTGTAAAGCAGAGGTTGAAGATGAAAAGTTTTTTTTTATGTGAAAAGAAGAAAAGTTTTAATTCTCTTTCAATTTCATTTTTGTAAAGGTGATTTTTTAATGTCGCTGGTCTTCAAGGCCCATTTTGTTGTATAGGATGTAAATACTCCATTTACAGTGTTTATGACCAAGTCCCTTTGCATAAGTAATCGAGCTTCTCCTTGGAGATATGGCGAATGCTAATGCATCTACTAAATGTCTCTCTAACAAGGACTGCAAATCAATCTGCAATGCGACAACCCATAACACTTCTATGTGATTATAAGCATATATGATTCATTGGCATGCTGTTACTATTGTGGAATATGAAGCCACCCCACCACTAGGATACCATGAATTTTTGTTATGAATGAGGAGATCATGCATGATTTGAGAGATGGACTTGGGTATACATTCAAGCTTGATTACACGTTTAGTGACTACAAAGCATAACTGTGCAGTTTGACAAAAAAAAAAAATCTAATTTTACAATTTAAGTTTCCAAGCAGGATCAACGTTTGGATCGTTGAACTTACTAATACTAGAATGATTAGGGATGTCAATGGGTACAGTATGGGGTGGGTATGTGTAACAACCCAAATTTTTTTGTTATTTCTGTGCGATGACGTATATTATCGAATTATACTCGTGTTTGTGTGATAGGATGGTGACGTCGAGTTTCGAGTAGGGTTCGCCTAAGAAAACATAAAGAACATGCATCAGACAGAGGAAATGCAAATACACGGGTTCGGGAAACGATTAGGTGAACGATCGAAAAATAAAATACAATAATAAATTAATTCGAGAAATTGTACGAGTCGTTAGTAACTTCATTCGCGCATGATGGTGCGAGTTGGGTGCATGTCGAGCGCAGGAACGCCCGAGGAAACTCAATTATTAGAGCAAAAGAGGATAAGAACAAGGGGGAGTCACATCAGTGAGTGCACAAGAGTGGTTGGGTTGGTGTGTTTAGGGGCCACAAGATGTGCCTCGAGATATGGAAGTGGGCCAAAATGAGGACTCACTTATAAATAGGTGAGTCAACCCACTTTTCTTTTCATTTCTCTCTCTTCTCTCTCATCTCACGTGGAGAACGAAAAGAAGGAGGGTTTCGGCATTTCTGAGCACGGATCAACGTCGGGGATCGACCAACTACGCGATTTAAGGTGAGATCCCGACTCCCTACGCGTTTCTCTTTGTTTTGACACCAATTTCGTGGGTCGTCGCGATGTTTTCGCACCTCGAGCTGGGATTTCAATTTTTATCGAGTTTTGAACGTGGTTTTGTCGGGCTCGTGATAGCCGAGAGGTTTTTACGACGTGGAGACGACGATTTGGAGGTGTTTGGATTTTTGGTGATTTTCGATCGATTCGAAAATCAAGGTGTTTTTGAGCTTTTTAGTATGACTCGATGGTGTTTTTGGATGAGTATTAAGGTCCCAACAAGGTTGGGACAAGTTCGAATCAAGGCGACGCGAGTTGGGGTAGGAAAAACCCCTGACAGGGCGCTCTAGGCTTGACGCCACACCTGGCGCCGTGGGGGCAGTAAGCCATTACCCCTACACCATGAGGGCGTCGCAGGGGTAAACCCCCATAGCGCCACTCACGGCGTTTAGGGCAGTGGGCTCCCCTGCCCCACACGCGCGGAGGCGCCGCCAAGGGAAACCCCTACGGCGCCACCACGGCGTCCAGAACAATACCCACGGGTAAAATTTTGAAATTTTTGGATAAATTTTGGGAATCTCTCGGGTATCCTAACAGGTTCAAATACGACTAATGCCCGGGAAATCAACCCGAAAAACATAACGAATAAAATTATGGAAAATTAATGGAGAATTTCAATTAAATGCGGAACAAAACGCTAACAGTACCAAATTGAAACGAAAATGCTTACCAAGTACTTAGTGGACCAGTGATAGGCGTGAGGGGGCAGTTTGGTAGCATGTGAGAGCCGTGATCCCGGAGTTACGCGCGGTGTTTATGAGTAAAACCAACTGGAGTATTTACGTTATTTCATTTGTGCATTTACTTGGTTGTAATCTTTGTTGAGCAATACTTCCTTATAGGTTATATGATTTGTTGATTTCTCTTATTTTGCCTATCCTTGGTGGTTTATCGGCTTGGTTTTACTTGGATTCCTTAATGAGTGATCTTTTGGGTCTAAGTAGACAATATAGTGGTCACGGTTTGTACCGCGAGTACATGGATTCTAGACGTGGTTAAACCTGCAGTTTTGGATTGCGGTGACTGTATGTTGAATTGTGTGTGACGCTATGGTGCCCGTATGTGAACTATGTGACCTGAGGTCGTGCACCTTCTTCTAGACTGTCTTGGGTTTGTGTAGGTCCAGAATATGTCTTGAAAGTCAAGTTGTAAACTAAGTGTGGCAACCTGATGGGCTTATGACACTTAGACGTCTTTTTGCTTTATGCTCTTGACACTCATTTATATATCGTTGAAATCTCAGTGATTTTACTTATCATGTTATCTTGTATTATCTTTGTGATATCCATGCATGATGCTAGTTTAGCCATTTATTTAACACTTGAAATGCCGTTAAAACTCTATTGGTATTTTACTCTCTACTTCACTGTACTCATCGTCTAGTTTGTGATGGTGGACAGACCGATGAGCAGACAGAGGTAAGTGACCAACGCTAGGTGATTGAAGTCGAGGACCACAAGGCGGTCTCCTCTCGCATATTGAGTAGGTTTTTGTATTATGTAATTATTTCGTTTTGAAGCATAGGTTATGAGATTTTTGAGAGATATTGGGCATGTATGACATTATTGGTGCTCCATTTGACTTGTTATGGTTGATATACACATTTGCGGGGTTTCCACGCCCTACGTTGTCTTAACTTGTGTGTCTTGAAGTTAATTGATTAGTTTGAGACTTAATTGCTTCCGCTATATCTTTGATAACTCACTAATTGATTAACTTCATTCTTAATTGCTTAATAATTGGTAAAATGGTAAAGAATAGGCGTACGCAGACTCTTCGGGACTGGCTCGAGGGGGGTTTCGCGTAGGCCTAAGCCAGGAGGTGCCCAATTTAGGATTGTGGAATTTGGGGCCGTCACAATACGCCTTACCCATACCCGCCCCCATTCTATGAGTATCCTATTATACCTTACCCTGTTACTCTATTTTTTTGGTGGGACAGGTATGAGTATTATCTATTTGGGTAGTAGGTACCCGTGGGTATCCTTACCCACTATTAATTAAAAATAATATAAAAAACTTAAAATTTAAAAGGAATCAAGTACATTTTTTTAGCATAAAAATGTCATTAGAACCTAAACGTACACCATATTATTTTTATAACTATTACAAAACATAAATAAAAAAATGTACATTGTCTCTAATAGTTATTCTAAAATTAAAATATTAAAGTTTTCATTTAAGCCAAAAAAAGTTTTCAACCTTCGAAAACTGGAAAAATGCACATTCAATCTTCCAAAATAGACATATTCCAATAGTAAAACATAGTATTCATATGAAACAAAAAAAAAGAAAAAGAAAAATAGTTGTGTATTTTATCTAACTTGATCCTATTATCTTCATCTTTTAATACACTTATTATATTAGAAGAAGAGCATCGTGAAACCCCCCAAATGATATGTGTAGTCAGATGTGCGTGATTTTGATGTATATAAGTAGAGAATTGAGAAAGCATACTTGTGTTATTTTTAGTTTGATAATTTCTTTTTTGATAACAAAAAATCTAATTAGCCCTAATTTCAAAAAAAAAAAGGAATGCATGGAGTTTTAAAAGAAAAAACGATGCATGTATAGATGGAAGTTATAAAATATGCATATATATAAATAAAATATAATATAAATAGGTATATGGGGTGGATAATTAGGTAAATGGAGCAATGGATGTTAATGTCCTTACCTTACCCATATCCATTTGGGTATCTTATTTATAAACCCATACGCTTACCCAATATATTTCGGTCACATACCCTTAGGTATCTAAACCCATGGGTCCAAGTACCATGCCAACAATGTGAATAGTAAACAAAAGAAGATATTTCTCAAATTAAGGAATAGTTTATTGCTACTATTTTATATATTATGTATATTACAAAATCAATTATATATCTTTCCTTCTAAAACAAATAGGCTATTTCATCTTTGAAATTTAGGCTTCATTTGTGATTTCAATTAATATATTAAATTAAGGAAAATGATAATCTAACACACTTTCAACGCACATTTTGAGCGCACACCCTTGTTTTTTAGTCATTTCTGATTCTTTCTTGTCTTTTCAGTCGTGGACTCAATATTTGACAAAACAGTATAAATGGCTAAAAAAAAGACAAAGGTATACCTCAAGTGTGTTAGATTATCAATTTCTTTAAATTAATAACACCATCTCGACTCCCCACGTGCAAGCTTTAGTAGTATGTATAAATAGGAAACCCTAACTTATCTCCTCTCACCCCCTCTTGCTCCCCATCTCGGCTGGCGACGCACCCCTCTGATGCTCTCGAATTTCTGCTCTAGCTATCTGGTCTCTCTTTTTTTTCTTTCTCAGGAGAAAATAAAAGAGATCCTTGGCTGATTTGATCAATGAAAGACATTTGGAGGTGTGATTGGTTGAATATTTTTAATAAATGAAGCAAACAATTTGATCTGTTGAATGATGAAGCTTAAGTTTTCAAAGAATTGTTTTTATAAGTCACGTATTCTTTCAATACCCAAGAATTCTTCCCAACAATGTAACTTAGTTGTAACCTAGTTTTGCCGACTTTCAAGTGTGCGTTTTAGGGTTTTGTTGATTCCCATTGTTTTTCTTTTTTTTGCAGCAGCATCGGAAGAACGGTGAAGATGAAGATCGCCAGAGGAATGATCTGGAAACCAGGTTAGTAGCTGAAATCAAATCATCAGATGTTTGCGACCTTCATTTCTTCTACCGTTCTGGTCTGGTGTGTTGTGTTGTGTGTTTATCTGATTGTAAGATCCTAATTCCTAATGTTGTGTTTTACTAAAGAAACCATGAATCAGAATTACGTTATGGTGTACTTGAATTACTTAGTTTTATTAAATTTTTTTTTTTCCAATGTTTCTTTTCTTGATGCTGTTGGTTGTGAGCTTGTGGTGCCTGTTCATTTGCAAATGCTTACATTTTTTTTATTCTAATTAATTATTTCATCGATATTCATTTGGTTTTGTAGGTGGAGTTGTGTGGGCCAACTGCTGAACCTGATTTGGCATGGGAGGCATTGGAAATGAGGTATGTTGATGCATTGATTGCTCCTTCTTTTGATCTTTGTCTATTCTGAATTTCACATTGCCTTTTTGTCATTGATGAGCACAAGTTGATGATGGGGGCAATTCATGTGCGATACTCTAATTGTTGAGTTGTGTTGTATTTGTAGATTGATTTTCCATTTAATATATATACAACAAACACATAACTAGAAAGTAGGTTTTTCATAGCATGTGAAAACGGTGTGACATCATTAAAACCATTTAAATTAAAATCGATATTTATGTCTTTTATTATTTTTTTTGAAGTAATACCTGTCTTTTATTGCATTTCAAGAAAAGTGGAATAAGTCTAAAGCTATATAAAAGCTAATTTTTAGTAGTGATTGTCATCGCTTATTGCTTGTACTAAAATTGTATAAAAGAATGTTTAATTCCTTTACAATATTGTGAAAAAACAAATAGTTGAATTTCAACAACAGAAGGGAATAAATCGTTAATTAAAAATCCTTCTTTTGCATATATGTAAAAATAATGTTTGTATACCAACATCGTTTATAATAGTTAAAGATTTGCAACATGATATGTTATTAGGTCTCCATTTCTACAAAAAATTCAACCATTTTCAGTAACAACAAGTGGAATAAAATCAAATATAGAAAATAAAGAAGTTAATTTCAATTTTATTAATAAACCAAAAACTAGATATCTAAATCAATTAATTAATCTACTTGACCATAAACATACTTTTATATGACAACTAAAATCAGAAATTAAAAATTTTAAAACAGAACAAATTATAAATACTTCATCTTTTCAACAAAAAATTAAAACGTTTTAAGATCAATTAACTATTAAGTGTTGTTCAAAAATACCATCGGCATTTTTGGATAGAAAAACTTATCAAGTTTCTTTACTTTATATTAATGATTTTGATGAAAACAAAATACCCACAAAAGTCAATCCCTCTCAAATGAATGAAAGATTATTAAAACTATGTGATCAAGAAATAAAAGATTTGTTACAAAATAAATTAATAAATCCATCCAAATCTCCATGGAGTTGTACAGCTTTTTATGTTGAAAATGTTGCAGAATTAGAAAGAGGAGCCCCTAGGCTTGTTATAAATTATAAACCACTAAATAATGTTTTAAAAACAATAAGATGTTCATTACCAAATAAAAATGATTTAATAAAAAGAATAATCGATTCAATTATTTTTTCAAAATTTGATCTAAAGTCAGGATTTTGGCAAATTCCGATCAAATAGGAAGAAAGATATAAAACGGCATTTAATACCCCATTTGGATAGTATCAATGGAATGTTATGCCATTCGACTTTAAAAATGCCCTTTCAGAATTTCAAAAAATGATGAATGAAATATTCCATCTTTATTATGAATATATTTTAGTATATATAGATGACATTCTTATATTTTCAAAATCAATTGATTAACATTGGAAACGTTTGTGTACATTTCAAGCTATAGTAATTAAAAGTGGATTAGTATTGTCTCAAAGGAAAATAAAACTTTTCCAAATAACTATAAATTTTTTAGGATTTCAAATACAAAATCAAACAATAACTCATATTAGACATTTGTACGACAGTCAGATTTCCACTTGTTACGCTGACTATGTTAGTAAGATGGTGAGGAAGTCGACAAAACCATCACATGTATCTCTGGAGGTTTTTGAGCATTGCAAGAAGATGTGGTCTACTCCAGAATATAAAGCAAAGTCAGCACAAGCGAGCCGAAATCGGAGATCAGAGGTGGGGGAACCTGGTTCGGGTCCGTCTTTGCACGGAGGTGGATCTATATCCATCTATGAGCATTCGTTGAGACTGGTTTGTTATGGGACATACATACATAGATATATACATACATATGTATACATTAGATTCATATAAGTTTCAAACTTAATTTTAAGTTAAACATGTTTTATAGGAGAAGAAACTCGGTCAAAAGCCGACTGCTTTGGAGTTATGTTTGTATCTCCATACAAAGGATCATGATGGCGTCACTTTCTTGGATCCGAGAGCAGAGACGATTGCCGTAAGAAGATGGTGACTATGTTAGTAAGATTTCCACTTGTTACGCTGACTATGTTAGTAAGATGGTGAGGAAGTCGACAAAACCATCACATGTATCTCTGGAGGTTTTTGAGCATTGCAAGAAGATGTAGTCTACTCCAGAATATAAAGCAAAGTCAGCACAAGCGAGCCGAAATCGGAGATCAGAGGTGGGGGAACCTGGTTCGGGTCCGTCTTTGCACGGAGGTGGATCTATATCCATCTATGAGCATTCGTTGAGACTGGTTTGTTATGGGACATACATACATAGATATATACATACATATGTATACATTAGATTCATATAAGTTTCAAACTTAATTTTAAGTTAAACATGTTTTATAGGAGAAGAAACTCGGTCAAAAGCTGACTGCTTTGGAGTTATGCTTGTATCTCCATACAAAGGATCATGATGGCGTCACTTTCTTGGATCCGAGAGCAGAGACGATTGCCGTAAGAAACTATTTTACCGTAATTGTTTTTTGTTAATTATAAGTATCAATGACTTATATGACTTGTCAATGTTTAAATTCTTAATATAGGCGGCTATACACGAAAGGACTAGAGAGCTTTCACAGCTGCAGCCTGACACTCCAATTGATGAAACAAAATTATATTTGAAGATTGTGCAACAAAATGACAAAGGGCAGAGATTTAGTCTTGGCTGGACAACGTCAGGGTCTACGATGCGTAGACCTGATGAAGTTGGACCTTCTTGTCCTATATTTGCAGATGATGAGCCATTTGACCAGTTCGAAAAGGAATTCAAAGAAATGCAAGCAATACTACTAAAGCTAGTTGATGATACGTCTGTAGATCGCGGGCAATTGCTTGAAATGCAAAGACGGTTACGTCGCATGGAACATGGTTTCATGGAGAGATCAGCTGCACAAGAAAGGAAAGATGATGTTGTTGATGATGTTGATGATGATGATGCTGTTGCTCACAATGACTCAACGACCGAGAATAATGAATGATGATTTTTTTTTCACAACATCCAAAAAGGTTAGATTTTTTTTATTCATTTTTGACTTAATACTTATAAGTTTTTTTAGTAGCTACTAATTAATGAGGAACAACTTTGATGTCTATTTGAAGGTATAACTAAGTGAGAAGTTCTCATTTGTATGTTTATAAATTCTCTATGAGTTTTAAATTTATATATACTAATTCTTATGTTTTTGTGACTTCACTTAGTAATCATGTGCAAGAATGTTATGGTCATGATCATGTTGACATGGGGTTATGAATCTTATGAATTTATTAGGAACCATTATAGAAACATAAATTATAAAACCATATATTGAATCGAGATTATTGGAGTAATGTTTGTTATTCACTAGTTTTTTCTATTGTATTCTTTATTTGAATATTGAATTGGGAGACTCAAAAAGGTTTTACTTCTAAATATAATGTTTTTTTTAGGTCTACATTGAACATTTGTTAAGAATGATTTTGGGATTTTGTGTTTTAATTGGTTCTACACACAAAAAAAATTGTTCAAACTATATTAACATCTTTTATTTTGTGTTTTCATATTTGTGATATTGACTATATATGCTAACTGTTAATTAATTTTACTAGTTTGTATTTATTTATTTTTTATTGAAATAAATATGATTTGTTCTTTATTATAGGTTGTCCATAAAATATGACTTTTATACATGTGAATCTCAATTTTGTATACCTCAAAGCTTAACTTTTTTTTTTTTTTTTTTTTTTTTTTTTTTTTTTTTTTTGCGAAAATCAATTGACTATGGTATATATGATGGATGAATTGTATTCTTATGATGGTTTTCTGGGGAACTTATTTTGTGTTTTTCTATTTTAATTTTTTTTTTAATTTTTTGTATTGATATGGAAAGAGACAATTATTGATACACTGAGTTTATGTATTCAAATTTGATTAAATTCGATTGAAATGAATTCATTGTTGCCCAGATTCATTTTTGCATTAATATTATAACTTGCAAGAGTATATATATATATATATATATATATATTTATTGGCGATGGGCTCCCTGTTGTCAACTTTTTTCGTTATTTTCCCTTGTTATTTTCTGATAGCCTGTCGCTAATCCAAATTAGCGATGCTCAAAACAGCGACAGATTACCCCATCTTTATTCCTGTCGCTGTTTTCAATTAGTGACCGGTCGTACAACTATAGCAAGGGATTTTTCCGTTGCTGTTTTACCATTTTTTTGTAGTGAAAAATGTCTTTTAGAACTTTTTTAAAAAGATAATAAATTATTTTGAACCCCTATTCATACAGAAGCAATACAAAAGATGAAGTCAAAAGTAAAAGCTTTACTATGTTTACACTTAGCCAATTCTACTTATCCAAAAATTATTCAAACAGATGTCTCTAATATAGGTTATGATCGAATATTACTTCAAAAAATTTCAAAAGGAAATGAACAACTTGTGTGCTATACATTAAGACTTTGAAATAATACTCAAAAGAATTATACTACGGTTAAAAAAGAAATTCTTGCAATTGTTTTATCCGTTCAAAAATTTTAAGCAAATATTTTGAATCAAAAGTTTTTAATAAGGGTTGATTGTAAATCAGCAAAAGAAATACTTTTGAAAGATGTAAAAAATTTAGTTTCAAAACAAATATTTGTTAGATGGTAAGCTATTTTGAGTATTTTTTATTTAGATAACGAATATATAAAAGGAGAAAATAACTCTTCCTGATTTCTTATCCAGAGAATTCCTTGTAACCCTATAAAATAATTTTTTGTTTCAGATCATCATGGATAAAGGTAAATCTCTTTTCGCTTATCAAAGACAATAAATTCTCCCCATTATTCAACCAGTACAATAATCTAGCCTCCAATTAACAACAAAGATCCTAAGTTATCGTTGAGAAGCTATTTTTTTGTTTATCCTCTTGAGTATCATCATCATAATCTCACTTTGGATATTCAAATTAATGCCATAATTCATAATCCTCATAATTTCATCACAAGCTCAGTTATTTTTTACCATTTTAAAATGCCTAATTCAAAAGAGATTGCTTATTTAAAATTCAAAATCCAGAAAGTTTTATCAAGTGATGAATGGTCTAAGCAACAGGGCATAGTAAAAATGTCTTGTCATTTTCATCAGCCAATCGCCTAAAGAATATCAGACATACAGAAGAACAGACAACAATACTGATAAGTTACAATGATTATATTGAAGCATGGAAGGTTATACTGTTCTACAAGAAGCCAGCAGAAGGACATTCATGTTACATCACATATAAAAAATCAATAGGAATTAATTTTCTTCCATGGTTTCATCATGAATGGTTACCCTGATTTTGTTCGACTGAAGCAATTTTTCTTCCAGAAGTCAAGGCCCTTTATGAAAAGGAATGGTTAAATTTATTTTTGTTTATCTTCAAATACACTATCCCGTGGATACTAAAATGGAATTACAATACCGCAACAATCAAATATATAGAAGGGAATCCAGCTACACATTTGGTTCGAGAAATTTATGTTAAATGGCAGGATAAGTTTGATGTTAGTTCACTCAAAGAAGAAATTGAACAACTTTCTCCATCATTCAACAAAATTCCTCGGAAGTCTTATAAAGAAGCATCCTTAAAAATAAATGAAAAGAAACAGGAACCAGTCAAGAATGTAAATCCTGTTCAAGTCTCATCATCATCATCATCATCATCATCTAAAGCCCCTTTAGACACATCAAGTCTCATTCTTCAAGAATTAAATAAAATGCAGGAAGAATGTAGGAAAATAAATGAGACTTCAAAAAATTGAAGAAATTCATTCAGCTACATCAAAAAATAATTCAGAATATGAAGGAAGCTCAGGTTCTCCTGAGTATATTATTGACTTATATTAACTCAGACCCATGCCAATCAAGTTAATTCAGGCCTATGCCTCCAAGCCCCTGCTAGCCATCTCCAGGCTTATGCCAGCCTCATGCCCATGTCAATCAATTAATTCAGGCCTATGCCCCCAGGCTCCTTTTGCTTGCCAATAATTGAAGTTTATCAAGAATCACCGCATTATCCAGATAAAGTGTTCGAAATGACATCCAGTCAATAAAGTTATAATGTGACAAAAAGAAGTCATTATCATGTTTTGTTTTTTTATGTAAATTATTGTACGAAGAATCTACTTTAAGAAAAAGTAGATGCATTTTTATGTCGTATCATGTCAACTTTATGTCATCTTATCATTAGGTCATGTCATCTTATTTTTAGGTCGTGACATCTTTATGTCAAGTCTTTGTCTTTATGTCAAGTTCTTATCTTTAAAAAATCTACTTTGTTAAAGTAGATGCGTCGTCATCCACTAGTGACCAATAATGGTGGTCACCTTGTTGTAAATTTTTCTCTATAAATAAGAACGCGAATGAACTTACGATTCATTTGAAAGTTTAGCTTCAAAAGAAATTTCTTAAACTTCTTTCTCTTACCAGTTTAAGTTGTCTTCTCTATCTTTCATCATAGATTACTCTTATCATTCTCTTTATTTTAAGAATCTAATTTATCACGGTCTCTCTCTTGATCTCGATCCTCACCAATTGGTATCAGAGTCATGTTCAAGTGAATCAAGTTCTCCATTTTCTGTAAGTATTTAATGCATTTGAAAACGTTTTGATTATGATTTCTGTTATGATTTCGAAAAGGATTTTAAAAACTTACTACTATGAAGATTCTTTTGAAAGATAAAATCTTGTTCTCTCTGTTAATTTATCTTGTGTTTAACCTTCGCAATTTGAGTTAGAAGCTTTCCTAGTCGTTATAAGTCTAGCAGATGGAGACTAAGTCTAGCAGTAAATCGTTGACCAAGCTAGAACTCTAAGAACCCAGGCAAGACATGAGTGAATTATAGAAGAAAATGAGATCTTCGTTTTCATTAAGAAAACATAGTCCTAAGTTTGATTCATCCACTTCGACATCAAAATCTGATCATAAATTAATAATAAAGCCAGAAAAATGAAATCAACATTAGATTTAAGAAACATAAGTGAGATATCATATGCAAATATAGAACAATCATTGCAAAACTGAATTTGCCAACTATAGATCCAAAACAGAGATATATACTCATGAAACTTTTTTCAAAAATCAAGATTTTATAGTTAAATTAGAAGAAGAAACTAAATCAATTGATGTAGAAGGTCAAGAAATACTTTTAATCACTCCAGAAAAAATAAATATATATAAAAGAAAAATATAAATATTTGCATATATGATTAATACAAGTAGCAATACAATCATTAACTGCACTAGGACTAAATACTTCTGTATTAGCATCAGTAAGAGACAAAAGACAATTTAATGATTCATTATTATGAATAATTGAAGGAAGTTTGTCTGAAGGGCCCATTTTCTTTAATTGTTTTTCCTAATTTCACAATTAGTTTACATAATCAATTTGCACATGAAGCTTCAACATTAAGTTTATATACTCAAGGGTTTGAAATGAAAGGAATATGTTCAAATGTTGCAGTAGTTTATCAAATTTACAAAAAGGAACTTCAACTTTATTTTTAACAAATTTAACAAATAAAGTAATAACTAGAAAACAATTAAATATAAAAGATATAGATATACCAAAAACATGTTTAATCCAAGATACAAACAAAGAAGAGAATCCTGTAGATAAAACAAATGATCAAATTCATACTATAATAGCTCATGATGATGGACTAGTTGAAATAAATTTTGCTCAAAGAAAATTTTGTTCTACAATTCCATCTTCATTAAACACCGAGACTTTTTATAAAACCCAACCTGCTCGTGCATTAACTTCAAAATTACCAGCACATGTAACTTATCCTGTTCCACCTTCAGAAGATAATGTTTCCATAAATGATTTTAATGATTATTAAGTTAATATGGTTAAAATAGATTATGAAGAAGATTTTGAAATAGATTATAAAAATCTAGAAGAACAATTTCTTAAACATCCATTAACACCAATATTTTGTAAAGGTTGTCCAAAATCTCAACAAGCAATAATTAGAGAAAAATATTTTACCTATATAAAAAATAATAAACATAACATACAATTTTTTGATTATTTAACTCAATCTTGTCCGAAAATAATACATAAGATAAGTACTGTATGAGAAGGATTAAAAGGTGAAAAATATATGCAGACTCATCCCCCATTAACTTCTATAAAAATAAAAGAAGACATTAAAACAGTACCATTAAAAAATACTTTTGACGAAAAAAAACTCATATCAAGAAGAGATTTAAATCATTTAATCGAATAAAATAATTATACAAATATTTTTTATCTACTTTATCAAAAACTTCACATAGTGCCCCCTCTACTAGTAAGATTGTAGAAAAAAATCATAAGTCAAAAGGTAGAAAATGAATCAATATTAAAAAACCTATGATAAAAGATAATTTAAGAAATTTACCTATCATAAAACTAAATTATTCAGAAGAATTATTACAGACAATAGCATAAAAAATTAGTACATTACAACTATGTTACCCAGACTTTTCACTCTAACCCAAAGTACCCGTGTCGGACACTTGAAACGAGTCGAACACTTAAAAAGACATGGATACTCCATTTGAAGACCTCTTTGTATAAAAAGATTTAAAATGTAAGAGAATAAAGAAAAAAACTTAACAAGAACTTTCTAGTGTAGATTAAGAAATGAAAAATGAGAAAAAATATAGGTGTGTAAGCTATTACATATATGTAATATATGTTATTACATATATGTAAGCATATGTCACGCAAGTTTTTGACACTTTTTGTCGAGTCTCCGTATCCTTAAATTAGAGAATAGGTGGATCCGACCTTTAGACTCATACCCGTATCCGACACCCACACCCGAGTACAGGTAACATAGCATTACAAATAAATCAAAAAGATAAGAAAGAAAAGATGCCTGAAAGAAATATCCTAGAAGAAAACCAATCAATAACATCTGATAGCTTATCCGAAGAATCATTAGAAATTAGCCTAGTAAAAGTAACAGAATCTAGTATTGAAATGTCATCAGATTTAGATATAAACAAAATTCATTATTCTAAAAGACATGAAACCTATAACACTAGAAAAAGTAAACATTATTATTCAAGATCATCTCCTGTAGATATGATATTAGAAGAAAAGAGAAAAAAGAATTAAGTATGAAGGAAATTTGATTTATGAATGGAATATAGACAGATTATCAGAATACAAAGTTGTACAAGTAATGCAACAAATACTAACTTATTCAATGGCATGTAAAATACAAAACCATCAAGAACCTAATATAGTAGGAGCAATAGCCACAAGCTTTACTGGACAAATACATGGTTGGAATAATTCTTTATCAACTAATCAAAGAAATGAAATTTTACAATCAATATCCAAAGATGAAAATAAGAATCCAATTTATCACAGTTTCTCTCTTGATCTCGACGATCGGTCACGACGTTATTGGCTGAAAGAGTTTATATAAGGTCGGTATCCTCATCCATTTTTCAGTTTTTGAGGGTTTGAATCTTGCATTTGGTGTGTTTTGGTGTTGACCATGATGGTGTTTGATGATTCTCCTTTACTTAGGGCTTGGCGTAAATCGTTTGGTGTTTTAGTGTACAATAGATGAACAAAACCCAAGTGAGGATGAATCGAGGCAGTTGAAGGTGAGTTTTAAAGTTTTTTTTAGGTTTAGGGTTTTCCAATATGTAAATGTACCATGTACACGATTGTTTCGGCCATACAAGACTGAGATTTCTGTAAATATATCGGTGACACACAACCAAGACTTAAGCGTAATTCTCGGTAGTAGATAACCGAACATTTTTTGTAATGGGTTGCTAGTGGACTCGGTGGTCATGTGCCGAGATATATTGACTGGTCTCGGTTGTGCCTTACCGAAACTATCCTTTACGTGTCGGACTGTACTACCGAAAATTATGTTTTTAAGGATTTTCTAACTTCTAACACCGAGTACTTATGATATTTGACTTTTTCTTGCAGGATGTACTATCGACAAGTGCATTTGAAGATATCTCTTATCTTTTCAAACGGGAGGCATCATTTCAAACTAGAGAAGAGGCACTCGAATGGGTTCAAGAGACAGGTCGTGCTAGAAAGTTTGTCCTGGTTACAAAGAAGTCTGATGCCGAAGGGAATGGCCGTAGGGGAAGGGTCACTATTGCGTATGAGAGATCCGGAATATATAGGGGTATTTCTCAAAGAGTTGGAATTGCTAAAGCTGAACTAATTGAGAAGATACCACGTAAGTTTACTTCTTCTCACTTGTTAAACTAGAAATTAAATAAATGACTAATGAAATTCTTTCCCATTTATTAATGAAATGGTGACACCGCCACATTAGAAGATGTCAATGAAGGTATAGTTGAAGCAACAGTAGAGGAAGCATATCTATAATAATTGAAGATGACAAATATAATATGAACAACTATGAATATGCAACTATGAATATGTGCGTCTCTTCAAAAAAAACTATGAATATGTGCATTTTAACAAAAAAAAAAAACTATGAATATGTGCATGTATAGAGAAAGTTGACAATCTTAACAATATTAACAATATGAGAAATATTAACAATATTGACGATATGGACGGTTTTTGTCTATATTGTCCATGCCGTCAACAAGCATTATTGTAAACTACTTAAGTGAAAATGAGGTGTTTATTGTTATATGATCATCGTAATAAAAAGTATTCATTCTTCAATAAATTAATTTGGTAGAGAATGAAAAACTTGAGATAATTAGTATTTTTTGTCCATTGTCTATACCATCTACATTGTCAATCATTGTTACGTTCTAAAAATAAAATAAAATCTTAGGTAGTGGATATTGGTCATTTAATAAGAACCTCGTTACTTGTAACTATTAACATTGCTTTCACTATTATGTAGCGCTATTATAAAAGAACACAAGTTCTCAAGTGAAGATTAAATGGAACAATGAACAAGAACAAATACTGTGTCAAGTTAAGAAAATGGAAAGAACAAAATTGATGCAAATGGGAATGAAAGGAAGGAACAATGAGATAAACAAAGAAGAACTTCAATGTTTGATTTCAATTCTTTTCAAAACCAAAGCTATGTCTCTATTACACCAAATTGCTCCATATAAGCTTTTTCAAATACAAATACAACAAATAATTTTAAAGATAAAATAAACCAATAGCAATTAGGTGACAAGGATATGCTCTGCAAATATCAATGGTAGCAAAGCATAGTTGTCTTTCAAAGCACGCAACAGGTCGAAGATAGTAACACTTGATTTTCCTCGAGTAATGTATGTCTTCTTACTTGAGAAGATCAATCAATCCTCGGATGATGCAAGCCACGTTATCATCTACTTCAATAATAAAAAACAAAAAGCCTCTACTTTTTGAGATGTTTTACTCTCCCTCCTCAAAAAATTTCACTTCTTTACAACTTCTTCACTAATAGGATGTTGGTAAGTAGAAAGAGCTTACCTTACCTCCCAAACACTCATACATCCATGCCCTTCCTTTCCTCTGTCGAATCTCCTCCTTCAAACCTCAACCTTTTTGTCCTCTCTCACGCTACCATCAACCTTTTTTATATAGTTCCCTTTCTTTTTCTTCTTTGTCCGCCAACTTTTATAAGTCTACATCCTTCTCGTTGTAGCCTATATCCAATTAACATGTGAGGAAAAAATACAACAAAATATATAGATGGTAGCCATTAACAAAAAGAAGTATTATCTAAGTAACCATTAATAAAAATTACTTTTAACGAGTAACAAATGATAGCTTGAAAAGCTATATTAAAAAAAAGCCATATTAAAATATCACAAAGCTAAGCATAATCAGACAAAGATATATCGGTTGTTTTTCAACCAAGAAAACTGATTATATATAAACAATATTGACGATATTAACAAAAATGAATATAGAAAAAAAATTAAGGTGCATACTTGTCTAGTCTGTTGAATAGAGGTATGTATGAAGAGTACAACTCAATAATGAATCTTTAAGATGAATATAATATGAAGAAGAAAAGAAAATTGACAACTACACAAGAACAATATTACATAATTTCATATATTAACAATATTGACAATATTAACAATATTGACAATATTAACAAAATTAACAATACAACAACAACATCATAGTCTCAGTTCCAAATTAACTGGGGTTGGCTACATAGATCAAACTCTTTCATTGCGCTCGATTTAGTGCCATTGACAATATTAACAATATTGATAATATTGATCTTATTAACTAGAAAAGAATGAAACTACGCCACAATAACATGATTTGCCAAACAATAATCTTATTAAAAATCAAGAAACCTCAGCTCCTTCAATTCCAAATCAATTCAAAATAGAAAGCAAAAGCAAACCTCTAGTTCTCTTTCTCACGATTGAACTCAAAGAACACTTTCTCAAACGAAACTCAAATGCGAATAAAAATTTTTTTACCACCCAAACGCCTCATGCATCGACTCCTCCTTAGTTAAATCGAAACCATTGGAATAGAGAGTGCTTAAAAGTGATGAAAGTAACGCAGAGAAGGTGAGAAAAGAGGGTGGTGAGGAGTGCAATTAGAGATTAAAAAGAGAGGAGGTTAGAGAGAAATGGATGCATGAATGAGAGTTGAGAGGAGTGAGGCGGAGAATATGAACAATGCATTCAAAGTGCATAAAAGCCTATTTAAAGTTTTTCTATCAGCCCATTTTCTGTAGATGTGGAGTTTTGTTTGAAGAGAATAGACTACTCTCAAATAGACTAAAGCTCTAAATTCTTGGTTACTGTTCTTGTTGTTGTTTTGGTTGTTTTTAGTGAGAAAGTTGTTTTGTGTCACTGTTTTATAATTGAAAAGTGGCCTGTCACTCTGCATAAAATTCATTTTGTTTTTTTTGTAAGGGAGTTGTGCAGTGAATGCAATTGATATAAATGCTTCATTCTCTCTTATTATACCCTTGTTCTCTTCTTATTAGGTTGTATCATCATTTTCCCAAAGTTTAAATACAAAGAATTTGAGACTGACATTTTCAATAACAATCAACATACTAAAATCAAGATTTTTTTAAAAAATACTATATTCTAGTTGACTCTTAACAATACATATGATTAATAATGAGCCAAAACTATAGCTCGAAAAGTCTATTACGATATAAATTAGCTGAGAATTCCTTCAATTTGGTGCCTTTGGTGATATTGTAGAATCTTATACATAAAAATCAAATCCATCAAAAAAAGAAAACGAGAAAATGAAGATATCGCTTTGTTTACAAATAATTATCGTAATGCAAGCAGATTCCTTTAAGTAATTTTTTTGAAACTTTAATCAACCAAACAGAACGCGAGTTCAATCAACCAAAACCAAACAAATAAAAAGAAAAACCTAATACCCATCAAGAAGTACCATACAAAAACCCTAAGTAATTTTTAAAACCTTGCTTTCTCTCCTAAATCCTTGTTCATTAGACTAGAGTTGTTGATTAAATTAAAGAGTAGATAACAAATGAAGAAGAGAGAAATTATCAGTTGTTGTTTGAACAGATCGAGTGTTACGGGGCGTAGAAATTTTCACATTTAACAAAAGGAAGAACCCAACAATGGCTAACATTGGCAATATGCTTCAATGCGGCCCCCATGCTTGCACCCACTAACATGGCCTTGCATAACCATGTCTTCTCCACCCTCCTAAGGTTTGCTCCTCATCGATCTAATCCGCCACCTTATCTGCCCCAACTATTCTTTGTCATCCCGAAAATCTCTTCTCTGCACCCTCCTTTTCGCTACCCACACTCCTTCGATTTTCTCCTCGTCTCCTTTCTTTCTATTGAGAGAGCACTCCATCCATTTGAATAAGGGTAATTTAGATATTTCACCCTAACTTTTGGGTTATTTTTCGTTAAGTTACAAAGAAGGGTTATTTTTCATTAAGTGATAAACTTTTTGGCTATTTTGTCAAATTTCCCTTTTTAAGTTTTGCATTTGGTCAGGGCTTCATCATGTTAGATGATTTTTGTACAACCCCTTTTTGTTCATTGCATTCTTTTTGTACATTTATAGTTTATACATATATATAGAACAGAGTATCACCTCCTATTATCCAAACAAAAAACATATAGCGATGATGAGTTCCATATCCGGCATAGACATCCACTTGTGTAACATCCTAAAAAACTAAAACTTAATTAAGTACTATTAATTGTGGATTACCAATAATTAAACATTATGTTTAGCCGAAGTTGATGAGATTGGTCGGTGGTGTAACCCCAGCAATCGAACCTGGGTATTCCAATTAGTAATAATATATGGTATAAATTATGAATTGTGTGTTGTTGTAATGTGATGATAATTATATATAATTATAGGTGATTAATGTAGGTTAATTTAAACCCTATAATCAAAAAATGAATAATTAGTAAGTCGAAAATATGTCTCGTAAAACGTGTAAAGTCTTTTAAGCATGTCAGGTTGTTGTGGAAACAACAAAGAATGCAGTGACCTAACCAGTAACAACACCATGGTCAGGCTCAATGTAGTGACCAAAGTGGCCACCATTACCAACTTTGAAGACCCTTTAATGTTGTTGTTGTGGTTGTTTGTAGGGTTGGCGAAAATAGTTGTCCTAGTAAAAAAAAAGTTTGGCGTCTTAACTGTGCAAAATATTTTCTAAAGTATCCTTCCACTTGTGCAGCTGAAAGAACAATGTCGACAAAACGCTTCTTTCTGATCTTTATTTGTGGGTTATAAGTAATCCTCCACCAGCCCAGATTTTACTCATATCGGGCGATTGAGACTTCGGAAGGCGTTACATGATTTAAGAAAGGATCATTTTAATATATTGCTCAAATTGGTTTAATTACTTGAATTTTTGATGGGGGAGGCTTGCTTTTGAGTAAATGATAGCTTATTACATTGGTGGATTGAGATGTGGTATGATGTGGGATGCTAATAGCATGTATTTGATGAAATGCCTCAATGACCAAATTCTTCATTCCTAATTGTTTTAATGGTCAATTGTGGTTAATGTTCTTGCAATCACTACATGGAACGATTTAATTTCAATTTTAATTAAGAATAATGTCCATGATTTTTGAGGGTCAATTTCGATCAGGTTTGTGATTATTTGAGGGAGAACACATTATATTGTAGTTGTCTTACTTTTGTTTGATAAAGTGCTTCCATGTTTTGTCTGTGTGCATACAATGTGTTGACCTACTTTAATGCTTGCCTAACATAATGTTTCCAAATTGCCAAAATCAATTAATTGGTGGGTAATACTTCCATAAATTGGTTTTTGGGTGTTTCGTATTGCATGACTTCAATTGAACTCTAGTTTGGGGGAGTGCTTTGTATCTTTTTGATAGATCAAATAACTTGGTAAAATAGACCAATGGAAAGTTTTTGATCAAATATTTTACCTCAATTCTAAAGTTAGAATTTTATGACGTGTGTTCACTTCATGCCCATGTTTGCCCTCTATTAATGATTGGCGATGCTTTCTTTTCTACTGTCATGTATGTTTCTTGTGGTCTTATCATCTTTCTTTGTGGGTAATACTCCATATTAGGCACAAGTCTTGTTGTGAACCTCAGCTTATATTTTTGTCACCATACGATGAGTTCACTAGGACTTACAAGCTTCATTTCACTTTCAGGGAACAAGGCCTTAGGCTTAAAGGCTCTAATACCAACTAACTATCCACCGCAGCATGGCTATAGAGGGTGTTTCAACAAGTAAGAAATTGCTTAAATAGTTTGCATACTTGGGAAAGCTATGTGGAAAAGAAGCAAGGATGGGACAAATGAGCAACAATTAGCTACAGAAAAATCTAAGACGTGCACATCGGGGGTGGCTCCACTTCATATGTAACACATTGATGCCGACGGGGAATACTAGTGAGATTACTTCTGAGCGATCTGCATTGTTGGTGTTCATTCTGGCACGCCGAAATGTGGATGTGGGAGAAGTAATTTCAAGATCGATTATAAGTTTTCTGAAAGGGGGCCCCACCAAAGATATTATATCACCCATTGGTCATAACATTACTGTGCAAGGAAGCAAAGGTGCATTTTCAAGACAATGAATATCCGTTGAAATTGGGAACTATTTCAAATGTATCGAATTTTGGAGGACATGTAGAGAGAGCAGCAAGCAATGAAGCAACAGTTGGATAACATGGAAAGAGTGCAATAGGCACAGCCTATGGAGCAACGAGTGTATCAAAACACCGATGCGCATAGAGAGGAAATGACACGTTATAATAAATATTGTTTCGTAATCCAGACAATCGTAGCTATCCTCTCTAGCTTTGGCTTGTTACTATGTGAGTCTGGCGAGCATCATGTTGGGACGATTTCCCTTATCTCTTTGAGGATTGATATCTTTTCTTTCTAAGTGTTAGGCTATGTGACTTGAAGAAGAAATGGCAAGTTTAATTTATTTGTGACAATTTTTTTTTGTTCTTGTAGAGAGCCAAAAGTGGAGGGACGATGTCAACAAAGCTAATTTGTTGATTGAAGACTATAAAAACAAAAAAAGGGGCGACCAAATAATGATCAAATTGTTGAAGTAGTGGTATGATTATGTGATATATAAACTTGCTTACAACAACAACAACATAGCCTTAGCCCCAAATTAATTGGGGGTCGGCTACATGGATTAAACTCTTCCATTGTTCTCGATTTAGTGCAATTGATAGTGAGCATATATAAACTTGCTTTTTTATTTTTATGTAAGTGATATTTTATTTGTTGTTAATACTTAGGGGGTATATTTAATTGAGATTTTTAGAGACTTTTAGATACTTTTATAAGTGGATGGCTTTTAGAGACTTTTAGAGACTTATAGATTTTTGTAAACTTTTAAAAACTTTGGTAGACTTTGATAGACTTTATTTTTAATGACTTTTAGTAACTTTAATGGACTTTTGTAATGACTTTAATAGACTTTGATAAACTTTTATTTGGATGACTTTTGATAAACATCCATGTAAATCTCGAAATCGAACAGGGGTATGTGCCCCACTTTTCGCCATCTTCAACCTTTGCTTCGCTCTTCCTTCGTCTCTCCTCACTGTCTTGTTGAATCTCTCTCTCTCAATCCCTTCTCTCGTTCTCTCTCAATTTTGCCCCTATGATGAATAAAGAAGAAAAGAAGAAGACGAGACTATTAATTTTGATTTTAGGGATTGTGTATGTGTGGGTGTTTGTGTGATTGAGGGAGAGGGAGAAAGGAAAGAAGTAATCAATAAAGAAAAATAAATAGAAGAGATCGAGACAGTCGAACCAGAGAGAGAGGAAGAAGATGACTTGACTAGGGGGGAGGTTGGCTATGGTTGTATTCGGCTATGGGGGAGGGAAGAGTTTAAGCTCAACCCCAGCCAAAAAATAAAAAAAGGGGTCGATTGACTTTGATGGACTTCTTGCACATTTTTTAAAGCTTCGGTTAATTTTTAATTGAAAAAATAAACTACTAAGGTTATTAAAAATATTTATTGTAAAAATAACAAATAAAGTACGAAAGAAAGAACATAGATCTAATGCATATTATTATTTACTACATCAACATCACTCCATATTTCAGTAGCTATAAAATTCCTCTATTGGTTAGCATTCTCCTTTTGTTGTTCTTGAGTTTCAGAAAGTATTTTAAAATCATCATATTCTTCACTATATGGGGATAATGCATCTTCAATATCTAATTCAATTGGAAATTTATCGGAACGACACTCCTAGCGAAGATAGTTATGTAATCCCGCACAAGCCAACACCAGCTCTGCTTGAATATTAAATGGAAATGGAGGAACTGTTTTAAAAATTGTGAACCGTGATTTAAATATGCAAAACAACCTTTCAACCACATTCCTCAAAGATGCATGTCGAAGATTGAATAATTCATTAGCATTTTCAGGATGTCGCCCTTGCCCGGTAAAATCGGAAAGATGATAACTAACACCTCGAAAAGGAGCTAAAAACTGATGCCGATTCGGAAAACCACAGTCCACCAAAAAATACTTACCTAAAAACATAGTAAAAATAAATAAATTAAATACAAGAATATAAAAACAAGTACTTTGACATTAATTAGATCATACCTTGTGGTACTTAAATAACAGAATATAAAAACAAGTAATTTTGACATTAATTAGATCATACCTTGTGGTACTTTAAGTCCATTTCTCCTAGATAAAGCATCAGTCAATATTCTTAAGTCATGCGCCGATCCTTCCCATCCGCTAAGAACATATATGAACTCCAAATCAAAGTTACATGCAACCAAGACGTTTTGAGAAGTGAAGCAATGACGATTGCGATAGTTGTTACTATCATTTCCAACAATCATTGCTGGAATATGGGTACCATTGATAGCTCCAATATAATCCTAAAAATAAAGAGCAAGAACAATTAATGACCACATCATCATCATCATCATCATCATCATCATCATCATCATCAACAACAACATCAAGAAAAAAAATCAATTCTATTATAACAACTCTAGCAATAATTAGAACTTACTTTGAAGTAAGGATAAAATCTTGTACTATCTCTTATGATTTGTGGGGTAGATGATTTAGGCTTCGCCATCATATCTACTGTAATTACGTTCAGAGCCCTTATAATTTTGTTGAAACTTTGGTTGGTGCTAAAATGTGATCTATTGAAGGTTTTTCGAATCAAACAATATCGAGAATTTTGACCCACATTGAGTAAAAATGTAGCCAACATTTCTTCAATAGTTACAAATCGTGTATCATGTACTAGAGCTTTTTCTGTAATAATTTTGCATAACTTTCGAAACACGTCAGGATACATCCTATAAATTTGTCGAAAGTGTTCTACATCCTCGTTCAATATTATTTCTATGTTTTCAGACCCATTTCTAGTTACAGAGCACCTGGTTAACGGTCATGTAACAGGTTCACAATACATAGAAAGTATAACTTCATGCAATGTTTGTAGAATTGCTTGCATAGAAACCAACAAACATTCAAGTATCTCTGTTAGTTCTTCCACCTCGTTCTCTTCCATTTCCACTTCCTCTGATTCATCATATCTTTGCATGTTGAAATGAGACATCATGTAAATAATATCACCTAAAATCAAAAAAAAAATTAAACTTGCCGAAAAATATAACATTCAACATGTGAAATTTTAAATCATGGTCGACAAGGAAAATATTGAATAATACTAAAAAAATATTATTAACTTCAAACAAAGTATTATTCATCAATCCAACATTCTGGCGGAGTCTGAAAAAAAAAATCTCTAACTGATAAAATACGAATGTAGTCATTAATAAAATAATATAATAAATTTTAAGTGCAAGCCAAAAAAAATTCTAAAATAAATAACTACTTATTCTGTCAACTGAAACGCTATCCACTTAGAACGTTCTTCAGAAGACATTTCCATAAAATCAATCTTTTTAGCTCTTGTGTTCAACAACTCGAGGACCTTGAAATGAGTACTATCAGTCAAATCTGGGATTTCCTTAATAAGCTTCCAACATCCTTGGTCTCTAGCTATAAATCTATCAACCTTATCAGCAAAACTAAAAATTGTTTCGGTCAGTTTATTCAAAGAATCCATTTGAAAATTATTATTTTTGCTTGAGTCTAAATTTCCTTCTTTCTCAACTCTGTTCCTCTTTGTGGTTACTGAATGAACCTCCAAATTCATTGGCTCAATTGTTGGAGGCGCATTAAAGCTTCCAACTGTTGGAGGTTGATATAGGTTTTTCTGTTGATGCTTGTTTCTTTGTATAAAAGCCTCCGCATCATAGTCGTAAGTAAGATCTTCCAATACATCACCACTAGGTTCCTCTATTTTAAATGTCCTAGCATCAGTATCATCCCCAAGTCCAATCGAGTATCTCCCCGAAGCAGTTGCATTTCTGACAATTATCCTTAAGTCATCATAATCAGCAAACGTATCCGTCTGATAATGTCTTTGATTAGGATGAGACTGGTCAAAAACAATAAAGAGTTAATACATACTTCGGTACAATATCTTAATGGAATAATTAAAAATCTCACCTTGAAGTATTCCTCCCATACTTCATTGCTTGCCGTGAATTTTTTGGTAACGTACGTGATCCCATCTAAATCCAGAGTTGCAACGCATAAGCTCAACATAGCCTTGATAACGGTCTTTGAACCATTTCCATCAAACTTTTGTAATTTAACAATTTTTTTTCATATCCAAGTGTTGCATTAAGGACAGGAAGTATTTTTTTTTCAATGGTTGCTTTAGTAAAAGCACCATTACTATCGCGCCATCCACGATTTGCAGCATCAACCAACAATTTAAGCAACTCATTGCTCTCTTCTGCGGTCCATGTAGTATATTTTACCATACCTTTTCCTTTTTTTTTAGTTTTCAACAGTTACTTGTGAGTCTCCCATCGCACTATAATCATATATATAAAAATTAGTTTGATTAGGTTTTTCAATGCAAGAAAAAGGACAAACAGAGACACCAACAATACTCAGCCAACAGAAACTAAATCATGCAACCATGATACCAGGACCTTAATGCATACATTTGCTGAGATTTTGTCCATAATGTAAATGCCTTGCGCATCATAGATTTGTCCATGTGAACAATGTAGGTTTTCCTATCGGCAGCTACTGTAAATTCAGGAGATGCGAAGAGAAACCACACAAAGAAGAGAAGGGGAGAAGAGAGGATTTAGAGGGCTCTCATTGTGAATGCATTACGTGGAGAGAGAAGTACGTTCTTTGATTAGTGTAAATTCAGGAGATGCAAAGACAAACCACACAAGCCTCTTCATCTGTAATGTAACTATAAAACAAAGGAGACATAAAAACACATTTTTTTGTTCTTTAAGAAACAATACATCATAAAGGATTAAAGTAAATACACGCCACTGGTTTGACAACCAATAATGACATTGATTCTTTGATTAGTGTTGAAGTTATAAACATAGTGAAAGAGATCAATGCAACAATGACACTTGAAAAGAAAACCTTCTCATTAAACACAAGCACAGAAGTTGGAGAGAATCAACTCTCAAACAGATTGCAAAAACAATATTGTTTCAGCTCTTTCAACATTTTGAAACATAAATCAGAAACACAACTTCCCTTTTTATACTTGACTGATCAGGAAATTAAGTAAACCACAAACCTATAATTTCACAAACAATTGGAATCTCTACTCTACAAGATAGCCTCAATATCAAATTAATTGGGGTTGGCTACATAAATTAAACTCTTCTATTGAGCTTGATTACAGTAACCGAATAAATGTGTCCCAAGTTAACTCCAAGTCGAATTTCTTTAGGTTTCTATTGAGCTCAAGACCAACCAAATTAACAAAATTTGAAATTGAATCAAACCAATGACTATCAAAAAACCAAAAACAGTAATTCAGATTCAATTTATTATCAGAGAATTCTTTACAGTGAAAAAAAAACCGTTACACAGAATCATCATAAAAAACCACTCAAATCTGTACTCAAAAACCATAAAAATCCAAACTTTTCACTCTGTAATCACCTTCTCTACCTCCCCAAAAAACCCAATTCATATTTCACCAAGTAAAGCCAGTTCCCCAACGGCCTGCCTTAGCCAATCACTCGCCAAATCCTCAATCCTCCTCTTGAAGTAGGCTCTTATTTGTATAGATATTTGGGTTTAGGATTAAAGCAAATAAACAGAAGCAACACATTGTGAATGCATTACAAAGAGAACCAACAGACGTTGGAGAAGCGAGAGAGAGGGAGAGAGAAAGAGACGTTGGATGTTACCTCTCGAAGCAAACGATGGAGACGCGAGGCAGCGATGGAGAAGCAAGGCAGCGTCAAATGGAGGAGCGCAGACGACCGAGAGAGAAAAAGAGAGCAAGAGAGATTTTGAGATGAGAGAGAGAAGCCACGAAGAAGAAAAAATAAAGTCTCCAAAAGTTTCTCGTGGAGGCAAAGAGATGGAGAAGACTTTCAACATATATAGAGTTAGGTGAAAGGTCTCCAAAATTCATCTAAACCCATAAATCTACCAAATTTCTAAATAAATTGAATACCCCTTACTTTTAGAGACTCTCTAAAAGTTTAAATTGAATACCCCAAAACTTTTATAGACTTTTTAAAAGTCTCTAAAAGTTCACATTGAATACACCAAACTTTTAGAGACTCTCTAAAAGTTTTAATTGAATACCCCTAAACTTTTTTAGTCAATAAAAGTAACTAAAAGTCTCTAAAAATCTCAATTGAATACACCCCTGTTAGTTAATGTCGAAGGAAAAAATTAATGAATGTCGAAGGAGATTGTCGGTTTTGGCTTCTCAATCAATATACAAGGACAGGATCGTGCAAGTGTTTGGTCTTGAACACCAGGGTCGTGTGACAAGACTTGGGTTTGGAGCGACTCCTATTGTTTGTGCAACAATTGAAAATACAATTTTGGTTCAAAAGCTTCGAGGTGATTTTCAAAGATTAGAAGAAAAAAATGAACAACTAGCGGAGCTCGTTGCTAGCCAATTTTTTGCCTCCATTTTCGCGGCAGGTAAAAACAATATTAATCATCTAAATTTAATAGCCTATTCGAGTTAAGAATTTTGTTTTTGTTTTTGCTTTGCTCGTAGCAACAAAATGACCCTCCAAATATATGTGGCAAGAAATGCAAAATTCTTGATTGGTTGTCTCCAAACAAGTTAGTCGGCAAAGGAGAGGTAGAAACTGATGATCCCATGCATCTTGTGGATGACATACCTATTGGAAGAAGTGCATACTTAGTGTATGGGGAGAGGGTATTGAACCAGATGCATTATTGTGGAGGAATAAAAAACAATTGGACACCATTGGATAATGCTCTTGGGGAAATATTCCATGGCCGAAAGAAGTAGTCGCAGTTATTTTCACTTAAAACGTGTATGATTTCGCCACTATTTTTTTTAAGTAAACTGCTTAATTATATGTTCAAATTCGGTTTTTAAGTTAAAAGCATGTCTTTTATTATAGGTCGTCAAGAGTGAGTTTGTGGCGGCCCCAATTTCCACATTGGTCAGCCACGGGAGGCCACGCGGGCCCACAACTGTCCACGTCACCGCCAGCTGTGTCCCACGCCCAATTATCCATTATTAATCAATTTTCGGTTAACTTTGATGTTATGAGTTAACTTTTGTTTCTTTAATGTTATTTAAACTCAAATTACGCAGCAGAAGATTTACTATCAATATAAATATTTAACCTGAATTTCATGTATATTATGAGCAAGGTGCCTAAGTGGAAACCATATCAACTGTATATCATATACATATCATCTAAGAATCCTCAAAATATCAAAATATACAACCTATCTCTCAAGCCCAAAACCCAATATAAAACGAGTAAATATAAACATACGTACGAGTAGGGCTAGAGCATTGTCGTCAATCGATGTAATCCTCAAGCTTGCCCTTTCCCCGGCTCAGATCTAGGATCTCGCACTCACCATCACAAAAAGACAGATGACGAGTCCAGAGTGAGTAATCCCAAGGAAATTCACCAAGTAGTTACGAAAGTAAAAGTAAATCTTGGAATTTTAAATACTATAATTTAAACATGCGGAACAAGAAATAATACGAGACAACCGTAAAAGAAAGATCATCGCATGCATAAATATAGTGACGATACAAAGTACGTGCACATAAAAATCAAACTAAATCATACTTCGGGCTTTTCCCCATGCACGGCCCATGAAAACACACTAATGGGTTGGCCCTGGACCCTCTAGGTGGTCGGCGTAGACCCACGACGCACCCACACAAGCCTACCATACCCGGGTAGCCTATTCACCGCGTATATCTAGACAAGTGCTATGATTTAGTGGACTCTATGGCCGTAACGAATAAGCACCAGGTGGGGAGTGATCTCAACACCGTAAAGACACCAGGTAGGAGTAACACTCCACTACCGTAAAGTCACCAGTGAGAGTACTCAGCCACCGTAAAGCAATAATGAAATGGAGTAAAGAATAAATGGAACTGAATTCAAATAAATCAAACTGTAAATACTTAAAGTGAAGTTCAATTGGGATACTACACACCTCAAATCGCACTCCTCGTCTCGAAAATCAAACCCCGTCTAGCGCCAATAATCACCCGATAATCCAAATTATCTCTCCAAATGTACCTAAGATTATTTATCATTGAATTAGTTTTAATTTGACATATTATGTCAAATTTACGTTTTTCGAGGTAAAAACCTCGACTTTATCTCGCCAACATTCCGAGAAAATCCCAAAATTCCTTTATTTGAACAAAATATATTTTTTTTCTAATTTTTTCCTATTTTATCTGAATTTCCTATGAATTTTCCAGATTTTTCTTTTTCTTTTTTTTTTTCTTTTTCTTTCAAAACTGTTTTTTTTTTTTTTTTTTTTTTTTTTTTTTTTTTTTTTTTTTTTTTGAGTTGGGCTGAACCGGACCGGTTCACCCGGTCCGGTTCGGCCCAACCGAACCGGCCAACCCAGTCGGCTCGACCCGCCTCCGCCCGGGCGGGTCGGCCCGACCCGGTTGGGTCTTCTTCTCCACGAACAGAGGCGCACGCGCCTCTGTTTTCCCAACTTTTTTTTTTTTTTTTTTTTTTTTTTTTTTTTTTTTTATCGATTCTTTGGGGTTGGTTCTCACCCAACCCCAGTTCGATTTGGCAAGGAGATCACTCCCTTGCATCACCACCCTCGTTTCCCCCGGTTTGATGCAACTCTCGGCCATGCTCCGCCATGACCGAACTCACACCACACCAAAACCACCAAACCGTCACCACCACCACAACACACACCAAATCAACAACAAAAACAACTCACCTCTTTGGTCTCGCTTTCATTCTCTCTCTTCTTCTTCTTCTTCTTTTTCTTCTTCTTCTTCTTCTTCTTTCTCTCTTCTTTCGATTTCACTGGTTTTTTTTTTTCTCCTTCTTTGACTTATCGAGAGAGAGAGAAGCGGTTTGATGTGGAATGACCATTTTGCCCCTCTCATTTTATCCCTTCCTTTACAACTTCCATACCCTTAATGGTAATTTTACATTTTCTGATTTTTAATATATTTATATATATATATATATATTAAATTCCTTATACACACACATATATATATATATATATAAATATATATATACTCACCTATACTTTCGCGCCTAAAATTTCGTCGTGCGCGCCAACGAGCGTACTCGGGCGTGCACACTAACGTACCACCCACGCGTGTCGACCACGACCCCGCGTTTTACAAGGCACCCACCAATTTACAATTTTTATCACATTTAATTCATTTTAATGTGTGTAATATTTTCCTTAACTTAAAATTTCTTGTTTAATCTACCCAGTACCCGCGTCGACACGCATATCGATGCGAATACTCATCACACAATCTCCCACGTCAATTTAAATTACAATTACACACATCGCGATGCCGTTAACCTATTTTAACATAAACATCGCAATATCAAACAAAACAACACACAAAATACTATTTACCTAATCCGGACGCATTCCAGCCTCGCTGTGGAACCCACGTATGTCCTCGCTGGCGTCCACGTCTGCAATGACGTCATAATTAACGGCAATTACAAATTGGGCCGTTACAGAGTTCATGCTTATTATAGGTATGCTGTTTTGGTTGTGTAAAATTCAATGTTGTTTCTTTCAATTTATTTGGGATAATGTGAGTAGCATGGTGTCTATTGATTATTTGGTTATTTATTACTAGTGATTAGTATATGAAGAATTTTTGTTTGCAGTATGTTCACATGGTATTGCTGCTTCTGCTGCTGCGAGACTTTTGAGTGCTATTGGGGTGTTTGGTGGTGTTGAAGCTGATGAAGGGACCGACATTTCTTTATTGTTTTTTTATAAACTTCGTGAATTTTAAGTACCACATTTGAGCTGGCATTTATGTATGAGATTCATGTATTAAGTTTTGGTCTCCTATTGATCGAAGTTGGTGATGAATTTGCTTCACCTATTTGTTAATTACTTCTCTATTGGGTCATGTTTCTACGAACTCTAGTAGTCAGTATCACCTTAAAGTTGAAATGCTCATAGTTGTTTGGATCACTTGCTTGGCTGATAAATTCATTTATTTGTTTCAGGATGCAACTCTTTATTCCTATATATGCGGACCTCAGTCTTCACGAGTTCCATAACAAGGACAACAAGAATATACCAGTAATCATACTCTTTTGGACATACAACTTCTATGATTTAGTAATTTATAGTCAACATATATGTGTGTTGTGTTGTAGCTTCCTTCATTAAGATCTATTCAACCAGGGCCAGTTCTGGGGTAGGGCGGGCGACCGACCGCCCCAGCACCCACTCCAGATTAGGTCCCCAAATATCCCTACTCCCTAGCTAATGTATTTGATAGTTTCATAATAGAATAAGTTTATTGTCGTGTTGATCTATTAAATGTCTCTATATATAGAGATGCAATTACATACAAAAGGAAACATCTAAATAAGGTAGCACATAATCAAGGGAGTGATTTGTGCACAACATAATTACGGGAGTGATTTATGCATATTTCCTAATTGCACAATATTCCTTAACACTTCCCCTCAAACTCAAAGTGAGAACAACGGAACCACTTTGAGTTTGTAAACTAAAATAAAACTAAACCCGAGCAGAATTCGGATTGACTTCGATCTGAAATTCTGAATAACAGAATCGACGGACAGTGCACGGAAACGAGACAACAAAATAACTGAACAACGGAGTCGACAGAACGACTAACGAAGTATAGTCGGCGGAACGACTATCGAAACAGAGTCGATGGAACGACTAACAAAGCATAGTCGGCGGAACGACTATCGAAATGGAGTCGATGGAACGACTAACAAAAGCATAGTCGACGGAACGACTATCGGAGCAGAGTCAACGGAATGACTAATGGGGCATAGTCGGTGGAATGACTATCGAAACGGAGTTGATGGAACGACTAACAAAGCATAGTCGACAGAACGACTATCGGAGCGAAGTCAACGGAATGACTAACGGAGCATAGTCGGCGGAACGACTATCGGAGCGGAGTCGACGGAACGACTAACAGAGTTGAGTCGGCGAAACGACTAACGAAGCTAAGTCGAGTTGGAAGGCATCAAATTTATGCGAACATGGTAGGCGGATTGGCTGACTGAGCGACGCGGAAGAAGCAAACGGATTGGTACAACCGATAGATGTGTGTGAAAATGCATAAGAGAAACAAGAGGAAATCAAAACAAGAGCATAATCGAATACAAGAACAAGCACTAAGATGTATCAAGGATCAGTCGTCGACTCAAAGATCGACTAACCTTGGATTAGAAACCAAACTCTTATACCATGATATAGTCGTCGACTCAAAAGTCGACCGACCTAAGACTATAAACCAAGCTCTGATACCATGATAGTTTCATAATAGAATAAGTTTATTGTCTTGTTGATCTATTACATGTCTCTGTATATAGAGATGCAATTACATACAAAAGAAAACATCTAAATAAGGTAGCACATAATCAAGGGAGTGATTTGTGCACAACATAATTACGGGAGTGATTTATGCATATTTCCTAATTGCACAGTATTCCTTAACAGTATTAGATGGTGATGAGCTTTGGCACTGGTGTTGGCTACGATCACTTATCTCAACCCAATCGCACGAGTGTGTGTGTTGGTGGGACATGTTGCGTATACTATTTTTTTTGTACATAGCATTCTTTGTAATCAGCATGGAGGGTACTCTACCCCTCTAGTTTACATATTTGTGATATATGCAACTTTCTAGAGCTTGTCTCCAAATTCTCAAAAAAGAATTCCTTTCCATATGCACTAGAAAGAATATAGGAGGTGGCTTCATGTATGGGACTATCTCTCTTTCTCACATAAGGAAATATCTACATGGCTATATTTCTTTCTCTTAATAAAACCAATCTTTTGTTTTGGTTACATAAAATCGACTTTTTTTCTCTTTTAGCAATGAACTTTTGTTTTGATTAAAATATGATTAGTAATATACATAAACTCAACAATACAATTATTTGGGCAATTGTAATGAAGTAATGAACTATCATTTTTCTTAGAAATTGATTATTATTTTGATAAAATCAAAGATTACCAAAAAAAGGTTAAGATTATATATATACAACAACAACATAGCCTCAATCCCTATATAATGTTAACATTTTTTTGGGTAATCTTTTGATCTATCAAAATAATAATTAATTTCTAAAAAAAATACATTTATTATCCAAAAACAATTTAATTAATTAATGCATATGTCTATTGTTAAAAAATAATTAATACATTTATTATCCAAAAACAAGTAGTACATGTTATATCAATATTAATACTTTTATGAAAAGTTTAAGTCTAATGTAACACGGACACGCTTTATATACAAAAAAAAATGTCCAATTCATAAAATAATATACATATAGTAATAATATAAGTTTACTTAGAAAAAGTAATGATATAAGCATATCAAAAATAATTTGAACAAGTTAATAATATATACAAAATAATTTGTGTTACATAATTTATTTTGTAACACAAATAATTTTGTTTAAGCATATCAAAAATAATATACAAATTAATTAATTGTTACGTAATTTTTATTTCTTTAGGCATAGAATTATATTTATTTTTGATAGAAAATAAGTCAAATATAAAAAAGGCCCGATTTATCATGTCGCCCTAGGCCCCAAAATTGTAGAATCGGACCTGTATTCAACAGTCATTTGTTTTCGCAGACCATTATTCCTCGATCCTTATTTTTGGAGAATCTCGTATGTTAGTTATTTCCTGAACTTCAAAATTTGTTAGTCAAACATGTTTGTTCTTGTTTTCCAAACAAACATGGAGTTATACATAAATAGTCTTAATGTTTCAATCACAAACTTGGAGAATCTTCTCCTTATTCTCCTCAGTAGAATGGAGTGGTGGAAAGGAAACATTGGCATTTGTTATCTGTCACAATAACCTTAATGTTTTAGTCTTCTTTACCTAAGAAATTTTGGGGCAATGCCATTCTCACATCTACTTATCTCATAATATACTTCCTATTCAAGATTTAAAGTGGAACCGCCTACATTTGAGCAAGCACAAGTGGATTCAGCTTGGGTTGATGCTACAAGAAGGAATTCTTGGAAATATTTTTTACGGCATCTCGGTTTTTGTAGAATTTCAGCTGCTGTTACTGGAAGGAATTCTCCTAAATTTTACAGTGCAATTTTTATTCTGAACACAAACCAAAGTGTGGTTATTCCTAATTGTTTGACCTTATCTTTATGTTGTTACAAATTTACAAATTTTTAAAAATATTTCGGCCCATATCTAGATTACATGTAGTTACTTATTTTACATAAGTCAACTGTTTGTTTGTCCCAAAAACATTCAAGTGAAGGTTACACTTTACTGTCTAGGATTTGAACTGCTGACTGCTGAGCTTAATTGCTTCCTTCTCCCTCTTCTCTCACAGAGGCCTCTCAAAACAATTGCAAAAATATACGGTGATGTCTATATTCCTCGAGTTGTGTCTGATTACAAGTTCCTAAATCCTAATGTTGGGTTTTACTCTTTTATTTTTTGTTTGACTAAAGAATCTATGAATCAGAATTACTTTATGTTGTACTTAAATTACTTAGTTTATTTAACTTCTTTTTTTCCAATGTTTCTTTTCTTGATGCTGATGGTTGTGAGCTTGTGGCGCCTGTGCATTTGCAAATGTCTATATTTATTTATTGTTATTATTTATTTCATCGATATTCATTTGATTTTGTAGGTGGAGATATTTGGGCTAAATATAAAGCCTGATTTGGCATGGGAGACATTGGAAATGAGGTATGTTGATTTAAGTTGATGATCTGGCAATTCATGTGCGATACTACTGTTAAGCTGTGTTGACATTGCTATAACTTGTTTTGTTCTAATCAACAAAACAAATGACATCGACATAGGGAAACTATATATATATATATATATATATATATATATATTAAATTTCATTCGGATCAATGGTTATCCACTTCTAAGCTTTTCAACAATTGGTCACTGGAGGATCTCACAAGGAATTGGGTAGTCAATTTTTTATTTTGTATTAGATTGGAGACTCGGCCGCATAGAAGTTCTCATGGCATCACCCAATACAAAGGGTTGAACGCTAAGTGGGTGATCATCCCGCTAGATATTTTGCCACCTGATTGGCCTCTCAATAAATTAATATGCTTTAGATGAATCTCCCAATCTCCGACACACTAAAGGAGGGACTTGCAATCTTTTTTTTTTTTTTTCATTTTCATGAGAGGGACTTACAATTTTGGATCAATGCTGTTGTTGGATGATGGATATTTAAGTCTCGGGCAATTAGTTGTAGTGTAACTTACCAACCAATTGGGTGGTCCAATGGTTAGTATCGGGTTGAGAGTAAGAGAGCTTTGGTTTGAACCGAGGTGGGAAAATTTGTTTCTCTCCTATCAAAAAAAAGTTGAAGTGCAACTTTGGATGACTGCACCATGATTTTCCTAGGCTGGAGCGAGTGGACTAGGCGCAATCCCTCTTAAATACTCCATACTTTGCAATTACATTCGTGGCATGGCCAATAAAGCCCATGTATCCCAAGTTTCCACTGGCAATTGGATAGCCATTTTGAAATTGTAAAGCAGAGGTTGAAGATGAAAAGTTTTTTTTATGTGAAAAGAAAAAAAGTTTTAATTCTCTTTCAATTCCATTTTTGTAAAGGTGATTTTTTAATGTTGCGGGTCTTCAAGGCCCATTTTGTTGTATAGGATGTAAATACTCCATTTACAGTGTTTATGACCAAGTCCCTTTGCATAAGTAATCGAGCTTCTCCTAATGCTAATGTATCTACTAAATGTCTCTCTAACAAGGACTACAAATCAATCTGCAACGCGATAACCCATAACACTTCAATGTGATTATAAGCATATATGATTCATTGGCATGCTATTACTATTGTGGAATATGAAGCCACCCCACCACTAGGATATCATGAATTTTTGTTATGAATGAGGAGGTCATGCATGATTTGAGAGATGGATTTGGGTATGCATTCAAGCTTGATTACACGATTAGTGACTACAAAGCACAACTGTGCAGTTTGACAAAATTTTTTTTTCTAATTTTACAATTTAAGTTTCCAAGCAGGATCAATGTTTGGATAGTTGAACTTACTAATACTAGAATGATTAGGGATGTCAATGGGTAAGGTACAGGGTGGGTACATGTAACGACCCGAAAATTTTTGTTATTTCTGTGTGATAACGTGTACTATCGACTTATACTCGTGTCTGTGTGACAGGATGGTGACGTCGAGTTTCGAGTAGGGTTCGCCTAGGAAAACGTGAAGAACGTGCATCAGACGGAGGAAATACAAATACACCGGTCCGGGAAACGATTTCGTGAACGACCGAATAATAAAATACAATAATAAATTAATTTGAGAAATTGTACAGGTCGTTAGTAACTTTATTCACGCATGATGGTGCGAGTCAGGTGCATGCCGGGCGCAGGAACGCCTGAGGAAACTCAATTATTAGAGCAAAAGAGAATAAGAACAAGGGGGAGTCACACCAGTGAGTGCACAAGAGTGGTTGGGTTGGTGTGTTTAAGGGCCACAAGATGTGCCTCGAGATATGGAAGTAGGCCAAGATGAGGACTCACTTATAAATAGGTGAGTCAACCCACTTTTTTTTTTCATTTCTCTCTCTTCTCTCTCTCATCTCACGTGAAGAACGAAAAGGAGGGTTTCGGCGTTCTGAGCACGGATCGACCAACTACGCAATTCAAGGTAAGATCCCGACTCCCTACGCGTTTCTCTATGTTTTGACACCAATTTCGTGGGTTTTGTCGCAATGTTTTCGCACCTCGAGTTGGGATTTCAATATTTATCGAGTTTTGAACGTGGTTTTGTCGGGCTTGTGATAGCCGAGAGGTTTTTACGACGTGGAGACGACGATTTGGAGGTGTTTGGATTTTTGGTGATTTTGGTGATTTTCGATCAATTCGGGAAACGGAGTGTTTCTAGGCATTTTAGTATGACTCGGTGGTGTTTTTGGATGAGTATTGAAGTCCCGACAAGGTCGGGACAGGTTCGAACCAAGGTGACACGAGTCGAGGTAGGAAAAACCACTGACAGGGCGCTCTAGGCGTGACGCCGCACCTGGCGTCGTGGGGGCAATAAGCCATTACCCCTACGCCATGAGGGCGTCGTAAGGGTAAACCCCCACAGCACCACTCACGACGTCTAGGGCAGCGGGCTCCCCTGCCCCACGCTGCGGAGGCACCGCCAAGGGAAACCCCCACGGCGTCCAAAACAGTACCCACGGGTAAATTTTTGAAGATTTTGGATAAATTTGGGGAATCTCTCGGGTATCCTAACAGGTTCAAATACGACCCGATGCCCGAGAAATCAACCCGAAAACATAACGAATAAAATTATGAAAAATTAATGGAGAATTTCAATTAAATGCGGAACAAAACGCTAACACTACCAAATTGAAACGAAAATGCTTACCAAGTACTTAGTGGATCGGTGACGGGCGTGCGGGGATGGTTTGGTAGCATGTGAGAGCCGTGAGCGCGAAGTTACACTCGGTATTTATGAGTGAAACCAACTGGAGTATTTGCGTTATTTCATTTGTGCATTTACTTGGTTGTCATCTTTGTTGAGCAATACTTCCTTGTAAGTTATATGATTTGTTGATTTCTCTTGTTTTGCCTATCCTTGGTGGTTTATCGGCTTGGTTTTACTTGGCTTCCTTAATGAGTGATCTTTTGGGTCTAAGTAGACAACATGGTGGTCATGGTCTGTACCACGAGTACATGGACTCTAGACGTGGTTAAACCTGCAGTTTGGGATTGCAGTGCCTGTATGTTGAAGTGTGTGTGACGTTGTGGTATCCGTATGTGAACTATGTGTGACCTGAGGTCCTGTACCTTCTTCTAAATTTGTCTTGGGTTTGTGTAGATCCAGAATCTGTCTTAGAAGTCAGGTTGTAAACTAAGTGTGGCAACTTGATGGGCTTGGGACACTTAGACGCCTTTTTGCTTTGTGCTCTTGACACTCATTTATATATCATTGCAATCTCAGTGATTTTACTTATCATGCTATCTTGTATTATCTTTGTGATATCAATGCATGATGCTAGTTTACCCATTTATTTGACACTTGAAATGCCGTTAAAAATCTATTGGTATTTTACACCCTACTTCACTGTACTCACCGTCTAGTTTGTGATGGTGGGCAGACCGACGAGCAGACAGAGGTAAGGGACCAGCGCTAGGCGATTGAAGTCAAGGATCACGAGGCGATCTCCTCTTGCATATTGAGTAGGTTTTTGTATTATGTAATTATTTCGTTTTGAAACATGGGTTATGAGATTTTTAAGAGATCTTGGGCATGTATGACATTACTGGTGCTCCATTTGACTTATTATGGTTGATATACATTTGCGGGGTTTCCACGCCCTAGGTTGTCTTAACTTGTGTGTCTTGAAGTTGATTGATTAGTTTGAGACTTAATTGCTTCCGCTATATCTTTGATAACTCACTAATTGATTAACTTCACTTTTAATTGTTTAATAATTGGTAAAATGGTAAAGAATAGGCTTACTAGGCTTACGTAGACTCATCGGGACTGGCTTGAGGGGGGTTTCGCGTAGGCCTAGGCCGGGCAGTTCTCAATTTAGGATTATGAAATTTGGGGCAGTCACAATACGCCTCACCCATACCCGCTCCCGTCCTATGAGTATCCTACCTATACCTTACCATTTTACTCTATTTTTTTGGTAGAACGGGTATGAGTGTTATCTATTTGGGTAGTAGGGTACCCGTGGGTATCCTTACCCACTATTAATTAAAATAATATAAAAAACTTAAAATTTAAAAGGAATCAAGTGCATTTTTTTAGCATAAAAATGTCATTAGAACCTACACGTACCCCATATTATTTTTATAACTATTACAAAACATAAATAAAAAAAAATGTACATTGTCTCTAATAGTTATTCTAAAATTAAAATATTAAAGTTTTCATTTAAGCCAAAAAAAGTTTTCAACCTTTGAAACTGGAAAAATGCACCTTCAATCTTTCAAAATAGACATATTCCAATAGCAAAACATAGTATTCATATGAAACAAAAAAAAGAAAAAGAAAAATAGTTGTGTATTTTATCTAACTTGATCCTAACATCTTCATCTTTTAATACACTTATCATATTAGAAGAAGAGCATCGTAAAACCCCCTAAATGATGTGTAGTCGGATGTGCATGATTTTGATGTATGTAAGTAGAGAATTGAGAAAGCACACCTGGGTATATGGGGTGGATAATTGAGAAACCCCCCAAAACGTTGCATGTAAAGATGAAGTTATAATATATATATATATATATATATATATATATATATATATAAATAATATAAATGGGTATATGGGGTGGATAATAGGGTAAATGTGGCAGTAGATGTTAATGTCCTTACCTTACCTATATCCACTTGGGTATCTTATTCATAAACCCATACGCTTACTCAATATATGTCGGGTCTGATAATACCTTATCCATTAGGCCGGGTACCCTTAAGTATCCAAACTCATGGGTCCAATTGTCATCCCTAAGAATGATCAAACAATGTGAATAGTAAACATGAGAAGATATTTCGCAAATTAAGGAGTAGTTTATTGCTACTATTTTATACATTATATATATATATTACAAAATCAAGTATATATCTTTCCTTCTAAAACAAATAGACTATTTCATCTTTGAAATTTAGGCTTCATTTGTGATTTCAATTAATATATTAAATTAAGAAAAATAATAATCTAACACACTTTCAACGCACACTTTAAGCACACATTCTTGTCTTTTAACTATTTTTAGTTCTTTCTTGTCTCTTCAGTCGTGGCCTCAACATTTGATAAAATACCATAAATGACTAAAAGAAGACAAGGGTGTGCATATCAATTTCTTTAAATTAATAACACCATCTCGACTCCGCACGTGCAAGCTTTACTAGTATATATAAATAGGAAACCCTAACTTTGTTGTTCACCTCACTAAATCGGCACACACTTCTTCGGCTCCCCGCTTTCCGTCTGTCGTCTCTAACCTCTAGCTTATCTCCTCTCTCTTTTTTCTTTCTCAGGAGAAAATAAAAGAGATCCTTGGCTGATTTGATCAATGAAAGACATTTGGAGGTGTGATTGGTTGAATATTTTTAATAAATGAAGCAAACAATTTGATCTGTTGAATGATGAAGCTTAAGTTTTCAAAGAATTGTTTTTATAAGTCACGTATTCTTTCAATACCCAAGAATTCTTCCCAACAATGTAACTTAGTTGTAACCTAGTTTTGCCGACTTTCAAGTGTGCGTTTTAGGGTTTTATTGATTCCCATTGTTTTTCTTTTTTTTGCAGCAGCATCGGAAGAACGGTGAAGATGAAGATCGCCAGAGGAATGATCTGGAAACCAGGTTAGTAGCTGAAATCAAATCATCAGATGTTTGCGACCTTCATTTCTTCCACCGTTCTGGTCTGGTGTGTTGTGTTGTGTGTTTATCTGATTGTAAGTTCCTAATTCCTAATGTTGTGTTTTACTAAAGAAACCATGAATCAGAATTACTTTATGGTGTACTTGAATTACTTAGTTTTATTTAAATTTTTTTTTTCCAATGTTTCTTTTCTTGATGCTGTTGGTTGCGAGCTTGTGGTGCCTGTTCATTTGCAAATGTTTACATTTTTTTTTTATTCTAATTAATTATTTCATTGATATTCATTTGGTTTTGTAGGTGGACTTATATGGGCCAACTGCCGAACCTGATTTGGCATGGGAGGCATTGGAAATGAGGTATGTTGATGCATTGAATGCTACTTCTTTTGATTCCAGTAAATTTTTAATGTTACAAAGATTGTTTTCCTAAAGATTAGGGAAATTTGACAAAATAGCCCAAAATAGACTTCAATAATGAAAAATAGTCCAAAATTTTCAGATTTGTTTTTCTAACCTAAATCTAAGGGTGAAAAGTCTTTTTTACCCTTCACTTTACAATACAACCCAATTTCAATTTCCCTCCACTTCTCCCTCTCCATCATCGTCCTTCCCTCCAACTCTCCTCTATCCATACCGAAGCCCAATTCTCCTCTCTCTCTCTCCTCTCTCTCTCTCTCTCTCTCTCTCTCGATTCGCCAGAAACCCTAGATCCGCCCGATTTCAGATTGACAACGAAGGAGGCAGAGCAGGTATACCGATCTTTTCTAGTCTTTGGTTTTGATTTCGATTTCATTCGTTATTTTCTAGGTTGTCGTGTGCTTGATTTATGGTTTTTTGTTTCTCGAACCCTAGCTAGTGTTTCATCATCTCCTCTAATTTCATCATAGAGTCTCGATTTGTCCAACAATTCAATGATTAGAGCAGAAATTGTGAATAAGTCTGATACTCAGTACAAAGGTTCAACTATCTCCGATGGTGTTCTTGAAGATATAATATTGAGTGAGATACTTCCTCGGTTGCCAATCAAGTCACTTTGCCGGTTCAAATCGGTGTCCAAAGACGAACAATTTCATCACCCACCACAACCATTACTTCGCTCTCCGCCTCCACTTCCATAACTCAAAAAATCTTTTCAATTCGGCCTACTACTTCTACCACTCCGAACGCGTCATCTCTTGCACTACAGATGACCCTCACCATCACTTTACAATGTCAATGCGTTTTCCCAATAAATTCATAAATCGGTATTGTTCCACCATAGGTTCGATCAATGGATTCTTCTTCGGCTTGTGTTATCAGCCTAGGGATATATTTATCTACAATCCAATCACCAAGTATGTAGTCTATGTTCCCAATCCCAAAGACTTTTATTACATAGCGTTAGTTGTTCATACTAGTAACAATCCTTACTTTGGCTTTGAGATCGTCGCGCTTGAGATATTACAAGACAATTGGCTTGGGTTTACAAGTGTACTCCTTGAAGACCAAGGAGTGGCGTGAATCGGATGCAAAAGTGCTAGTCATCCCCTTCGAATCTAAAGATGAAATAATACCCTTGAATCCTATTTTTGTTGGAGGGAAAGTTTACTGGTCTTATACTAGAGACATAGTGTGGTTTGATGTTGAGAATGACGATACAGGTTCTATTCAGTTTCCAGATAAACACAATTTTATTTCTACTTTAGAGATTGGCGTTTGTGGGTGTGAGATTAGTTATATTAAGATAACGAAAGAAGGGAATATAGAAGTATGGTTATTGAAAAGCAAGAGAGGAGCTTATGAGGATGGAGAGTTTGAGTGGGCGAAGAAATACAGTATAAGTTTAGAAGGAATTTTTCAAAACAACTCAAAAATCTTCAGGACAAGGAAAAAAAGAACTTCAAAGCAGTTTTTGAAACTTTTAGTTAGAAGCAGCTCGATCTTTCCGTTGCCCTATCTCGACGGAGAGGTGATATGTTTTTTGATTAACTTCAAGTCGAAAATATATTGTACTTATGGTAAACTATTCTGTATCAACATTCGAAGTGGAGAACTGAAGTTGTTTGATGGTGAATTCTCCTTTCGTCAACATCTTTTCTCGGCAAGTTTCTTGTCATGTCCAACTTAGAAATTCCTTGTTTTATATATATGATGTCTACAAGGTTAATGAAAAATGGGGGAGGTTATGTACTTATTCCTTGATGTAAAGTCTATGTACTCATTATTTGCTGGATGATAAGTTAAGCTACTTGGTAATTACGAGTAAAAAACAGAATATAGAAATTGATCTCATGCCCAGATGCCTAACATGTTGATTTGTTTGTTGATAATTTTTTTAACGGTCGGTTTGGTCATAATCAAATAGTAAAAAGACTAAGTCTAAATGCAAATTCTTCTCTAGCATTCGTTCCATCTATCGACTATTTTTAGAAGAAAACATTGATTAAATCATTAAAATGTCTCACCTCTTTAAAAATGTCGCTACGTAAAAATCTTCAAAACTCTGCATTGATCGACAAATATATGAGATTTTATACAAAAACCATAAAACATGCATCGCTCATCTCAAGATACAAGTTGAAAAAAACTCTGGATGAACAATCTTGCGTTCCATTCTTGTTTATAATTTTTTAGGATGAGTTATTTATTTATTTTTATTTTTTTAATAAGAAAGTTACATCTTGAAGTCTTTGTCCAAACTGCTTCTCACACTCCATAGTATTACTTCTTAATTCCTTCCAACACTCCACACCAAGATTTCTTCTTGCCGCCTGACCCTTCCCATGTCCTAATCAAAATCAGTACTACTTTGAGATAAACCACACCTATATCAAAATGTAGACATCATATCGGCCTCCCGTTCCCAATTAAAGCCACACCCCAAAAATAAGGTTAGAGAGTAATGTAGTAGAACTCTTATCTCTATTCAATCTTAAGAAAAATAAATTTGTGGGTTATTATGGCAATGTCAAGTAAAAAAAACCTCATGATATAAAAAAAAGAAAAAGAAAGAACTGCAATTATGATAGAACAATTAAACTATAGAGTAAACAAAAAATATAGACGCAAATAGAAAAAATAACAGTAAAGTAAACTTCAAACTTTATCATTAATCTTCTTTTGGTTTCTCCATTAAAGACCTCTACTCATTCCCGCACTATCAAAAGTACAATGTAAAGAGTTACAAATCAATGATAAGATGTCCAAGCAGACTACCAAAACGAACCATTCCCACGCTCAGCCTGTACTCAAGGAACCAAAAAACATCAATGCACCAAATAGGTTAATAACATTGATAATATTGTCAATGTTGTCAAATCTATCCATCTATACTTTTCGAGGTGGGTGTTTGAGAGAGTTAATACACATGTAGGTGTGTAAAGAAACATACTCCATTTTGATGAGTTTTAGGAACAATCTTGCATTCCATTCTTGTTTATTATTTTTTAGGATGAGTTTTTTTTAAGGTTAATCTGATCCTGCAACTTTTAAACAAAAAGAAATAGTTTTTTTGCTCTTCATTTTTTACTAATTCATTTTTTATCGTAGAACCATAACTTAACAAAAAATTATTCTTAAAAAATAAAACTTTGCCAATTTAATGATAAAGAAAAAGCTTTGATGGAAGAATACTTTTTTTAGTTGTGAATTGATGATAACTAGAGCCGCCTCTTTTTTATTCTCCAAGTTCCTAGCCAATAACACAAGTTTTGACAGGTTCTAACAATTGAGATTTATGGTTGTTAGTTTGTGTAGATGCATGTGTTTGGGGGACAAAGAGAATGAAGTTTTCATTTCAATGAGAGAATCTTGATTTGAGGAGAAATTAATTATTTTAGTTGTTACTAACATTGTTGGAGGTCTGACAATATTGTATATGGCTTATATTTCCTTGATCACTATTAATATAATATATTGATTATATTGTCAATATTGTCAATATTGATAATATTGCCAATATTATCAATATTGTCAATATTGTCTAAATCTATCCATCCATATTTTTCAAGGTGTTTAAGAGAATTAATGCAAATGTAGATGTGTAAAGAAACATACTCCCTTTGCACATGAGCACAACTAATTCTTTTAGATTAAAAATGTAAATGAAACACAAAATGTTTCTATCAATATAAATTTAATGAATATCAATTGTCATATTATCCATATTGTCAATATAGTTACCACTTAGTGTAAAGAAACTATGATCTCTCATTTTCTTCATCATAGTTTCTTATTTGACTTTTCATGTTTCTATTAATATAAATTTAACATTTTTCTCTTTGCATGTGAGCGCAACTAATTCTTTTGAATTAAATAATGTAAAGAAAACACTAAATGTGTAAAGAACATATATTATTGCAAAATAAATTATTTGTGTAGTTTATGTGTTTTAGTATTTGATAAAAAAATAAGAATAACAAATATGGTTCCCTTGCATAAATAATTGTTATTCATCCACTCACTAGTAAATGTTTTAAATATACATGAAAAACTGCATATGTATCTCTTTTTTTTGTGCATTATGTGCATGCATATAAAGAGTCTCCAATATTGATTGATCTTCCATTAATTATTTTTATTCCTTTGATAAAAGCCTTTCATAAATTATGTTTTTCAATACTTGAATCTTTTTCATCACTGTCAATCTGCTTAACCCTTGGAATGAGACTTTGGAAAATTGTTAGGTTGCTATAATCCTTTGTTTTTGTTTTCTTGTTTTGAATATTATTTGTGAATTATATTATTGGTAACATATTGATTTGATCTTCTTTTTATTTTTTTTAATAATTCACTTGCTTTTCTATTTGTTTATTTACACATGTTTGCTAAAGAATGGAGAACGCCGCGAAGCACAAATCAAAGATTTTGCGGAAGAGAAAAGAGGTCATCAACTCAAATTCTACTGAACAAAATAAAGATGTCGAATCTTCCTCAACAGACTGCAAGTCAATTAGTATGTCTTTTAATTGGTTAACTTAATATGATTAATGACACATAAATTATTATTGTAGAAATTATTGTTTTATCCATACGGTGTATATCCTTCATATTGACAATAAGCATTAATATGACATAGAAAAAAAACTTGCTTATATCTAAAAAATGAAAACTTTGTTAGATGTTTTATTGTTATTAATCAATCATGTTGATGTGATATAATATCAAATCGTGTAAATTGTTAGACAGTTAGCTACAACAACATTAAACAACATTAAATCAACGGTCTCGATTTACATCTCAATTTAAGAGCATCATTTTTTTAAAGAACTATGTAATAGGAAATCTTATATTTTTATTGTTTATATTGTTTGTGTTTAAATGCATTATTTTTTCTAAAGAGCTATAAAATGCAATATCTTATATTTCTATTGTTTATATTATTTGAGTTGTTTATGTTCTTTGTATTGTCATATTTAGTCCATTTTGATTCTCAATTTGAACTTATATTTTTGTTTTCTTCTATTGGAGCACAGTTGACCGTTCTTATAAATGGGATGAAAGATTCTCATATCGATACAAAAGGACTTCAACATGTGTTGGGCAATGCTCAAAATTACAAGAGACATTGTCGGAGATTAGAAAGAAAACAAATGAGTCTCCAACACGTCGTGCGATAGTAAAAAAATCTTGTTTTTGAGACTTAATTTACAAGCTTCCTAGAATTCATCTATCTGGTCACATTATTCATAATTTGTTAAGGAGCTGCATCAAATTCAGATTCTATGACAGTGGTAATAGGTGACAATGTCAACCTCATCGATGCAGAACAATTTCATAAGATAACCGGATTGAAGATTGGGTCCACTAGCTTTCCTGAAAATAAGCAAGACATCAATACAAGTTCCATAGTAAAAGAGTTTTTTGGAGGCAACCACATGATCAAGAGGACCGAACTTGATGAAGCCTACAAGGGGTTGAACACGACAGATGACAAGATATTTTTTAGGCTTACTTTGGTCTACTTTCTTGAGCTTGGTTTGATGGGAAATGATGAAAAGACAAATGTGGATACAAATGTTCTAGCTCTAGTGGATAACTTGAAGAAATTTAATAAGTTTTCATGGGGCTCATATGTGTACAAGATGACTCTTGAGTCACTGAAAAAACCAATGAAGACGTGGAAAGCGATGAAAAATCTAAACAAAAGGGTTATAGTATTGTTGGATTTCCCTATGTATTTCAGGTATTTGAACTACATCTTAGTATATGCAATTTCATTTTTTTTTTGTTAAAAGATTTAAGTTTGATTCACATTTCTGCTTCTCTTTTTGTAGGTCTGGGCTCATGAGGTGGTGATTGGATTAAGGGAGTTGTATGCTTCAATTAATGAAGAATATGTCGAAGGGGCTCATACAATCTTCAAATGAATTGCTCATGGAATGCTTAACTACGATGTAGTACACTCGATCTTCGAAGGCGACAACAAAACGACGAAACATCTTCTGGTGGTGAAAATGAATTCAAAGGTATACCCAAGAAGAAACAAAAACACATTGAAAGTTTGTTGGAGAATTTAGCTTGTAAAGTAGATTGCATTCAATAAGATTTTCATGCATTAAAGTGTGATTTTAGTGTAGTGAAGTGTGATATAGGAAATGATATAAAGACAATGCATGAGAAATTATATATGTTGTTGAAGCAAACTCCATGTGCTACAAATGGAAATGCAAGTCGAAAGACACAGTCCACGTCCACTTCAAATGAAAATTTTCAGTTTACAAATGAGAATGTAAAGGTTCAACATGGGAAACCTCAAGAATTTGACACTGAAGAAGATGTTGATGAAGTTTGTCAAGCTACCCGTTAAGATTATACTCCTCATGTAATAAAGTTTGCACAGGAAAATGAAATTGAGGAAAAATCTTTAGAAAATTTGTTGGACAATATACCTCATTGGTTTGGTATTGTGAAAGGAAGAAGACTTTGTCTTGCCTTGAACCATATGTGGATCCAACTGCAAAAAGGAAGACGCTAAGAAAAAATGAAGATTTATATGACCTTGATGAAGAGTGTCCCCATGATGACTTTATGAGAATCAAACATTGGTTTTCATATAAGAATGATACAGTAGTTGATTTGAATTATTGCATTGGAAACCGCATATGGTTTAAAATATTTTGGACAGAAGACAAGTGGTTGGACAATAAGGTATATTTTCTTAATATATCTATACAAACTTCATGTTCACATCATTATGTTGATTCATTCTTTTTAATATTATTTTCATTATGGATGATCACTTATGAATGCTACTTATTTGTTCTTTTTTTTTCAACAATGAGTAGCATCTTGATGCGGGGACATGGTGGTTGCGAAAGAAAATGTCGAAGTCACCTAATCACAAACCACGCGTGGCTATACTTGACACAATGTTTTCGGTATGCACTTTACCCTCCCATCATTTTTATTTTGTCAATAAATAAAAATGTGTTGATTTTATATGGAATGATTTGATACAGTCAATGCTTTATAAACGAGGGAGCAAGATCACAATTGATGACACATTATTGAGTCATATGGATGAAAAATTTTGTAATCAAAACCCGTCAATTTCATTCAAGGAAGCGGATAAGGTAATTATTTTTTTTCAAAGAGACGAGGTAATTAATTTATATGTTGTATACGTACTTACAACCAGATGCATGTACTATTAATCATATGTTTTGGTGCAGATTGCCTTCGCACTTAATGTTAGAAATAATCATTGGGTTGCACTTGATTGTGACATCAATGATCGTGTTATTTGTGTTCTTGATTCTATTATGAGTAATAGAAGTCATTGGAAAAAAGAAATAGAATATTTCCCTAGCACAATAGACAAGATGCTCATTGCGTGTAGGAGAGAGGTTTCTAAGAATGAATGGAAAATAATTATCCAAAAAATATCACAACAAATGGAGTAATTGATACCAATCCTTATTCTATTAATACAGTTATAATTTTGTTTTCCAATCATTGACTCAAGTTCAAATTGTTTGGCAGGGGAGACTGTGGAATCTTCACTCTCATGCACTTAGAGTACCTAGTATTTGAAAAATATCGAAAGTTATTGACTCAATAAAAAATTGCAGAATTCAAAAAAAAGAAGTCTGTTGATTTCTTTAGGTGAGGAACATTAACTTTTACAAGTTCGAATTCTAAAGATGCAGAGTAACATGAGTAGATTAAATGATTGAATTGTGGACATTTTGTAGTGAATTACATTCCATTCATAGTGGTGATGCCAATGCCAATGTTTAGATGTCATTTTTGTGTATTGCATTTTGTAAATGTCAAACAACTGTAGTTAAACTACATTTTGGAACTGTCAAACAACTTCATGTTTTCATATTTGACTAAACAGGTTTTAAGTATTACTTTTCTACCTTGTTAAACAATCACTTTAGATTTTACTTGCAATGCATCAACGCCAAATGTTATTCACTTTACAACATTTACAAAGAATTGTTTAAATTGTCAAAAGTGACAATATTGACAACTGCAAATCTATCCTGCAAAAAAATTGTTAAAAAACTACAATTAATATTTTCAAAAAAAAAAAGAAATCTATAATTGACAATATTAACATGGCAATACTGACATGTACAAAACTGTATCCAATTGATATTAACAAATTGATGACATTAGGTACTTCAAAAAACATTATGACATTAGTTACAAAATGCACTACTATGTCAGTAAAGTAATATAATATCAATTAAAAGACAACAGGTAGTAGGTGTTCCAAAATATAGATTTATATAGAATTACACTACAAAAGATATATTAGTACTATTGACAATACTAACAATATTGACAATATTAACAATACTGACATGTACGAAAAGTGTATACAATTGATATAAACAAAATGATGACATTATTATATTAGTTACAAAATGCACTACTATATCAATAAAGTAATATAATATGAATTAAAACACAACAGGTAGTAGACACAATATTGACAATATTGACATGTACGAAAAGTGTATACAATTGATATAAAGAAAATGATGACATTAGGTACTTCAAAAAAACATTATGGAATTAGTTACAAAATGCACTACTATATCAGTAAAGTAATATAATATCAAAAGACAACAGGTAGTAGGTGTTCCAAAATATAGATTTGTATAGAATTAGACTACAAAATATATATTAGCACTATTGACAATACTAACAATATTTGACAATACTGACATTTACAAAAAGTATATACAATTGATATAAATAAAATGATGACATTATGACATTAGTTACAAAATGCACTACTATAAACAAAATGATGACATTATGACATATACAAAAAATGTATACAATTGATATAAACAAAATGATGACATTATGACACTATATAGTAGGTGACTATAAGATGTTCAGATGTCGACATAAACTGAAAAGATAGTAGAGTGTCGATGCTGAACATTCTCCCACACATTCAAAAAGGTGCTAAAAAATCTATCCACTGAAATCAACTTCTTAAGTAGAACCACTAGGATGTAGTGGGATGAGCTCATAAGTTTGACGATTATGACCAAATCCATGGCACCTGCCACACTTCTTCTTTTTCCTTTCTTCTCCATTTGATGATATCCTTTACTTTCGACGTCTTCCTACGGCTCTTCTTGTAATTGGGGGAAAAATCATACCTGCTTCAATAGGCAACATCCAATCTGCAGGACGACCAGCTGGATACACCGTGTGACGGCCCTAAATTCCCAATGCATTTGGGAACGCCCGGCCTAGACCCGTGCAGGTCCCGAGTCGGTACTCAGCGAGCCTGACGAGCCTAGTCAGCCTCCGATTAATTAATTTAACAGTTTATGAAAGAGTTATTGCAATTATATGCAGTGGAAAACTAAACAAGTATTAGGAAATAACTCAGTCAAACGAAAATCAGGAAATCTATATATGTGGAAACCCGAATATTCACGTACCTCAAATAGAAACCAAGTAAAGCTGTATATGATATCAAATAACCTATGATCCCAAGTTTAAACCAACATGATGTATATATATAAAGAAACCAACATACAAGCAGAAATCAAACATAAACTAGGCTAAGGTGCTCGAATCCAGCCGCAATTCCTCACAAAAAGTCTCTTAAGCAGGGTTCCTTACCCTTTTGAGCGCTCTGGTAAATCTACACCAACTGTCACAAACTAGACGGTGAGCAACTGAGAGAAAATTTAAAGTAATGCCAGAAGAAAATAACAGTAATTCATAAACATCAAATGAAGCAGTCTAAATATCATGCAGAAATTTAAAGACAATCAATATAACAAGTTCAGGGTGCATGATAAACAGACTATCAAATATCAATCGAAATCATGTGTGTTCTGAGAAAACAAACGAGGCAGTAAGCGGTCAAAATCACAGCATACGGAAAGAGGACGCTGGCTCTCCCCGGGTAATGTCGTAACACTAGCGCAGCATTAGAGGGACATAGGCCTCCAAGCATACGGAAAGAGGACGATGGCTCTTCCCGGGAAATGTCACGACACTAGCGCAGCTTGATAAAGAGGGACACAGGCCTCAAAAATCACATCGACATGCTCACGCCAAGAACACACATACCAAGGAATCAACGAGATAGGAATGTCAACAACGGAAATCAACAAGCAACAACGAACGAAAATGAATTACATGCAATATTCTTACTGGCTTATTAACGTACACAAGCTTTAGGGCGAGTGCACTTACCCGAACTATCACGACCCGCGTAAATAACTCTGAGACTCTAACGCGTCTCCCACTATTTCTCGACTACCTGATAAGGATTTAAGTCCCAAATATTAGTTTAAGTCTTAGCATTTAGTCTTAAGGTGATTCTTTATAAATTTATTTTAGGATCGTTTGTAAAGGCGACTCAAACCGTTGGGAAAAGTCCCCCGATACGGTAAATATATTCCTACTTTCATAGGTTGTGGGCCTTAACATTATTTTATTCATATTTGGGCTCTTGTTGGGCCCAACCACCAAGTCCATACTCACCCATGATACACCCCACACCCCAGCCGTGGGGTATTTCACACCATCACGCACCCCAACCGTGGGGTGCACACCTAGTCACACACCCCAACCGTGGGGTGTACATACCACATCACACCACATTGTCCAATACACCAAAGATTGAATTTCACAACCAACCACGCTGTCCACACCACACACACCCCATCCGTGAGATGCACACACACACACACAACACCACCAGTTGGTTGTCCACACAATACATCCCATCACGCACCCCAACCGTGGGGTGCATACATGCTATTACCACACCGCACCACTGTCCAACATATACACCCCGATTTCACCTCTTTTGTACTTGGAGGAACCCACCTCCGGCCAGCAGCGCCGCCTCCAACCAGCCGTGATCGAGGACGGTCCCACCAGCCACGACGACCCCAAGACAAAGAGGACAGAGCACCGGCCGAGAGAGGGAGAGAGAGAAATCGTAAGGTGAGTGAGTGAGTGCAAGACCTGAGAGAGAAAGTGAGCTATACCTTCGGCGAGTTTCCCGTGCCGTGGAGGGTGGCGGTGGTGACGGTCGAACGAGGAGAGTGTGAAGACGGTGGTGAAGAGACCGTGAACGAGGAGAGCGTGTGTGGAGAGGAGTGACCGTGAGTGAAGAGAGATGGAGAGGGAGACCATGAGGATGAGAGGGAGGCCGTGAGGGTGGTGGAGAGGAATCGAGAGGGAGGCCGAGAGTGGGTGATGGAGAGGAGCCGAGATAGAAGAGGAGGGGGCGGCAGTTAGGGTGTAGAAAGGTTAGGGTTTTGTTTACAAACATATATATATGTCATTTAGGTCAAAATTACCTTTATACCCCTTATTCTTTTATTTTTTTTCTCTTTATTTCATCTCAACACACACATAAACTTCGAGGCCAATCCCATGACTCTCCTTATGAAATCGTGTCATTTTAAAAGTTCCTTATCACATAGCCTATGTGTAGCATAGCTATCCAACTCCCCGGGTCCAAGTAACGCGCCACGATCCGAAATTCCCTGTCACGTGCATGTTTTCGCCTTGTCTCGTACAGATAAATAATTAAATTATTCAATAATTCTTTTAAATATATTTTTATTGTATTTTTCTCACCCGTTCATCTATGTGAAGCCTCACTCAGTCTAAAAATTGTCCGAATGGCACGAGACCCGTAATGAACTACAATACTAATACACACATCAAATAAACATAACATTACTTCAGTGTCGACTCCCGAGGTTCGAAATACCATCTAGTATCACGCGGTCGAGTCAAGGGCCTAACTAGTGCAATATCAGTCAGGTTAAAATTGATGGTTGTTACACACCGGTTCTGCATATGCCGCCATAAGAGCATCCGCGGTGTAATATTTTGATGATAGGGAGTTCAATGAAATCCCTATAAGGTTAGATGCAACAATTGTATGATCACAAGGTAGCTGATCTAAGTCAAATTCACGACATGTGCATGATTTTGTGTAAAGATTGACATGACCATTCTTTTCATTATCAAACACATCGAACTCATGACAATCAATTGGTTTCACTCTCCATCGTGCTGACTTTGCTGATTTCTCTCTTAGTACGGACTCGGCCGAACTTGTCAAGTGGCAATTCATGTTTGATGCCAGGTTCCTGAGTTCGTAATACCAATCTTGCAACACCCCACGTATGTGATCAACCACCATTGTTATAGGAAGAGCTCTGATTTCCTTAAGGACTGCATTAAAACATTCAACAATATTTGTGGTCATGATACTGTATCGCCTCTGATCAGAATAAGCTCTGCTCCACTTTTCAACTCCAACATTTCGAAGGTAAGTTGCTATATCTTTATCACAATTCTCTATCTCCATAAGCAACGTATTAAAATCCGATTCTAAGTACTCATTCGCAGCAACAAAATATAAAGGCACAATAGAATCAACCCTTTTGTGGAAGTTTGTCCTTAAATTCATACTCAAATAGTAAATGCACAAACCATGGAATGCATATGGAAAAACCTCTTTTATAGACTTTGCAATGCTATTATTCATATCTGATACAAACACTAAATTACTACCAACTCCATCTAAAATCGCACTCTTTAACTTCATCATGAACCAAGTCCAAAAAGCATCATTCTCCGAGTCACCAATCCCAAATGCTAAGGGATAAATTTGGTTGTTCTCATCCATGCACGCAGCAACAAATAATGTGCATTGGTACTTACCGGTCAAGAAGGTTCCATCAACTGAATGACTGATCGAATGCTACGACGAAACCCCCTGATAGTTGCACCTAATGCCATGAAGAAATACTTGAAGTAAATCTCATTCTCATTTTCAATATGTGTCACTGTACCTAGATTTTTTTTTCTAGCAATGAACAATAATGTGGTAACAATGCATATGATTCCTCTGCACTACCTCTTACAGAATCAAGAGCACGCTCTCTGGCTCTCCAAGCCTTATCGTAACTTATATTCACACCATGCTCTATGCGTACATCACTAACAATGTCATCTGGCTTGTAGATACGGCCTACTCCCTCATATTTAGATTTAATGTACTCTCCTATCAACCAACTACTTGCTTGCCTATGATCATGGTTCATAATATCTTTCGAACAACTATGATTCATGTTTATCTTCCTCAATTGAAAGTAATCAGAAGATGGTAACTTTGTTGCCTTAACTTGCCATTTGCACCCTTCTTGCACCATCTAGCCACAAACAATTTTTTTGTTGAACGGAAAACTTTATATTCAAAATTGTTCTTCATTGCAAAGAGTCCAAGACTATGACGCAACTTTTTTCTTATTGACAAATAATTGATCCTTCATGAAAGCACCTAATGTTAACGATTCGGAAGCCATGGTGGACGGTCGAACACTGCCACTCTTCTTATCACCAACTTGAACTTCTAGTATGTCATCATTGTCAATATTTTTTCCTTGATTTTCATCTGTAAGCCCAACATACTAGCAAGAATACATGTCCATGTTGAAGCCATCATCCAAACCTATGTAATGAGTATCACATTCCATGCCAATATTAATAGTGCCACTGCCAACATTATCTTCAATCTTCACTTCATCTTCTTTATCAAGTGGAATAATGATTGCATCTCCCCATGAGTTGTCAAACCCGATTTTTCTATTAGCATTCTTATTAGAATCTTTCCATTGGCTTATAATAGGTAACTCCATGCATTCTTGTACCATATTGAAAGGTTGTGCAGGTTGGTCTTCAAAAGCATGTTCACATGGTGGATTTATAAGTTCAATACTTAAGCACAACGGAGTTATATTGTTTGTAGACATGTTGAACTCATGAACAAAAATGATGCACATCTGCATCATTATTCACTTTTACTACCACTATACCAATAACTGTTTTGCAACCATAACGTAATGTAACTGAGTGAGATATAGTGTTAATCTTGAAATGAGTAGCAAGAACCTTAACCAATTGTTGAAACGAGCAATTTCTTAGCACTGATATCATCTCAGCATTAGTGTTGGTATTGTACATCTTATTGCCACCATCAGTGGTGACTCACTCTCCGTCATATTGCACAACAATTTTGACATGAGGTACATATGAAATTAAGAAAAAAAAACTATTTGTATGAATCATAAAAAGAGATAAAGTAGTTGATGGTCTATCAAGTTATAAAACAAATTATATGTGCAACTAATTGCAGTTTGTAGAAATGAATATAATTACTGTAATTATTGACGATATTATCAAAATAGATGTTATTGACAAAAAATAATTATTGAAGATGCATTGTTGTCGTTTTGAAAGGTATTATTAAAATGAATAAAGGAGTAAATAGAGACTTAATAGTTATATTCTAAACCATTTGCAATCTATTTTCATAACAAGTATTATTATTGTTATGAATGATATTGTCAATATATAAGTGATTGTCAATATATATGTTATGGACACAATAACGAATGAAAAAAAAACTACATCTGAAAATATCCATCTATAATATGGACTATTATGAGTAAATATATGCAAGAGGTTACTACACAGTAATATTATATAAACATTGTAATACAATGGAGCCATTATTTATATAACTACACTTAATCATTACCAGCAATGAAAGGTGTTGGACAACTCATATTCATGGCAACGGAGTCTCCCAACATCATCGAATAATCCTGTGGGCAAAATGTATGTATTAATTAGTTGATCGAGAAGGTTTAGGTTAAAAAAATAAATGCAAAAAAAGTCATATATGGTGAATAGGGGTGGGCAGCGGTTTTCAAAAAATCGCCCAAACCGCTCAAACCGACCAAACCGCACGGTTTGGTTTGGTTTTTGAAGCTCGCGGTTTGGTCGCGGTTTGGAAAACGACCAAACCGCAGATTCGCGGTTTGGTCGTGGTTTTCATTTTGAGAAAACCGCGGTTTAACCAAACCGAGGGCATTTTGGTAAATACAAACCAAAAACCCTAAAAATTAAAAAAAAAAAACCACAAATCTCTTCTTCTCCAAACAACCCCCCACCGCCGCCTCTTCTCTCTCGATCCCATCTCACTCTCTCTGCTCCCTCTCGATCTCTCCACTCCCATCTCACGATCTCTCCTCTCTCTCTCGCCTCATCTCGCTCTCTCTAATCTCACGGACTCTCTCACTCTCATTGTTCTCTCTCATCTCCCTCTCTGGTCATTCGTTCTCCTCCTCCCCGAACGGCGACCACCACCTCCCTCCCGACACCGGGACCTCGACCATCCATAGGAGACACCTAGGTGAGCTTCTCTTCTCTCCCTTTCTCTCTCTCTCTCTCTCTCTTTCGTTCTCACTGGTTTCTTCTCCTCGTCGTTTGTTGTTTCGCCTTTGGCTTCTGTTTTTTTTTTTTTGCTTGCTGGTTTTTTTTTCCTGAAAATAAATTGCATGAAAACCGCGAAACCAAACCGACCAAACCGCGCAAACCGCGGTTCGGTTTGGTGCGGTTTTGGTGATCTGCGGTTTGGTTGCGGTTTGGAAAATCACCAAACCGTAGACCCTCGGTTTGGTCGCGGTTTGGTGGTTTTCCAAACCAAACCGCGGTTTGCCCACCCCTATTGGTGAACTTACATAGAAACAAGAGATTCAATAATGTTGACAACCCAAGAGTTGGTTGTTGCAAATAATGAGAGGTATCCGACTTTGTGCGTTTGATGATTGCGAGGAGCGAGCAACTTGTCTATGACGCCAATAAAACTTGCTAATGCATAAACAAATAAAGGGAAAAGAGAAAAGTCGATTAGATGAAGAAGCTTGCTTTAATGGAAGAAGAAAAAAAAAGAAAAGAGAAAAGTCGATGAGATGGGGAGATGGAAAGGACGATAGAGAGAGAGGAGAGCTGGAGGGAAATGGAAATAAGGACGATGGAGAGCGGAGAGCTAGAGAGGACAATGGAGAGAGGAGAGCTGGAAGAGGAATGAAAATGAGGATGATGAAGAGATGGAGAGCTACTGGGGGATGAAGGATGATGGATAGAGGAGAGTTAGAGGGAAGGAGGACGATGGAGAGGGAGAAGTGGAGGGAATGGGTTGTATTGTAAAGTGAAGGGTAAAAAAGACTTTTCACCCTTAGATTTAGGCTAGAAAAACAAACCTGAAAATTTTTGGCTATTTTTCATTATTGAAGTATATTTTGGGAGGCATTGGAAATGAGGTATGCTGATGCATTGAATGCTGCTTCTTTTTATTCCAGTAAATTTTTAATGTTACAAAGATTGTTTTCCTAAAGATTAATGTATTTACAATTTAGTACATTACAAATAAATCAAAAAGATAAGAAAGAAAATATGCCGAAAATAAATATCTTAGAAGAAAACCAATCAATAACCTCTGATAGTTTATCCGAAGATTCATTAGAAATTAGCCCCGTAAAAGTAACAGAATCTAGTATTGAATGTCATTAGATTTACGTATAAACAAAATCCATTATTCTAAAAAACATGAAACTTGTAACACTAGAAATAGTAAACATTATTATTCAAGATCATCTCATGTAGATATGATATTAGAAGAAAAGAGTGAAAAAAGAATTAAGTATGATGAAAATTCGATTTATGAATGGAATATAGATGAATTATCAAAATACAAAGTTTTGCAAGTAATGCAACAAATACTAACTTATTTAATGGCATGTAAAATACGAAACCATCCAGAAACTAATATAGTAAGACCAATAGCCATAGGCTTTACTAGACAAATACATGGTTGGTGAAATAATTCTTTATCAACTAATCAAAGACAAGAAATTTTACAATCAATATCCAGAGATGAAAATAATAATTCAATTTTAGATGACAATGGAAGAGGACAATTCAATGATGTAAGATGTTTGATAACTAATATAATTTGGCATTTTATATGAACCTTAAGTCATATAGAAGAAAAAATTAAAGAACAATTACAAAGTTTAAGATGTAGAACATTATCAGATTTCAGGTGGTATAAAGATATGTTTTTATCAAAAATCTATACATTAACCTCAAATCAATCTCCATTTTATAAAGAAAGATTTGTTGCAGGATTACCATCCTCCTTCGCAGAAAATGTTAGACATATATTAAGAGAAAAATGCGGAGGAACTTTAAATTATAATAAATTCACTTATGGTGATATAATTCAAACAATACAAATAGTAGGATTATCAATATGTAATGATATAAAATTAAAAAGACAATTACATAAAGATTCCAAAGATAATCGTAGAGATATAGGTGACTTTTGTTATCAATTCGGCCATGAAGTTGCACAAATTAATACACCAAAATATAGAGTAAGAAGAAGATTACAAAGATTTAATAACAAAAACAATCAATATTCTTATTATAAAAATAAGAGAAAAAATTATAAAAGAAATTATAAATTTACTAAAAATAAGACTAATAAATGCTTTAAATGTGGAAAACCAGGTCATTATGCAAATAAATGTCATTCAAAAAATTATAAAAAGAAAGTTAATGAAGTAGTAGAAAATGATAGTTCTTCAAAAACTTGCAAATGTATAGAGAATATACAAAATACAAATACACCTACCTCAGATTCAGAAGATGAAATTAATGTTCTAACAGCACACGGAAAATTAATTTTAAATATAGGAGAACAAATAGAAGACCCAATATTAAAATATAAATATTATACAGAGATTTTAAATAATAAAAAAGAAATTGACAATACCTCTCAGGTATCAAAATTAAATGAAAATAAAATAAATTTTTAAAATCAAATTAACTTACATAATACTTATCATACTATGAAAGATATACTTCAAGATGTAAATAAAATATCTAAATCTTTTGTAGTACTTATTATAAATTCATTACAATATGAAATAAATCAATTAAAAAATGAAATAAAAATTCTTAAAGAAAAAATAATTAAATTAGAAGATGAGAATATAAATTCAGAAAATTTTTCTGTTTATGATAATAATGTATTTATAGAAACACTTATGGCTTATATGCATCAACGATGGTTTACCTCAATAACCTTAAAAATAAAAGATTTTAAATGTTCATTACAAGTTCTAATAGACTCTGGTGCATATCTAAATTGTATAACAGAAGGTTTAATTCCTTTCCAATATTGTGAAAAAAACAAATAGTCGAATTTCAACAGCAGAAGGAAATAAATCGTTACTTAAATTAAAAATCCCTCTTGCGCATATATGTAAAAATAATGTTTCTATACCAACATCGTTTATAATAGTTAAAGATTTGCAACATGATATGTTATTAGTCACTCAATTTCTACAAAAAATTCAACCATTTTCGGTAACAGCAAGTGGAATAAAATCAAATATAGAAAATAAAGAAGTTAATTTCAATTTTATTAATAAACCAAAAACTAGATATCTAAATCAGTTAATTAATCTAGTTGAACATACACAAACTTTTATAGGACAACTAAAATCAGAAATTTAAAATTTAAAAACAGAACAAATTATAAATACTCCATCTTTTTAACAGAAAATTAAAACGTTTCAAGATCAATTAACTATAAAGTGTTGTTCAGAAATACCATCAGCATTTTGGGATAGAAAAACTTATCAACTTTCTTTACCTTATATTAATGATTATGATGAAAATAAAATACCCACAAAAGCCAATCCCTTTCAAATGAATGAAAGATTATTAAAACTATGTGATAAAGAAATAAAAGATTTGTTACAAAAGAAATTAATAAACCCATCTAAATCTCCATGGAGTTGTACAACTTTTTATGTAGAAAATGCAGCAGAATTAGAAAGAGGAGCCCCTAGACTTGTTATAAATTATAAACCACTAACTAAAGTTTTAAAAACACTGAGATATCCATTACCAAATAAAAATGATTTAATAAAAAGAATAACCAATTCAATTATCTTTTCAAAATTTGATCTAAAGTCAGGATTTTGGCAGATCCAGATTACAAGGGAAGATAAATATAAAACAACATTTAATACCCCATTGGGACAGTATCAATGGAATGTCATGCCATTCGGCCTTAAAAATGTCCCTTCAGAATTTCAAAAGATAATGAATGAAATATTTCATCTTTATTATGAATATATTTTAGTATATATAGATGACATTCTTATATTTTCAAAATCAATTGATGAACATTGGAAACATTTGTATACATTTCAATCTATAATAATGAAAAATGGATTAGTATTGTCCCAAAGGAAAATAAAACTTTTTCAAATAACTATAAATTTTTTTGGATTTCAAATACAGAATCAAACAATAACTCCTATTAATAGAGTTATCGAATTTGCAAATAAATTCCCTTATCAACATATAGATAAAAAACAATTACAAAGATTTTTAGGCTGTTTAAATTATTTGTCTGATTTTTATAAAAATTCTGCGATAGATAAAAAATGTCTTTTAGAACTTCTTAAAAAAGAAAATAAATTTCTTTAGACCCCTACTCATACAGAAGCAATACAAAAAATTAAGTCAAAAGTAAAAGCTTTACCACGTTTACACTTAGCCATTTCTATTTATCCAAAAATTATTCAAACAGATGCTTTCGATATAGGTTATGGCGGAATATTACTTCAAAAAACCCAGAAGGAAATGAACAACTTGTGTGTTATACATCAAGACTTTGGAATAACACCCAAAAGAATTATGTTACGGTTAAAAAAAAAATTCTTGCTATTGTTTTATCAGTTCAAAAATTTCAAGCAGATATTTTGAATCAAAAAATTTTAATAAGAGTTGATTGTAAATCAGCAAAAGAAATACTTTTGAAAGATATAAAAAATTTAGTTTCAAAACAAATATTTGCCAAATGACAAGCTATTTTGAGTATTTTTTATTTTAATAGCAAATATATAAAAGGAGAAAATAACTCCCTTCCTGATTTCTTATTCAGAGAATTCCTTGTAACCCTATAAAATAATTCTTTGTTTCATATCATCATGGATAAAGATAAATCTCTTTTTACTTATCCAAGAAAAAATAAATTCCCCTCATTATTCAACCAGTACAATAATCCAGCCTCCAATTCTGATCAAAGATCCTGTTATCTGTTGAGAAGCTATTTTTCTGTTTATCCTCTTGATTATCATCATCATAGCCTCACTTTGGATAATCAAATCAATGCCATAATTCATAATCCTCATAATTTCATCCCAAGATGGCCAAATGTCTCAATGAAATTTTATGAAGCTTTATTTTCGCAAACAGACTCAGTTATTTTTTACCATTTCAAAAGACCTAATTCAGAAAAGATTATTTATTCAAAATCCAGAAAGTTTTATCAAGTAATGAATGGTTTAAGCAACATGGCTTAGTAAAAATGCCTTGTCATTTTCATCAGCCAATCGCCCTAAATAATATCAGACTTACAGAAAAACTGACAACAATACCGATAAGTTACAATGATTATATTGAAGCATGGAAAGTTATACTGTTCTACAAGAAGCCTACAGAAGGTCATTCATGGTACATCATGTATAAAAAATCAATAGGAATTAATTTTCCTCCATAGTTTCATCATGAATGGTAACATCAATTTGGTCCGATAGAAGCAATTTTTCCTCCAGATGTCAAGGTCCTTTATGAAAAGGAAGGGTTAAATCTATTTTTGTTTATCTTCAAATATACTATCCCGTGGATACTGAAATAGAACTACAATACCGCACCAATCAAAGATATAGAAGGAAATCCAGCTACACATTTGGTTTGAGAAATTTATGTTAAATAGTGAGATAAGTTTGATGTTAGTTCATTCAAAAAAGAAATTGAACAACAGCTTTCTCCATCATTCAGCAAAATTCCTCTGAAGTCTTATAAAGAAGCATCCTTAAAAATAAATGAAAAGAAACAGGAACCAATCAAGAATGTAAATCCTGTTCAAGTCTCATCATCATCATCAGAAGACACTTTAAACACATCAAGTCTCATTCTTCAAGAATTAAAGAAAATGTAGGAAGAATCCAGGAAAATTAATGAAAGACTTCAAAAAATTGAAGAAACTCATTCAACATCATCAAAAAATAATTCAGAACATGAAGGAAGCTCAGGTTCCCCTAAGTATATCATTGACTTATATTAGTTCAGGCCCATGCCAATCAAGTTAATACAGGCACATGCCTCCAGGCCCTTGCCTGCCATCACCAGGCTTATGCCTGCCTCCGGCCATGCCAATTAAGTTAATTCAGGCCCATGCCTCCAGACCCTTTATGTCTGCCAATAATTCAAGAATCACCTCATCATCCAGATCAGATCAAGTGTTCGAAATTATCCAGTCAATAAAGTTGTAAAATGACAAAAAAGAAGTCATTATCAAGTTTTGTTTTGTTATGTAAATTATTAAACAAATAATCTACTTTTAAAAAAGTAGATGCGTCTTTATCTTTATGTCAAGTCCTTGTCTTTGTCTTTATGTCAACTCTTTGTCTTTATGTCAAGTCCTTGTCTTTATGTCAAGTCCTTATCTCTAAATAATATACTTTGTTAAAGTAGATGCTTCGTCTTCCACTAGTGACCAATAATGGTGGTCACCTTGCTGTAAATTTTTCTCTATAAATAAGAACTCGAATGAACTTATGATTCATTCGAAAGTAGAGTTTCGAAAAATTTCTCTTAGACTTCTCATTTCAAGTTTATTCCAATTTTCTAATCATAGATTATTATTCTTATCATTCTCTATTACACAAATCCAATTTACAATTTCTCTCTTGATCTCGATCCTGCCTAATTGGTATTAGAGCCTTGTTCAAGTGAATCAAGTTTTCCATTATCATCTCCTCTAAGTATTTAATGCATTTAAATATGTTTTGATTATCATTTCGATTATGATTTCGAAAAAGATTTTAAAACTTACTACTACGAAGATTCTTTTGAAAATTAAAATTTTATTTTCTTTCTGTTAATTTATCTTGTGTTTAACCTTCGCAATTTGAGTTAGGAGCTTTCCTAGTCGCGTTGTAAGGCTAGCAGACGGAGTGTAAGTCTAAAAGTAAATCGTTGACCAAGCTAGAACTCTAAGTACCCAGGTGAGACATAAGTGAATTAATGAAGAAAATGAGATCTTCGTTTTCATCAAGAAAACATAGTCCTGAGTTTGATTCATCCCTTCGACATCAAAATCTGATCATAAATCAATAACAAAGCCAGTCAAATATCATATGTAGATATAGAGCAATCACAGCAAAACTAGAATTTACCAACAATAGATCCAAAACAGATATATATTCATGGAACTTTTTCCAAAAATCAAGATTTTATAGTTAAATTAGAAGAAGAAACTAAATCAATAGACGCAGAAGGCCAAAAAATATTTTTAATATCTCCAGAAAAAATAAATATATATAAAGAAAAATATAAATATTTGCATATAGGATTAATACAAGTAGCAATAAAACCATTTACTGCACTAGGACTAAATACTTCTGTATTAGCATTAGTAAGAGATAAAAGACACATAAAGTTTAATGATTCATTATTAGGAATAATTGAAGGAAGTTTGTCTGAAGGACCCATTTTCTTTAATTGTTTTCCTAATTTCACAATAAGTTTACATGATCAATTTGCACATGAAGCTTCAACATTAAGTTTATATACTCAAGGGTTTGAAATGAAAGGAATATGTTCAAATGTTGCAGTAGTTTATCGAATTTATTATAAATTAATGCATACTATAATCCTTGCAGTTGCATATACAAATTTACAAAAAGGAACTTCAACTTTATTTTTAACAAATTTAACCAATAAAGTAATAACTAGAAAACAATTAAATTGGAAAGATATAGATATATCAAAAACATGGTTAATCCAAGATACAAACAAAGAAGAGAATCTTGCAGATAAAACAAATAATCAAATTCATACTATAATAGCTCATGATGATGGACTAGTTAAAATAATTTTTGCTCCAAGAAAATCTTGTTCTACAATTCCATCTTCATTAAACACCGAGAATTTTTATGAAACCCAACCTGCTCGTGCATCAACTTCAAAATTACCGACACATGTAACTTATCCTGTTACACCTTCAGAAGATAATGTTTCCATAAATGATTTTAATGATTATAAAGTTAATATAGTTAAAATAGATTACGAAGAAGATTTTGAAATAGATTATAAAAATTTAAAAGAACAATTTCTTAAACATCCATCAATACCAATATTTTGTAAAGATTGTCCAAAATCTCAACAAGCAATAATTAGAGAAAAATATTTTACCTATATTAAAAATAATAAACAAAACATTCAATTTTTTGATTATTTAACCCAATCTTGTCCGAAAATAATAAATAAGATAAATATTGTATGGGAAGGATCAAAAGGTGAAAAATATATCCAGACTCATCCCCCATTAGCTTCTATAAAAATAAAAGAAGACATTAAGGCAGTACAATTAAAATATACTTTTGACGAAGAAAAACCCATATCAAGAAGAGATTTAAATCATCTAATCGAACAAAATAATTATACAAATATTTATTTATCTACTTTATCAAAAACTTGACATAGTGTCCCCTCTACTAGTAAGATTGTCGAAAAAACCATAAGTCAAAAGGTAGAAAATAAATCAATATTAAAAAAACATATGATAAAAGATAATTTAAGAAATTTACCTATGATAAAACCAAATTATTCAAAAGAATTATTACAGACAATAGCATCAAAAATTAGTACATTACAAATAAATCAAAAAGATAAGAAAGAAAAGATGCCTGAAATAAATATCTTAGAAGAAAATCAATCAATAACCTCTGATAGTTTATCCGAAGATTCATTAGAAATTAGCCCCGTAAAAGTAACATAATCTAGTATTGAAATGTCATCAGATTTAGATATAAACAAAATCCATTATTCTAAAAAACATAAAACTTATAACACTAGAAATAGTAAACATTATTATTCAAGACCATCTTATGTAGATATGATATTAGAAGAAAAGAGTGAAAAAAGAATTAAGTATGATGGAAATTCGATTTATGAATGGAATATAGATGGATTATTAGAATACAAAGTTTTGCAAGTAATGCAACAAATACTAACTTATTCAATGGCATGTAAAATACAAAACTATCCAGAACCTAATATAGAAGGAGCAATAGCCACAGGCTTTACTGGACAAATACATGGTTGGTGGAATAATTCTTTATCAACTAATCAAAGACAAAAAATTTTACAATCAATATCCAGATATGAAAATAATAATCTAATTTTAGATGACAATGGAAGAGAACAATTCAATGGTGTAAATTGTTTGATAACTAATATAATTTGGCATTTTATAGGAACCTTAAGTCATATAGAAGAAAAAATTAAAGAACAATTACAAAGTTTAAGATGTAGAACATTATCAGATTTCAGGTGGTATAAAGATACATTTTTATTAAAAGTCTATACATTAACCTCAGATGAATCTCCATTTTATAAAGAAAGATTTGTTGTAGGATTATCATCCTCTTTCGTAGAAAATGTTAAACATATATTAAGAGAAAAATGCGGAGGAACTTTAAATTATAATAAATTCACTTATGGTGATATAATTCAAACAATACAAATAGTAGGATTATCAATATATAATGATATAAAATTAAAAAGACAATTACATAAAGATTCCAAAGATAATCGTAGAGATATAGGTGACTTTTGTTATTAATTCGGCCATGAAGTTGCACAAACTAATATACCAAAATATAGAGTAAGAAGAAGATTACAAAAATTTGATAACAAAAACAATCAAGATTCTTATTATAAAAATAAGAGAAAAAATTATAAATTTTTTTTATAAATTTACTAAAAATAAGACTAATAAATGCGTTAAATGTGGAAAACTAGGTCATTATGGAAATAAATGTCATTTAAAAAATTATAAAAAGAAAGTTAATGAAGTAGTAGAAAATGATAGTTCTTCAGAAACTTGCAAATGTATAGAGAATATACAAAATACAAATACATCTACCTCAGATTCAGAAGATGAAATTAATGTTCTAACAGCACACGAAAAATTAATTTTAGATATAGGAGAACAAATAGAAGACCCAATATTAAAATATAAATATTATACAGAGATTTTAAATAATGAAAAAGAAATTGACAATACCTCTCAGGTATCAAAATTAAATGAAAATAAAATAAAAAATTTAAAAATCAAATTAACTTACATAATACTTATCATACTATGAAAGATATACTTCAAGATGTAAAGAAAAGATCTAAATCTTTTGTGATACCTACTATAAATTTATTACAATATGAAATAAATCAATTAAAAAATGAAATAAAGATTCTTAAAGAAAAAATAATTAAATTAGAAGATGAAAATATAAATTCTGAAAATTTTTCTGTTTATGATAATAATGTATTTATAGAAATACTTACGGCTTATACGCATCAACAATGGTTTACCCCAATAACCTTAAAAATAAAAGATTTTAAATGTTCATTACAAGCTCTAATAGACTCTGGTGCAAATCTTAATTGTATAAGAGAAGGTTTAATTCCTTTAGAATATTGTGAAAAAATAAATAGTCGAATTTCAACAATAGAAAGAAATAAATCGTTAATTAAATTAAAAAATTTTCTTGCGCGTATATGTAAAAATTATGTTTGTATACCAACATCGTTTATAATAGTTAAAGGTTTGCAACATGATATGTTATTAGGCACTTCATTTCTACAAAAATAATCTACCATTTTCAGTAACGGCAAGTGGAATAAAATCAAATATAGAAAATAAAGAAGTTAATTTCAATTTTATTAATAAACCAAAAACTAGATATCCAAATCAGTTAATTAATCTAGTTGAACGTAAACAAACTTTTATAGGACAACTAAAATCATAAATTAAAAATTTAAAAACAGAACAAATTATAAATACTCCATCGTTTCAACAGAAAATTAAAATGTTTCAAGATCAATTAACTATTAAGTGTTGTTCAGAAATACAATCGGCATTTTGAGATAGAAAAACTTATCAAGTTTCTTTACCTTATATTAATGATTATGATAAAAATAAAATACCCACAAAAGCCAATCTCTCTCAAATGAATGAAAGATTATTAAAACTATGTGATCAAGAAATAAAAGATTTGTTACAAAAGAAATTAATAAACCCATCCAAATCTCCATGGAGTTGTACAACTTTTTATGTTAAAAATGCAGCAGAATTAGAAAGAGGAGCCCCTAGACTTGTTATAAATTATAAACCACTAAATAAAGTTTTAAAAACAATAAGATATCCATTACCAAATAAAAATGATTTAATAAAAAGAATAATCAATTCAATTATCTTTTCAAAATTTGATCTAAAGTCAGGATTTTGACAGATCCAGATTACAAAGGAAGAAAGATATAATACAACATTTAATACCCCATTCGAACAGTATCATTGGAATGTCATGCCATTCAACCTTAAAAATGTCCCTTCAGAATTTCAAAAGATGATTAATGAAATATTCCATCCTTATTATGAATATATTTTAGTATATATAGATGACATTCTTATATTTTCAAAATCAATTGATGAACATTGGAAACATTTGTATACATTTCAATCTACAATAATTAAAAATGGATTAGTATTGTCCCAAAGGAAAATAAAACTTTTTTAAATAACTATAATTTTTTTAGGATTTCAAATACAGAATCAAACAATAACTCCTATTAATAGAGTTATCGAATTTGCAAATAAATTCCCTGATCAACTTATAGATAAAAATCAATTACAAAGATTTTTAGGCTGTTTAAATTATTTGTCTGATTTTTATAAAAATTATGCGATAGATAAAAAATGTCTTTTAGAGCTTCTTAAAAAAGATAATAAATTTCTTTGAACCCCTACTCATACAGAAGCAATACAAAAGATTAAGTCAAAAGTAAAAGTTTTACCATGTTTACACTTAACCAATTCTACTTATCCAAAAATTATTCAAACAGATGCCTCCGATATAGGTTATGGCAGAATATTACTTCAAAAAACCTTAGAAGGAAATGAACAACTTGTGTGTTATACATCAAGACTTTGGAATAACACCCAAAATAATTATGCTACGGTTAAAAAAGAAATTCTTGTAATTATTTTATCAGTTCTAAAATTTCAAGCAGATATTTTGAATTAAAATTTTTTAATAAGAGTTAATTATAAATCAACAAAAGAAATACTTTTGAAAGATAAAAAATTTAGTTTCAAAACAAATATTTGCCAGATGGCAAGTTATTTTGAGTATTTTTTATTTTGATATCGAATATATAAAAGGAGAAAATAACTCCCTTCCTGATTTCTTATCCAGAGAATTCCTTGTAACCCTATAAAATAATTCTTTGTTTCACATCATCATGGATAAAGGTAAATCTCTTTTTACTTATCCAAGACAAAATAAATTCTCCCAATTATTCAACCAGTACAATAATACTGCCTCCAATTCTGATCAAAGATCCAGTTATCAGTTGAGAAGCTATTTTTCTGCTTATCCTCTTGATTATCATCATCATAGCCTCACTTTGGATGATCAAATCAATGCCATAATTCCTAATCTTTATAATTTCATCCCAAGAATGCCAAATGTCTCAATGAAATTTTATGAAGCTTTACTTTCGCAAACAGTCTCAGTTATTTTTGACCATTTCAAAAGGCCTAATTTAGAAGAGATTGTTTATTCAAAATTCAAAATCTAAAAAGTTTTATCAAGTGATGAATGGTTTAAGCAATGGGGCTTAGTAAAAATGCATTGTTATTTTCATCAGCCAATCGCCCTAAAGAATATCAGACTTACAAAAGAACAGACAACAATACCAGTAAGTTACAATGATTATATTGAAACACTGAAGGTTATACTGTTCTACAAGAAGCCTACAGAAGGTCATTCATGGTACATCATGTATAAAAAATCAATAGGAATTAATTTTCCTCCATGGTTTCATCATGAATGGTTACCCCGATTTGGTCCGACAGAAGCAATTTTTCCTCTAGATGTCAAGGCCCTTTATAAAAAGGAAGGGTTAAATTTTTTTTTGTTTATCTTCAAATATACTATCCTGTGGATACTGAAATGGAACTACAATACTGCAGTAATCAAAGATATAGAAGGAAATCCAGCTACACATTTGGTTCGAGAAATTTATATTAAATGGTGGGATAAGTTTGATGTTAGTTCACTCAAAGAAGAAATTGAACAACAACTTTCTCCATCATTCAACAAAATTTCTCCGAAGTCTTATAAAGAAGCATCCTTAAAAATAAATGAAAAGAAACAGGAACTAATCAAGAATGTAAATCATGTTCAAGTCTCATCATCATCATCATCATCAGAAGCCATTTTAGACACATCAAGTCTCATTCTTCAAGAATTAAAGAAAATGCAGGAAGAATCCAGGAAAATTAATGAGAGACTTCAAAAAATTGAAGAAACTCATTTAACATCATCAAAAAATAATTCAGAACATGAAGGAAGTTCAGGTTCCCTGAGTATATCATTGACTTATATTAATTCAGGCCCATGCCAATCAAGTTAATTCAGGCTCATGCCTCCAAGCCCTTGTCTGCCATCATTAGGCTTATACCTGCCTCCGGCCCATGCTAATCAAGTTAATTCTGACCCATGCCTCCAGGCCCTTTACGCCTGCCAATAATTCAAGAATCACCTCATCATCCAGATCAGATCAAGTGTTTGAAATTATCTAGTCAATAAAGTTGTAAAATGACAAAAAGAAGTCATTATCAAGTTTTGTTTTGTTATGTAAATTATTAAACAAAAAATTCACTTTTAAAAAAGTAGATGTGTCTTTATCTTTATGTCAAGTCCTTGTCTTTGTCTTTATGTCAAGTCCTTGTCTTTATGTCAAGTCTTTTATCTGTAAAGAATCTACTTTGTTAAAGTAGATGCGTCGTCTTCCACTAGTGACCAATAATGATGGTCACCTTGTTGTAAATTTTTCTTTATAAATAAGAATTCGAATGAACTTACGATTCATTCAAAAGTAGAGTTTCAAAAAATTTCTCTTAGATTTCTCATTTCAAGTTTATTCCAGTTTTCTAATCATAGATTATTATTCTTATCATTCTCTCTATTACACAAATCTAATTTACAATTTCTCTCTTGATCTCGATCCTGCCCAATTGGTATTATGAAAATTGAATCAATTTACAAATAAAAATAAATGTATTAACAATTTAATTGAAAATCAATTTACAAATTTATTCATAATATTTCATAATACTTGATCAAAATTGAATCAATTTACAAATGAAAATATGTTCATTACATGCTCTTAAGTGTCTCAGACAATCTTAATCATTCATTTTTCTCTATTATTTACCTAATAAAAATGTAAATGGATTCAAATTTCACTAATTGATTAACTTCACTGTTAATTACTTAATAATTGGTAAAATGGTAAAGAATAGGCTTACTAGGCTTGCGCAGACTTATCGGGATTGGCTCGAGGGGGTTTCGCGTAGGTTTAGGTCGGGTGGTGCCCAATTTAAGATTGAGGAATTTGGGGCCGTCACAATACGCCTCACCAATACCCGCCCCCATCCTATGAGTATCCTACCTATACCCTACCCTTTTACTCTATTTTTTTGGTGGGACAGGTATGAGTATTATCTATTTGGGTAGTAGGGTATTCGTAGGTATCCTTACCCACTATTAATTAAAATAATATAAAAAGCTTAAAATTTAAAAGGAATAAAGTACATTTTTAGCATAAAAATGTCATTAGAACCTACACGTACACCATATTATTTTTATAACTATTACAAAACATAAATAAAAAAATGTACATTGTCTCTAATAGTTATTCTAAAATTAAAATATTAAAGTTTTCATTTAAGCCAAAAAAAGTTTTCAACCTTCGAAAACTGAAAAAATGCACCTTCAATCTTCAAAAATAGACATATTCCAATAGTAAAACATAGTATTCATATGAAACAAAAAAAAAGAAAAAGAAAAATAGTTGTGTATTTTATCTAACTTGATCCTAACATCTTCATCTTTTAATACACTTATCATATTAGAAGAAGGGCATCGTGAAACCCCCCAAATGATATGTGTAGTCGGATGTGCGTGATTTTGATGTATGTAAGTAGAGAATTGAGAAAGCATACCTGCGTTATTTTTAGTTTGATAGTTTTCTTTTTGATAACAAAAAATCTCATTAGCCCTAATCTCAAAAAAAAGGAATGATGTAAAGATGAAGTTATAAAATATACGTATATATAAATAAAATATAATATAAATGGGTATATGGAGTGGATAATTGAGTAAATGGGGCAGTAGATGTTAATGTCCTTACCTTACCTATATCCACTTGGGTATCTTATTCATAAACTCATACGCTTACCCAATATATATCGGGTCAAATAATACCCTATCCATTAGGCCGAGTATCCTTAGGTATCCAAACCCATAGGTCCAATTGCCATCTCTAAGAATGATCAAGCAATGTGAATAGTAAACAGGAGAAGATATTTCACAAATTAAGGAGTAGTTTATTGCTACTATTTTATACATGATATATATTACAAAATCAAGTATATATCTTTCCTTCCAAAACAAATAGACTATTTCATCTTTGAAATTTAGGCTTCATTTGTGATTTCAATTAATATATTAAATTAAGGAAAATGATAATCTAACACACTTTCAACGCACACTTTGAGCGCACATCCTTGTCTTTTAGTTATTTCTGGCTCTTTCTTGTCTCTCCAGGTATGACTCTACATTTGACAAAATACCATAAATGGCTAAAAGAAGAGAAGGGTGTGCGCCAAAAGTGTATTAAATTATCAATTTCCCTAAATTAATAACACCATCTCGACTCCGCACGTGCAAGCTTTACTAGTATATATAAATAGGAAACCCTAACTTTGTTGTTCACCATTGACGACCTCACCTCACTAGATCGGCACACACCTCTTCGGCTCCCCCCTCTCTTTCTGTCGTCTCTAACCTCTCGCTTATCTCCTCTCATTCTTTCAATATCCAAGAATTCTTCCCAACTATGTAACTTAGTTGTAACCTAGTTTTGCCGACTTTCAAGTGTGCTTTTTACGGTTTTGTTGATTCCCATTGTTTTTCTTTTTTTTTTTGCAGCAGCAGCGGAAGAACGGTGAAGATGAAGATCGCCAGAGGAATGATCTGGAAACCAGGTTAGTAACTGAAATCAAAGCATCAGATGTTTGCGACCTTCATTTTTTCCACCGATCTGGTCTGGTGTGTTGTGTTGTGTGTTTATCTGATTGTAAGTTCCTAATTCCTAATGTTGTGTTTTACTAAAGAAACCATGAATCAGAATTACTTTATGGTGTACTTGTATTACTTAGTTTTATTTAACGTTTTTTTTCCAATGTTTCTTTTCTTGGTGCTGTTGGTTGCGAGCTTGTGGTGCCTGTTCATTTGCAAATGCTTACATTTTTTTTATTCTAATTAATTATTTCATCGATATTCATTTGGTTTTGTAGGTGGAGTTATATGGCCCAACTGCTGAACCTGATTTGGCATGGGAGGCATTGGAAATGAGGTATGTTGGTGCATTGATTGCTGCTTCTTTTGATCTTTGTCTATTATGAATTTCACATTGCCTTTTTGTCATTGGTGAGCACAAGTTGATGATGGGGCAATTCATGTGCGTTACTCTAATTGTTGAGTTGTGTTGTATTTGTAGATTGCTTCTCCATTTAATATATGTACAACAAACGCACAACTAGAAAGAAAGTTTTTCATAGCATGTAAAAACGTTGCGACATCATTAAAACCATTTAAATTAAAATCGATATTTATGTCTTTTATTATTTTTTTGAAGTAATACCTGTCTTTTATTGCATTTCAAGAAAAGTGGAATAAGTCTAAAGCTATACACTACAAAACAATGTGAAATGAACGACGAGAAATGGCGAGGGGTGGGACCCCTTGCAATTGTGGCAACAGGGCAGCGATGGGAAAGCGACGAGAGAAATTTTTTTTTTTTTTAATTTTTTTTGCAAGGGGGTAGCGAGGGGCCATTGGCGACGGGCCCCCGTCGCCACAATGACGGCCCCCCTCTCCACCCCCTAGCAAAAAAAAATGAATATTTATTTCTTAAATACCCACATTTAACTCCATCGTCCCCAACCTTTCTCATTCTCATCGCCCCAACCTCTCTCATTCTCATCGCCCCAACCTCTCAACCTCTCTCTGGATCTCAATCTCTCAATCTCTTAACCTCTCAATCTCTCCTCCCAAACCCCACCAATCTACTCTCCACCACCACCGATCCCCACCACCACCACCACCGATCTCTACCACCATCTCCGACACTACCGATCTCCACCACCACCAAAGTCACCAACACCTATTTTCACCACCACCGCCACTGCCACCGCCACCGATCTTCACCACCAAGGGCGTCACCACCAACGTTTCTTGGTATATTTGTATGTTTCTCTTTTTTTTTCAGTTTTATTTTTAATTTTTAGATCTATCATTCTTTCAAAATAAATGTTGTATAATTTATTTTATTAATTTGTTTAGTATATAATTGTGTGTTATTTATTGTATTGTAGTTGAAATCGCGGTTGGACATCTATCTCATCCGCCAGTTATTCATTTTTCATTAAAAGGTATATTTTTAATTAATTATTTTTTGTTACACATTTGTACGACAGGCAGATTGCCACTCGTTACGCTGACTATGTTAGTAAGATAGTGAGGAAGCCTACAAAATCAGCACATGTATCTCTGGAGGTTTTTGAGCATTACAAGAAGATGCGGTCTACTCCAGAATATAAAGCAAAGTCAGCACAAGCGAGTCGAAATCGAAGATCAGAGGTGGGGGGACTTGGTTCGGGTCTGTCTGTGCACGGAGGTGGATCCATATTCATCTATGAGCATTCGTTGAGACTGGTATGTTATGGGACATACATACATAGATACATACATACATATGTATACATTAGATTCATATAAGTTTCAAATTTAATTTTAAGTTAAACATGTTTTATAGGAGAAGAAACTCGGTCGAAAGCCGACTGCTTTGGATTTATGTTTGTATCTCCATACAAAGGATCATGATAACGTCACTTTCTTGGATTCGAGAGTAGAGGCGATTGCCGTAAGAAACGATTTTACCATAATTGTTTTTTGTTAATTATAGGTATCAATGACTTATATGACTTGTCAATGTTTAAATTCTTAATACAGGTGGCTATACACGAAAGGACTAGAGAGCTTTCACAGCTGCAGTTTGACACTCCAATTGATGAAACAAAATTATATTTGGAGATTGTGCAGCGAAATGACAAAGGGCAGAGATTTGGTCTTGGCTGGACACCGTCAGGGTCTATGATGCGTAGACTTGATGAAGCTGGATCTTCTCGTCCTATATTTGCAGATGATCCATTTGTCCAGTTCAAGAAGGAATTCAAGGAGATGCAAGCAATACTACTAAAGCTGGTTGATGACACGTCTGTAGATTGCGGGCAATTGCTTGAAATGCAAAAACGGTTACGTCGCATGGAACAGGGTTTCATCGAGAGATCAGCTACACAAGAAAGGCAAGATGATGATGATGATGATGATGATGATGATGATGATGCTCACAATGACTCAACGAACGAAGGATGATGAATGATGATTTCTTTTTCACAACATCCAAAAAGGTTAAATTTTTTGGGTTCATTTTTGACTTGATACTTATAAGTTTTTTTTATTAGCTACTAATTAATGAGGAACAACTTTGATGTCTATTTGAAGGTATAACTAAGTGAGAAGTTCCCATTTGTATGTTTATAAATTCTCTCTGAGTTTTAAATATATATATATATATATATATTAATTCTTATGTTTTTGTGAGTTCACTTAGTAATCATGTGCAAGAATGTTATGGTCATGATCATGTTGACATGGGGTCATGTGCATAAAAGAATTTTGGTGAAATATGTTTTGTTCTGTCCCCCTTTATGAATCCTTCACTTAATTGTGCAATACATGCTGCATTATCTTCATATAATATGGTTGGAGAATCTTTTATTGAAGGCAATCCACATGATTCTTGTATATGTTCAATCATGTTTCTCAATCAAACACATTCACGACTTGTTTCATGAATTGCAAGTACTTCAGAATGATTGGAAGAAGTGGTAACCATAGTTTGTTTTACTGACTTCCATGATACAGCAGTATTACCACAGGTGAATACATATCCCGTTTGAGAACGGGCCTTATGATGATCTGATAAAAATCCAAAGATCAAGATAACCTTGGAGATTCAATTTTACCCCTCTCGAGTAAAATAAACCCATGTCACTTGTTCCTCGAAGATATCGAAAAATGTGTTTAACACCATTCCAATGTCTTCGAATTGGTGAAGAGCTATATCTTGCAAGTAGGTTGACAGCAAAAGCAATATCGGGTGTTATACGATTTGCAAGATACATAAGTGCACCAATTGCACTTAAATATGGTACCTCCGGACCAATTAGCTCTTCATCACTTTCTTGAGGTCGAAATGGATCCTTATCCACTTCAAGTGATCTGACAACCATTGGAGAGCTCAATGGATGTGCCTTGTCCATATAAAATCTTTTTAATAATTTTTCAGTATAATTTGATTGATGGACAAGTACTCCACTTGAAAAATGTTTAATTTGCAAACCAAGACAAAGTCTTGTTTTTCCAAGTTCTTTCATCTCGAATTCCTTTTTCAAGTATTCGGATGTTCTAACGATGTCGTTGTGGTTTCCCACTATATTTAAATCATCAACATATACAACAATAATCACAAATCCTGTTGATGATCTTTTAATTAAGACACATGGGCAAAGTGAATTATTTACATATCCTTCTTTCAGTAAATAATCACTAAGACGTTTGTACCACATTCGTCCGAATTGTTTCAACCCGTACAAAGACCTTTGTAATTTTATAGAATGCATGTTATGAGGTTTTGATTTTATTTCATCGGATATTACAAATCCATCAGGGATTTTCATATATATCTCACTTTATCTAGAGATCCGTACATGATATGTTTATAACGACATCCATTAAATGCATATCAAGCCCTTCGAGACCGCAAGGCTTATCAAGAACCGAAATGTGATTGCATCTATAACAGAGAATATGTTTCCTCATAATCGATGCCAGTCTTTGTGAGAAACCTTGAGCTACAAGTCTTGCTTTGTACCTTGTAACTTCATTTTTTTCGTTTCTCTTTCGTACAAATACCCATTTATATCCAACAGGCTTTACGCCATCTGACATTTGGACAATTGGTCCAAAAACCTCTCGTTTCCTTAACGAGTTTAGCTCTGCTTGGATAGCATCTTGCCATTTTTGCCAATCAGGTCTTTTTTGACATTCGTCCACTGATCGTGGTTCTGGATCATTATCATTTTCACATATTTCAAAGGACACATTGAAAGCAAATATATCATCAGGAACAATTTTATTTCGATCCCAAATCTTACCAGAGTTTAAGTAATTTATTGAGATCTCATTACTTTCATCTTTTTCATCTTTTTCTAGAGGAAGTTGTTCCACATCAGAATCAACTTTTTCTGACAAACCCTTATCAAAGGATTCTTGTGCTTTCTCAGAAGTATTTTGATTTGTATTTATTTTTACTCCCGTTTTCCTTTTTCGAGGAATTGTATCCTTTGAACCAACCGATCTTCCACGCTTTAAGCGTTTTGTTGGTTCTTGTGTATTTTGTTGCACAGAGACATCAATTCTTGCAGGAGCATTTACAGTTGAAATATGTGATTTTGTCACTTGTTTTGTATCATTAAATGCATCTGGTAATTGATTTGCAATTTGTTGCAAATGAATGATCTTTCGAACTTCAAGTTCACACTGATTTGTTCGTGGATCATAATGTGATAAAGTTGATGCATTCCAAGCAATTTTGAGCCATTCCTTTTGAATTGACTTCTTATCTCCCCCTAATGGTGGGAAAATTGCTTCATCAAAGTGACAATCAGCAAAACGTGCAGTAAATAAATCTCCTGTTAAGGGCTCAAGGTATCTTATAATGGACGATGAGTTAAATCCAACATAAATCCCAAGTTTTCGTTGTGGACCCATCTTAGTTCTATTGGGAGGTGGTATAGGAACATACACTGCACAACCAAAAATTCTTAAGTGTGAAATATTTGGTTGTTGACCTAAAATGAGTTACATGGGGGAATGTTCATGGTATGCAGTAGGCCTATAACGAATGATAGATGCTGCATGAAGGACTGCATGTCCCCAAACTGAAGTTGATAACTTAGTTCTCATGATTAAAGGTCTGGAAATTAATTGAATGCGTTTGATTAGAGATTCTGCCAAACCATTTTGGGTATGCACATGTGGAACAGAATGTTCAATGGTAATTCCTATAGACATGCAATAATTTTTAAATGTTTGAGATTGAAATTCCCCGGCATTATCAAGACGGATGGTCTTGATTGGGTTGTCAGGAAATTGTGCTCTTAACTTAATGATTTGCGCTAAAAGTCTAGCAAATGCAACATTGCGGGTCGGAAGCAAACAAACATGTGACCACCTAGTTGATGCATCTATCAAAACCATGAAATATCTAAATGGTCCACAGTGAGGATGAATAGGTCCACATATGTCTCCCTGAATGTGTTCTAAGAAAACTGGGGATTCCACAACAATTTTACTTGGGGATGATTTAACTATCAATTTACCTTGAGAACAACTAGCACAATTATAATCACCAGCTGAAAATATTTTGTGACTCCTTAAAGGATGTCCATGCGAATTATTAATTATTCTTCGCATCATTGATGATCCTGGATGACCAAGCCGGTCATGCCATAAAATGAATGTCTTTGGATCATTATTTTTCTTATTTAAGACGACATTCGTTTCGACATGCCTTATATGAGTAAAATATAATCCAGAGGATAAAGCTGAGAATTTTTCTAACACTTCTTTTTTCCCATTTGAAACCAATGTGACATAGAGAAATTTTCTATTATTTTCGTTCATGGTTTCAATGTGATATCCATTTTGTCGAATATCTTTAAAGCTGAGTAAATTTCTTCTGGATTTTTCAAAGTATAAGGCATTGTCAACATGAATTGTTGTTCCCCTAGGCAACATAATATTTGCTCTTCCAGAGCCATTAATCAAATTGGAGATGTCAGATATTGTTTGAACATTAGCCTCAGCTAAGTTCAAATTAGATAAATATTCTCTGTTTTTAAGGATTGTGTGCGTTGTAGCACAATCAACAAGACATATATCGCTCTTATTTGATTCATGATTTGAACACATGATTTGTTGATCCATCTAGACAAATAATGTTTGGCAAATTAGAAAAAGAGTCATATTTCATTCATAATAAGAAACTAGTAAGCATATCAAAAATCAGTACATAGAATTATTTAAAATCGTTACATATGTTTATTAAAAATATCGAGATTAGTGTTTGGATCATTATGAAAATTTGAGGCATCCATATAATTAATGTCCGAAGAGTCTTCTCCGACAATGAAGTTCATCTCAACTGTTTTGCCCTTCTCCTTTAAGGAGGCTTGATAAAGATCAATAAAATGCTTAGGCGTGCGACATACATGAGCCCAGTGGCCTTTTAGACCACATCTGTGACATGGTTGGTCACGATTACGAGCATGCCCATTTTCAACAATATTTTTTCCCTTATTTTAAACGGCATCATTCTTATTCCATTTATTTTGGAACTTATTGCCACGAAATTTAGAATAGGGCTTACCACGATCTCTACTGATTGATCCTTTCTCATTTTCACGTCTGTGGTTTTTCTTTCCATGACTCTTTTTATGGTCATTATAGGATGCTGCATTTGCTTCATTAATTGAAGCGGAACCAGTTGGACGGGAGTTGTGGTTCTTCAATAGAAGCTCGTTATTTTGTTCAGCCACCATGAGACAAGAAATTAATTTTGAGTATTTTTTAAATTGCCGAGCTCGATATTGCTGTTGCAACAACAGATTCGAGGCATGAAAAATACTGAACGTTTTTTCCATCATTGCCTCATCAGATATATTTTCTCCACAAAGCCTCAAACGAGAGGTAATATTAAACATGGTGGAATTATATTCACTGACTGTTTTGAAATCTTGCAGCCTAAGATTCAGCCAGTCGTTTTGAGCTTTTGGAAATATCACCGTCTTTTGGTGATCATATCGTTCTTTCAAGCTTAACCAAAAGGTGAGAGGATCTTTTATAGTGAGATACTCACTTTTCAAGCCTTCATGGAGATGATGGCGAAGGAATATCAGTGCTTTCGCACGGTCTTGCATTGATGTTTCATTTCCTTCTATAATAGTTTCTCCTAAGTCTTTAGCTTGAAGATGTATCTCGGCATCCAGTTGCCATAGAAAATAATTATTTCCAGTGATATCAAGAGCAACAAATTCAAGTTTTTGAAGGTTTGCCATAGTCTGAAAATATGTCAAAAATTAAGTAAATAATTTTTCTCTTTTAAAAATAAATAATATACGGTTAAATATATGTTCACAACTTGATTATTAATATGCAAAATGTACTACTTGTATGAGTTGGTGGGACAACCTCCAGGTTGGGTGGCGAGACGAAGTCTACTTAAAACCATGCCTCCTCGAACGGGATAACTCGTCTCCCTTTTAATGTTTAGCTTTACCGGGGACAAGGCTTACCCACTATCAACCCAAACTTATAACACTATTTGCAATATAAAAAATCAAGAATGAGCATAATTAATCGTTTGTAGTATAGCGAGAAAACTATTTATGTCACATATTGACTTTTGATTTCTGATGTAGAAGATCGTACAAGACGCAACTACAGAGCATATTTTCGTAATCGGTGACGTTATAATGCATAATATATGAATAAAGTATGCATATAAAAGTAAAGCAACCAAGATAATATAGAAATAAACCGAACTCATAAAAGTTATACCTTCCTAGCTTTGTCTCCTTAACAAGCCTTCTTGAGCTTCAAGATCTCCTTAATGCTAAAGCAAGCTCGTGCTGATAACGTGTTGTAAATTGAATTGAAACTTGCTAGAACTAGAAAAGGAAAGTAGAAGAACTACTAACTTCTACTACTACAAAGAACTATAACTACAAAGTAGAAGAGGAGAAAAGAGAGAGTTGAAATAAGAAGTTGTATTCAATTTGGTGTGTTTTTACAATGAGGTTGGCATCTTTTATATAGGCCCTTTGGTGATGATGATAAATGTACTTAGACAATGTTTACAAGTAATACATACATCACATGTCATACAACTCTTCACAAGCAACATTGACAATACATGGAATAATGAGTACATTTGATATGGATACAAGTAAGGGTCATGCTTGATACTATCACTCAATGTAAGAGTCATGCTTGACAATGATTAGTCATACAAAGTCTTGATCAATTGTTCATCCATATCATAACACTTATGATGGTTTTCTTAGGAACTTATTTTTTGTTCTTTTATTTTGTTTTTTATTTTTTTTATTTTTTTTATTGATATGGAAAGAGACAATTATTGATACAATGAGTTTATGTATTCAAATTTGATTAAATTCAATTGAAATGTATGAATTCATTGTTGTCCAGATTCATTTCTGCATTAACATTATAACTTGCAGGAATATATATTATATACATATATTGGCGACGGGATTGGCGACGGACTCCCCGTCGCCAACATCTTTCGTTATTTCTCCTCGCTATTTTCTGACAGCCCGTCGCTAAGTCAAATTAGCGATATCCAAAACAGCGACAGATTACCCCTCGATTGTACAACTATAGCGAGGGATTTTTTCGTCGCTGTTTTACCATTTTTTTGTAGTGATAGAAAAACAATTTTTAGTAGTGATTGTCATTGTTTATTGCTTGTACTAAAATTGTATAAGAGAAGGTTTAATTCCTTTACAATATTGTGAAAAAATAAATAGTCGAATTTCAATAGCAGATGGGAATAAATCGTTAATTAAATTAAAAATCTCTCTTTCGCATATATGTAAAAATAATGTTTGTATACCAACATCGTTTATAATAGTTAAAGATTTGCAACATGATATGTTATTAGGACAACTAAAATCAAATATAGAAATTAAAGAAAATAAAATCAAATATAGAAAATAAAGAAGTTAATTTCAATTTTATTAATAAACCAAAAACTAGATATCTAAATCAATTAATTAATCTAGTTGAACATAAACAAACTTTTATAGGACAACTAAAATTAGAAATTAAAATTTTAAAAACAGAACAAATTATAAATACTCCATCTTTTCAACAGAAAATTAAAACGTTTTAAGATCAATTAACTATCAAGTGTTGTTTAGAAATACCATCGACATTTTGGGATAGAAAAACTTATCAAGTTTCTTTACCTTATATTAATGATTTTGATGAAAACAAAATAATCATAAAAGCCAATCCCTCTCAAATGAATGAAAGATTATTAAAACTATGTGATCAAGAAATAAAAGATTTGTTACAAAAGAAATTAATAAACCCATCCAAATCTCCATGGAGTTGTACAACTTTTTATGTTGAAAATGCTGCAGAATTAGAAAGAGGAGCTCTTAGGCTTGTTATAAATTGTAAACCACTAAATAATGTTTTAAAAACAATAAGATATTCATTACCAAATAAAAATGATTTAATAAAAAGAATAACCGATTCAATTATCTTTTCAAAATTTGATCTAAAGTCAGGATTTTGGCAGATCCAGATTACAAAGGAAGATAGATATAAAACAATATTTAATACCCCATTCGGACAGTATCAATGGAATGTCATGCCATTCGGCCTTAAAAATGTCCCTTCAGAATTTCAAAAGATGATGAATGAAATATTTCATCCTTATTATGAATATATTTTAGTATATATAGATGACATTCTTATATTTTCAAAATCAATTGATGAACATTGAAAACATTTGTATACATTTCAATCTATAATAATTAAAAGTGGATTAGTATTGTCTTAAAGGAAAATAAAACTTTTCCAAATAACTATAAGTTTTTTAGGATTTCAAATACAAAATCAAACAATAACTCCTATTAATAGAGCTATCGAATTTGTAAATAAATTCCCTAATCAACTAATAGATAAAAAACAATTACAAAGATTTTTAGGCTGTCTAAATTATCTATCAGACTTTTATAAAAATTTTGCAGATAGATAAAAATGTCTTTTAGAACTTCTTAAAAAAGATAATAAATACCTTTGGACCCCTATTCATACAGAAGCAATACAAAAGATTAAGTCAAAAGTAAAAGCTTTACCATGTTTACACTTAGCCAATTCTACTTATCCAAAAATTATTCTAACAGATGCCTCTGATATAGGTTATGGCGGAATATTACTTCAAAAAACCCCAGAAGGAAATGAACAACTTGTGTGTTAACATCTAGACTTTGGAATAACACCAAAAAGAATTATGCTACGATTAAAAAAGAAATTCTTACAATTGTTTTATCCGTTCAAAAATTTCAAGTAGATATTTTGAATCAAAAGTTTTTAATAAGGGTTTATTGTAAATCCGCAAAAGAAATACTTTTGAAAGATATAAAAAATTTAGTTTCAAAACAAATATTTGTCAGATGACAAGCTATTTTGAGTATTTTTTATTTTGATATCGAATATATAAAAGGAGAAAATAACTCCCTTCCTGATTTCTTATTCAGAGAATTCCTTTTAACCCTATAAAATAATTCTTTGTTTCAGATCATCATGGATAAAGGTAAATCTCTTTTTACTTATCGAAGACAAAATAAATTCTCCCCATTATTCAACCAATACAATAATTCAACCTTCAATTCTGAACAAAGATCCAGTTATCAGTTGAGAAGCTATATTTCTGTTTATCCTCTTGATTATCATCATCATAGTCTCACTTTGGATAATCAAATCAATGTCATAATTCTTAATCCTTATAATTTCATCCCAAGAAAGTCAAATGTCTCAATGAAATTTTATGAAGCTTTACTTTTGCAAACAGACTCAGTTATTTTTTATCATTTCAAAACGCCTAATTCAGAAGAGATTGCTTATTCAAAATTCAAAATTCAGAAAGTTTTATCAAGTGATGAATGATCTAAGCAACATGGCTTAGTAAAAATGCCTTGTCATTTTCATCAGCCAATCGCCCTAAAGAATATCAGACATACAGAAGAACAGACAATAATATCGATAAGTTACAATGATTATATTAAAGCATGGAAGGTTATACTGTTCTACAAGAAGCCAGCAGAAGGTCATTCATGGTACATCACGTATAAAAAATCAATAGGAATTAATTTTTCTCCATGGTTTCATTATGAATGGTTACCCCGATTTGGTCCGACAGAAGCAATTTTTCCTCCAGATGTCAAGGCCCTTTATGAAAAGGAAGGGTTAAATTTATTTTTGTTTATCTTCAAATATACTATTCCGTGGATACTGAAATGGAACTACAATACCGCAACAATCAAAGATATAGAAGGAAATCCAGCTACACATTTGGTTCAAGAAATTTATATTAAATGGTGGGATAAGTTTGATGTTAGTTCACTCAAAGAAGAAATTGAACAACAATTTTCTCCATCATTCAACAAAATTCCTTCGAAGTCTTATAAAGAAGCATCCTTAAAAATAAATGAAAAGAAACAGGAACCAATCAAGAATGTAAATCCTGTTCAAGTCTCATCATTATCATCATCAGAAGCAAATTTAGATACATCAAGTCTCATTCTTCAATAATTAAAGAAAATGCAGGAAGAATCTAGGAAAATTAATGAGAGACTTCAAAAAATTGAATAAACTCATTCAACATCATCAAAAAATAATTTAGAACATGAAGGAAGCTCAGGTTCCCCTGAGTATATCATTGACTTATATTAATTCAGGTCCATGCCAATCAAGTTAATTCAGGCCCATGTCTGCCATCTCCAGGCTTATGCATGCCTCAGATCCATGCCCCTATACTCCTTTTGCCTGTCAATAATTCAAGTTTATCAAGAATCACCTCATTATCCAGCACCTCATTATCCAGATCAAGTGTTCGAAATGACATCCAGTCAATAAAGTTATAATGTGACAAAAAGAAGTCATTATCATGTTTTGTTTTATTATGTAAGTTATTGTACGAATAATCTATTTTAAGAAAAAGTAGATGCGTCTTTTTGTCGTATCATGTCAACTTTATGTCATCTTATCTTTAGGTCATGTCTTCTTATCTTTAGGTCGTGTCATCTTTATGTCAAGTCTTTGTCTTTATGTCAAGTTCTTATCTGTAAAGAATCTACTTTGTTGTAAATAATGGTGGTCACCTTGTTGATGCGTCGTCATCCACTAGTGACAAATAATGGTGGTCACCTTGTTGTAAATTTTCCTCTATAAATAAGAACTCGAATGAACTTACGATTCATTTAAAAGTTTAGCTTCAAAAAAAATTCTTAAACTTCTCTCTCTTACCAGTTTAAGTTGCCTTCTCTATCTTTTATCATAGATTACTCTTATCATTCTCTTTATTTTAAAAATTCAATTTATCACAGTTTCTCTCTTGATCTCGATCCTCACCAATTGGTATCAGAGCCATGTTCAAGTGAATCAAGTTCTCCATTATCATCTCTTGTAAGTATTTAATGCATTTGAAAACGTTTTGATTATGATTTCAGTTATGATTTCGAAAAAGATTTTAAAAACTTACTACTATGAAGATTCTTTTGAAAGATAAAATTTTGTTTTCTCTCTGTTAATTTATCTTGTGTTTAACCTTCGCAATTTGAGTTAGAAGCTTTCCTAGTCGTGTTGTAAGTCTAGCAGACGGAGTGTAAGTCTAGCAGTAAATCGTTGACCAAGCTAGAACTCTAAGAACCCAGGTGAGACATGAGTGAATTAATGAAGAAAATGAGATCTTCAGTTTCATTAAGAAAACATAGTCTCAAGTTTGGTTCATCCACTTCGATATCAAAATCTGATCATAAATCAATAATAAAGCTAGAAAAAAATGAAATCAACATTAGATTTAAGAAACATAAGTGAAATATCATATGTAGATATAGAACAATCACTGCAAAACTGAAATTTACTAACTATAGATCATAAACAGATATATACTCATAGAACTTTTTCCAAAAATCAAGATTTTATAGTTAAATTAGAAGAAGAAACTAAATCAATTGATGCAGAAGGTTAAGAAATACTTTTAATCTCTCCAGAAAAAATAAATATATATAAAGAAAAATATAAATATTTGCATATAAGATTAATACAAGTAGCAATAAAACCATTAACTGCACTAGGACTAAATACTTCTGTATTAACATCAGTAAGAGAAGAAAGACACATAAAGTTTAAGATTCATTATTAGGAATAATTGAAGGAAGTTTGTCTGAAGGACCCATTTTCTTTAATTGTTTTCCTAATTTCACAATTAGTTTACATGATCAATTTGCACATGAAGCTTCATCATTAAGTTTATATACTCAAGGGTTTGAAATGAAAGGAATATGTTCAAATGTTGCAGTAGTTTATCGAATTTATTATAAATTAATGCATACTATAATCCCTGCAGTTGCATATACAAATTTACAAAAAGGAACTTCAACTTTATTTTTAACAAATTTAACAAATAAAGTAATAACTAGAAAACAATTACATTGGAAAGATATAGATATACCAAAATCATGGTTAATCCAAGATACAAACAAAGAAGAGAATCATGTAGATAAAACAAATGATCAAAATCATACTATAATAGCTCATGATGATGGACTAGTTGAAATAAATTTTGCTCCAAGAAAATCTTGTTTTACAATTCCATCTTCATTAAACACAGTTTTTATGAAACCCAACCTGCTCGTGCATCAACTTCAAAATTATCAACACATGTAGCTTATCCTGTTACATTTTCAGAAGATAATGTTTCCATAAATGATTTTAATGATTATCAAGTTAATATGGTTAAAATAGATTATGAAGAAGATTTTGAAATAGATTATAAAAATCTAAAAGAACAATTTCTTAAACATCCATTAACACCAATATTTTGTAAAGTTTGTCCAAAATCTCAACAAGCAATAATTAGAGAAAAATATTTTACCTATATAAAAAATAGTAAACAAAACATTCAATTTTTTGATTATTTAATCCAATCTTGTCTGAAAATAATACGTAAGATAAATACTGTATGGGAAGGATCAAAAGGTGAAAAATATATCCAGACTCACCCACATTAACTTCTATAAAAATAAAAGAAGACATTAAGGCAGTACCATTAAAAAATACTTTTGCCGAAGAAAAAGCCATATCAAGAAGAGATTTAAATCATTTAATCGAACAAAATAATTATACAAATATTTATTTATCTACTTTATCAAAAACTTCTCATACTGCCCCCTCTACTAGTAAGATTGTAGAAAAAACCATAAGTCAAAAGGTATAAAATGAATCAATATTAAAAAAACATATGATAAAAGATAATTTAAGAAATTTACCTATTATAAAATCAAATTATTCAGAAGAATTATTACAAACAATAGCATAAAAAATTAGTACATTACAAATAAATAAAAAAGATAAGAAGAGAAAAGATGCTTGAAATAAATATCCTAGAAGAAAACCAATCAATAACATCTTATAGCTTATCCAAAGAATCATTAGAAATTTGCCCAGTAAAAGTAATAGAATCTAGTATTGAAATGTCATCAGATTTAGATATAAACAAAATTCATTATTCTAAAAGACATGAAACCTATAACACTAGAAAAAGTAAACATTATTATTCAAGACCATCTCCTGTAGATATGATATTAGAAGAAAAGAGTGAAAAAAGAATGAAGTATAATGGAAATTCGATTTATGAATGGAATATAGACGGATTATCAGAATACAAAGTTTTACAAGTAATACAACAAATACTAACTTATTCAATGGCATGTAAAATACAAAACCATCCAGAACCTAATATAGTAGGAGCAATAGTCACATGCTTTACTGGACAAATACATGGTTGGTGGAATAATTCTTTATCAACTAATCAAAGAAATGAAATTTTACAATCAATATCCAGAGATGAAAATAAGAATCCAATTTATCACAGTTTCTCTCTTGATCTTGACGATCGGTCACGACATTATTGGTTGAAGGAGTTTATACAAGGTCGGTATCTTCATCCATTTTTCAGTTTTTGAGGGTTTGAATCTTGCGTTTGGTGTGTTTTGATGTTAACAATGGTGGTGTTTGATGATTCTCCTTTACTTGGGGCTTGGCGCAAATCGTTTGGTGTTTTAGTGTACAATGGATGAACAAAACCCAAGTGAGGATGAATCGAGGCAGTTGGAGGTAAGTTTTAACGTTTTTTTTAGGCTTAGGGTTTCCCAATATGCAAATGTACCACGTACACGATTGTTTCGGCCATACAAGACTGAGATTTCTATAAATATACCGGTGACACAATTGAGACTTAAGCGTAATTTTTGGTAGTAGATAACCGAACATTTTTTATAATGGGTTGCTAGTGGACTCGGTGGTCATGTGCCGAGATATATTGAATGGTCTTGGTTGTGCCTTACCGAAACTATCCTTTACGTGTCGGACTTGTACTACTGAGAATTGTGTTTTTAAGAATTTTCTAACTTCTAACACCGAATACTTATGATATTTGACTTTTTCTTGCAGGATGTACCATCGACAAGTGCATTTGAAGATATCTCTTATTTTTTCAAATGTGAGGCACCATTTCAAACTAGAAAAGAGGCACTCGAATGGGTTCAAGAGACAGGTCGTGCTAGAAAGTTTGTCCTGGTTACAAAGAAGTCTGATGCCGGAGGGAATGGCCGTAGGGGAAGGATCACAATTGCGCGTAAGAGATCCAGAACATATAGGGGTATTTCTCAAATAGTTGGAATTACTAAAGCTGAACTAATTGAGAAGATACCATGTAAGTTGACAAACGGAGAAGAAGAGGAGGACAACACAAGACCGGACACCGGTACGAAAAAATGTCAGTGCCCTTTTCTTATTCAACTCAAGGAATACCCAGACTCATATTAGTATGTAAGTGTGGTATGCGGCATGCACAATCACAACTTTGCGAATTACTTGGAAGGGCACTCATATGCTGGAAGATTGACTCAGGATGAGGCTGCTATTTTGGATTAGATGAGTAATGTTAGGCCACGACAGATCCTAAATACTTTGAGGCAAAGGGATAAGAACAATGCTTCAATATTGCGGACAATATACAATGCACGACAAAGGAATCGAATTAAAGAAGCTGGTGGGAGAACTCAAATGCAACAACTCTTACATTTATTGGAAGACAATATGCATCTGTCATGGCATAGGAAGGACCCCGAATCGAATGTAGTTACAAATTTGTTTTAGTCCCATCATGACTCCATCAACTTGTTGAGGTCTTTTTCGTACGTTCTTCTAATGGACTGCACATATAAGACCAATAGGTATCGATTGTCGCTGTTGGAGATTGTTGGGGTCACTTCGACAGACATTACATTCTCGATTGAGTTTTATTTTTTATCTTCAGAGACTGTGAGGTTTACTAGACGAGTGGTCTACACCTAGTGTTTTTGTCACTGATAGAGAATTGGGTCTTATTAATGCAATCAAAGAAGTTTTTCCACAATGTTTTCACCAGCTTTGTACTTGGCATATAAGCAAAATGGTGTTGACCAACACCAAAAAGATGTTTGCACGAAATGAGGACTTTCAACTCTTCAATAAGAGGTGGACGAATTTGATGTATGCTACGACTGAAACATCATTCGAGCTTATGTTAGCTACCTTACGTGTTGAGTATGCAGATGTGAAAGGTCTGCTTAATTATTTTGAGGATACTTGGTTGCGGGATTACAAGAATAGATTTGTACGTGCATGGACAAATTCACTTTTTCAACTTGGAGAAACCACGACGCAAAGGGTTGAGTCTGCACATTCCACTCTCAAACAGCATCTCGACACATGTACTGCAAACTTCGAGGCGTTGTGGAGTGTAATTCATGGAATGCTAGACATACAACATAACATGATCAAATCGCTATTTGAGGTTAGTTTGAATGTTGTGCAACATGGATATATGGATGGATTGTATCGCCGTTTGCGGGGTTATGTATCCCTGAAAGCGTTTAAGTTGATTCGTAATGAGGTTGAACGTGGGGTGAATGTTGGGACAGACCGAAGCTTATGTGGTTGTGACCAACGTACCACTTGTGGGCTTTCGTGTGCACACGAGCTTAATGTACATAATTTGGCCGGTTCACCTATACCACTTGAAGACGTACATATGTATTGGCAGAAGTTGAGTATGGTACCCGATGCATCAGTGAATCGAACTGCCTATAACTTGAATGACAAGCTTCAAAGAGTTGTGTCTAACTTTGAAACATTCGTTGATGAAGATTCGCGTGTTAGGACTATTCAACAACTAAGAGAGATTAGTTGTCCTTCCTCGACGCCATGTATTGCACCACAGGCAAAAGTGAGGACAAGGGGGAGACCGAGTCTCGATAGTTTTAGTAATTCTGTTATATAGAGCAAGAAAATGAAGAAAGGGAAGAGAGAGATGAAGAGGAAAGCCAAGGAAGATGATACTTCTACGATGAGCGACCCAAGTGGCTTTGAGTATGTACTTACACCCGCTGAGGCAGCCAATGCACGAAGGAAAGGAAAACAAGTTTGGAAGGATTTTCTTGGAAGTTACTTTGACCAAGTTAAGGGAGCTGTGCAATTCTTTGAAGGTAAGGATGTCGGGTCCGACAAGTGGATGACCCTTCCCGATATGGGACTTATAATTTTAACATTTAATGTTGTGCTTGTTAACGTGTCATATGGTTTTTGCATGACATTTCTCTCTCTACGTAATGCCCCTCCGCCTATGAAAGATCAGGTAGTTATTGGCGTTACAAATGTCAACGACACTCATTGGGTTAGGGTAAGTTTTTAAAGTTTGTTTTGAATTTTGGTTAATATGTCAACGTAAGTTACTTATTCTTTCTTTTATGCTGCTCTTCCATTTGACAGGTCATATTCAAACCAAATGCACCAGTTCCCCCTGCATTATTGGTGTGGAAGACCTTCACGAATGTTGATGCTCAAGGATGGGGTTTTGGTATTAACATCCAAGCACAAGTTCCGATTCAATCTTCTCATCTACACGCCCTTCATGGTAGACTTAGCGTCGCCTTAAGCAAATCACATAGTAAATTATTTTTGTAATGTTCGACAAACTTGAATTGATGTTGTTGAATGAATATTATGTCTTCCAAACTTGGCATGATGCTTTTGTGTACTTTTGTTGATGTATGTAACTTGAATTTATGTTTGTTGAATGGAAAAATTCATGATATACCAAGTTTGTACTCTCAATTAAGAGTTCGGTTACACACGGCCGAAAACTACCCCTAAGTCTCGGACATACAGAACTGTGACACCCATTGGAATCTCGGTCATTAAGGTTCGTGAGCAGCCAACAATGGGGTTCCCTAAACACTTCGGTTACATGACATCGAGATTTGTACTAAATTACGGTAACAGATGACCGAAAAGTAGACCATAGTAACAGAACAATATAACCGATTAACTGCAAATAATTGCCGTAGTATGTGGCTGATTCAATGTGTGTTCCTTACATGTGAGCATCGGTCAAAGGCAACCGAGACCCTAATTGACCAATCGATTATGCATCACCGAGACTAATACTTTAATTACGGAGTAACATAACCGATTTTATCTGCAAAATTGCGGTAATAGGAGGCCGAGTCGTTATGTGTAATCGTTGCATAATAATCTCGGTGATGAACTACCGAGACCATACAATAAGTTTTGGTACCACATGACTGTAATTTAGACATTACTTGCGGTTGTGCATGACCGAGACTATATAAAATTTAGCAAAATTGACAGTGTTCGGATGGAGGCGATCGAGCTCAATGGACCAATCACGGTCATGCATAATTGAGGATTCTCAGTAGTTTTCGTTCCTGCATGGCTGTGAATTTCTCTGTGGTAACTTATTGCAAACATGACAGTGACAAAAATACAACAACAAATAGTAGTAGTAGAACACATCAATTCAAACATGACCAACAAGTCAAACATTATCAATTCAATAGAACAATACCGAAGAAGGTAAACAATACCAAATTAACAAGTTAAACATCATCCATCATCCATCATCAAATACCAAACAAGTTAAATAATACCAAATGAACAAGACAAACATGTTTTATCACTTGAGCCATTTTTCTTTCTTCTCCTTATGACTAACATATGTTGTCGTGGGGGGCTCCCTCTTAGGCGGCTGGCTAGAACTTGGGGTGGGCAGGGGGCATTTTTTGTCACCGAAGGCTCGATAGAACTTGGGGTGGGCACACTTTCGGTTGGGGTACTGTCATGCTGTGACGGAGCAGTAGGTGCACTCGGTGTTGTGGTGTTGGTCGTGGTGGTACCTATACCAAGACCCCTACCCGTCAAGTAGTCCACGACATCATTCGCCATTTTCTCAGCAGCCTCTATCTTGGCTATACCCGTCGTCAAGTCTATCCATGCCAATACGCTATCCAATGCCCGTCGATTACGCTGTTCAAAAGCAATAGAGAGTCTATGAATAAATAATACAAAAGAAATGTGAAAAACCAACTTAAATTCAAATGGTTGCAAGGCTTTTACCTCCAATAACTCATTATCACCAACCGTATCAGGGAAGTCACCACTGTGCGCTGGGTTCTCAATGGTAGGATGTGAAACTCGTGTGAACCATGGCAAATATTATGGTACAACTATGAACTCGAACCTCGCCTTCTCCCCTCAATCTTCAATGGAGAGTGAATGGCTATGCCACCTTTCCCAATTCTTCAGTTGGAATGAGTACTTAATCGAGTATTTCATTGCAGTGCGGCCTCGGTTTGCTTCGAGGGGGCGATATGGAGACGGCAGTATTCCTTGAACATGGCCAAGCTATCGAAGAAACCTCTCCGGATGGTATGGCTCCACAGCTTCCATGTACTTTAAACAACCAAAGTAGAAAGCCATCGGTAGAACAATACCGCCTATTCTGATGTCACTGTATGGATCCCACGTCACCTACACCAATGAAACAAACAATTTATATTAAAATATGAAGTTTGATAAATTGGAATATCAAACTCAAAGTAATAAAACAAAGTACCTCACTTGGCCGTAACCTATCAAGGGTCCTACAAATACTACATAGCTTGTCCACATTAGCTACTGTCTCGGGTTTCTGTACCCACCTCGACACACGTGGCTGAAGGTGGTCCATGTATTTTGCACTCGATGCAGCAAGCTAGAGTGGGAAGTGTTCGTATACCCATCCCTAAAAAAGAATCAACAAAAATAAAAAAAGTAGTGAATTTGTATTGGCCGATTCACAAGTAATGCGCAAGAAATATGTACTTCGAGCAAAGTTAGGTACCCTGCAATCTGCGACACTTCTACCCTGGTGGCTGACCTGAGATGACGGTAAAGATAAGCTAGAGCAGCAACACCCATGCGTAAGTCTCGAGCTCATCCAAGTTCTCCAGAAGCTTCAGTAATGCAATTGAAACTCGTGACCCACTCTTATCGGCGAATAGGGTGCAAGAGAGCAAGTACAAAAAGTATGCACGTGCAGTGCATTCCACTGGAGGGTACGAAGTAGGATAATTGGAAGTACTGGAAATAGTGGACTTGGACTTGGGTGGGCAAAAATGACTCTTTAGCCAAACTACTCGGACTGTGGGACCATTCGTAATGTTAACCTCTTCCTCTGCTTCGTCACAAGAAACCCTGAGCAGTTTCGAAACTAACTCAATCGTATTCTTGCGGGACTCCTCTGTGTACCTTGAAAAATTCTCAACCTCTACCACCTTGCCCGTCACTGGGATCTTTAGTAAAATGGTCACGTCCTCAAGCGTGATGGACATTTCACGAAAGGGTAAGTGAAATGTATTGGTCTCCGACTGCTGCCGCTCGACAAAAGCTGATATCACCTCCTTATTGGCCTTCCGATAGGAGCAATATATGAGAGGAGCCAAAACCGACCTCTGAATGATTCTTTGCAGTCCCTGGGTGTCGGGGTTACAAGACTGCAAATCTCACTCAGCTATTTGAGCCCCGTGGTTTATGCACTTAAGCAACGGTCGATGCTGCAAAAAAAACATAATTCATAAATACATTATCGTATATGAATAACAAAAGTAATAATTTGATTGAAAATAAATTGATACTTTGCCAAAAAAAGACTACATACCTTATTATTCCAAATTGCTGCTGCAACATGATCCTTAAAACTCTTCAACAAAGAGCGGTCAATAGGACCGCCAGGGAAAGAAGCAGCTGGGTCATCTTCGGGCTCCACAACATTCCCACCAACAACACCGCTACTATTCCTAGTTGCTTGTGGTTGGGATGTGGTGGCTTCTTCCATTGCTGCCCTACTGGCCTCATCCCCGTCAGCACCACCCCGACTATTACTCCCCACGTGGACATGAGATGTCTCATCCTCGACGTTATCCTTCACCGATCTGCATCCACGTACACCCTCACCAGCTTGCACTTTCGCCTTTCGATATGATGCAGTCTGTGCCTTCCTTTTACCACGGACAGTAGGAGCAGAGGGAGTAGCTGAGGGAGCACCAGGAGGAGCAGAGGGATCAGCAGGAGGAGCATGTTGGTATTTAGGGTTCATGCGCAGCTGAAATTTCAAAACAATTTTGAGAAAAACCCCAACAGGATTCGAATCTGATTCCATTAAAAACGTTTAAACTATGAAAACTTAATCATACCTCAGTCGCAATGTACCTTTCTGAAGGTTAATCGATCTCTAAGGCGCTGCCAATGACGAACGCCCTCTATCAACAGTCCACACACGAACGGCGATCGAGATTTGAAGTGCTAGCTTCGAGAGAATACCAAACCTTTTTGTTTCTCTCCAAAATGATCCAGAGCATACCAAAACCTTAAGTCGTTTCTAAAACGAAAATAGAGTTTCGGTTTTTTAATCTTTCGTACTTGTATTCTAACTCAAAACATCTATTTATAGAACCCTTGTATATAGACGGTTAAGTAAATTACACATATACCACTACTTAAAGAAGTATAAGTGTAATACACTACAAGGACGTTTCTGTCATGAATTCTATCATATAAAATTTGTTTTTCTGAATCATCTTAAAATCTCGCAAAACCATTCTTAGTGTGCGACCCAATAGGCTCATACGACGTTGGTAGTGTACCAAAACACATTTTGGTATACAAGTCATAAGCGGCCTCTAGCAAGACATTATGAGTACCCAAGTTGTATGAAATCGATACAACCTAATCAATAGTGTATATAACATCCTTTTGTCACACGATATCCTTTTGATCAAACATAAGGCATGGAATTGTCATCCAACATGTTCAATCGTACTAGTCTCGATCTCTAGGTAGACTGAAAACATCCAAGTGACATGATCAATATCAATTCACTTAGAATAGGCCTTTTAACAGTCTAACACATCGAGCGATCCACTAGATATTTCTCTTTATATTAGAGGGACAAATTCTATCTCGATTACACAACTTCATCACATTGCTCACATAGTAACCAATCATAACATTTATAATCATCCGGTTAAAGACAATGTTTGATAGTGTCAAATCACTATGTTCCTAATGTTGAAGTCTCTGGTAATCTCAAGTCAGAGGACTGAAAAATATACCTATCATGAGAAGCAACTATGACTTAATCCATGTGATGTTCTCATAGCGGGTCGGTCCAGTACTTTATTCCCTAATAAGTACTCGTGATCTTGATTCGTATTCCTATACGTATGATCATCGTATGATCATCAATCAAGACTCACACTAGTCTTAATTCATTATAGTTCCCAGTATAATAATCGACTATGGACATTTAAGATATTTCTGTAAATACCCATGGATCTTATTATAATGTAAACATGCAAATCAATTATAATAAACAACAAATGAAAACCTCTATTTTATTAACTAAAATGTATTCACAAAGACTATTAATGGATTGACCTAGGGCACATTTTCCAACATCTTCCACTTGCTCTAGGACCAATTATTCATGCATCTAATGCCTAATGATCTAACATGACCATCATGTTTCGCTTGTGGAAGAGCCTTTGTCAATGGATCCGTAATGTTGTCTTCAGTAGGTAGTCTGCAAATCTTCACGTCTCCCCTCTCAATGATTTTTCTGATGAGATGAAAATGCCTGAGTATATGTTTGGATCTGTGGTGTGATCTAGGTTCCTTGGCTTGTGCTATTGCCCCGTTATTGTCACAATACAAACAAACAGGGTTAGCAATACTTGGAACCACACCTAGTTCGAAATGAACTTTTTGATCCAAACTGCCTCATTTGCTGCATCGGACGCTGCAATATACTCAGCTTCTATTGTAGAATCTGCCACAGTCTCTTGCTTCGAACTTTTCCAGCTTACTGCACCCCCATTCAAAGTAAACACATATCCAGACTGCGATCTAAAATCATCTATATCCGTTTGGAAACTTGCATCTGTGTAACCATTTACAACTAGATCATTTTCAAAACCTCCATAGACCAAGAACACTTCCTTAGTCCTTCTTAAGTACTTAAGGATGTTCTTTACTGCTATCTAGTGACTCTCACCTGGATCTGACTGATATCTGCTTGTAGTGCTCAAAGCATATGATACATCAGGTTGAGTGCAAAGCATGACATACATGATAGATTCAATAGCTGATGCATATGGAATCTTATTCCTACGATCTCGCTCATCATTTGTCTTAAGACATTGATTCTTGCTGAGACTTATGCCATGAGATATTGGCAACAATCCCATTTTAGAGTCTTGCAAACTGAACCTATTCAACACCTTGTCTATGTAAGCACTCTGACTTAGACCGATTAGCCTCTTAGATCTATCCCTATAGATCCTTATCCCAAGGATATAGGCTGCATCTCCTAAGTCCTTCATTGAGAAACACTTTCCTAACCAAGACTTGACACTCTACAATGTTAGGATGTCATTTCCAATGAGTAATATATCATCAACATATAGTACCAGAAAAACAACTGCACTCCCACTGACCTTGTATACACAAGGCTCATTTTCGTTCTTAATAAAACTAAAATCCTTAATTGCTTCATCAAAACGAAGATTCCAACTTTGAGAAGCTTGTTTTAATCCATAAATAGATCTTTGAAGCTTGCATAACTTCATAGAATTTTTAGGATGTACAAAACCTTCAGGTTGTGTCATATACACGTCTTCAAATAGTTTTTCATTAATAAATGTTGTTTTTACATCCATTTGTCATATCTAATAGTCATAATATGCAGCAATGACAATTAAAATTCTTATGGATTTAAGCATGGCTACTGGCAAAAAAGTTTCATCATAATCAACACCTTGAGTCTACCTGAAACCTTTTGCTACAAGTCTTGCTTTAAAAGTATGCACATTGCCATCCATGTCAGTTTTCTTCTTGAAAACCCATTTACATCAAATGGTCTTACCACCTTCAGGTAAATCAATCAAGTACCAAACTTGGTTATCATACATGGATTGCATCTCAGAATTCATGGCACATAGCCATTTATCTAAGTCTGGTCTAGACATAGCCTCCTGATAAGTGGTGAGCTCATTTTGATCCATAAGCAACACATCACGACTATCAGTAATGAGAAATTTGAATCTCTCTGGCTCATGTCTTAACCTACCAGATTTACGTGGGCTTTGTGTCACTTGCAGAGGTTTAACTGGTTCAGAATGTTGTTGAACTTCCAGTAGCGGTTCAGTGTTTATTTGTGATTCTTGAACTTCTTCAAGATTTATTTCTCTCCCACTAGTGTCTTTTGAAATAAACTATTTTTCCATAAAAGCACCATACCGAGCAACAAAAACTTTGTTCTCAGCGGGATTATAAAAGTAATATCTTTTTGTTTCTTTATGATACCCCACAAATAAACACTTATCAGATTTAGGTGCTAGTTTTTCTGAAACTTGTCGCTTCACGTAAGCCTCACAACCCCAAATCTTAAGAAAAGACAAACTAGGTCTCTTCCCGTACCGTATCTCATATGGTGTTTTATCAACCACTTTAGAAGGAACTCGATTTAGAGTGAAAGCTGCAGTTTGTAATGCATAACCCCAAAAGGATAGTGGAAGATCCGCATGACTCATCATAGATTGAACCATATCTAATAAGGTTCGATTTCTCCTTTCAAAAACTCCATTCCTTTTCTTTTGGGTGTTTTGAAGCAGGAACAAGCTGGGGCTTGACTTGTTCCACAGGGTTTACGACAGTTGCAGCAGCAACCTTGACAACTTTAGCCTTGCCTTTGCCTTTCTTCTTCATTCCCTTTCCCTTTTGGACCATCAACACATTACTAAAGGGTTTCTTGATATTTTGTTCAGCAGTTTTGAGCATCAAATGCAACTCTGAAATTGATTTCTCCATATTATTCATATTGTAGTTCATCACAAATTGTGAGTAACTTTCCGGTAATGAATTTAGGATTAAATCCGTAGCCAACTCTTGGCTTATGGGAAATCTGAGTCTATCAAGCTGGTCAACATAGCCATTCATCTTCAGAACATGAGGACTAACTGACGCACCCTCAGTCATCTTGCAAGAATGTAGGTTTTTGACTGTCTCGAACCTTTCTTGCCTAGCTTGCTGTTGGAACATTTCCTTCAGCGTTATAGCCATGTCGTAAGCTTCCATTACTTCCATGTCCTTCTGAAGTTCAAGAACTATAGTTGCCAGCATAATGCATGCAACATCGGTAGAATCGTTGATATGCTTATTATGCGCATCCTTCACAGCTTTCGTAGCATTGGCTGGTGGGTCCTCAGGGATTGGAGCATCCAGGACATACAACTTGCGTTCATGCTTGAGAACGATTCTCAAGTTTCTGAACCAATAAAGAAAGTTAGTCCTAGATAGCTTATCCTTCTCAAGGATAGATCGCAGTGACAGGGGATTATTGTTACTTGAAGAGACCATTGATCTACAATAAAGATTATGCAGAGTTTATTTTTAGTATAGAGGAATAGACTCCCATTAAATTAACAACCCTCCTAAAACATACTGTTTATTTAGGGGACTAAAATCCATATTTCACCTAATTCTATGATAGCTATGGCATGAAACGCAGAACTAGATTATTTAGGTAGGTAACAGTTACCAATTACATCTTATGTAATTTTAGATACTTTTATGAGATATGAGACATCTTATGTCTTAGCATGTTTTTATCTCATCATTTGCTCAAAGCTCAAAACTATTTTGATGGCTTTATTAAGTCGAACCATTTTAAACATTTAGGTAATTCTTACTCAACTTGTCTCACCAAGATAACACAATACACCCAGCTATGGCTGAAACTGTATTAGTGCGATCGAGGCCTTGATAAGTGTTTAAAATCGGATGGCATGAGACTTAAAATCTAATAGAGGGATTTTATTCAGTTTTAGTGATTTTTAAGTAAACAATGAAATATCATATATTTTTATTGATTTGTAGAACCACTAAACAATTTAAGAAATTTTTATGCTATTCACAAATAGAAGAATTTTCGTGCGCAAGGATTAGTTAGACGGCGATCCCGCTGGCCGGTCAGCGGGCGGTGGTTTTACTATAGAAAATTATATTTTTCGCTGATTTTACTATACTAAATTTATCCCTTAATTTATGCAAAATTAAGTCAATTTAAACATTTTAATTATTTATTTTGGATTTAAGATATTTGAATCATAGTATATCACCAATAACAAGATTCTTGATATTTATCTCCTATTCTAATTTGTTATCTATCTTTATTAAATAGAAACTTCATAACAAAATAGATATAACAACATAAATAAATAATTTCGAAAATTATTTATTTATTTTGGATTTAAGATATTTGAATCCTAGTATATCACCAATAACAAGATTCTTGATATTTATCTCCTATTCTAATTTGTTATCTATCTTTATCAAATAAAAACTTCATAACAAAATAGATATAACAAGATAAATAAATAATTTCGAAAATTAATTATTTGCAATTTTGATCTTCATCCAAATAATTATAAACATGTAATTGAATCATGAACTACTATCCCAATCGAACCTAATGGTGTCATGGATCATAGAACACGAAACTCAATTCATTAAAATTATTCAAATTAACCTAACATGGTTACTAGCATGTACGAAACTAATTTCAATTAAATCACGAATATATGTATCATATACACAAAACATGATAATAAATCTCACAAAAAACTTATGTATATCGCATATACATCAACTATTAACATGCTTTCAATCATATATCATAAGAAAACATGTAATGAGTTTAATGGAATAAAACTCGAAGGCTCTGATACCACTGTTGGTGTTTGAGGTTCATGCGCAGCGGAAATTTCAAAACAATTTTGAGAAAAACCCCAATAGGATCCGAATCTGATTCCATTAAAAATGTTTAAACTATGAAAACTTAATCATACCTCAGTCGTAATGTACCTTTCTGAAGGTTAATCGATCTTTAAGGCGCTGCCAATGACGAACGCCGTCTATCAGCAGTCCACACACGAACGGCGGACGAGATTTGAAGTGCTAGCTTCGAGAGAATACCAAACCTTTTTGTTTCTCTACAAAACGATCCAGAGCATACCAAAACCTTAAGTCGTTTCTAAAACGAAAATAGAGTTTCGGCCTTTTAATCTTTCGTACTTGTATTCTAACTCAAAGCATCTATTTATACAACCCTTGTATATAGACGGTTAAGTAAATTACACATATACCCTTACTTAAAGAAGTATGAGTGTAATACACTACAAGGACGTTTCTGTAATGAATTTTATCATATAAAATTTGTTTTTCTGAACCATCTTAAAATCTCGCAAAACCATTCTTAGTGTGCGACCCAATAGGCTCATACAATGTTGCCAGTGTACCAAAACACATTTTGGTATACAAGTCATAAGCGGCCTTTAGCAAGACATTATGAGTACCAAAGTTGTATGAATATCAAATCGATACAACCTAATCAATAGTGTATATAACATCCTTTTGTCACACGATATCCTTTTGATCAAACATAAGGCATGGAATTGTCATCCAACATATTCAATCGTACTAGTCTCGATCTCTAGGTAAACTGAAAACATCCAAGTGACATTGATCAATATCAATTCACTTAGACTAGGCCTTTTAACAGTCTAACACATCGAGGGATCCACTAGATATTTCTCTTTATATTAGAAGACAAATTCTATCTCGATTACACAACTTCATCACATTGCTCACTTAGTAACCAATCACAACCTTTATAATCGTCCGGTTAAAGACAACGTTTGATAGTGTCAAATCACTATGTTCCTAATGTTGAAGTCTCTGGTAATCTCAAGTCAGAGGACTGAAAAATATACCTATCATGAGAAGCAACTATGACTTAATCCATGTGATGTTCTCATAGCGGGTCGATCCAGTACTTTATTCCCTAACAAGTACTCATGATCTTGATTCGTATTCCTATACGTATGATCATCGTATGATCATCAATCAAGACTCACACTAGTCTTAATTCATTATAGTTCCCAGTATAATAATCGACTAGGGACATTTAAAATATTTCTGTAAATACCCATGGATCTTATTATAATGTAAACATGCAAATCAATTATAATAAACAGCAAATGAAAACCTCTATTTTATTAACTAAAATGTATTCATAAAGACTATTAATGGATTGACCTAGGGCACATTTTCCAACAGAGCAGAGGGAGCAGCAGGAGGAGCAGTAGCCACAACCGATGCTCGTTGTGCTCTAGTGGGCTCTCCATCGACATCCTCTCTAGAAATAGTAGATTTCCCTCGAGCCATATTTGATAGAGAAAGACATTGTGAGAGAAAGACATTGTAAGCATATAATTTCTTGCGCAACGAAAAAAATCCAAGAAAAAGTATTTTCAACACTGGATCGGTATGGCATAACCGATAGCAAAACAAAAATGTCGGTATAACATAACCGAAACCTAAGGAAAAATTTCGGTATGACGAAACCGAGATCTATCATCAAGTATCGGCATTTATCCTCCGAAACTAAACCTATGCATAAGTAATATACAGGCTTCGGTTTATTGGCACCGAGACCAAAACAAGAATCTAGGTTACTTGTGTCCGAGATGTAATGAAATTTTATATGGGCTAAGTGTCGTTTGGATACAAACAAGAAATGCTCATAAGTCTCAGTATGGTATTTTCGAGATTAATGACCACATCACGGTCCTGTCTGGCCGAGTATTACGGGTTTGTAAGAAAACCCAGATATGAAGCATTTTTATGGACGACTACAAAGAAAACAAACCAAATGAACATAAAATCAAACAAAAACCCAAACGTACCTTACTTTCCCTCTCGATTTCATAATGACCTCAAATTCGAACTCGTCCCTAGCCGCTGACCACTTCAACTGGGCAAAAAAAACCTGTCCAACTTGAAAAAACCATGAATATGTGGGAGAGAACGATGAAAAATATGAGATTTAGTTGATTTCGCCTCGAAATCACAATGGCAATGAGAGCATTTGTGGGAAATGAGCTTTCAAAAAAATGAAAATCAGTACTAGGCTAAACCCGAAATAGGTAAGGTTCCTCAGCCTTAGGGTTCAAGGGCATTTTCCTCCAATTTAGGGGTGCCCTGATAAATTCGATGGGTGCCCTTGTAAATGGGGTGCCCTGAGTAATGACTGGGGTGCACATAGCGGGCCTAAAAAAATAGAGACAATAATTGAGTGAGAAAAAAATATGTAATCATTTTTATTCAGAATAATTGAAGGCTTATTATTCAACAATATAACATGACTTATATGCCCATGTCAACCAATATAAACATTACTAGATTCAATATGATGACTGGATCCATCATATTGAATTGTGAATGAATAAGAAAAAATGAGAAAAAAAATGAAAAATTGAATATGATATGTATTTTCTAATACTTAAAAAAAGATAAAAAGGATATGTGGGTTGCCCGGGATTGAAAATTGAATGTATTTTCTTTTTTTATTTTAATATATTTTTTTATTGTATTCCTATATATATTTATATATTATATATGTGAAATATCTAATTTTCTATATGTATATGTATAGAGTAAGATAATGGGTTGCCCAGGATTTGAACCTGGAACTAGCTGAATGGAGTAGATAATTTTTTTTATTGAAAAATAGAAAATAGGAGAAAACCCTCCCCAAACCGTGTTTGCATACTCAGTTCCTTAGAAGGGACTCGTTCCCTTTCCCATAATGGCTTTTCCTCAATACCTGACGTAATGCATGAAAGGCTCCCTGAACAATCCTAGGAAAAAATTTAAATCATTTTGAAAAATTACTACAAGATGCACAATTTTTCTATAGTTATAGGTTCGCTCCAGAAAGGCTCTATAAGATGTTAATCGTAAATAAAAAGATTGTTTGCGAGGAAAAAGAAATATGGATTCGCATTCATATACATGAGAATTATATAGGAACAAGAATAATCTTTGATTATCTTTTTTCAAAAGTTCGATCTCGCCACAAATCCCCATTTTGATCATTTTTTGGCTTGATATATATGTAATTCTTTTTATATAATCAATGCGGCAAATTATGTAGGTCATGGAACATATGAATATCTCGTTTTTATTTTTTGCATACGGAGAAATTGTTAAGAGTTCGCAATTGGCTACAACACACCCCAATCAATTATTCTGATGCTTAAGTTTGGAAGAGTAAGTATGAGTTGATGGATCACGTGTACAACACATTTGGTATCTCGTCCACTGAGACTCATTACGATGACGTATCATCACGTAATAACCCATTCATCAGGTTCGCAGTATTTTATCCCGGTGTTGCAAGACGTAACTCACTTCGAGTTGATGTGGTCATCAGTGTCGAATCTACCATTATCAACGATGGTAGAGATTTATTTAACCTTCGAGCCAATCAAACATTTCCAAAACTCTACAGTCCATTCACAAGTGGTAGAAGAAGATGGCATAACATGCCCTATAGCAATGATGGAAAGATTACATATGCAATCACCTATCGGTGATGTCGTGCAAGATAGATTTCACTACAAAAAAAAATTGAAAAGAGCGACGAGAAATGGCGAGGGATAATACACATTGCGAAAATTGCGAGGGGCGGAGATGGGGCAGCGACGACCAAATTAAAATAAATTTTAAATTTTTTTTGGCGACGACAAAGCGAAGGGGTAGCGAGGGGGGTATTAGTGATGACTCCCCCATGGCTACCTCATCGCTATATGCGCATATAGCGACGTGGTCAAACCCCCCTCGCCACCGTCGCTAATCCCTTATTTTTTCAACAAAAACTTTCCCAACTCCACATTCAATACTCTATCTATACATTTTTCCAGCCCTCACTGTCTCACCCACAACCAGCTCTCTGCTCTCAATTTCTCGATCATCTCTCAATCTCTCCTCCCAACCCCCACCGATCTCTCACCGATTTCTCCACCGATCATTCAATCTCTCTGCTCTCTGGACGATCTCCTGCCTCCTCACCGCCAGCGGCTCTACCGTCACCGCCTCCATCTCCACCACCAGATCTGTCCTCACCGCCTCCATCACCACCACCGACCGCGCGTAACCGCCGATTCCTTCTCCTTATATATATAACATTGGTTTATTTTATATATTTTTTATTTTCAGTTTTATTTTTAATTTTTAGATCTATCATTTTTGCAAAAAATATTCTGTATAATTTTTTTAATTAATTTTTTTAGTTTGTAATTGTATGTTGTGTATTGTATTATAGTTGAAATTGCGGCCCGACCATCTCTCTTCGACTATCTCTCCCAGTAGTGACTCATTTTGCATTAAAAGATACTTTTTTAATTAATTATTTTTTGTTATATATATATATGTTGTTATTTTAATGTATTTGTGTATATGTTTGAATGTTAAAAAAAAGTGTTGTAACTTAATATTTTCGTGTAAAAAATTGTCAAAACAACGAGGGGATTTTCCCCTCACTATGGATGTACGACTCGTTGCTAGAGATGAACGAAGGGAATAATGATGGGTGGGCCTGTCGCTCCTTTCCGTGTCGCAGTTTACAAACAACGACGGTGTTAGAAGGGGATTTTCCCCTCGCTTTGTAGTTGTTTAGTAAAATGTGTAATTACAATTTTTTATATTGATATATGTATGATCTTTATTAATGTGACATAACACGATCTTTTTTAATGTGAAATAATTTTTTATATTGGATATATGTATGATCTTTATTTTTTATTACATTAGATGTTGGGCATAACATAATGTAGTAAAAGTATTTATCGTGATAGGTACACTTTTTAATAATAAAATCTTGTAAAATTAAAAATTAATAACAAACAACAATTTACTTAATAAGTCAAAGCCTCTCAGGTGATATGGTAAAGACATCACTTGCCAAAAGGCAAGACCTCGGGAGATCGTGATTCGATTATCACTAAATTCAAAAAAAAGAAGCAATTTACTTAATAAATTTTCGTTTAAATTAATTAAACTTTAATGGACAAAAAATAAAAAAATTAATATTATATATATACATACACAAACATAAAGCCCTTTAAAATTAATTAAAGAAAATATATATGTTAGAAAAATATGTAATTGATTGAGAAATATGAACATATAACAATGCTTTTATCCTATATGTATGATCTTTATTTGAAATGCATTAGATGTCTACATCTCGAGCTTGGATGTACAATCGTGTTAAGGACGGTTTCACTTGATTGGAGTTTTTGGATGGCATGAAAGAGTTTTGCACAACTTACCTCCACGAAAAGAAAACTCGATGTCCATGTATAAAATCTGCAAACAAGAAATATCTTGATCTTGAGACAGTAAAACTTCATCTAGTGAAGTATGGTTTCGTTCCTGATTATTATTGTTGTACCAAGCATGGAGAGGAAGAAGAATTATACGCGGTGGATGATGAAGATGATCCAATGGACGAATATCTGACGTCATATCATCACATGGTACACGACTACGTGGGGCCGAGTTTCGATTGGAACCGTGAGTAGCTGAACCCTGAATCCAAAAAATTATTTGACGTGATTGACATAGCGAATGAACCTCTTTGGAAAGGATGCAAGAAGATGACAAAACTCTCAACAATGTCACGTTTGTTGACGATAAAGTTGAATCACCATATTTCAGATCAAGCATTCAACGAAATCTTGCAGGTCTGTAAAGACATGTTGCCTGAAGATAATTGTTTGGTAGATAGTTTTTACAAATGTAAATCTTTAATGCACTGGATGGGTTTGCCGCATGAGCGAATAGATTGTTGCCCCCAATTATGCATTCTTTATTGGGGTCCCGACTCCAACCATATATCTTGCAAGTTTTGCAGAGAACTTATGTTGAACTCCAACCAACGCCCACACAAGACAATGATTTACTTTCCCTTGGCGTTTTGTTTACAACGTTTGTTCGCCTTGAAAGCTACAACAAAACACATGTGATGACATGCAGAACACGTCAGAGATAAGGAAAACATGCAACATTGCTCTGATTCTATGGCATGGAACCACTTCAATCATGTAAACTCTACTTTCAGCTCTGAAGTTCGTAATGTTTGACTTAGGTTACGCACCGACAGGTTTTAACCTTTCAAAATGACTGGCAAATCGTACTCCTCTTGGCCGGTGATTTTAACACCGTACAACTTAGCTTCGTCGATGTGCATGAAAAAAGAAATGATGTTCTCAACGGTGATCATGCCTGGACCGACCAATTCGTCACAAAAAATTGATGTGTTTCTCCGACCATTGGTGAAAGAATTGCAGGATCTATGGCATTACAGAGTGTCTACCTATGATGTATCAACAAAGACGAACTTTCAAATGCGTGCTGCACTTATGTGGACTGTTAGCGACTTTCCAGCATACAACATGCTGTCAGGATGGAGCACGCACTCCAGAATAGCTTGTCCATATTGTATGGAAGATACCAACGCTTTTTAGTTAAGGTTCGGCGAAAAATTGACTTGGTTCGATTGTCACTGACGTTTCTTACCGCCATATTCAAAGGAGAGGAAGAACAAGATTAATTATCGAAGAGGTAGAACGGTAACACAAAAATCTCCGTCTGTGAAATCAGGTGAAGATATATTGAGTGAAATTGAAGATTTATGGTTGATGAAGGTTACCGAATTGGAATTAGATGCTAAAAATGACGAGATCTCAAAGATTAGTTGGTGGAGAAAACGAAGCATATTGTTAGTCTTGTCGTACTTGAAGACGAACCTTATCAGACACAACCTAGATGTAATGCATATCGAGAAAAATATTTTTGATAACATTTTCAACACAATCATAAGTGTTACAGGCAAGACGAAAGATAACCCCAAGTCCAGAAAAGACTTAAAGGAGATTTGTAATCGACTAGAGCTTCATTATGATCCAGTTTCTAAGAAGTATCCAAAAGTGTGATATGCACTTACAAACAGAGAAAACAAGTATTGTGTAAGTAGATTAAAGACTTGAACTTTCCTGATTGTTACGCGTCTAATCTCGGTCGTTGTGTGGATTCTAAGAAGTTAAAGATGTTTGGGATGAAAAGTCACGATTGTCATGTGTTCATGCAACGACTTTTGCCAATTGCTTTTCGAGAGCTCTTAGAGGAGAACATATAGATTGCAATCAGTGAGTTAGGCATTTTCTTTAGAGACTTAACTGCGAGAAATTTAATGTTCATAATTTGCATCTTTTGCATAAAAATATGCCAAAAATATTGTGTAAGTTGGAAAAAATATTTCTACCAAGTTTTTTCGACTCAATGGAACATCTCCTTATCCATTTGTCGTACGAGGCTATCCTTGGCAGCCCAGTACAATTTCGATAGATGTATCCTTTCGAGAGGTAATTAGCACAACACATCTAGTGTAGTTGTACAAAATAAAAAAATTTGAGCGAATATACATTTAACTAATTTACCTATATGCATGAATGTAGTTATTTGAAACATTTGAAAAATAATGTTAGGAATAAGGCAAAGGTTGAGGGCTCAATATGCAATGCTTATTTAGTGGAAGAGACAACTGCGTTTTATTCTTATTATTTTGAGGAACATGTCTCCATCACACACAATCGTCCACCCCGCAATTACGATTGTGGAGTCGGCCCCAATTAGAATTTAAATGGGAATTTCTCAATTTTCACATACCTCAGTTGGGCATTTGGAAGAGGGAAGCGTTGTCTCACGGATGCTAAGTATAACGCCGCACGCTCATGTGTTGTTAAATTGTCCAGAAGTTTCTCCTTACATGAGGTATACGTAAACACGTTATAATACATAGGCTATCCTTATCAATAGTCAAATACACAACTTTTTAATTCTTTTCTTTCATTGATTTCTTTCATTTCCTCCTAGGATGTACGTGGCGGATTTGCGTGCCAATCATCCAAATATCTCAGAAAGTGTAGTCAATGAACTACTTGAGAAGCAATTCTCGACTTGGTTCGAACAATATGTTTGTCATTAAGAAATGCTTAGTAACACAAATTTTCTTGTCTCTTATTTAATTGAAAATGCAGTACGTAATATAACTTTACATATAGGCACCAAAGCATATTCAAGATCAAACACTTCTATTATTTTCATACGGCCCAAGTCGACTTTGCAATGTATATCAATCGTATATTGTTAATGGCTATAAGTTTCATACAGTGTCGTGCAACGCAAAGAGAGATACAAATAGTAGCGGGGTGTGGGTTAAGGACAAATTACGCTGAATGTGCTAGCGACTTTTACAGTGAATTGTAAGTGATAGAAATTGAATATGGTGGTTGCTTACGTATCGTATTGTTTAGGTGTGATTGGTTCAATCCAATGCCTGATGTAGGAACAAGAGTTCACTATTCCTTGAAAATCTTCGATGTACATCAATATTTGCGTTTAAATACATATGACCCTTTCATACTAGCCATGCAAGTTAGTCAAGTGTACTTTCTTTCATACCCAAGTTTAAGGACACATAACAATTGGCAAGCTGCGTGCAAACTTAAGCCTAAGTTTATCGACGAATACATCTTAGTTGAGAATGTTGACATTTCAGCTACGTAAGAATATGCTTTTCAAGAGCAAGTACCTGAGCATGATGCTGACGTTGATATTGATAATAATGTTTCAATTTCGCTAGCTAATCTTAGTGGCATGCACATGTCGGACGTCGATGATGAAGAATGTGACGAAAACGATAACTTTGATTTTTCAGTAGATGATGAAAATAGTGACAATGAACCATGACATAATCACTTAAGCAGGTATAAAAAATGAAACGTAATTAGTAAATTTAGTTAGACATTTTTTTGTTTGTTTTGTAATAATTGATTAGGACATTTATATTTATTTCTAACTTACTCTTAAACTCTTAAAAAGTCATATCAGACAGAAATTATGCGACGTCATCCGGGGAGGGATCTGGTGGACGATCCGGTGGACAATCTGGTGGTCGCAAAGATTGTCGATCTCGCGACTTGGATCGTTCGCTAACACGATCTCCCGATGATAATGATGAGCCTTAGCAGCGTCAGGAGCAACTTACTCCGCAACAAATCGCTCGGCCAACGGTTGCTTTTCAAAATGACATTTATTTATACAACGAATTTCTCAACAAAGAACACCATCAAATCACAATTATTTAGGCAGTACCCTTATCTACGTAATGTGCAACACCCCCACCAAACCCCTTTCTTTTAGCAATCGGAGCCATCAAATGTGCATTCATTGACTTACATGTCCTTGCCATCTTTATTTGGCCCTGATGATTCAACCACTCTACAGGTGTACTCTCTTTTAGCGTCGCAGCTCCCTCCACCTATCGCTGGTTGCATTACGTCTAGAGGATTTGCCTCCTCATCTCCCTCCTATCAGCAGGACTACTAGCATGTCCCGATCACTCCCTTTGACTCTGGTATGCATGCCTCCCCATCGATGAGTCATGATCATATCGAGCATGCATCACATTCGCTCAATACTTAAGGCCCGAGTGAGTTGTCTATTAGTAGTGCCTCACGTAGACCACGACGAGGCGTTGAGTAAGATAAGGCCCCAAGAGGTAGACACAATGATGACCGAGACGAGCCGGATATTTTTCATCGTAAAAACTATGAAAGAATTGTAAGTCAACATAATATTATTATGTATACTTATGTTTAATGAACTTACTATAATATTGATCTAACATTTTGTAAAAATTTAGTGGTACCTTCTTGCATCCGTCATCCGAAGTGTCAAAACAAATGACGCGGATATATAAATTCGATCTGCAGATGACTATTGTTAGGAGACAGTTCCCAACCATATCAATGAGCAATATTTTAATAAATGGGCGGTAAGAAATCTTTAAAATAAAAATTAAGTTTCTTTTACTTAGCATATGTTGAAGACTTGACTTTCTATTATTACAGACTCATTTCGATTGGAGATGATCTAACGATGCTATGGTGAGACAATTGTACGACAGGTAGATTGCCACTCTTTACGCCGACTTTGTTAGCAAGATGGTGAAGAAGCCCACAAAACCAACCCATGTATCTCTGCAGATTTTTGAGCACTACAAGATGATGTGGTCCACTCCAGAGTATAAGGAAAAGTCAGCACAAACGAGCCTAAATCGAAGATCAGAGGTGGGGAAACCTGGTTCGAGTTCGTCTGTGCACAGAGGTGGATCCATGTCCATCTATGAGCATGCACTGAGACTGATACGTAATGGAACATGGGACATATATATATATATATTATACATACATACGTATACATTAGATTCATATAAGTTTCAAATTTGATTCTAAGTTAAACATGTTTTATAGGAGAAGAAACTTGGTCGAAAGCTTATTGCATTGGATTTATGCTTGTATCTCCACACGAATAATCATGAGGGCGTCACTTTCCTAGATCCGAGAGCAGAGGCGATTGTTGTAAGAAATTATTTTTGTAGTAATTGTTTTTTATTAATTATAGGTATCAATGTGTGACAGCCCCTCTTCTAATCTAGGGCACCGCCCGGCCTAATCCCGTAATTAAACCCTAATCACGACACATAGGACCCAATTACGAATTAGTCAGCCTTTACTACCTATTTTTCTTTATATTTAACAATTAATTTAATTAGCGGAAGTCTTTACAAATTTAATGCGGAATTCTTAAATATTTTAGTGGAAGTAAATCTTATAATTATAAGTGTGGAAACCAGGAAATAACAATCACCATATATATATATGCATATAACGGCGAACATATATATAACAAAGTGAAAGCCAAAAGTTGGGTAATCTAACGCTCATCCCAATAACATCCCAAAAGATAAAGACATAAGTAAACATAATACAAAAAGTACCCTACATGTACGGGCAGCTACGCGCTCGGAGCTCAGAGGTAGTCGCCGATCTTCTCCTTGCCCGGCCTGGTGCTGCTCGATGGACCTACACCCACCGTTACAAACTAGACGGTGAGTATAGTGATATTTAAGTGATAATTGGGAAATTCTAATACTACATTTCCAATTTAACAAGAGGTATTCAAAAGCATATGTAGCTGAAGAAATGCTGAATAAATAATGCAAGTAAATACCAACGTTAACAAATACACATAACTGACACAGGCTAAGTCGAGATGATCTACGTCCGGTCGGCGGTGAGAACTATCCCCTAGCCTTTTCCACTACTGTATGGAGCTGTGCTCAACATATAATAATAATCTCTCTTTTTTTTCCTTATAACCACAAGTGGCGGAGCTGTGCTCTGCGTATATAAATCATTTATACTTGCCGACAACCCCGTGGCCCATGCCACGTGTGCCGCCCAAGTGTAGTGGCGAGTGCCGGAGACCCCGAAAGACCGAAATCCTCGTGAATCCGCGCATCTCGTGTGCAATGGACACTAGATAATCCCTACTTTAGATTTCAAGAATATATATCCTACAATGCTATGATTTCAACACAAGTTAGGCTACAAAGCCCCAAAGGAAATAGAACACAAGTCCAACATAACAGATAACCCTATAGCATGCATTTTCTAAATATCCATTAACCATATTTCAAAACAAACATTGAGCATATATGGAAAACATGGAGTCAATGATATATTAAACAAGGCATCATGCTATATCGATATTCAAAATGAATAGAAACAAGGAAAGCATGATGTGGGAAATAAATTAGCTAGTCTACAAATATACTGAAAATTAATAAACGATTGGAATGAAATAAAGTAAAGAGTTCCCACAGTTTCACTTACCAGTCAACGCAGTAGTCCTAGCTATCCGGCCTCCCGACACCTCGACTCGTACACCCAAACTTCCAAGAATTTCCTTTAGTTCCTGAGGTTCATTTTTATATCATTTTAATTGGTTTAAAGCCACAATAAGTGGATTCATGATATTTAACCAAAATTTAGAATTTTATGTCAATCTTTAATTTTGACACATTTTTCGAGTTATATCGGGGTACCAAAAACACTCGAAAAGTCCCGAAACCATTTTTCTACCTTTTTCTCAATTTCTTATATTTTCTATAATTTTTTCCAATTTTTTCTGGAATTTTCCAACTATTTTCCTTATTTTCCAGAAATTAAATTAATATATAAGAAATTTTCCAACTATTTTCCTTATGTGTATCTGTTAACGTTGGTATTTACTTGCATTATTTATTCAGCATTTCTTCAGCTACATATGTTTTTAAATACCTCTTGTTAAATTGGAAATGTAGTATTAGAATTCCCCGGTTATCACTTAAATATCACTATACTGACCGTCTAGTTTGTGACGGTGGATGTAGGTCCATCGAAAGCACACCAGTGCCGGCAAGGAGAAGATCGGCGACTACCTCTGAGCTCCGAGCGCGTAGCTGCCCGTACATGTAGGGTACTTTTTGTATTATGTTTACTTATGTCTTTATCTTTTGGGATGTTATTGGGATGAGCGTTAGATTACCCGACTTTTGGCTTTCACTTTGTTATATATATGTTCGCCGTTATATGCATATATATATGGTGATTGTTATTTCCTGGTTTCCCACTTATAATTATAAGATTTACTTCCACTAAAATATTTAAGAATTCCGCATTAAATTTGTAAAGACTTCCGCTAATTAAATTAATTATTAAATATAAAGAAAAATAGGTAGTAAAGGCTGACTAATTCGTAATTGGGTCCTATGTGTCGTGATTAGGGTTTAATTACGGGATTAGGCCGGGCGGTGCCCTAGATTAGAAGAGGGGCTGTCACAGTTGGTATCAGAGCTTAGGGATTAGAACCTTAGGGACATAGTTTAGAGTTGTCTAAAATTGTGATACCAACGTCATAGTTGGTATTAGAGCTTAGGCTTTAGAACCTTAGGGACAAAGCATAGTGTTGAATAAGGATTTTGATACCAATTTCCTGATTGGTATCAAAGATCATTTATCAAGGAATAAAGCATAAATTTGAATAAAATACACACCCTAGAAGTGGAAACCAGATGAACCTTGCCTAGGAATTATTTTGTTGGGAATTGAGTGAAAGTGAGTTGGGAATTTGTATATATATATATATATATATATATATATATGCTATCTTTTTCAATATGTATACGTATATACGTGGTAGACTTCGTAATAGTTGATAGGAAATCGTTATCCACATGCAGACGACGATGACGGATGCACGCGAGACAGGCGATGTGGGTACTAGTAGTAGTCAGCCTCCTACTACATCAGACGATGACTATCAGAGGTTGGCGGATCGAGTAGCGGCTTAGGGACAGCAGATGGCTGATTTCATGACCTTCATGACAGCACAGGTCACTGCACTTACTCGTGCTGTCGCCGCTACTCCTGCGACTACTACACTTCCGACGACCGGAGCTACTACTGCACCATCCACCATTCCAGCGACTGCGTCCGTACCAGACACTCCTATTATTCAGGGCACGGTAGTGACGCCGACTCTTCCGGTAGTGACCATTTCGACAGCAGAGGTAGCAGTGATGACTCCGACTCCCACACCCACACCTTCAGGCTCATCAGTAGGGATTCAACTGGTGAAGGATTTTCTCCGCCTTCAGCCAGTGTACTTCGACGGGGAAAGAAACTTCGAGAAGATTGAGGGATGTATATTATCACAGGAGAAGCTACATCGAAATTTGGGGATCGAGGATAGATTACGCCCAGATTTGTCGTCTTATACACTTCAGAGGGACGTCGACGTCTGGTGGCGTACCACCATAGCTACCGATGGAGATTTTGAGTCATGGACGGCCTTTAAGGCCAAGTTTTATAAGCAGTACTTCCAGCCCGCAGTCATGATGAGGTTGAGGAGAGAGTTTATGAGTTTGAGGCAGAGAGAAGATGAGTCAGTTATGGAGTACCGAGACAGATACGGGTATCTGAGGCAATTTACGGGGGATTTGGTCCGAGATGAGTTGGGAGATGTGTATCATTTTGGGGCAGGTCTGAGAGCAGACATTGGCTATCACGTAGTCAGCACGGGTGCTAGGACACTCACCGAGATATACGAGCGTGCACTTTCCCACGAGACCTACTACCTTGGTGTAATAGCTGACAGGGCAGGCTTAGGGCAGAGATTGACATTAGAGCAGGTCGCAGATTTCGAGAGGAGGCGGCGGAGTGGCAAGGCACCCAGGACATGGGATAGAGGCTTCCATGGATCGGGGGTGACTTCACGTTCCACATCGTTGGTACCTCAGGTGTCTTATGTCGCGTCAGCACAGAGCTCAGGGAGAGGACGTTCCTTACCATCACCATCGATTAGGCCAGCATTACCAGCGCCAGAGAGACTTACTCTTCCGGCACCATCAACACCACGACGATATCGATAGCGAGGTGGTAAAGGCGAGCGGGGGTAGAGGCGAGAGGGACCCCGTTAGGGACGAGAGAGACTCCGGTTCGGGGACACCACGGTCCGTCGGTGCGAAGACGAGTGTTTCATGTTACGGGTGCGGACGGGTGGGACATTTGGTGAGGAGTGGCCACGACCAACAACAACAGTATCCACCACAGAATCGAGAGGCAGCTCACATGGTGTCACAGCCGGATAATAACGCTACGCGGAGTCTCATTGAGGGTACGATTTCTATCGCTGGTAGAGAGTCTTATGTTTTATTTGATTCGGGTTCCACTATTTCTTTCATTTCTGGACGCATGTTAGGCATACTAAGACTGACACCGATTAGGCTTGGAGTACATTTAATATTGAGTACCGCCGCCGGAGATAGGGTTTACCCTAATAGTCTAATGGAGAGAGTTCCAGTAGAGATTAGTGGGATAGAGTTACCCGCCGACTTTAGAGTCCTTGAGATGTTAGAGTTCGACGCTCTCTTCGGGATGGACTGGTTATCAGCATACCATGCTCACATAGATTGTTTTAGTAAGTCTGTCGTATTTGAGATTCCAGGACGTCTGATATTCATACACCGAGGTAGTACACCGAGAGTCGATACCACGAGAGGTAGATTGGCGACTAGTGAGGAGATGGAGACTCTAGTAGCCTTGTATACTATAGCAGAGAGTCAGGGACCCCGACTTGGGGACATACCGATCGTTAGAGAGTTTTCTGACGTCTTTCCTGAGGAGTTGCCAGGACTACTGCCGCCGCGAGAGGTAGACTTCATCATCGAGTTAGTACCAGGCACCAAACTGATTGCGATACCACCTTACCGCATGGCCCCGAAGGAGCTAGAGTAGTTGAGGGCTCAGCTTAAGGACATGGGGGAGAAGGGATTCATCACACCTTCCATGTCGCCGTGGGGAGCGCCAGTACTTTTTGTGAAAAAGAAGGATGGTAGTCTACGACTGTGCATCGACTACAGGAAACTGAATAAGGTTACAATCAAGAACAAATACCCGCTACCGAGGATTGATGATTTGTTTGAGCGTGAGAGAGCACACGCTCTTCTCCAAGATAGACCTGAGATCAGGGTATCATCAACTTAGGATCGGGGACGAGGACCGATCTAAGACGGCGTTCGCACCGGATATGGACACTACCAGTTTACGGTTATGCCATTCGGGCTGACCAACGCCCCCGCCGTGTTTATGGACCTTATGCACCGAGTATTCGGGCCATTTCTTGACCGGTTCGTAGTAGTCTTCATCGACGACATTCGATCTATTCGAGGACACGGGAGGATCACGAGCAAGACTCGGGGAGACGTTGCGGATGTTGAGGAAGCACCGTTTATATGCCAAGTTCGGCAAGTGTGAATTTTGGCTTTCGAAGTCAAGTTTTTGGGTCACGTTGTTGGAGCAACGGGGATTACCGTAGATCCGGCCAAGATTCGACGATTATGGATCGGCGCGCACAACGTCGTGACGACGAGATCGGGAGTTTTCTAGGGTTAGCGAGGCTACTACCGCGGGTTCGTGAAGGATTTTTTAAGATTGCTTCGCCGATGACTAGGCCCGACACAAAAGGACGTCGTGTATGATTGGACGAGAGGAATGCGAGAACGCATTTGAGCGATTGAAGAGGTTGTTGACGATCGCACCGATATTAGCCTTGCCTAAGGTTGGACGAGGGATTCCTAGTATACACCGATGCTTCACACACGGGACTTGGATGCGTGTTGATGCGGGGTAGCGAGTTGTGGCTTATGCTTCGAGACAGTGAAGATACATGAGAAGAACTACCGGCGCATGACCTTGAGTTAGCGAAATCGTATTTGCGCTTTGAAGGTGTGGAGACACCACTTGTATGGAGAGAGATTCACACTTTTCACGATCACAAGAGTCGAAGTATCTCTTCACACGAAGAAGACCGAATATGAGACAAATGCGCGGTGGTTAGAATTCTTGAAGGACTATGACTTTTTCTTGGAATATCACCCTGGAAAAGCGAATGTAGTCGCCGACGCACTGAGTAGGAGACCGACCAGAGACGCCGAGGTTGTCAGATGTCATATGACGCACGAGTACGAGTTACTTGAGGCAGCGATGACAATAGGTCAGTCAGACATTCCTATCGATACCTGGATTGAGATCTGCGCACAGACGAGAGTACATACCGTGTCTACACAGAGTGTGTCGAGGGTCGAGGAGGGCGATAGGTTGTACCAAAGAATTCGACGAGTTAGCACGGAGTTTAGATTGTGTTGATTGGACGAGAGACATCGATCGGTGTAATGTCGAGATTCGAGGGGCGGTGTGGATACCCAAGATGCGGAGTCGAGAGAGGAAATTCTTCAGGATTCACACCATTCCCGATTTACTGTTCATCCAGGCAGGACTAAGATGTATCACGACATGAAGAGACATTTCTGGTGGCCTGGGATGAAAGCGAATGTGTCAGAGTTTATCAGGAATTGTGAGATTTGTCAGCAAGTGAAGGCAAAACATCGTAGACCTGGAGGACTGTTACAACCATTGCCCATTCCGAGATGGAAATGGGAAGACATCTCTATGGACTTCATCAAAGGGTTGCCGAGGACAGCCAAGAAACATGATTCCATTTGGGTGATAGTTGACAGACTTACAAAGTCTACTCATTTTCTGCCAGTTGCAGCGCACTACACGTGTGCATCTTCTTCCCCAAATTTTTTTTTTTTTCTTGTCCGTTTTTTTTATTTTTTGTATTCATTTTTTTTTTCTTTCTTTCTTCCTTCACTTCTCTAATCATCTTCTCTCTATCACTGATCTAATAGCACTTCAAGAGACCAAATTTTTTCATCAAAAACCACATAAATAACAATAAATTCTCGGATAATGTGCATGTGTATAAACCCAAAAAAATCCGAAAATACCAACTTCTCACCAACAATTTCCAACAACTTCGACTAGAACTAGTTTGTTTGAGTAATTCATACCATTTAGACTCCAAATCAACCAAATCCATAGTGCATGTCTATAAATTCGAAATTTGTGTTTGAAACCCAATAAATAAAAAAAATCCATAAGAAATTGGGTAAAAGAAATGGTGGGTGAGATTACCTTAGTTTGGATCTCTGATTCTCTCCACTCCTAGCTCAAATTTCTCTCCAAACTTCTCCAAAATCTCCCCTCTCTTCCGTTCTATGTGATTTGCATGTAAATAGTGCAAATTTTTTTTCATCAAGTTGTATATATAGGTGTTGTTAGGATCTAGTGTGTATTGTGTATCTCGAGGTAAATCCAGTGGTCACTAACTAGGTAGTCCAGCTTCTCATGTGACACAACTTGAGTGACTCTTATCATGGGAGTGTGTGGTAGCACGGATCTCGAGGTCTGTCCTAAGGTTAGTTTAATTCACAAACAACTATAGGATATTAAAATGTGATTTCTTAATTAAATAAACTATAGGTTAAATCGATTAATGTACATTAATCTCATATGGACCATAATTAATTGGTCACACAAATTTATAAAATTTATCTAAGTGGTCACACCGACTCTCAACTACCCGACACTCGGTGTCCCGACTCGCACGCAACTCGAGGCGCTTTCCCCGTGCGTCGAACGTCGTATTTTCCAACTAAATTAAATAACTTAAATGTTAAGGTAGATTTGAAATAAATTGTTATTTCCTAGCCTAGTCTCGCTACCCCGGTAATTCCACTAGGCACTCGTACTTGCACGCACTCCAAGGCGTATCCCCGCTCGCGTCAACTCGCCGTCTATGGTTTGCAAAAATTGACTTAATTAGTCTACACACATACACAACACTAGGCATACACCAGTACAAATATAACATTTACATCGGTCACGTGTCTTGGTAAGTGTGCGCATCTCATGCGGGCCCCACGTCATGGGTCGGTGATCCTAATTAAGCAAGTTAATCAAGATTAGGAAATTGGGCCGTGACACAATGACTTGTATATGACTTGTGAATGTTTAAATTCTTAATACAGATGGCTATATGCGAAAGGACCATAGAGCTTTCATAGCTGCATCCTGACACTCCCATTGATGAAACCAATTGATATCTAGAGATCGTGCAGCGAAATGATAAATGGCAGAGACTTGGTTTTGGATGGACATCGTCAGGGTCTACGATGCGTAGACATGATGAAGCTGGATCTTTTCGTCCTATGCTTGCAGATGATGAGTCCTTTGGCCAGTTCAGGAGGAACTTGAAGGAGATGCAAGCAACAATGCTAAAGTTGATTGAAGACAAGAATGTAGACCGTGAGCAAGCTTGAGATGCAGGGATGGTTAGGTTGCATGGAGCAGGCTTTCATGGAAAGACGGTGCATGTCATCTGCGCAGCTAACGCAAGAGGATGTTGATGATGATGCTCACAGTGACTCAGCGACCGAGGATGATGAATGATGATTTCCTCTTTACAATTTTTGAACACTTAATTTTTTAATTTCGTTTAATGCACTTTTCGTATTTATATCACTTATATCTTTATTTAATTTTTTTACCTATTTTATATTTGTCATGCAATGTTTTCGAGGTCTTGGACTCTCTAATATATTCATGGCCACAAGGTATCAATAATTTAAAACCTTCTACAAACCTTAATTGATTTTGCTTTTTAAGGATTCTATTGTGTTCTCTTTGTTTAATTTGATTGTAAGGATTTCGCCTAACTAACAATGGTTAATCTTCGCAAAGAAGCAACTCAAATAAGACTGTACTCTCGCACATTACAACATTCAAAAAGGTTAGATTTTTTTATTCAATTTTGACTTGGTACTTATAAGTTTTTTTTATAGGCTAGTAATTAATGAGGAAGAACTTTGAGGTTTATTTGAAGACATAACCAAAGTTCTCGTAACTTGCTTAAGTGAGAAGTTCCCATTTATATGTTTATAAATTCTCTATGAGTTTCAAATTTATATATACCAATTCATATTTTGAAGTGGGGTGATACTGTTTTTGTGACTTCACTTAGTAATCATGTGCAAGGATGCTATGGTCATGATCATGTTGACATGGGATTATGAATCTTATGATCTTATTAGGAAACATTATAGAGACATAAATCATAAAATCATATATTGAATCAAGATTGTTGGAGTTGTGCTTTATCCACTAGTTTTTCCTAATGTATTTTTTATTTGAATATTGAATTGGGAGATTCAAAAAGGTTTTAGTTATAGATAGAATGTTTGTTTTAGTTATAGATTTAATGTTTTTTAAGATTGATTTTGGAATTTTGTGTTTTAATTGGTTCGACGCAAGAAAAAAATTGTTGAAACTACATTTACATATTTTATTTAGAATTTGCTCTACACCAGAAAAAAATTGTTACGAAGGGGACTTTTGATTTTCAACTGTAACTATGGCCATAGACTTGCTTTATTGAATACAAATACAATTCTCAATTGTGTTATAGTTTAAAATCAAGAATACTTCCATACTAATTGTCATAGGTCTTAAATTTAAAATCATATATATTTTCAAAATAGTAATGGTTCTGTAATATACCTTTTAGAATGTTCTTTAGCCCTTTCATTTCAACTGCTTATGTAAGTTTTTAAAAAAACCAAAAATTGCTATAGCAGTTTGGACGTTGTAATAGTAGTTTGGACGTTAGCTAGATTAATGGAATTTCAGTTCTTTCGTCTCTTTCTATCTGTATTATGTAATCTGTGCACTAAAAATATTGACACCTGAATATTGCATCACTTTTTTAAATGTAATATTTTCTTATTGTTTTCATATGAGTGAGATTGACTTTCATTTACAAATTTTTTTTTTGTTGAACTTTCAAATCTATATATGCTAGCTATTAATTAATTTTTACTAGTTTGTATCTATTTTTTTCATTTTATTGATAAAAATATGATTTGTTCTTTATTTTAGGTTGGTATCTGTAAAATATATGACTTTTATACATGTGAATCTCCATTTTGTATAACTCAAAGATTACTTATTTTATTTTGTTTTTTTTTTGCAGGAAATTAATTGAATATGGTATGATGGATAGTTTTAATTTGGGTTCTATGAGTTTTTTTGCAAACTTAATTTGTGTTCTTCTATCTTGGTTTTTTTTTTTTTAATTTTTTGTATTGGTATGGAAAGAGACATTTAATGAGATGTATGTATAGAGAATGGGATTGTATTTAACACTGAATATATGTATTGAAATATATGAATTGATTGTTGCCTTTTAAATTTTAGATTCAGTTAGATTACATATTGATTATATAACTTGCAGGAAAATACATTGTAACTTGCAGGAAAATAAACAAAAAATTATATAAATAAATAATTTATAAAAAAAAAATCAGCAATGGGCATCCCTGTCGCCAATCCCGTTCAGCGACGAGATTAGCGACGGGCATTAACCTGTTGCTAATCCCATTAGATTTTTAGGGTTTATAGTGACGGGTCTACCCGTCGTTGCGTTCTGACAACGTCGTTGTTTACAATCAGCAACGCAGAAAGCAGCGACAGGCCAACCTGTCGTTATTCCTGTCCCTGATTGTAATCAGCGATAGGTCGTACAGCTATAGCGAGGGAATTTTCCTCTCGCTGTTTTGCCAATTTTTTGTAGTGTTTGTTACTCCAGTTGATGGTGACATAAGTGCTCTCAGTGATTACCCTAATGAGGACAACGACAACATCGATGAGGGTGTATGGCCCCTCGAGGATGCTGCACCATCTGTTGATTTAGAAAATATAAATATTTACAGACGACCCAACTTATGAACCTCCTAGGGGCGGAAAACTTGCAAGATGAGCAATTTGCTATTGACGAAGAGAATTGCAAGGAAGAAGCAAACAACGAAGAAGTTCACCAACCATTGCTAGTGTATAATGAAATTGATTGGGAGGTGCTAACTCTATTCCGACCCAACATTCTTATTATTCGTATGGATGAGACATGTCTAATTTTGAGTTGGAAAGAATAATGTGTTTTGACAATAAGGACTTGCAACATGCCGTCAAAGTGTGGCACATTAACATTGTCAATATCATGTTATGAAGTCAACTACAACCTTATGGGCAGTGAAGTGCAGAAGTGTGTAAGGCGAGTGCATGTGGCATATGGAGATTAGGACGCGTCGTATGCTAGGTTACTAAGATGGTTGGCGGCTGTACAGAATAAGAGCTCATGGACAAAGATTGAGTCACATATACAGTGGACTGTAGATGAGATCAGAACAGAGCATCTTCAATTTCATTTTGTGTTCTTTTCATTCGAAGCATTAATCAAAGGGTACAAACATTGTAGGCCTCTTCTACAGATTGACCCGATTTTCTTGTATGACAAATATAGTGGTAAGCTAATGATTGTCATATTTGTTGATGCTAATAGATACCTACTTCTAGTTGCATTTGTTGTTGTGAAAAAATGAATCAACAGACTCGTGGGGGTGGTTTTTGAGGATATTGCGTAAACGTGACAAATAGAGATGGCATTTGTATTATTTCTAACCGTCACTCTAGCATTCTCAAGGTGATAAGGTGATTAACATACCGACAAATAGCTTTTTTCCATCAAGAGGATACCACCGTTATTGCCTACGACACTTGGCCAGTAATTTTAACACAAATTTCAAAAATGAATGGTTGAAGAACCTCTTTTCTCGAGCTGCTGCTCAACATCAAGTAAGGAATTTGATGCATGCATGGAGCGTTTTGCATGCTTATCATCAGGAACTCAATGTCTTTAATATGTCAATGGCATTCCCAAAGAACTATGAACTCAATCGCATGGTGGAGGCTTACAGTACGGATGGAGAGATTGTAATGGTTTTGGTATGTAATTAATACTAGTTATGTTTGTTATCTAATAACTTTTTATCACTATGCTGATATTACTGACACAACATTATCTTACTATTGTAAAGTGTTTTAACGTGTATTGAAGGGGCACTATTTTTTTCAATAACAATGGTTCAAATCATTTACTACAGATTGGTGTCATACACCAACTGACGCAAGCAGAAGATCAATGAAGCAATCTCGCACGAGCTCTATTATACAAAATATGTCATAAATAAAATTGCACATTATAAACAATCTACAAGAGGCATCACACCAAATTGATAAATCTAGACAATGGTGAGTTTGAGGTGCTCACTGGACGTCATGGAGATCGCATGCATAAAGACAACAATATAAAAATTGTTATCTTGAAGAACTAGTATTGCAGTTGCAATAAATAACAATCGTTTGGCTTTCCTTGCTCACATGTGTTAGCGACATGTGCCCTTATTCGACTTGACTATATACAATTTATTGAGCCATACTACAGGATGGACATGTATGCACAATGCTCCTCCTCTCAATTCAAAGCCATCCCGGCTAAGAAGTATTGGCAGACTTTTGCGACGAAGATCCTACCAAATCCAAGGTATAAACATGGCCGAGGGAGACCAAAGAGAAGACGAAGTCAAAATGAGATGGATCTTTCTAATGTTTCGAGGGCCTTGCGTTTGACATTTCATCAAGGACATAGACGAACAATATATCCAAATAGAGTCGTGCTCGAGTCCCTACAAGGAGGAAACAGATGTGGTATTTGTCGTGTAGAGGGACATAACAAAAAGATTTGTCCAACAAAAGCTCAATCCCCTAATCCAAACTAATAATTGAATTTGTATTTTGTTTCTAAATGGTTTCAGTTGGTAATTTGATAACATTTATATTTTTAAAGTATTCAGAAATTTTACGTCATGGAATATATAGGTATTTGTTAATGTTTTAACCCATATTAATGATTCCTTGTGACTTTTCAAACTACTCTACTAATTTTCCTAATCACACAATTGTACGCATACACAAATGGAACCAAGTCCATCTGGAGGGGTTAGGTATATACATTTAACATGTATGTGTCCTGTAACGAACCTCAAATTTAACATGCCACGTGTCGCATTTCAGGATCGTGACCCGGCTATCGTGATATGTCAAACATTTCAAAACTCGAGAGTTCACACCGAGGTAATTTTTTTTTCTTTGGTGCATGTATTAGTATATACGTTCTAGTACGTGTCTTAAACCGTTTGGTGTAACCAAAGTCTGAGGGAGGCTTCGCCTAGCAGAAACGGGGTTTTAAACACAAAAAATGTTAATAAATGGGTTATTTGAATAATAACTAAGCTAAATAACTAAAATGAGGACGTTGGTGAGACTAGGGGCACGCGACGCGCAATTCGTAGTGTGGTTTAGGTCTGAGTACGTGAGAATAGGCTAAGGAGTTGGTTAACTAAGTGGTGTGCGACTCACCTATTGGAGTCATCAAGTGGAGTTGGAGTTGATGGGCAACTTAAAAGGGAGAGCTTTAGATCTACCTTGAAATAAGCGTGTGTAAGTGGATGATAAAAAGGCCTATATAAGACCCATCCCTTACCTTTTTCCTTTCTTTCACTTTTCTCTCCTTCTCTTCTTCTTTTCTTCTTTTCTCAAGACTTGGAGACCAAGAAAAAGGCTTAGACAACAATTAGAGGCTGCACAAGGTGGTCGGAAGGTTGCCAGAGTTCCAGGATTTCGCCGGAGTTCAGGCGAGATCTTAATTCTTCTCATCATTTCCTTCTTCTACACGTGGTTTTCTTTCAATTTCATCGGGATGACCAACAACACCGCACCAGGACATTGATTCTAATTGAAGGTCCCGATGCCTTGGTGATCCACAGAGCAATCAACACGCGTTTAGTGAACGGTGTTGGAGATTTACGAGTGTTTTACAATTTTCATCAAGTATTATGACATTTTGGAATGATTTTTCGTTCCGGACAATCTCTAGAGGCTCTACGACGATCAAAAGTCGATTTTGGATGGTCTTGGACCTCCGTACAAGTTTGAGATAGGCGCAAAATGCGGCGACGTGAGCCATGATTTTGAAAAACCCTAAAAACACACTCTGTCCGAGACGCTGTAGCGTCGTAGGCAATAAGTCCTACGGTGTCGGCGACGACATCTAAAACAGTGGAGAAAATCCACAAAACATGAGATGTTGTAAGCCAGAATACTGGTGAAGTCTCCCACGGCGCCCAGACTAGAGAGCTAATACTCCACGCCGCAGAGACGCCGTGGCCATATGGTCCACGACGTCACAAACAGAGAAGAATTTTTAGGCGTTTTGAGTCACGCCGCTAGGCCTGAGGTTCACAGCGCCACCCATGGCGTCCAAAATAGAAGCTTAAAAAATTAACGACATGACAACACCGTGGAGCCTTGTACACGGAGCCGTCACCACGACGTCCTGAACAGAATTTCACAAATTTATATATATTTTTCGGGAAAACTTGGGAAACTTTGGGGGTTTATATAGGGTCAAGTATTGACTATAAACCTAAATCAAATGGGATTTCAATTCATTAACAGGTAGTCGGGAAACCTCAAAACACAGGGGATTGAGTCGCGTGAGCGTGTGACGAATCGCGATCTTACCAGGTAAGTTAATAAGTCAATTAAGAAATTAATTTGTGATTCATTTTTCTCTATTGTTGTGATATTTGAATTGATCCTGTGCTTGTCATTCTATTATATTATTCCTTGGTTGGGTGTTCTTGGCGTAACTGTGTCGAAAAGGTGTTATGTGGCCTGCACTAGCTGGGCCAACACGAGCACCTCCTGTAGGGGTGCTGTCCACCCCTAGTGTTGTGTGATACCCGAGTACTCGATTGTTGTGGATATTGTTGTGGCTATGGTTGTGAAAATTGTTGTGGTCATGTTGTGGATTGTTGTAAATTAGATCGCTTTATGGGCCTCGTTGATTCAAATGACACTTAGATTTCGTTAATTATCTGTTAGTCTACTTATCATGCAACTTGCTTATTATTTTGTGTTTTCCTTTACCGCATGATCTTTATACTACTTTATTGGTAAATCTTAAATTGCCGTTACATTTTTCTGGCATTACTTTCAAATATTTCTCAGTTACTCACCGTCTAGTTTGCAACGGTCAGTGCAGATAGACAGGAGACGACAAAGGGGAAGGGATTTGTGCTAGGCGATTATCTCACTTGATTCCCGGAGTGACTTTTCCTGCTTTATAGTGTAGGTGTCTTTGTTTGCTTGATGTATTTCTCGTTTTTCATATACTATATGTTTTATTGGTTGGGATTGTGAGACTAGTATCATGTGTTATCACACTATCATTTTGTCACCAGATAATGCATGTTTATCAAATATTTGGGTTCCACATTAATAGATTTATCCTGATTTCTCTATGTTGAGTTAATTATATTATTATAGTTTAATTTCCGCAACGTATCAATCTGATAACATTTATAATCTAATAACTCCCTTTAAAATTGTTAAATTGACGAATTGAGGCTGACTAGGCATATGACAGTTTGCCAAGTACGGACTCAGAAGTCTACGTGTGTCTAGGCTAGGCAGGAGCCAATTGTATGGGAAATTGGAGCCATCACACTTGGTATCTGTGACAACCCCAACAACCACAAACTGGACCCCGCCCGTCCTAAACCTATGTGGACCCCCGAGCCTGTCTCTGACGAGTCAACGCAAGTCTAGTCAGCCTTAACTTACCCATTACTCAGTACATTATTCACTCACTCACCCTGGATCATTCTTTTTGATTTACCTTAACTCTGTCTAATCTTTTATCCTCAATTATAGTTAAGTGTGCAGCAAAATTGTTTTTAACACCAACTTAAAACAGTTTACAACTCAGTCAACCTAGATGTGGAAAATCCTTTCCAAACAACATCATATGTATATGACATATCAACTGAAAACCCAAAATGAACATATACATGTATCGACAGTCAGGTTCAACTCCCCAAAGCCCCAAAATATCAAAACAAATGGATACATAACCAAAATATACAACAAAATGACAAAATACCAACAAAATGAGAGCAAAGCTAACAGCTCTGAGCGTGCCTCAGAGGATATCGCCAAGCATCAGCGCCTTGCCCATACTCGTCTGTGGATCTGCACCCACCATCATAAAAAGGACGGTGAGTACAAAATATAACAGTAAACAACAACAATAGATATGTCATCATAAACTACTGAATTTTCAATAATCACAAGTCGATGAATCATGCAGTGTATAGCAAGAAACTGAAACAGATAGCAAATCGCATGATAAATAGATTCAACAAGCTCAGACAACGATAATCAAGTGACCACGAAACGAATGGATAGGTGAATAGATAGTCCTAATCAAACCGCGGGTCACAAGACTTCATCAGCTTGCGATCGACATAGTAGGCCAAAAACTGCCTCCCCTTCTCAATCCACCCCGTACGAACCAGTGGGCCCGAAAGTCACCTCCACTGAACGTACACTCTGTTAGGAAAAGCCACAGACAAAGTCGGCTGCTAAATTCCTAACACACTACCAAAAAAAAACCCACAGTCACAAGCCGGATGCTAAATCATTTCGATAGGCTCCAACGAGAAGCCACAATCTATATTGGCTGCTAAACTCGTTGAGACTTCTTATCACAATCGGACTACCTAAACCCTAGGTCATCTGAACTAGAATGGAATACAAAGGGTTCGCAATTCAATAATAATTAATCAAGAAAAAGAAAAGTAATCATGTTGATTCTATTGTTGCCTTTACTCACCTCAAATCCCGCTAAAAACGCCCTCGTGTAGCTCCACAAGTTCCCCAATTAGTTTTCAACACTCCGCTCGTTACCTAACAATAATTTCGACTAATTTATGTTAATTTTTCCCTAATTATTCCAAGTATTCCTCAATTTTTTCTCAAGTTTGTTCCATTTTCTACAATTTTCTAAATAATTGTTCCTTTACGCAATTTGGGTCGCTTACCCGGTATTGGGTTCCATTCAAACCCATTAGGATACACGAGCGAAACCTCATGATTTTTATGCAATTTAAAAAAATATTTTTCAATATTTTTCTGACTATTTTTTTCAATTTCACGGTTTACGAGGCAAAAACCCCGATAAAAGTCTCTTCACAAATCTCAAATTCTTCATTTTTCAAAACAACTCCCAAATTTCTATTTATTTGGTTGAAATATAATTTTTTAGAATTTTTTCCTATTTTTTCTGAATTTTTTCAATATTTATTTCAAAAAAATAAAATAAAACATATTTAATTTATTTATTTCTTATAAATAAATAAATAAATTATTATTTTAATAATAAGTGGGTCCCCGGGTCGGGTCGGGTCGGGTCGAGTCCGACCTGGTCCACCCCAACTGGGTTGCACCAGGGCTGACCCATCCGGGTCGGACCAAGGTCACCACGACCCGGCCCACCCGGGTTATCTTCCTCATTTCTATTGGAAAATGTGCCCTAGGTCAATCCATTAATAGTCTTTATGAATACATTTTAGTTAATAAAATAGAGGATTTCATTTGCTGTTTATTATAATTGATTTGCATGTTTACATTATAATAAGATCCATGGGTATTTACAGAAATATCTTAAATGTCCCTAGTCGATTATTATACTTGGGAACTATAATGAATTAAAACTAGTGTGAGTCTTGATTGATGATCATACGATGATCATACGTATAGGAATATGAATCAAGATCATGAATACTTATTAGGGAACAAAGTACTGGACCGACCCGCTATTAGAACATCACATGGATTAAGTCATAGTTGTTTCTCATGATATGTATATTTTTCAGTCCTCTGACTTGAGATTACCAGAGACTTCAACATTATGAATACAGTGATTTGACGCAATCAAACGTTGTCTTTAACCGGACGATTATAAAGGTTGTGATTGGTTACTGTGTGAGCAATGTGATGAAGTTGTGTAATCGAGATAGAATTTTTTCCTCTCATATAAAGAGAGATATCTAGTGGATCCCTCGATGTGTTAGACTGTTAAAAGGCCTAGTCTGAGTGAATTGATATTGATCAATGTCACTTAGATGTTTTCAGTCTACCTAGAGATCGAGACTAGTACGATTGAACATGTTGGATGACAATTCCATGCCTTATGTTTGATCAAAAGGATATCGCATGACAAAAGGATGTTATATACACTATTGATTAGGTTTTATGGATTTGATATTCATACAACTTGGGTAGTCATAATGTCTTGCTAGAGGCCGCTTACTTGTATACCAAAATGTGTTTTGGTATACGGCCAACGTTGTATGAGCCTATTGGGTCGCACACTAAGAATGATTTTGCTAGATTTTAAGATGGTTCAGAAAAACAAATTTTATATGATAAAATTCATGACAGAAACGTCTTTGTAGTGTATTACACTTATACTTCTTTAAGTAGGGGTATATGTGTAATTTACTTAATCGTCTATATACAAGGGTTGTATAAATAGATGCTTTGAGTTAGAATACAAGTACGAAAGAAAAGAAACTCTATTTTCGTTTTAGAAACAACTTAGAGTTTTGTATGCTCTAGATCGTTTTGGAGAGAAATAAAAAGGTTTGGTATTCTCTCGAAGCTAGCACTTTGAATCTCGGCCGCCGTTCGTGTGTGGACAACTAGTAGAGGGCGTTCGTCATTGGCAGCGACTTAGAGATCGATTAACCTTCAGAAAGGTACATTGCAACTGAGGTATGATTAAGTTTTCATAGTTTAAACGTTTTAATGGAATCAGATTCAGATCTTGTTGGGGTTTTTGTCAAAATTGTTTTGTAATCTCCGTTGCGCATGAACCTTAAACATTAATAGTGGTATCAGAGCCATCGAGTGTAATTCCATTAAACTCATTGCATGTTTTCTTATGATATATGATTGAAAGCATGTTAATAGTTGATGTATATGTGATATACATAAGTTTTTTGTGAGATTTATTATCATGTTTTGTGTATATGATACATATCTTCGTGATTTAATTGAAATTAGTTTCGTACATGCTAGTAACCATGTTAGGTTAATTTGAATAATTTTAATGAATTGAGTTTCGTGTTCTATGATCCATGACACCATTAGGTTCGATTGGGATAGTAGTTCATGATTCAATTACATGTTTGTGATTATTCGGATGAAGATCGAAATTGCAAATAATTAATTTTTGAAATTATTTATTTATCTTGTTACATCTCTTTTGTTATAAAGTTTCTATATGATAAAGATAGATAACAAATTACATTAGGAGATATATGCAAAATAGGTTTCATTATCCCTATTGGATAGGAGATAAATATGGAGAAGTTTGTTATTGGTGATATGTTAGGATTCAAATATCTAAAGTCCTAATTGGATTATGATAAGATGATTAGTTAGATGTGGGCCCGGGTTAATTAAAATGTTTAAATTGACTTAATTTTGGATAAATTAAAGGATAAATTTAGTATAGTAAAATCAGCGAAAAATATAATTTTCTATAGCGAATTTCAATTTTCGGAATTGAGATTCGTCTTCTAAAAAACGCTGACCGGCCAGTAGGACCGCCGTTTAACTAATCCTAGCGCACGAAAATTCTTCTATTTGTGAATAGCATAAAAATTTCCTAAATTGTTTTGTGGTTCTACAAATCAATAAAAATATATGATATTTCATTGTTTACTTAAAAATCACTAAAACTGAATAAAATCCCTCTATTAAATTTTAAGTCTCATGCCATCCAATGTTAAACACTTATCAAGGCCTCGATCGCACTAATACAGTTTCAGCCATAGCTGGGTGTATTGTGTTATCTTGGTGAGACAAATTGGGTGAGAGTTACCTAAATGTTTAAAATGGTCCGACTTAATAAAGCTATCAAAATAGTTTTGAGCTTTAGGCAAATGATGAGATAAAAACATGCTAAGACATAATGTCTCATATCTCATAAAACTATCTAAAATTACATAAGATGTAATTGGTAACTGTTACCTATCTAAATAATCTAGTTCTGTGTTTCATGCCATAGCTGTCATAGAATTAGGTGAAATATGGATTTTAGTCCCTAAATAAACAGTATATTTTAGGAGGGTTGTTAATTTAGTGGGAGTCTATTCCTCTATACTAAAATAAACTCTGCATAATCTTTATTGTAGATTAATGGCCTCTTCAAGTAACAATAATCCTCTGTCACTGCGATTTATCCTTGAGAAAGATAAGCTATCTGGGACTAACTTTCTTAATTGGTTCAGAAACTTGAGAATCCTTCTCAAGCATGAACGCAAGTTGTATGTCCTGGATGCTCTAATCCCTGAGGACCCACCAGCTAATGCTACGATAGCTGTGAAGGATACGCATAATAAGCATGTCAACGATTCTACTGATGTTGCATGTATTATGCTGGCAACTATGGTTCCTGAACTTCAGAAGGACATGGAACTAATGGAAGCCTACGACATGACTGTAACGCTGAAGGAAATGTTCCAACAGCAAGCTAGGCAAGAAAGGTTCGAGACAGTCAAGAACTTGCATTCTTGTAAGATGACTGAGGGTGCGTCAGTTAGTCCTTATGTTCTGAAAATGAAGGGCTATGTTGACGAACTTGATAGACTTGGATTTCCCATAAGCCAAGAGTTGGCTACGAATTTGATCCTAAATTCATTACCGAAAAGTTACTCACAATTTGTGATGAACTACAATATGAATAATATGGAGAAATCAATTTCAGAGTTACATTTGATGCTCAAAACTGCTAAACAAAATATCAAGAAACCCTCTAGTAATGTGTTGATGGTTCAAAAGGGAAAGGGAACGAAGAAAAAAGGCAAAGGCAAAGGCAAAGGCAAAGGCATGGCTAAAGTTGCCAAGGCTGCTGTTGCACCTATCGCAAAGTCTGTGGAACAAGTCCAGCCGCAGCCTGTTCCTGCTTCAAAGCACCAAAAGGAAAATGAAGGAAATTGTCATTTCTGCCATACACCTGGACATTGGTTCAGAAATTGCAAACTCTATCTGGAAGATCTAAAGAAGAAAAAGGGTAGTGCGACTATCACCTCAGGTATTTATATTATTGAAATTAATTTATCTACTAGTGATTCCTGGGTATTAGATACCGGATGTGGATCTGACATTTGTATAAATGTGCAGAGACTCACCAGAAGTAAAAAGTTAAAGAAAGGAGAAGTCATCCTCCGCGTAGGGAATGGAGCAAGAGTTGCTGCCCTAGTTGTTGGATCATATGACCTAGTCTTACCTAGTGGATTTATTTTAACTTTAAATAATTGTTATTATGTGCCTGCCTTGAGCAGAACATCATTTCTGTTTCATGTTTGGATATGAATGGTTTTGATTTTATTATTGCGAATAATAGATGTTCAATTTCTCGTAAAGGCATTTTTTACGCAAATGTTGATTTGTGTGATGGTCTTTATATTCTAAGCATGAAAAGGTCTACTGATACTCCAGTCTTTAACATAAATACAAAGAGATTCAAGTCAAATGATTTGAATCAAACGTATCTTTGGCATTGTCGTCTCGGCCACATAAATGAGAAACGCATAACGAAGCTCCATAAAGATGGACTTCTAGATTCATTTGATTTGGAATCATATGAAACGTGCGTATCTTGTTTACTAGGAAAGATAACTAAAAGTCCCTTTACTGGACACAGTGAAAGGGCAAGTGATTTATTGGGTCTAATACATATTGATGTATGCAGTCTTATAAACACAACGGCTAGAGGAGGTTATCAGTACTTCATTACATTTACGATGATTTCAGCCAGATATGGTTATATATATCTTATGAAACATAAAGCTGAATCATTTGAGATGTTTCGAACGTTTCAAAATGAAGTGCAGAATCAACTTGGTAAAACTATCAAAACACTTCGATCAAATCCAGGTGGTGAGTATTTAAGCCAAGAATTTGATAATCATCTTAGAAATTGTGGGATTGTTTCCCAATTGACTCCACCAGCAACTCCACAATGGAATGGAGTTTCTGAAAGGAGAAATCGAACCTTATTAGATATGGTTCGATCTATGATGAGTCATGCGGATCTTTCATTATCCTTTTGGGGTTATGCATTACAAACTGCAGCTTTCACTCTAAATTGAGTTCCTTCTAAAGCGGTTGATAAAACACCATATGAGATATGGTACGAGAAGAGACCTAGTTTGTCTTTTCTTAAGATTGGGGTTGTGAGGCTTACGTAAAGCGACAAGTCTTAAAAAAACTAGCACCTAAATCTGATAAGTGTTTATTTGTAGGGTATCCTAAAGAAACAAAAGGATATTACTTTTATAATCCCGCTGAGAACAAAGTGTTTGTCGCTCGGTATGGTGCCTTTATGGAAAAACAGTTTATTTCAAAAGACACTAGTGGGAGAGAAATAAATGTTGAAGAAGTTCAAGAATCACAGATAAACACTGAACCGCTACTGGAAGTTCAACAACGTTTTGAACCAGTTGAACCTCCGTAAGTGACACAAGGCCCACGTAAATCTGGTAGGTTAAGACATGAGCCAGAAAGATTTAGATTTCTCATTACTGATAGTCGTGATGTGTTGCTTATGGATCAAAATGAGCTCACCACTTATCAGGAGGCTATGTTTGGACTAGACTTAGATAAATGGCTAAGTGTCATTAACTCTGATATGCAATCCATGTATGATAACCAAGTTAGGAACTTGGTTAATTTACCTGAAGGTGGTAAGACCATTAGATGTAAATGGGTTTTCAAGAAGAAAACTGACATGGATGGCAATATGAATACTTTTAAAGCAAGACTTGTAGCAAAAGGTTTCAGGCAAACTCAAGGTGTTGATTTTGATGAAACTTTTTCGCCAGTAGTCATGCTTAAATTAATAAGAATTTTAATTGCCATTGCTGCATATTATGACTATGAGATATGACAAATGGATGTAAAAACATCATTTCTTAATGGAAAGCTGCTTGAGGACGTGTATATGACACAACCTGAAGGTTTTGTACATCCTGAGAATTCTAGGAAGGTATGCAAGCTTCAAAGATCCATTTATGGATTAAAGCAAGCTTCTCGGAGTTGGAATCTTTGTTTTGATGAAGCAATCAAGGATTTTGGTTTTATTAAGAACGAAGATGAGCCTTGTGTATACAAGAAGGTTAGTGGGAGTGTAGTTGTTTTTCTGGTACTGTATGTTGATATATTACTCATTGGAAATGACATCCCAACATTGCAAAGTGTCAAGTCTTGGTTAGGGAAGTGTTTTTCCATGAAAGACTTAGGAGATGCAGCCTATATCCTAGGGATAAGGATTTATAGGGATAGATCTAAGAGGCTAATCGGTCTAAGTCAGAGTGATTACATAGATAAGGTGTTGAATAGGTTAAGTTTGCAAGATCTAAAAGAAGATTGTTGCCAATGTCTCATGGCATAAGTCTCAGCAAGAATCAATGTCCTAAGACAAATGATGAGCAAGATCGTATGAATAAGATTTCATATGCACCAGCTATTGGATCTATCATGTATGCCATGATATGCACTCAACCTGATGTATCATATGTTTTAGCACTACAAGCAGATATCAGTCAGATCTAGGTGAGAGTCACTAGATAGCAGTAAAGAACATCCTTAAGTACTTAAGAAGGACTAAAGAAGTATTCTTGGTCTATGGAGGTTTTGAAAATGATCTAGTTGTATATGGTTACACAGATGCAAATTTTCAAACTGATATAGATGATTTTAGATCGCAGTCTGGATATGTGTTTACTTTGAATGGGGGTGCAGTAAGTTGGAAAAGTTCGAAGCAAGAGATTATGGCAGATTCTACAACAGAAGCTGAGTATATTGCAACGTCCGATGCAGCAAAGGAAGCAGTTTGGATCAAAAAGTTCATTTCTGAACTAGGTGTGGTTCAAAGTATTGCTAACCCTATTTGTTTGTATTGTGACAATAACGGGGCAATAACACAGGCCAAGGAACCTAGATCACACCACAGATCCAAACATATACTCAAGCATTTTCATCTCATCAGAGAAATCATTGAGAGGGGAGACGTGAAGATTTGCAGAGTACCTACTGAAGACAACATTGCGGATCCATTGACAAAGGCTCTTCCACAAGCGAAACATGATGGTCATGTTAGATCATTAAGCATTAGATGCATGAATGATTGACCCTAGAGCAAGTGAGAGATGTTGGAAAATATGTCCTAGGTCAATCCATTAATAGTCTTTATGAATACATTTTAGTTAATAAAATAGAGGATTTCATTTGCTGTTTATTATAATTGATTTGCATTTTTACATTATAATAAGATTCATGGGTATTTACAGAAATATCATAAATGTCCATAGTCGATTATTATACTGGGAACTATAATGAATTAAGACTAGTGTGAGTCTTGGTTGATGATCATACGATGATCATACGTATAGAAATACGAATCAAGATCATGAGTACTTGTTAGGGAACAAAGTACTAGACCGACCCGCTATTAGAACATCACATGGATTAAGTCATAGTTGTTTCTCATGATATGTATATTTTTCAGTCCTCTGACTTGAGATTACCAGAGACTTCAACATTAGAAATACAGTGATTTGACGCAATCAAACGTTGTCTTTAACGAGACGATTATAAAGGTTGTGATTGGTTACTGCGTGAGCAATGTGATGAAGTTGTGTAATCGAGATAGAATTTGTCCCTCTCATATAACGAGAGATATCTAGTTGATCCCTCGATGTGTTAGACTGTTAAAAGGCCTATTCTAAGTGAATTGATATTGATCAATGTCACTTGGATGTTTTCAGTCTACTTAGAGATCGAGACTAGTACGATTGAACATGTTGGATGACAATTCCATGCCTTATGTTTGATCAAAAGGATATCGCATGACAAAAGGATGTTATATACACTATTGATTAGGTTTTATCGATTTGATATTCATACAAATTGGGTAGTCATAATGTCTTGCTAGAGGTCGCTTATAACTTGTATCCCAAAATGTGTTTTGGTACACTGCCAACGTTGTATGAGCATATTGGGTCGTACACTAAGAATGATTTTGCGAGATTTTAGGATGGTTCAGAAAAACAAATTTTATATGATAAAATTCATGACAAAAACGTCCTTGTAGTGTATTACACTTATACTAGGGGTATATGTGTAATTTACGTATTTGTCTATGTACAAGGGTTGTATAAATAAATGCTTTGAGTTAGAATACAAGTACGAAAGAAAAAGGCCGAAACTCTATTTTCATTTTAGAAACGACTTAGAGTTTTGTATGTTATGGATTGTTTTGGAGAGAAACAAAAAGGTTTGGTATTCTTTTGAAGCTAGCACTTTGAATCTCGGCCGCCGTTCGTGTGTGGACAATTAGTAGAGGGCATTCGTCATTGGCAGCGCCTTAAAGATCGATTAACCTTCAGAAAGGTACATTCCGACTGAGGTATGATTAAGTTTTCATAGTTTAAACGTTTTAATAGAATCAGATTCAGATCCTGTTGGAATTTTTGTCAAAATTGTTTTATAATCTCCTCTGCGCATAAACCCCAAACACTAACAATTTCAACAGAGACGAACTGGAAAATTCTAGTTCGTCTCTGCCTCAAAAAAATTTTTCTCTTTTTTTTTTTCTTTTCTTTTCTTTCTTTTTGTCTTTCAACAATAAACAACAACAACATCAACCTCAACAACAACAACAACAACATCAACACCCACCACTTAAAATCCAATTTCTCCCAAAATCAACAACTCAAAAACAACTCCAACTATAATCAACAAACTCACCTTCGCCAACTCGATCTCCTCTTCGATCTCAACAATCTCCGCACCTTTGATCAACTGATCTCCTCTTTGATTTCTTCTCTCCCTCATTCGATTTTTAGTTTTTTTTAAATTGAATAGTGAGAAAATGGTGGCGGTGAGTTTTGTTAACAAATTTTGGATCAGATAACCATTTTGCCCTTATCCTTATCCTCTTTTTCTTAACAACGAGTTCACTCGGGCGTGCACACTACTATTCGACTTACGCGTGTCGCCCACGACCCCACGTATCATTTAGCACCCATAATTTATTATTTAATTCCATTAATTATTTTCATTTGTAAATGTCACTGTTTTTATTCCATTTTTTCGTCCCCCGGACTCTCAAATACCCGTTTAATGCGTTCTTTCGTACCGAACTCGTTCAACGGTACCAACACACACTCACCACGTCCTCACACATGTGGTATATTGAATTTAATGTTTGGTAATAAATAAATAATACAAATCACCAAACAAACATAACATACCTCGGTGTCGACTCCCGAGGACCGAAACAAGTACCCCACGGCTAGTTGGGCCCACAATACGACCCTGAAATGTCACGTGGCACGAATTAGAATTTTAGGGTCGTTACAGTCTCCCCTACTTATTGAGAATTTCACCCTCGAAATTAAACAAACATACAGGGTAAGACTTACTGGAATCAAAACAAGTAAGGGAAATGCTCGCGCATGTAAGACTCTAGCTCCCAAGTCAGTTTCTCGTCCCCGTGATGCTGCCACTTGACGAGAATTGAGGGAATCTCCTTATTCCTCAATATCTTCACCTTCTGGTCCATAATTTGAATAGGTTGCTCATCGCAAGTAATATCCTCCCTCAGATCAATCTGACTCAGGCCCACAATCGGTCGTCTGCCCTCTCTCGACCTATCCAGTCGAAGCATTGATATGTGAAATACAGGGTGAACTCCTGCTAACTGAGGTGGTAACTCAAGCTTATACACAACCTTGTCGATTCGTTTCTTCACTCTAAATGGACCTATAAACCTCGGCGCAAGCTTACCCTTGATCCCAAATCTCTTGTTACCCTTTAGTGGAGAAACCTTTAAATATACATAGTCGCCCACCTCATACTCTAACTCGCCATGGTACCTATCATAATACCTCTTCTGCCTTTCTTGCGCACCCTTCAACCGAAGTCTGATCAGTCGTACCTTCTCTGTGTAATCCACTACAATCTTTGGCTCAATTACTGCCACATCCTCTGGCTCTTCCCACCAAGATGGAGATCTGCACGGTCTGCCGTAGAGTGCCTCAAACGGTGCCATACCAATAATAGCCTGATAACTGTTATTGTAAGCAAACTCACATAGATGAAGATACTCCTTCTAAGAACCACCATACTCTAACACACACATCCTCAACATGTTCTCCAACACTTGAATCGGTTTCTCTAACTGTCCATCGGTCTGTGGATGATAAGCTTTACTAAGACCCAACTTCGTGCCAAACTGTGTCCGTATACTTTGCCAAATCTGCGATGTAAACTGCGGCCCTCAGTCTGACACGATCGACAATGGTACTCCATGCAGTCGTACTATCTCTATCTCGTACAAGCTCGCTAACCTATCCACTCGATGTGTTGTAGAAATCGGTATGAAGTGCGCAGACTTCGTCAATCTATCTACAATCACCTAGATATTGTCATGTCCGCGCTGAGACCGAGGTAATCCACTGACGAAATCCATAGCAATATGCTCTCATTTCCAATGAAGAATGGGAAGCGGCTGCAGTAATCCACCAGGCCTCCTATGCTCAGCCTTAACTCGCTGGCATATCTCACAACCTCTAACATAATCACCAACATCGGTCTTCATCCCTGGCCACCAAAACAGACGACACATATCAACATACATCTTGGTCCTGCCTGAATGAATCAAAAAACGTGAGTGGTGAGCCTCCTGGAGAATCTCATCAAGTAACTCAACCACTGATGTAATTCACAATCTCCCTCTAAATCTAGGGCAGAAATCGATCGACTGACTCCATTTTGGATGATCTGAACTCTGAGCAAACTCATTGTACCTCTGATACTGCTCATCAGCTTGCTGACCATCAAGTACACTCTGAATAGAGACTATCTGAGTCCTCAACTACCCACAAATCAACACACTAGTGCTGGTCGGGATATCAACAGAATACATCATCTCGACCGCCTTGAGTAATCCATATTCATGTGTCATGCGACACGTCACAACCTCCGAGTCAACCCCTCTTCGGCTCAATGCGTCAGCTACGACATTAGCCTTCCCCGGGTGATATGTAACAACCTTTAATTTTAACCCAATTAGTGTTGCATTGGTCAGGACCGTAACCCGGCTACGTGATACTATACAGTATTTCGAACTTCGGGAGTCAACACCAAAATAATATTATGTTTCTGTGATGTATATATTAGTATTTTAGTCTAATAAGGTCTCGCGCCATTCAGGCGAATATTAGTCTGAGTGAGGCTTCGCCTAGGTAAACGGGGGAGTAAAACATAGTGAAAACACTAATAAATGAATATTTATGTAATTTAAATAAATAATTTACGAGACAAGGTGAACATATGTGCTTTTCGAGATTCGGGACAAGGAAAAACGGACCGAGGAACCTCGTTTGAACAGGGGAGTCGATTAGCTACACAACATACGGACCGTGGGATAAGAAATTTTTAGTGTGACACAACTCAATAGGATTGACCTTGAGATGAGTGTGGATTAGGATAAGATGATTAGTTAGATGTGGCCCGGGTTAATTAAAAATATTTTAATTGACTTAATTTTGGATAAATTAAGGGGTAAATTTAGTATAGTAAAATCAGCGAAAAATATGATTTTCTATAGCGAATTTTAATTTTCGGAATTAAGATTCGTCTTCTAAAAAAAGGGGGGGGGGCACGGCCCCCGTACCCCCGAACCACCGGCTGGTCAAACTAATCCTAGCGCACGGAAATTCTTTTATTAGTGAACAGTATAAAAATCTCCAAATTGTTTAGTGATTTAACAAATTAATAAAATATATGATATTTCACTGTTTATATAAAATCACTAAAACTAAATAAAATCCCTCTATTAAATTTTAAGTCACACGTCATCCATTTTAAACGCTTGTAAAGGCCTCAATCACACTGATACAGTTTCAACCATAGCTGGGTGTATTGTGTTATCTTGGTGAGACAAGTTGCGTAAAAGTTACCTAAATGTTTAAAATGGTCCGACTTAATAAAGCCATCAAAATAGTTTTATGCTTTAAGCAAATGATGAAATAAAAACATGATATGACATAAGATGTCCCATATCTCGTAAAAGGATCTAAAAATTACATAAAATGTAATTGGTAACTGTTACTTATCTAAATAATCTATTTCTGTGTTTCATGTCATAGCTGTCATAGAATTAGGTGAAATATAGATTTTAGTCTCATAAATAAATAGTGTGTTTTAGGAGGGTTGTTAATTTAGTGGGAGTCTATTCCTCTATGCTAAAATAAACTTTGCATAATCTTTATTGTATATCAATGGCCTCTTCAAGTAACAATAATCCCCTGTCACTGCGATCCATCCTTGAGAAGGATAAGCTATTTGGGACTAACTTTCTTAACTGATTCAGAAACTTGAGAATCGTTCTCAAGCATTAACGCAAGTTGTATGTCCTGGATGCTCCAATCCCTGAGGACCCACCAGCCAATGCTACGAAAGCTGTGAAGGATGCGCATAATAAGCATATCAACGATTCTACTGATGTTGCATGTATTATGCTGGCAACTATGGTTCCTGAACTTCAGAAAGACATGGAACTAATGGAAGCCTACGACATGGCTATAACACTGAAAAAAATGTTCCAACAGCAAGCTAGGCAAGAAAGGTTCGAGACAGTCAAAAACCTACATTCTTGCAAGATGACTGAGGGTGCGTCAGTTAGTCCTCATGTTCTGAAGATGAAGGGCTATGTTGACCAGCATGATAGACTCGAATTTCCCATAAGCCAAGAGTTGGCTACGGATTTGATCCTAAATTCATTATCGGAAAGTTACTCACAATTTGTGATGAACTACAATATGAATAATATGGAGAAATCAATTTCAGAGTTACATTTGATGCTCAAAACTGCTGAACAAAATATCAAGAAACCCTCTAGTAATGTGTTGATGGTCCAAAAAGGAAAGGGAATGAAGAAGAAAGGCAAAGGCAAGGCTAAAGTTGTCAATGCTGCTGTTGCACCTGTCGTAAAGCCTGTGGAACAAGTTAAGCCCCAGCCTGTTCCTGCTTCAAAACACCCAAAAGAAAAGGAATGGAGTTTCTAAAAGGAGAAATCGAACCTTATTAGTTATGGTTCGATCTATGATGAGTCATGCAGATCTTCCATTATCCTTTTGGGGTTATGTATTACAAACTGCAACTTTCACTCTAAATCGAATTCCTTCTAAAGCGGTTGATAAAACACCATATAAGATATGGTACAGGAAAAGACCTAGTTTGTCTTTTCTTAAGATTTGGGGTTGTGAAGCTTACGTAAAGTGACAAGTCTCAGAAAAACTAGCACCTAAATCTGATAAGTGTTTATTTGTGGGGTATCCTAAGGAAACAAAAGGATATTACTTTTACAATCCCGCTGAGAACAAAGTGTTTGTTGCTCGGTATGGTGCCTTTATGGAAAAACAGTTTATTTCAAAAGACACTAGTGGGAGAGAAATAAATCTTGAAGAAGTTCAAGAATCACAGATAAACACTGAACAGCTACTGGAAGTTCAACAACGTTCTGAACCAGTTGAACCTCCGCAAGTGACACAAGGCCCACGTAAATCTAATAGATTAAAACATGAGCCAGAAATATTTGAATTTCTCATTACTGATAGTCGTGATGTGTTGCTTATGGATTAAAATGAGCCCACCACTTATCAGGAGGCTATGTCTGGACCAGACTCAGATAACTAGCTAAGTTCCATGAACTCTAATATGCAATCCATGTATGATAACCAAGTTTGGAACTTGGTTAATTTACCTGAAGGTGGTAAGCCCATTGGATGTAAATGGGTTTTCAAGAAGAAAACTGACATGGATGGCAATGTGAATACTTTTAAAGCATGACTTGTAGCAAAAGGTTTCAGGCAAACTCAAGGTATTGATTATGATGAAACTTTTTCGCCAGTAGTCATGCTTAAATTCATAAGAATTTTAATTGCCATTGCTGCATATTATGACTATGAGATATGACAAATGGATGTAAAAACATCATTTCTTAATGGAAAGCTGCTTGAGGACGTGTATATGACACAACCTGAAGGTTTTGTACATCCTGAGAATTCTAGGAAGGTATGCAAGCTTCAAAGATCTATTTATGGATTAAAGCAGGCTTCTCGGAGTTGGAATCTTTGTTTTGATGAAGCAATCAAGGATTTTGGTTTTATTAAGAACGAAGATGAGCCTTGTGTATACAAGAAGGTCAGTGGGAGTGTAGTTATTTTTCTGGTACTGTATGTTGATGATATATTACTCATTGGAAATGACATCCCAACATTGCAAAGTGTTAAGTCTTGGTTAGGGAAGTGTTTCTCAATGAAAGACTTAGGAGATGCAGCCTATATCCTAGGGATAAAGATCTATAGGGATAGATCTAAGAGGCTAATCGGTCTAAGTCAGAGTGTTTACATAGACAAGGTGCTGAATAAGTTCAGTTTGCAAGACTCTAAAAGAGGATTATTGCCAATGTCTCATGGCATAAGTCTCAGCAAGAATCAATGTCCTAAGACAAATGATGAGCGAGATCGTATGAATAAGATTCCATATGCATCAGCTATTGGATCTATCATGTATGCCATGCTATGCACTCGACCTGATGTATCATATACTTTGAGCACTACAAGCAGATATTAGTCAGATCCAAGTGAGAGTCACTTGATAGCAGTAAAGAACATCCTTAAGTACTTAAGAAGGACTAAGGAAGTGTTCTTGGTCTATGGAGGTTTTGAAAATGATCTAGTTGAATATGGTTACACGGATGCAAGTTTTCAAACTGATATAGATGATTTTATATCGCAGTCTGGATATGTGTTTACTTTGAATGGGGTTGCAGTAAGCTGGAAAAGTTCGAAGCAAGAGACTGTAACAGATTCTACAACAGTAGCTGAGTATATTGCAACGTCCGATGCAGCAAAGGAGGCAGTTTGGATCAAAAAGTTCATTTCTGAAATAGGTGTGGTTCCAAGTATTGCTAACCCTGTTTGTTTGTATTGTGACAATAACGGGGCAATAGCACAGGCCAAGGAACCTATATCACACCACAAATCCAAACATATACTCGGGCGTTTTCATCTCATCAGAGAAATCATTGAGAGAGGAGACGTGAAGATTTGCAGAGTACCTACTGAAGACAACATTGCGGATCCATTGACAAAGGCTCTTCCACAAACGAAACATGATGGTCATGTTAGATCATTAGGCATTAGATGCATGAATGATTGGCTCTAGAGCAAGTGGGAGATGTTGGAAAATGTGCCTAGGTCAATCCATTAATAGTTTTTATAAATACATTTTAGTTAATAAAATAGAGGATTTCATTTGTTGTTTATTATAATTGATTTGCATGTTTACATTATAATAAGATCCATGGGTATTTACAAAAATATCTTAAATGTCTCTAGTCGATTATTATACTAGGAACTATAATGAATTAAGACTAGCGTGAGTCTTCATTGATGATCATACGTATAGGAATACGAATAAAGATCATGATTACTTGTTAGGGAACAAAGTACTGGACCGACTCGCTATTAGAACATCACATGGATTAAGTCATAGTTGTTTCTCGTGATATGTATATTTTTCAGTCCTCTGACTTGAGATTACGAGAGACTTCAACATTAGGAATACAGTGATTTGACGCAATCAAACGTTGTTTTTAACCGAACGATTATAAAGGTTGTGATTCGTTACTGTGTGAGCAATGTGATGAAGTTGTGTAATCGAGATAGAATTTGTCCCTCTAATATAAAGAGAAATATCTAGTGGATCCCTCGATGTGTTAGACTGTTAAAAGGCCTAGTCTAAGTGAATTGATATTGATTAATGTCACTTGGATGTTTTCAGTTTACCTAGAGATCGAGACTAGTACGATTGAACATGTTGGATGACAATTCCATGTCTTATATTTGGTCAAAAGGATATCGTGTGACAAAAGGATGTTATATACACTATTGATTAGGTTGTATCAATTTGATATTCATACAACTTGGGTAGCTATAATGTCTTGCTAGAGGCCGCTTATGACTTGTATACCAAAATGTGTTTTGGTACACTGCCAACGTTGTTTGAGCCTATTGGGTCGCACACTAAAAATGGTTTTGCGAGATTTTAAGATGGTTCAGAAAAACAAATTTTATATGATAAGATTCATGACAGAAACGTCCTTGTAGTGTATTACACTTATACTTCTTTAAGTAGGGGTATATGTGTAATTTACTTAATTATCTATATACAAGGGTTGTATAAATAGATGTTTTGAGTTAGAATACAAGTACGAAAGATTAAAAGGCCAAAACTCTATTTTCGTTTTAGAAACGACTTAAGGTTTTGGTATGCTTTGTATCGTTTTGGAGAGAAACAAAAAAGTTTGATATTCTCTTGAAGCTAGCACTTCAAATATCGGCCGCCGTTCGAGTGTGGACTACTGATAGAGTGCGTTCGTCGTTGGCAGTGCCTTAAAGATCGATTAACCTTCAGAAAGGTACATTGCGACTGAGGTATGATTAAGTTTTCATAGTTTAAACGTTTTTAATGGAATCAGATTCGGATCCTGTTAGGGTTTTCTCAAAATTGGTTTGAAATTTCCGTTGTGCATGAACCCCAAACACCAACATATGCCTCCCTCGCCAAACTATGGTCATAAGCATCCTGTAGTGTAGAAGGTAGAGTAGTGACCACTGTCCCTCCAATAGCTGGCAATAAGCCCTCAGTAAAATAGTAAACCTGATCTTTGTCTCGGTCAGCTACTCCATCGGTAAAAGGAAGTAAATGTTGATATCTGCCCATATAAGTCATAACCAACTCTCATAATGCCTGTCGGATATGCATAAACTCGTCCCTCTGGCTTTCATTGTCGAAGGTAGATAAAACTTCTGACTGAAATACTTCTTGAAGTCTAACCAGGTAATCGGCTCTTCATGTGTGGATACTAAATTGTCCTACAACATCTCTGCATCACCAGTCAAAGAAAATGCTGCCAACCCAGGTTTTCTGCTATCAACGATCTTGAGAAGCTTTTGAACCTTCTCATGACTACGAATATACAAATTTGCCTCATCTACACCTGGACCGCCACTGAACTTATTCAGTCTTCTCAATATGTAACGACTCGAACTCTACCTGACCCGATTCGAGGGTAATTTGGTGATATTTTAATACTAAATGTGTGCAAGTGTGCTTTGTGAATTGTTTAGTGTGAAAAGTATAGCTTAGGTTAAATGAATATTGGGCCTAACAAGAGCTAAGTGGATGTAAGTGATTGGAGGCCTATAAGGGCATTTTGGTAAAATAACAAGGTTGTATATAACCCTACTTTAAAAACCCTAACTATATAAGTATAGGTTGTCCTAGTCACCCTTTTTGTTGTTTCAACAAGTTTGAGAGAGAGGAGAAGAAGAGGAAACATCAATCAAGGAGGTAATCTCTTGTTATTATTCTTCTTTCTTTCTTTTTCTTCTTTCTTTCTTCTTCTTTTCTTGTTTGTGTATTTGTTTGTAGGAAGAAGGAGAGGTAGCGGCTCCAAGGGGAGCCGCTGGATTGGAGGAGGCGGCGCCTGGTGGCGTCACCGGAGAAGACCAGCAGCGCCGCTGAGGAGCAGCGGCGTCGTCGTCTGCAAGGGTGGAGTGGCTTCTGCCACCCCATGAACCGTGAGGAAGAAGGGGGTGGCAATAGCCACCCCACTTCCTCCATCACCACCACCACCACCGCCACCGCGGCTGGTGAGCCGCGGTGGAGGGGTCCCCAGTGCCGGCGAGCACTGGGGACCACCCTCGGATCAAGCTTCCCCCACCCCGTGACGCTAGGGGCGTTTGCCCTGGTTTCGGCCCTAGGAGCAGACAGGCCCCTGGACTATTCCAGGGGCCGGTTAACCCTTGGGGGGAGGTTGGACCTGGTTGACCAGGGGCTGGAATGCCCCTGGCCAACCAAACAGGGACCCATTTGGTCCCTGTTCAACCAAATAGGGACCAAATTGGTCCCTGGCCAAATAAATTAAATATATATATATATAATAAAATAAAATAAAATAGGATAAACCTACGATGGGCGTCGACACCCTCGACAAAGCCCTTAAACGGCACAACACGTGGGACCCACACCATTTGGGTCCCCAAATATAAATTAATAATTAAAATATGCAACTTTAAATTGAGTGAAACTCTTATGTAGAGTTGTATAAATTGCTTAGATTCGCGAGGCGGTTCATGTGGGACCCCAAACGCAGGAGGAGTCGGTATAGGCATCGCGGCGGGTCCAGGTAAGTGGGGAGCTTCGTTCATGCATTAAATATGGCTTAACTATTAGATAATTAGAAATTCATGTTTTGAATAGAACAACTTGGGTATGGGTTGCGTCGTAATATTGGTTTGGATATCTATTATCTATGAAATTGTGAATGCACAGTTTTACCTTTCATGTTATTCGATGCCCCAGAATGTTGTGGAGTTCCACCGCGGGCCAAATTAGCAAGTAGTCTATATTTTGGACGCCCCAGAATGTTTGTGGTAGTTAACCACCGAGGGTTTTACTTGACTAATAGAATGTATAAGGTGAACCATTCGAGGGTAAGGGTTTGGAGTTCCATCCTTTGCTACTTGATGGTTCTTTGAGACGTGTAGCGGTGACGGCTTGGATGAAACTACCTTTGTTTTGGTGTCATTATTTAGAGGGCGCAACGGCCATTGCGTTTCCACTAGTTATTGTACCAATTCAAAAGTAGATAATTCGGTCACCGGATCCTTACCAATATCTAGTTCGCATTGAATGAAACAACAGACTATATTAGTATATATCTATCGCATTTTATTTAAATCTTTCATTTGACTTTATATGTATGTCATGTATAGATTTTTATAAATGAAGAATTGTGAATATTATCATGCATGAAATAAATAATTGTTTATCAAATGTGTTGTGAAACCGTCATGCTTTTATGTGAATTATAGTGAATGAATTACGACTTGAAATGTTGATACGTAGACTATTTGATGTTTAGTTTGGAAATGAAAATTCTATTTATATGTTTCTTCTTAGAATATGAATTTATTTCCATAACTATAATGAGCATGAACAATGTCCATACTTGTACTTAATTATGTGTTCATTTATATGCTTATATTTTATTATAATTTACATTTATTCGGTTTTTACATGATGTGTTGTGAGTATGGATTTGGTGTCATGTAGATCTTGCATGAGTACTAGGTAGTACTTGTATATTTAATGTTTGAGCATGTCTTTCCTCTTATTGAGCACCGTTGGTTCTTTAGCTCACCCCACTTTACCCCACAGGTCCCTCTACCAGCACGATAGACAAGAAAGGCAAGGGAAAGGATCTATCTTGAAGTACCTTTATATGTGAGCCTCGTATGATATTAGTATATTATTAATATTGATCGTTTTGTAAATCTCGTACGTGGGTTATAACTTAGGACTTTGTTAATGGGTAGTTTTGAACCTTTATAATGTTGTTATGAAGTTGTATAAGACTTTTGAATATTAAAGATGATAGATCTTATTATGATATACAAGATAATATGGTTGTATAATGATTATCTTTCGCACCCTTATTACCATATATCTTGTTAGATTGATTATTCCGCAGGTTTATTTAGGCGTGCCAAGCCGTTATTTGAGCCTGGTTCAGGTATCGGGTTTAGGTAACGGTTTGGGCCGGGCGACTTGACGCTAAGTCAGGGACGGGTCGTCACACAATATCATCATGAACACGTGACTCCACCGCAATCTGTGCCTGAACAACTGTGGTGATAGGTGGTGCAGGTACTGCACTAGTAGTAGTAACCGATGGAGTAGCTTGAGGTGTAGCCGGACTTACATCCTGTCTAGAAGCCATCCCTGAAGTTGACGGAGATGGCAACTGCTGTGCCTGTCCCTTGAGAATATCCAATATCTCGTCCATCCTCCGTCCCTATGACTCTACTCTCTGAGTCCAGGACTGTAACTCACGTGCCAGAGCTGCAACGTCACTTGGCGCATCTGGTGGAAAATCACGGACTCCACTCTGATCTCCAGCATCAGGCTGGTCAGCCATCGCGATCAACAATAGCAAATGGCGAGCCTCGATCAGTCTTACGTAACGATATATTATATTACATATTAAAATTTAACATGCTCAAAATAATATATCATTTCCTACTTCCCAAATATACTTGAGTTAAGTTTTTAAGATTTTCCACACTAAGTTCATTTGCTTGTGTTTTATGCTTATTCAGAGTCATGGTAATAAACCTTTATGCTCTGATACCAATTGTAACGGCCCCAGCAACCACAAACGGGGCCCCGCCCGACCTAAACCTACGTGGAGCCCCGGACCTGTCTCCGATGAGTCAACGTAAGTCTAGTCAGTCTTAACTTACCCATTACTCAGTACATTATTCACTCACTCACCATGGATTACTCTTTTTGATTCACCTTAACTATATCTAATCTTTTATCCTCAATTATAGTTAGGTGTGCAGCGGAATTATTTTTAACACCAACTTAAAACAGTTTACAACTCAGTCAACCTAGATGTGGAAAATCCTGTCCAAACAACATCATATGTATGTAACAGATCAACTGAAAACCCAAAATGAACATATACATGTATCAACAGTTAGGTTCAACTCCCCAAAGCCCCAAAATATCAATACAAATGGATACATAGCCAAAATATACAACAAAATGACAAAATACCTACAAAATGAGAGCAAAGCCAACGGCTCTGATTTGTACCCACCGTCATAAAAAGGACGGTGAGTACAAAATATAACAGTAAACAGCAACAATAGATATCTCAACATAACCTACTGAATTTTCAATAATCACAAGTCTATGAATCATACAGTACATAGCAAGAAACTGAAATAGATAGCAAATCGCATGATAAATAGATTCAACAAGCTCAGACAACGATAATCAAGTGACCACGAAACAAATGAATAGGTGAATAGATAGTCCCAATCAAACCGTGGGTCACAAGACCTTATCAGCTTGCGATCGACACAGTAAGCTTAAAACTGCCTCCCCTGCTCAATCCACCCTGTACGAACCAGTGGGCCCGAAGGTCACCTCCACTGAACGCACACTCTGTTAGGAAAAGCCGCAGACAAAGCCGTCTGCTAAATTCCTAACACACTACCGAAAAAAAGCCACAGCTAAATAATTTCGATAAGCTCTAACGAGAAGCCACAGTCTATACTGGCTACTAAACTCGTTAAGACTTCTCATCACAGTCGGACTACCTAAACCCTAGGTCACCTGAACTAGAATGGAATCCAAAGGGCTTGCAATTCAAGAATAATTAATCAAGAAAAAGAAAAGTAATCATGTTGATTCTATTGTTGCCTTTACTCACCTCAAATCTCGCTAAAAACACCCTTGCGTAGCTCCACACGTTCCCCAATTAGTTTCTAACACTCCGCTCGTCACCTGACAATTATTTCGACCAATTTCTGTTAATTTTTCCTTAATTATTTCAAGTATTCCTCAATTTTTTCTCAAGTTTGTCCCATTTTCTAAATTATTGTTCCTTTGCGCAATTTGGGTCGCTTACCCGGTATTGGGTTCCATTCAAACCCATTAGGATACCCGAACGAAACCTCATAATTTTCATGTAATTTAAAAAAATATTTTTCAATATTTTTCTAGCTATTTTTGTCAATTTCACGCTTTATGAGGCAAAAACCCTACAAAAGTCTCATCACAAATATCAAATTCTTCATTTTTCGTAAAAAATTTCCAAATTTCTACTTATTTGGTTGAAATATAATTTTTTAGAATTTTTCCTATTTTTTCTGAATTTTTCCTGATTTTTCCAATATTTATTTCAAAAAAAATATTTAATTTATTTATTTATTATAAAGAAATAAAATAAATTATTATTTTAATAATGGGTGGGTCCCCGTGTCGGGTCGGGTCGTGTCCGACCCGGTCCACCCCAAATGGGTCGGACCAGGGCTGACCCACCCGAGTCGGGCCCGGTTCGGCCCAAACGGGTCAGTTCTGGGTCATCTTCCTCATTTCAATAGAGACGAACTGGAAATTCCAGTCGTCTCTAGTTCAAAATTTTTTTTTCTCTCTTTTCTTTTCTTTTCTTTTCTTATCTCTTTCTCTTTCAACAATAAACAACAACAACATCAACCTCAACAACAACATCAACACCCATCAATTAAAATCCAATTTCTCACAAAATCAACAACTCAAAAATAACCCCAACTATAATCAACAAACTCACCTTCGCCAACTCGATCTCCTCTTCGATCTCTACAATCTCCACACCTTCGATTGATCGATCTCCTCTTTGATTTTTTCTCTCCCTCCTTTGATTTTCAATTTTTTTTACATTGAATGGTGAGAAAATGGTGGCGGTGAGTTTTGTTAACAAATTTTGGGGTCAAATGACCATTTTGCCCTTATCCTTATCCTCTTTTTTTCACAACCAAATGCCCCTCTTGGTAATTTTACATTTTTTTCTTTTTACTTATATATATACATTTATATATATTCCATATATATATATATAATTGTCTTTTTCATGCCTATAATTTCGTTGTGCGCGTCAACGAGTTCACTCGGGTGTGCACACTACCATTCGACTCATGCGTGTCGCCCACGACCCCCAGACTCTCAAATACCCGTTTAACGCGTTCTTTCGTACCGAACTTGTTCAATGGTACCAACATACACTCACCACATCCTCACACATGTAGGATATTGAATTTAATGTTCGGTAATAAATAAATAATACAAATCATCAAACAAACATAACATACCTCGATGTCGACTCCCGATGACCGAAACAAGTACATTACGACTAGCTGAGCCACAATACGACCCTGAAATGTCACGTGGCACGAGTTAGAATTTTAGGGTCGTTACAGTATCAAAACGTAAGGTTCTGTATAGAGCTTAAAGTTTTATACTTGACTCTGAATTTAAATCACAAGCCATTAAGACATAAACCAGCAGAAGTTAAGGTAATGGTTAAACTTAAAGTGGAACCCTAAGTCAGAACTTGTTTTGGATATGTATATTTGATATGGTGTACTATATGGTATCAGTATCTATACACTGATTTGGGAGTTTGCTTTCTTTGTCAGATAGCGATGGCGGATCAGGTCAGTCCTAGCGACAACAACGACATGTCGATGGCGCGCTGTGTTGACGATATCCACGCATTGACGCAGAGAGTGGAGTCTCAGGATCAACGACTGGAGGGGATTTTACGACTATTGAGGACACCTGCTACGACGACACCATCGACACCGACTACTCCTCTACTGCCTACTACACAGGGGTTGACACACCGACTGTAGCAACACCTTCGATAGCTCCTACCCCTATTGTTGTGATGCCAGAGACAACGATGGCTCCACTAGTACAGACAGAGGCAAAGAAAAGTCTGAGGGCTACTGTTGAGGCTAGGCAATGGCGTGAGTTCAAGAGGCACGATCCAGCTGTTTTTTATGAAGGCACCGACGTGACATCAACAGAGTTGTTCCTGAAGAGTCATGAGAAGATTCAAGGTATCATTGCCACAGAGGAGCATACGCGGGCTTCTATTTATTCCCCGATGTTGCGAGGAGAGGCTGATTGTGACGACCCCAGTTCCCCATAAAACTGAGTCCCGCCCGGCCTAGACCTATGTGGACCCTCGAGCCCTTACTTGCGAAGCCTACGCATCCTAGTTAGCCTCAAATCCTCAAGTACGTCATTACATTATTAATTTAATGTGAAAGTTATAGGATTATACAGTTATCATGAAATTCGCAGCGGAAATCACTATAATCAACTATAACTAGTACACGGAAATCAGGACGAATAGATAACCTATCATGTAGATACCTTGATAAATGGATAAATACATGCATGCCTGGTGATAAAAGCTATACAAAGCGATCATACATGATATCCCTAGTCTCTAAATCCCCAATATATGTCCTAGTGTTTAACAAAACATAATATGCAGTAATCACAGTCAAAAGAACAAAAACCTACACTGGATAAAAGAAAGGATCGCTCCGAGAGTCCTCAAAGGATATCACCTAGCATCAGTTCCTTCCCCTTGCTCGTCTCAGCTCTATCTCTATCTGCACCACCGTCATAAACTAGACGGTGAGTGCTTGAAAAAATGAAAGTCATGCCAAAAGAAACTAAACAGTAATTCAAGATATACCAAATAAGCAGTCCAAGTATCATGTGGTATAGAAAGGCAAAAAATGTAACAAATAGCATGATAAATAGACTGACAAGCTAACAACGAAATTTGAGTGCCAAAGAGTTAATACAGGCCCATAAGTGGTTAAAATCAATGCAGTACGACATCACTACATTTACAGTCACAACAGTGATAAACAAACCATAGACACAACAGTGCCCAAACAATCTAGTACTCGGGGTATAACCCACTATCAGGGGATGGGACAACACACCAGCAGGAGTGTTCACGCTTACCCGCTAATATGGATCCAAGAGTACCTTCGTAGCACACTTACACCAAGACACTCAACCAAATAAATATAGAATGAAATTATAATAATAACTCAATTCAAATAGAAATGACAACAAATGGAAAATGAATTCGTGTATACTTTCTACTGGCTTACAACCGTACGATAACGTACCTCAAATGAGAATTTCAAACTAAATGTATATTAGGGATTTTGAACATCGACGGGACATACGGGAGGTCTTCGGAGACGTGTCGGGGGTCCGTTGAGTGCGTATTAGTTAGATTACAAGTAAGTAAACCAGTGAGAACTTTGACAATTATTTCTTGAGCTTTGTTATTGCTCTGTTATCATTATATCTTTTAGAATCTCTATTGTTTGAGTGGTCCATTGGCAAGGGAATTATGGTTACTATTTATCTGTGATATGAGCTCTTATCTAGACTCTGTCGATATCTCCCAGTTGAGTGTACGCTGAGGGCTCTTATTCGGGTCTATGGATATCTCATAGTCGCAAGGGTTAGGGCTGGTAGGCTGTATTCTCGTCCTGAACCCGAGTCTTATAGGTTTTACCTCGACTCAACAACTATTGTCGGGACTCCTTGCTATTCTATTTTGTAACTCGGACACTCACTTTTCGGTTGATTTATTTACAGTCTTATACGTTTATGCATTCCTTATTCCTTTCTTTCTATCGGCATGAATGTGGACTAATATTTATTTATTTCGAAATACTGTATGATTATTCTGTTTGGCGTTACTTACCTAGGCTCGTCATTCTTGTGTTTGACAGAGTGCAGATCCACAAACCAGCAAGGGAAAGGCTCAAGAGCTTGGAGATTTACTTTGAAGATACCTGAGCATGTCTTTCCACTTTGCTGATCAGGTGACTTTTTGTACTATTGTATATATATATGTGTGTGTATATATATATAAATATGTTGTTTTCACTATAAAAAAAATAGTGAATTAGCAACGAAAATAGCAACGAAATCTTATTCCGTTGCTAATTAGAAACATATACAGACGGAATGTGATTGAAAACTGTTTGACCATTTAGAGACGAAATTTAGCAACGGAATAAAATTTCGATGCTAACAAATTGGCGCCAAATTTCCCACCAAAAGTTGATATATTTAGGTGAGTTTTAGCCGTCCATATCGCCTCGAGATTCACACATGAAGATATGTTGATGAGAAGCATTGGACCGGTTCACACGTTTGCTTCCCCTATGTCATCTCCAACATTTGACTACCAAACCCCTCACATTGCCTCCCCTCTCACTTCGCCCGATCCCCCCCATCGCCTCCCCTCTCTCTTCGCCGACCTAACCCCTCGTCGGAGTCATAACCCCTGCATCGCCTCTCGCCAGAGCCTTCGCATCACCGTCTACTCTGTCTCTCTGTCAACATCTCTCTGTCCCTCATGTCGGAGCTGTAACCCTCGCGTCGCCTCTCGCCGGAGCCTTCACATCATTGTCCCCTCTCTCACTCCGTCAACGGGTTTCTGTCCCTCGCATCATCGCCATCACTTTGATCTCTTGCGGTCTTACTGTCATGAGGTAAGTTTAAATTAGGGTTTTGTTGTTATTGTTGTTGTTTTGACTGTTGAATCGGAATGCAGAGTTTGTGGTTTATTGTATGCATTGTGAAGACAATTTGTGTCAACTTTTCGATTTCTGAACTAAGGTTTTGATTTTTGTTTGATTGAGCTTTTCAGTTTTGGGGTTTTTTGGTTCATTAAGCTTTGTCTATAGGTAAGTGCTTTGTGGGTTTTTGAACTACGTTTTAATTTTTTTCTTACTATCTCTACATTTGGATGTTTCTTAATCATAAGTTTAGAGTTTTGAACTCTGTACATAGAGAAAATCATATAGAGAAAATCATATCAGAAAACTTCGCCCTTTTTTCAATACATAATACATAATTTCCACCCTTTTGTTGTTCTCAAAACAAAATACACTGCACAAAATGCTATTTTCTGCTCTTAGTACACTTAACACACCAACTCATGAGTGTTCAAAAACCAACTAAACCAACAAGTTGGTTATCAAATACAACTGTTAATATCATCAAAGTAATAACAACTCACTAATCAGTAGATTCAGTAAAGTGGAATGTGAGGGAGGGGCTTTGGTGAACCCCTAAAACTCTTCAACAAAACAAATTTGAAGTTCATAACCAAACAAAGAAACCTCATCATCATCATCAAGAAGACCATGATCTAGATTCACCACCCAATCCCTATGAGCCTTCTCTCGAATCGCTGGTTCTCTCTCTGCTCTCCGCTTTATCAAAATCAAGTCTCTATTTCTATTGTGTAGCGAATTAATGTGAATTTCAACATCGATTTTCAGTTGCGTCACTTTGGGCTCTCTTGACTATTAATAGTTATTGTCTGCGTTTTAATAGCTTCACTAGGTCTTTGGATCATTTTTTTTTGGTACTTAGTTCCCTTCAATTTGTAATGGTTGAGTCGATTGATTAACTCTTTTGTTTGATTACTATTTACTATTTATATTTGGCTTTTTCAATGCAACGAGTCCTATTGTTGTAATCAACCTAATTATTTTGAATACTTGATATGGGTATGGGTTTTAGACTTTTAGTGGTCTCCTAAGTGCTCTAGAGCCATTTGATGAAATGCTAATGAGAAAAAAATATTGTGTTGTTGGATGTCGAAGTCCTTATCTTTTTTGTTCATGTAATTTTGCTTGCTTGTGGTTTTCAAGCGTTTTGTTTTCAATGTCAGTCTAGTTAGTTCTTTGTACTGTGAAATATTTTGGTTAGAACTTCTTTGAATTTGATTGATGAACCATAGATGAATGAGCACTCTCTTGGTCTCGTATTAACAATTGACAATAACTTGTTGAAACCCAAGTCTCTGAACAAAAGCAAGAGCACTGTTCTGCATGATAAAAGGAAGTGCTAAGCTTAGCTCATCATGGATTCTTGCATCTGTAACTGAGATTTAATTGCCTTGAATCTGAGTATTTTTTGTTGGAATAGATTTACATATTCTTGCAACAAGGTTCTCCCGCTAATTGAATAGTTTTTGCTGCAGCTATACAAAGGTAGGCAAATATATTAACATTTTTATTGTGTTATAGGGGACGCGTTTTTCCCTTACTACACCGACTTTATAATGTACCAGTCAATCGGCACGTGCTCCGCACGTGTTGCATAGAAAGAAAATACTTTGCCTATTTTTTACCCATGCCTTTGCACTCGAAAAGTATTTTGAGCATTTTCTTTGAATAAATACTTGTGAATATTCTTTTTTGAGACTCCCTAACTAGCTAGTTTGACACTTAAAACATATAAAAGATATCATTAAAATTAGGGCTCGAAACTAAAATCAAACTCTCCTTAGCCATGATGTGGATGTCAAATCCTATGCTATTCACGCTTTTCAAATAAAACAAAACTCTTCCAAAATAGTGAACAAATTTATAAAGCTGGTCTTTCCATCAATAACCAAATTACATGGTTGATCTTGCTTTCTATTTGTGGTTGGTTTCTTTTTGACATAAACTTATTTCATCCTTGACCTATAATCTCAAGGAGAAAGAAATTAACAAATCATTGCCCAAAGGTGTATCACAATTAAAAAAAAAATTCTAACAACTAAAGATCTCTTTTTGACATAAACTTATTAGCTATTTAACTTTTTGGTCGACCAATTAGAGCTGATAGGATAAGTGAAATTGGGTAACTTGATACTACTTGGTAAATGTACTATTTAAAAAACATTTATCATAATATTGGTTTTTTTTTATCTTATTACGTAATTATTGAATATTTCAGCAGATTCTTTATTAATAGCATTTCATATCTCTTATAGTCCATTCACTCATCATTTTTGAATTGTGATTTTGATGTTTTCTTTCTAACCCCTTCCATTTTTTATTAACACAATCTAGATGTTCAATAAGCAAATGAGCTAAACTTTAATAGGACCAACTGTTGTGTACAAGTAATAGCCCAAATAGAAGTGCTAGTTAGAAAATCGAAAACTAGATCACGTGTGCATAATGGGTCTTAATTTTTATTGGGAACTGATCCAAATAGTGAAAGCATACTTTTGTGACTTTGCTTAATATTTTTTTAATTGTCTATTCTGATTTAACGTTGTCCAACATTTATACTTGAGCAGAGAAATCGAAATTCAACAACTAATCACTAAAACACGAACAAAATAAACACTTAATTTTGAACTTTTGCATCGAAATTAAGTTAGCATATTTTGTAGGAGATGTCGGCCATGGATAGCGAATGGATGTACAATCGGCGCAGTAACAGCCTCATTCGAAGGGAGTTTGTTGTAAAGGTAAAAGAATTTATAGAATTCGCGAAGGCACATTGTATAACTTATAAAACTGATAGTAGGATTAGGTGCCCATGTAATCGTAGTAAATGTCAACTTCTACCTTACTTCGACATTAAAACTGTTGAGCATCACATATGTAGATATGGGTTCGTTCCCGGATACTACTTTTGGTACGAACACGGTGAAATAGAAGGTCAATAATTGACTTTTACTTTCAAGGATTTTGAAAATAACTATGACAATGAAATCGACATCGACTTTTGTTGCTCAGCGTCGACCTACGAAGAGATGTTACACAACGTGGCGGGACCTATTTTTGATTGGAATCACATGAAAAAGGAGCCAAACCCCCAAGCACAACAACTATATGGTATGTTAGCCTTTAGGCTTAGTGTGTTTATGTAAAGAATTATGTTAGCCTAGTGTGTTTTAAAGGACTCAATCAAACTAATATCTTAATAGACATTTTATCAAACAATTGGTCTACATATACCCAATATTAAGACTTTTCACATAAGCACCTATCTATCTCAAACAAAGAGTACAACAGAATGTACAACCAAATAATGATGTTTAAAGATGGCAAGTTCTTGGAAGTAGGAAAAAGGATTCCTTCAAATGGCCAACTCAATCAAAGACTTGATTTGGCTTCCATTCATAAGTTGCAGTGGGCTCTATCCTTGTAATTTTCACTCAATTGATAACCACTAATTCGTGTGCACACCATTTGAACATTACAACTTCTCTAGAGTGGTATACAACAAATATTCTAAATGATTGCCATTACTGACTAATTTAGGATTTAGATTGGCTTTGTAACGGCCCCAAATCCATCTGCAGCTACAGCGTGCACCGTGGGCCCATAACTCTGCCAACTCACCATCTAGTTGTGTCTCACAGCCACTCATAACTCATTACTAATCAATTATTGCTAACTTAAAATCGTTTTCTTTAATTATAGTTTCAAGTTAGCTTATGGACTCATTATCATTTAACCTCAAATTATGCAGCGGAAGTCTCAAATCATCAAATGATACTAAATAGCAGTTTAAATATCAATTAGTCTAATGTGGAAACTATATCAAGAAGTAATCCGTATATAGATGCCAAGTGTGATTCTCAAAATATCAAAAATTATACCTCAAAGTCATATACAAACCAAAATGTAACTCTCACAACCCATACCCAACATAAATCAATAAACATAAACAAACGTACGAGTAGGGCAGTCTGCAGTCAATCACAAGTAATCCTCTAGCTTTCCTTTCCCTCTGCTCGTACCAGTATCTGCACTCAAGTCATCACAAAAAGTCAGATGACGAGTCCAGAGTGAGTAATCCCAAGGAAATTCACCAAGTAAATACAAAATGTAAAGTTACAGAGATCAAGATACTATAAATAAACATGCATAACAAAAGAATACAGACGACTGCGGAAGATCATCGCATAAAGGAATCAAAGTGCGTGCATAATCAAAGTCAGACTAGAGCCATAATTCGGGCTATCCGCCAGGCACGACCCGTGAGGATACCTCGAATCGGTGACCTTGGACCCTTTAGGTGGCCGACTTAGACCACAGCATACCCACACATGCTTATTATACCCGGGTAGCATATTCACCGGCGCATGCCTAGACATATGCTATGGCTTAGTAGATCCTATGCCCCCGCAATGAATAAGCACCAGGTGGGGACGAACACAACCACCGTAAAGCAATAGGAAATAAAGATGATTGAATAAACATGACAATATTCAAATAAATCAAGCAGTAAGTACTAAAGTGAATTTCAGTTGGGATACTACACACCTCAAATCGCACACCAATTACCCGATATTCGTCCCGGTCCAATCCCGTTCTTGCCTCGGAATGCGCGCTCGATACCCAACTCTGTTTACCTAATTCATTTTATTGTGTTTAGTGTATTACCGTTGAATTAGATGTGTGGTCGGGTTAAAAATACCCAAAACAGCCTTAATATTGGCCTCTGTCCTGCACTCAGCGCGCTGGGCAGTTTCTGCCAAGAATTCCAGCAGTCTAGAACTAGTTTCTAGCCTTCAAACCCCACAACAACAACATCAACACCATACCCACAACACAAAAACCAGCCCCATGACAGTGGGTATACACCCCATGCTCAAAACACCATTAAAACTCATAAAATTGGTATCAAATTATAGAGAAAGTAGAGGAGATTTGTAATCTAACCTTTGTTTGTTGATCCCCCACGAACAAGGCCTTCAAATCATCAAGTCAAACACCTCCAAAACCCTCACAAGTTCTCTCATTTTCGTCCAACAATGATAAGTGAGAGAGAAAGTGGTCAAAATGATGGAAAAATCAATATATATATACATATCTATTCATCTCAACTCACACCCCAATCTTAAGACTTGTTTGGATGGCTAAGATGAGGTCAAATGGTCTCCACAACATGCCAAAACTGTCCCATATGACTCTCTTTGTCTCTATTCACATGTCACCAATTATATGCACGTCGGGCATTCCAATACCCAGCTCCGAACCTCGCCCGGTGCCATTTGTGCACAACGACGGTACCAACCGTCTCAACATCATTTATTATGAATTATTTAATGTATTTTATCATTTATTAGACGTATTTAGTCCCCTGTCCTAGTGTGCTAATCGTACGCCACCCGGTATCCGCGTATACCCGCTACACGCATCGGATTCTCGTCACAACAGCTCACTCGTCAATGAAAAATATAAACACACATATTTGCGATGTAATTTAACTAACTTGAACCTATACATCGCAACTTCACCACAAGAGCACACAAAACGAACTGTAAACCCTATTCGGTCGTGCTCCGTCTTCACTATGGGACCCACGAACATCCTTGCTGGCATCGACGTCCGTAATTTCATCATTAATAACGGCCATTGAAAATCAGTCGTTACAGGCTTTCTCTTATTCTTGTATTTTGCTTTTATGATTCAATTATTAAGTTTGTTGTTCTTGTATTGTTGTAAGTAGTTATTGAGCCTTGAACTATGTGTTTGCTATATGACATGAAAATCTTTATAAATACTAGCATGTGGCACGTGCTCCGCACGTGAGCCATAGAAAATCTATATCTATACTATATATAATGCCAATCCTCTCTAGGACCCTAATTAAAAGCAAATTTACTTTATTTCCTAATGTGCCCCTTCTTTTAATTTTGTTATTAGCTAGAACAACACAATAAAAAACTACTTTGAGGGTATTTTAGGAAAACCACATTTTTTTTATTAAAAGGTAGATCTCTGTTATGCTTGGAAAATTAAAAACGTTGTTGGGTAGTTATAACTGTCCTAAAAATTTGTCAAAAATTGACTTTTTTTTTAATAAAGAAACTGCCAAAACTAAATTATATTAATTGTTTCGTTTCAAATAAAACTATAGAGAGAGAGAGAGAGAGAAACAATTAAGAGAATGGAATAGAAATTTAGAAATATCTCATCTTCAGATTGTCTGTGCAATACATAAATAAGAGTTTCGTGTTTCATTATTGTATGGTTGCCGATTCCGTTTGCATAAAATCATTTTCTTATAAAAGTAGTAATAATAATAATGATGATGATGATGATGAAGGATTGAGAAATTGAATAATGTCACATGTGATTATTGAAGTCATACTTTGATTCATCACTTACACTTAGCTCTATTATTTCTAGTTTGTTTATTGTGAGAAGAATATTAGGGACCTTAGGATGAAAAAATGGGTAAGTTGCAGGTTCTTCATTTTGAAAGACACCTTGGATAAGATCTTCAAGAAAACACAATGGTGATCTGATTTGATGTCTAACAAAGACGCCCTGGATTAGATCTACAGTAGTCATGGTTCATAGTAGATTATTAGCTAGCTAGTAATTTCCTAGGCAGACATGCCAAGTATTCAAGGGTGTTGTGGTGATTGCCAAATTTTGGAGAACCTGCAGACTTGATGGCTAAAACTTAAATGATCACAGTACAATGTCTTCTTTTCTGCAAATGTGTTGTAAAAGGTTGTTATTAACAAAAGCCATATGTTCCTTTTTTTGGGCACTTTTTTTCACTTCTATTGTCATGATTCTGTATTTGTTTTTGTTGCATTTATTTTGTTGTATTTTTGTTAAACTAGAGCCATGTGTTCCTTTTTTGGACACTTTTTTCACTTCCTCGATGACTAGTAAAAAATAATATAAAAGTCTTATAATACTTAAGTAATTACCTTATTTTTCTTAAAGATCCATACAAAATTACTAAATTACAAAGGATAAAGGTAATAGTTTAGTTTTTCAATAAAAAGGGTAGTAGTTTAGTACATGACCAAACTGATTATGTTAAAATAAATACTTCTTGGAGAGGAGAAAAAAAATTTATGAAGACTTTGTATTTGCTATATAACATCCATGCTTTCATGTTCTTTAGGTCTTAGCTCATTTTATGTTATAAAACTTTGAAGACTTTGTTTTTGTGCAGGCTGAGATTGAGAGGAAGCGCGAGGAGCTAACTCTGGCTACTTCGGACCAGCCTGTGGATGAAATGTAACTCTATTACGATGCATTGGGGGATTGCCCTAAGGGGCGTGTTTACGAGCTCGGGTCCTATTGTAGCAAGAAAAGGAGATTTGGAGATCCCGGTGCCAGCACATCCCAGAGGTCGAGTCCTTCAGAGATTGAGGTTCTTCGTCAAATGCAATTCGAGACCATCATTGAGAGCCATTTGGTGGTGCGCATTGACTTTGGAGTGAGCACGTCTCGCGCACCGCCACCACCATGACCACCTTAGAAGCAGCAGCAACAGGTGAGGATGGATTCGATTGATCCACCGGAGCAGCAGCACCACGATGGCGATGATCGGGACATCCACGAGCAGATGGATGAGGAGCACTTGAGTAATGTGAGTTAGCTAGGTATTTTAGTTGGTTGGTAGAACTTTTTTTTTGTTAGAACTTTTTGGTTTGCAAACAAACTTTAAACTTTTTGGTTTGGAAACAAACTTTTAACAATTTTTTGGTATGTCAAAATTTGAACAACTATTTGGATAAATTTTATATCAAATTCACATTTTGTTTTGCTCATTTTGTATAATATTGGATATTATTGTGAATGAATTGTGCTGAATATACTTTTGGGGGATGTTAGCACCCCCAATGAGTTGTTGTAGGGGGTGCATGGCATTGGAGAACGCCAAATTATACTGTTGTAGGTTGTGTATAGGAGAACCTTCCCAAAACAGAATTTTGAGAAAAAAAATTTTTAAGCACAACAATGGATTAGGGACGAATTAGAGATGGAATTCTTGAAATCCGTCTCTATTGCGTCTCTAATTAGAAATGGAATAGAGACGGAATATTATGAAGTCCGTCTCTATTCTGTCTCTAATTAGAGACGGAATAGAAACGAAACACAACCCATAATCCCATATTCTATGATGAAGTTCGTCTCTATTCCGTCTATCATTAGAGATGGAATAGAAACGGAACACAACCCATAAACCCATGTTCTGGGTTGAAGATTGATGGTATTTCGTCTCTATTCCATCACTATTTTCGTCTCTATTTTGCCTCAATTCCGTCTCTAAATAGTGACGGAATCAAATCATGTTGCTATGGAATTTAGCATCGACTATTTTAGGAACAAATTTTGTTCCGTTGCTGTTCCGTCGCTATTGCTATTTTTGTTGCTATTGCTATTTTCGTTGCTATTCCGTTGTTATTCCGTTGCTAATATGTTGCTTTTCCATTGCTAATTTATTATTTTTTTGTAGTGTTCGGAACATGGGTTAGGATATGTGAGAGATTCTGAGCATGTATATTTATTGGGTTGTTCTCCTATGACTGATCATTGATGATGATATTACTTATGAGGAGCAGTCGATTCAGATTGTGGACAGGAAGGTTAAGATACTGAGGAATAAGGAGATACCTTCAGTACTCGTTCGGTGGCAGTACCACGGAAACGAGGAGTTGACCTGGGAGTTAGAGTCTTATATGCGTGAGTATTTTCCTCATTTATTCGATTCCGGTAAGTCGTTATTTTGAGTAATTATTAGATTAATTTCAAGGACAAAATTCTAATAAGTTGGGAAAACTGTAACGACTCTTAAATTTAATTGGCAATACGTGTCGTGTGTTTTACAGGATTGTGACCTACTCGTTGTGATTTGTCATATTACTTGTAACGACCCGTTATTTATTAACGTTGTTATTTCAATTAATTTCATATTAGGATGCTAGCTCAGACGACACGTGGACGCCGCGGATAGACTATGCAGGACCTGGACCTAGGGATTGACTGTGTACTGTTGTTTTATTGAATTCGGTGATGTAGTAATATTTCTATTTTTATTATGATGTATTATCCATCACTGGGGTTAGACTAGATTAAATCATAATAACATGACTATGGGAGGATTTGATTTAATGAGATTTAAATAAAAACCTTAGGCTAAGTGAATAAATTGAGGTACACAAAGTGTGGGACCGCTTTGGGATGCGTGCCGAACGCGGGGCACAGGGTGTCGGGTAGTTGGGGAGTTAGTGTGACCCTATTTTACCATTTTATGGAAATTATTTGAGGGTTTGGATAGGTTAAATAAGTTAAATCAATTGGAATTAATCAAGTCCTATAGTTTAAACTGATAAATCAGCACACCTTGGATTGTTCTCGAGATGCACAACAGGAAAATTCAAGACAGATTGTGTTAGGATAAGGTGTCTAAGAGTTGTGTAACACTAGCTGATCAGGAACCGTTCGATCAACCTCGAGATGCGTGTGCATGTCAGATTTAAACCACAATTATAAATTGCAACCGATTAATGGACAACATGCAAACAAAACTTTTCTCATCAAATACAAATTCGAGGTTTGTGATAAAGAGGTGAATTCAAGGGTGGGAGACCATATTTAGGCATCCAACAACACAATCCAGGTAATCCATTCACCCAAAGCTTTGAATTTTCCTGAAAAATGGGTTCTGTTTGGGTTTGGAGTGAAGTTTGGATTTTTCTGAGGAATGCACAACTGTTTTTGAATGATTTGGTGTTTAGAAGATTTGGGCTGATGAATTCTACGGAATTGGATCAAATTTGTGAGGAATTGGAGTGATTTAAATAAAATTTGGTTTTTGGACGTGCGTGTTTGATCCACTGGTTTTGGGATTTAGTCGTGTTAAATTTGTGTTTTAATGATGTAATTAGTGCGATAGAGGTGTGGTTGAGTTGATAATTACGTTGGGTGTTAGGAAAAAGCTCAGAAATTCAGAATTCGTTTCTAGAAATTCTGGGCAGCGTGCACTTAGTGCGCTAGGTGATGAACACTAGCGTGCTAATAACGCTGGGGAAGATGATGAGTAGTGCACGAAGATCAATTAGCTCACTAATCCCCCAGCCTAGCACTCTAATACCACCCTGAATTTTAATTAAAATATGAAATCGAGCCTAATTGATTATAAATCTATTTAATTGACCAATAAACCCCAGAATTAGATCTCAAGAATCACGGGACAGTAGTTGGAGTCAAGGATCGGATCGGGGGTATTTTCGGGTTTTTGAGCGCGATTTGAGGTAAAAACCAATTGAACACCACTACTGCATTTACTTATTGTTATTTCATTTGAGCTGTGAATTTTTGATAATTTATGAGTCTGTTCTTACTGGGACGGTTGAGTTTTCCGTCTATGTATCCGGGGGGTTGTGTGGTCGCTTACTAGGTGTGTGGTCCAGGACACAGTTGTAGGGTCGATGGTGTAGGCCACGACAGGGCTCTTGGTCCTCAGTACACATCTAGGATTAGCTGGTTCACACCCATTTGCATATCTTTGCGTTATATTCATGCGATGAGCTTTGAGCAGTTGTCTGCATTTTTCCTTCTTTCCGCATGTTTATTTAACATTATTTATTGATTCTTATTTACATTCTTTAAATATGATGTACGGTGGTTTTCCTTGGGATTTTACTTACTGGGCTCATCATCTGCCTTTTGTGATGGCTGAGCACAGATCCTATTACTAGCAAGGGTAAGGGGATTCTTGACGATTATCTAACTTATCTACGTCGAGGCCTGCTGGTACGTGTGTTGATATCTATACTTTTGATATTTTGTATTATATTTTGAGGTTGGGAGACTATATTTCACACCTGTACCTGTATATATAACTGTTATAGTTGATCGCCTATATGTACAGTATTTTCGGGATTTCCACTATAGGTTGAATAAATTAACTTTATATAATACTCTTTTGGTAAGACTAAGACTTCTTCTGTAATTGTAACTACTAAATTAAATGACATGAAACTTAAGAGTGACAGGTAAAATAGATAGACGAGTGACGTGGCAGAGGTTTCCGGCGCACGAGCAGGGGAAGTAACTAGCCACGGGGTGGCCTCGAAATTTGGGGCCGTCACATTACTCAAGCCTCGAGAGTCGACACTGAGATATATTTTATTTTTTGGTGATGTTTGTATTATTATTTATACCTGAATGAGAACAATGTGTGTCCTAATGCGTGGTTTTCATTTATTAATCGCTACGGATTTCTGTGTGAGATTCGGCTAGGAAAAACAGAAAATTTAAGATATAATACAGATAATTAAACACCAAAAAATGGTAATTATTGAATTATCAAAAATAATAAATAATTAAATAAAATGCGGGAGCGAGGTTATGTTCGGGAATGCATACGGTGCGAGTAGTGAGTTGAAACGGGTCTAGGAACACGTGTTTTGAGCGAGAAACGGAGTGGTTTTGAAAATCAAGTCACTTATTGGAGTTATCTATTTGAGTTAGAGTTGGTGGAAGGGATGAAGAGGAGACACAAGATGTGCCTCGAGATACGTGCATGTGATGAGATGAATGGAAAGTATAAACACCAACTTTTCTCTCTCCTCATCCATTTTATCATTTCGATCTAACGTGAGAGAGGGAGGAGAATGACGGGGGTTTCGTGAATTTCAAACACGTTGCGACGTCGTGGATCGACCTAATACGCGTAAAAAGGTATGATCTTCACTTCTTTCGTGTTTGTTGTCAGTTTGGCATAAATTTTGTAGGTTTTTGTCGTGACGATTTCGGATGAATTTTCGAGAAAATGTTGGGAAATGAATTTGATTAATAGTTTTTGGATCAATTAAGTTTTTATTGATGAATTGGTGGTTGGATTATGGATTTGAAGTGAAATGGAATTTTTGAAAAATTTTGAAGAATTTCGTGTGATTTTCGAATCGGGGTGTTTTGTCGGGGTTTCGACGCAATGGGAGTTGGGTTTTAAGTTGTCATGGACGTCCCTAAGGGTTTGGGATAGACTCATAACACGGCGACACGAGCCGAGGTTTCGAAAAACCCCGGATTAGGTGTCCTGCTGAAGACGTCGCGAGGGACGCCGTGAGGAGTTATCTCCCACAGCGTCTCGAGCAGACAGGGAAAAAATAAAGAGAAAAGACGTCGCGGGGATGCCGTCTAGTACAACAAGGTCACGGACAGGCGCCGTGGCAATGCTCATAGAACAAATTTTTTATAAATTTTAGAAAAATTTCGGGGATCTCTCAGGTATCCAATTGGGTCCAAATACGACCCAATACCCCAAAAATCAACTCAATTACACTAATTAAATTATTATGGAAAATTGGGTAAATTAGAATGATATTAATAGGATTTGCAAATTTGGATTAATTGACAGACTTTGAGAATACTAGTGGATAGCTTAGAGGTACGCGAGGATTGGAGTTCACGCGTAGGATTTTTCAATCTTTGATTGGCCTTTGATCACCGTTTTCGTTGAGTGATGGTGTCCAGAGACACATATGTTTCACATGCGTTGTGGGACTATGTCGAGGTGTGTGAGAGACTACTTTGTGCAAAACCTGATGCAGATGACTTTTTGGGAATAGACTTCTTGTCTCATGGCTTGAACATAATATACCATCTATAAATGATGACAACGATGAGGACATGGTTCAACGTTATGTTCGTCCGTATATACTACAGCTTATTGGTGGTTGTGTGTTCACTAACAAGTCGAACCAATATGTATATTTTATGTTTCTCCCGTTACTTGAGGATCTTCAAACAACTGGACAATATAGTTGGGGAAGTGCATGTTTGGCTTATTTGTACAAGGAGTTTGTGTCGCGAATCTCGCTCGGGTGTGCACGATGTCACTGGCGCAACAATTATTGTACAACTATGGTAATGGAATAGGTTTTCATTTATAGCACCAAGGCGTATGTCCGTTCCTAGAGCTCGAACTCGAACAACAAATGCAGCAAACATGCCCAATGACGTTCCTCTGGGATATCGGTCATATAAATGTTTCTCGTATTATTTTTAATTATTTATTGCGTCTTTTTAATTTATGATTAATTTATTGTCTTATATATAGATGGATAGTTGCATTTTCGGTTACTAAAACTTCGACACACGTTTTATCGGCATACTGTGATGCATTTGGCACGCAGAAGCAGAATGTTGTGAAGTGGCAACCATACGTTGATGTCCTTGAGTCACTTCTGCAATACTGTACTCAACGTCATGGGAGTTGGCATTCGATGTGTCATTTAATTTGTTTCCATATAGTCGAGTGGCATCGACCGTAAAAGGTAATGAGACAATTCGGAATGACATAGGTCATGCCACCTAACTATGATTTTGAAATCCGACTGCACCGCATCCAATTGAGAGGATGCCCTTAAGAAAATTGGGTCGTGTATCATAGAAAACATATACGGTTATGGGAAAATCGTGGTTATACCATAGCCACAATGGAATAAGAATGAGAACATGGTCAAGAAGAGTACATGAGGTAGTATCGATCTATCAGCAGACGATTCATTGGACATGATGGGGCTTTACGTGAATATGTGGTAAGCTTGAAACTATTAGGTTGTATCCTCATTAGTCATATTTTAAACTGTTAACTAACACTTATTTTTTGTATATCAGTCTATATTTTCCCGTTAATTGCGGGGAGTATTCATTGATGAAAGGATTGATCAAGGCATTGTCGTTCTTGATTAAGGCATTAGAATCTTAGATGAGGATGAACGACAGAGGACTACTATGTGGATTGATGAAAATGTTGTTGAGCTGGAAATAAATGCTGAAGCTTCTCCAGAAGAAAAGGAAGAAGCGGAGGAATAGAATCAAAGCCTAGAAAATAGAGGGAGGAGAAGAAAAACAACAAGGACATAGACTGTGGGTGAGAGCAGCAGACGTTCTCCTCCACCATGCAACTCGTTCAAGACCAAAAATGACATAGACTGTTGGTGAGAGTAGCCAACTCTCTTCCCACCTCGCCCTTCTTCTAATGTGTATACTCCTTGCTCGCCCCCAATGCAATCTGAAGCTCATATGTTTGTACCTAGGGGCATCGAGCATGAGTGAACATCCTTATCATTTTGATCCATATGCACTTGGGGCCATCATCTTCCTACATTGACCATAGAATGCTTACACATTCAATGCATGGTTCATTACCTCAATACATGTCAAGCCTATTTACTCCACCATGCTATAATTACAATATGTCATATAGTGGAGGTGGCTCATTCATGCACCTATTTGGCATGCCACCTCATGTTCCTTTCGCCCAACCACATACAGGAAGTCAGTATGTCGGAATAGTACAACCCCCTTTCTTTGATAGCATTGGTAGTAGAGGTGAATCGAGTGAACAAGAGGAAAATCAATCGACTCACCAAAACTCCAGGCAAGATCGATGAGCTCAACAGACTCAGTCAGATGTACAAACACAAAGAAATCTAAATCGAAATAGAATAAGTCCAGTTTGCCCTACGAAGGAGCAACGTAGACTTCGATAGACCTGCATCATACCTTGGTATGAGTTTATTTGATGTTATGGTAATTTTTTGGATTTGTAGATTTGTTCCAAATTTTTTTGCTATTTGTTTTTCTCTCATTTGTATGTAAATTTTCATACATAATGCAGATGAAGGCAATCAAGTGCTAAAGGTACACTGAGACAAGTTTTTAGTTCCCTTATTTATGAGGAAAAACTTGAATTAACTGTAAAGTCTTCAATCTAGCTCTCTTTTTCAAAACAATCAATGCAATTTGTTGGGTTTTTCAATCTGGTTTTGCAATTATGTTATTTGCATTTTCTTTATCATGAATTATTTACGATGCATGTTTCCCTAACACTATGTAAAGGTGAAAGTAAAATGCCAATTTCGTTGTGTTGTTGTGTACTTGAAAAATTAATTACTAGAGGAATTCACCGAAATGGTATTGGGTTTGAGGAATGCTACACGAACATACCGAAATGCACATTGGTGTTTGAGTCGTCTATATGCGTCTCGATGTAGTGTGGAACACACACCAATGTGTATTTTAGTGTGGTTTGGGTTGATGTACGTGTAGTATTATCAATTTAGGGGCTAGAGTTTGCATGGATTTGCATGAGTTTGCCTAGGTGTAGGAGTTACATGAATTGCTCATTTTCAAAAGGAGTTAACCGTACACTTAATACTTTGAACAAATAACTCCTTCCGACAATGCGTGATTCATATTTTGAATCCACATCCTACTCAATTATGCCTTCTCAAAACACATAATACATTACTTTTGTAATTTTAAAGAAACCATCCCTATTTGTTGAATATAAAAGAAAACCAACATTACTTTTCGAATAACCCCTTATTTTCCTTCCATACATCTAATAGAATTAATATCAAAATTTATTGAAAGATAACACAACAAATGTAACGACCCAAAAATCCCAATAACCTATATTAGGGGCATTTTGGTAATTTAATATTTTATTTGTGCTTGGTGTGCCTAATGTGTGTGTATATGTGCTAATTAACCGAGTTAGGTGGGAATTAGTTCTAAGTTACGTGAACTAACTTAAATAAAATACATAATTGGCTTAAACACACCTAGCGACATTTTTGTAAATAATGTTGTTACTTAGAAACCCTACTCCATGAACCCTAGTGTTACCACCCCAATAGCTGGATCGAACTATGTTGGGCTGGGTAGCAAGATAACTCAGCAAATGATCGAGTCTCGGTGGACTCGGAAGGCTTCGGGGGACTCAGGTGATGGATTGGGGTTCAGTGCACAGCGGTTACCTAAGTAGGCACGACGCATACCTAAGTGGGCAAGGTGTTTACCTAAGTGGGCACGACGCGTACCTAAGTGGGCATAACGCATACCTAAGCTGGCACAGTGTGGCACGACGCGTACCTAAGCAAGCACGAGCATATACCTTAGCGGGCACAATGCGTACCTTAGTGGGCATAACGCGTGTACCTTAGCGGGCACAACGCGTACCTAAGCGGGTACGACGCTCGTACCTTAGCGGGCAACGCGTACCTAAGTTGGCACGGTGCGCACCTAAGTGAGCACGTACGTGGGCAAGGCGCTCTCCCTGGCGCGAGCACAGCGGCGACTTGGCATGTACCTTAGCGAAAGCTTGGTACATACCTTGGCAGGAGCACAATTGATTTTCCTTGACTCTGGCGTTGACCGGGTCAAAGTATGATTGGTCTCACTTTTTGATGTTCCTTATTGGGGGGCCAAGAACGGCTTAACATGTACTATAGGAGGGAACCTCTCCTGGGGGTGGTATGGGAATGAATGCAAAGGTGACCCTAGAGAAGGCCTTAGGCGTGCATGCTAAGGCTTTGCCCAAAGAACATGCAACCACCTCCATGTTGGTAGGACCCGTACTTAGCCAGGCTGCGGCACGCACCCAAGGGTGCCTAGGCTCAGTTAGGCACCACCAAGCACAACCCTGAAATCAAGGAGCATCCCTAGGCTTGGATGGACCAAGTCAAGCATGGCAGTTCCTAGGTGGTTATGCAACTACCTTGGTCATGGCTCAGAGCATGACCAGGGCACGTCCAAGTAAGTCCCTAACACATGGAAGATGTGCCCATTGACACGGTGGTCATAGCAATTACGAGGTCAGGTGGCATCAAAGGAGGCAAGCAATTAGGCAACTGCTTGGCTATATGGGAGTGTGGTGTGGTTTACTTAGTCTTTGATGCTTGTAAACTAGGACATGTGTCCATTCGGTTATGTAACCACTTTAGGTTGTTTTCTATAAAGCCAACCCCTTATGCTTGGGGAAGCATAAGGTGGTAGAGTTGTAACCCATCAATCAAAGATCAGTAAATTTCCCCTTTGTGCCTATTGTTGCTTGTTAGTGTGAATTTTATTGGAGTACTAAACTAAGGTAGCCCTTAGGCACCACGAAGTGACATTAAGTGAGAAAATTTTCCTTAGGGTAAACCTTCTCATTAGTGACCCCGTGACAATTGGTATCAGAGCCTCGTTTGGCGACGATGGCGACCCGAGTAGCTGTGGATCTAAGTAAGAGGGTGTCTCACTTGGAACAACTTGTGGCAACACTTAGTGTGCAAAGGGAGGAGGCTCAGAGCTCTTCCTTGGCGGAGCGAGTTGGAGGCTTGGAAACACTTATTGCTTCATTGGTGACTAAAGAGGAATCTCATATGGGGATGATCTCTAGTTGGGAGGCTCGTTTTGATGAGCTAGTTGTTGATGTTCATGCGGTTAGCGAGCTTACCATTGACAAAGCAGAAACGATTGCTATGGAGTTGAGTCTTCTCAAGAAGGCTATTGGTGGAACCTCAGATGTTGTGGAAGCGGCAAAGCTACCTAAGCCCAAAGTTCCTAAACCAAAGAAGTTCTCTGGTAAGCGAAGTGCCAAAGAACTAGAGAACTTTCTTTGGGACATGGGGCAGTACTTTGCCACGGTGCGGACACCGGATGATTAGAAGGTCATCCCAACTTCAATGTACTTGGAGTGAGATGCAAAACTTTGGAGGAGAACCAGAGTTGATGATGATGCTGCTGTTGGGAGATCGAAGAGCATCGATTGGGATGTACTGAAATGGGAATTGAAGGATCAGTTCCTTCCCACTAATGCAGCTTGGCAAGCGAGGGAGGCTTTGCGTAAGCTGAAGCAGACAGGCTCTGTTTGGGAGTACGTGAAGGAGTTTTCTTCTTTGCTGTTGGACATCAAGAACATGTCAGAAGAGGATAAACTCTTCAATTTTACAACCGATTTGCAGACGTGGGCTTAAGTCGAGTTAAGAAGGCAAGGTGTGAAGGACTTGCCTGGAGCGATAGCTCCTGCTGATAGTCTTGTTGATTTCAAGACTAGTTTTTCGCCTTCGGAAGGGAAGAACAAGGAGAAAAAGCCCCATAAGGAGTACTCAAAGAAGGGCGAAAAGAAGTCATTTCCTTTGAAGAAGCCGAACTCAAAACCGACACCCAAAGTAAATGCACAACCCTCATCATCCTCAGAGGGGGGCCTCATCGAGCACGAGAGTGTCCAAAGAAGGAGAAGATTTACGCACGATTGCGAAAAAATAATCTTGAGACTCTCGATGAACCCATTACAGTTGTTGAATGCCATTCAACAAGCAAGGCCAAGCAAATCAGAGGGATTGCTCTACGTGGAGGCGATGGTGAACCAACATAAGGTCCTTGCTATAGTGGATTCGGGGCGACACACTCATTCGTGGCAGATCATATGGTGAGCAAGCTAGAGCTACACTTGCTGGAAATTCCAGTCGCATGAAGGCTGTGAATTCCGAGGCCAAGCAAATCCAAGGTATGTCATATAATGTTGTCATTAAGTTTGGATCTTAGGAAGGAAAGATCAACCTAATGACAGTTCCTCTAGATGATTTCGACATCATTGTAGGGAACGATTTTCTCTATTCGGGGAGTATTGTCTTAATGCCTTTTCTAAGGGGATTGTTCATCATGAACAAGTCCCATCCTTGCTTTGTACCTGCTGTTAGTGAGGCTACAGGGAAGGAAGGTGACAAACAGACCCATCTATCGGCGATTCAACTCAAAGATGGTCTGAGAAAAGGCCAGCCAACTTACTTGGCAACATTGGTGGAAATGAAGCCAGGAGTTGCGGTGGAGGTCCCTAATGTGGTACTTAGTGTACTGGAGGAGTTCGAAGATGTCATGCCTCTAGAGTTGCCAAGTCATCTACCACTATAGAGAACCGTTGATCATGCTATTGTGCTTGTACCAAGCTCATATCGAATGGCTCTTAAGGAGTTGGAGGAGCTGAGAAAGTAGTTGGAGGAGTTGTTGGATGTGGGGTTCATTCAGCCATCCAAGGCACCATTCGGAGCCCCAGTCCTATTTCAGAAGAAGCATGATGGGTCCCTTCGAATGTGCGTCGACTACAGGGCTTTGAACAAGCTCACAGTAAAGAACAAGTACCCAATTCCCTTTATGGCAGATCTGTTCGATCGTTTGTTCGGTGCCTCATACTTTACCAAGTTGGATTTGCGATCAGGGTACTACAAGTTCGTATTACTGCTGGAGATGAACTTAAAACGGCCATGGTGACGAGGTATGGTTCGTTTGAGTATCTTGTTATGCCTTTCGGTCTCACAAATGCCCCTGCCACATTTTGTCAGTTGATGAATGATGTATTGAGGGAATTTATTGATCGATTTGTAGTTGTTTATTTAGATAACATTGTTGTATATAGTCAGAACCTCCAAGATCATGTTGATCACTTGAGGAAAGTTCTGATTACTTTGCGAACTAACCAGCTGTTTGTAAAAAAGGAAAAGTGTGAGTTTGCAAGGAAAACCATCACTTTTCTTGGCCATATTGTAAGTCAGGGAAAGCTGTTGATAGATCTAGAGAAGATTCATGCAATTGTGGAGTGGCCCAACCCCAATAAAATCCCTGAACTTCGATCATTCCTTAGCTTGGCGAATTATTATCGACGGTTCGTAGAGGGCTACTTGAGGAAGGTGGCACCGTTAACAGATCTTTTGAAGAAAGATTGTGCATGGTCATGGACAGAGAAGTGCGACCAAACGATGGAGAGATTGAGGCAGGTCATTGCCTTTGAACCAGTGCTGACTTTACCTAACTTTGAACTTCCTTTCGAAGTCCATACCGACGCTTCAGATAGGGCTTTGGAGGCGGTGCTTGTCCAGGAGGAATACCCCAATGCCTTTGAGAGCAGGAAGTTGATGGATGTTGAACATCGATATCCAGCTCATGAGAAGGAGATGTCTGATGTGGTGCATGCCCTCAAAATTTGGAGGCACTACTTGCTTGGGATGAGTTTCATTGTACGCACAGATAATGCGGCAATCACCTACTTCATGACCCAGAATAAACTCTCCCAAAAGCAAGCAAGGTGGCTGGACTTCATGAAGGAGTATGATGTCTAGTTCGAACGTAAGCCTGAAAGGCTTAATTCAGTCCCCAATGCCATCAGTTGGAAGGTGGTAGCTAAGGTGGTCTCGACAATTACAGTGCTGGAAAGCCAATTCTTGCCTCGAATTAAAGAAGAGACGGGCAAGGATCTAGTTTGCGTGAAACTGGTGAAGCTAGTAGCTGAAGGTGTTACTCGAAAATTCTGGTGTGAAGATGGGGTCCTTTATGCTAAAGGAGGACGCCCATATGTTCCTAGCATAGGCGGATTGAGGCGAGAACTCTTGAAGGAAACTCATGATGCTCGGTGGGCAGGACATCTAGGCATGGAGCGTACCTATGCCCTCCTGTCATGTTCGTTCTTTTGGCCAAAGATGGAGGTGGACGTGGATCTGTATGTGCGAACTTGTCTTGTGTGCCAGCAAGACAAAACATAGAGGAGGACGGCAGCAGCAGGCTTGTTGGAGCCTCTACCAGTACTGGACAGACCCTTCAGAAACATTTCCATGGATTTCATCACTGGTTTTCCCAAGACGCAGGGGATGACTAGCGTTATGGTGGTAGTGGATCGATTCTCAAAGTATGCTACATTCATTGCTGCACCAAAGAATTGTGATGCATACATGTTTGCAGAGTTGTTTTTGAAACATGTGGCAAAATATTGGGGGATTCCGGAGGACATCATAAGTGATCGTGATACAAGGTTTACATGGCAGTTTTGGACTGCCCTCTTTAACTTGCTGAGCTCGGAGTTGAAGTTCTCGACATCCAACCATCCTCAAACGGATGGGCAAACGGAAAGGATCAATGCCTTGTTGGAGGACTACCTCAGACACTATGTGAATGCAAGTTAGTCCAACTGGGTGGACCTGCTTGATTTTGCCCAATTTTGCTACAATCTCCATAGAAGTTCTGCTATTAAGATGAGTCCCTTCGAGGTGGCGACGGGACAACAGCCAGCTACCCCACATAAGGTAGCAAAATTAAAGTCGACGAGATCATGCCCAGCGGCTTATCGTTTTGCGAGGAGCAAGCAGGAATTGTGGGAGGCAGCTCAAGACAGCTTGGCTAAAGCTGTTTGGCGGATGAAGAAGTATGCTGACCAGAACAGGAGGCCCTTGAAGTTCCAAGAAGGAGACTTGGTCTTATTGAAGCTTACTCCTCAAATTCTGAAGAAGTTCAACAAGAAGGAGACACAAGGGCCTGGTTCAGCGATATGAGGGACCATTTGAGGTGGTCAAGCGAGTTAGAATGATAGCTTACATGCTCAAGCTCTAGAAAGGTTAAAGGTACACCCTACATTTCATGTCAGTTACCTTAAACATTTCCATTCAGATCAGGCGGATCCGGGGCGGAGTGCAGCCAGACGAGCTCCACCCTTAGTACGAAAGGAATTTGCAGGGGAGATCGAGCAGATTCTAAACCACGAGGTGCATGGTCAGAGTAAGAAAAATAGGCGAGTTTTCTACTTTAGCAAGTGGGTTGATATGAAGGAACCTACTTGGGAGCAGGACACTATCCTATGACAGTTTGAGAAGGAGATAACAAACTACCAGAAACGACAGGAATCGAGTAGTTTGATGAGGGCATAGAACATTTCGGTCGGGGGAGGTTTGTTACCACCCCAATAGCTGGATCGGAGTATGCTGGGCTGGGCAGCAGGATAACTCAGTAAATAACCGAATCTCGGTGGACTCGGAAGGCTTCGGGGGACTCAGGTGATGGATTGGGGTTCAGTGCACGGCAGTTACCTAAGTGGGTACGACACGTACCTAAGTGCGCACGACGCGTACCTGAATAGGCACGGCACGTACCTAAGTGGGCACGACGCGTACCTAAGCGGGCACAGTGTGGCACGACGCGTACCTAAGCGAGCACGGGCGCGCGTACGTAAGTGCGCACGGGTGCATACTTTAGCGGGCACGGTCGCACGTACATTAGCGGGTACGGTGCCTACCTTAACGGGCACGACGCACGTACCTTAGCGGGCACGGTGCATACTTTAACGGGCACAGTGCGCATACCTTAGCGGGCAAAGCACTTACCTAAGTTGGCACAGCACGTACCTAAGTGAGCACGTGCGCGGGCAAGGCGCTTTCCCTGACGCGAGCACAACGATAACTTGGCGCGAGCACAACGACGACTTGGCACGTACCTTAGCGAAAGCTTGGCACATACCTTGGCACGAGCAAGGTCACGCCTTGACATGAGCAATGCAAGATCTTGGCAGGAGCACAGTTAACTTTCCTTGACTCTGGCATTGACCAAGTCAAAGTATGATTGGTCTTACTTTTGGATGTTCCCTATTAGAGGGCCAAGAACGGCTTAACATCTACTATAGGAAGGGGACCTCTCCTAGGGGTGGTATGGGCAGAAAGGCAAGGGTGACCCTAGAGAAGGCTTTGGGCGTGCATGCCAAGGCTTTGCCCAAAGACCATCATGTAACCACCTCCATACCGGTAGGACCCGGACTTAGCCAGGCTCCGGCACGCACCTAAGGGTGCCTAGGCTCACTAGGCACTACTAAGCACGACCCTGAAATCAAGGAGCGTCCCTAGGCTTGGATGGGCCAAGTCAAGCATGACAGTTCCTAGGCGGTTATGCAACCACCTTGGTCATGGCTCAGAGCATGACCAAGGCACGTCCAAGCAAGTCCCTAGCACATGGAAGATGTGCCCATTGACTCGATGGTCGTAGCAGTTACGAGGCCAGGTGGCAGCAAAGGAGGCAAGCAGTTAGGCAACTGCTTGGCTACATGGGAATGTGGTGTGGTTTACTTAGTCTTTGATGCTTGTAAACTAGGACATGTGTCCATTCGGTTATGTAACCACTTTAGGTTATTTTCTATAAAGACAACCCCTTATGCTTGGGGAATCATAAGGTGGTAGAGTTGTAACCCATCAATCAAAGATCAGTAAAGCTCCCTTTTGTGCCTATTGTTGCTTGTTAGTGTGAATTTTATTGGAGTGCTGAACTAAGGTGGCCCTTAGGCACTACAGAGTGACATTAAGTGAGAAAATTTTCCTTAGGGTAAACCCTCTCATTAATGACCCCGTGACACCTAGCTATATAAGCCTAGTTATAAGAGGCTTGCCTTGCCTCAAGTTGTTCCAACTTAACCAACAAGTGAAGAGGGTGGAGAGAATCCTAGCTAGAGATGGTGGGTTGATGGGGGTGGAGGGGAGACAATGCAACACATAACCCAACAAGGTAACCACACTTCTCTCTCTCTACATCTCTTGTTTTTTGATATTTGGGGCTTTGGTGGCCAATAACAGTGGTCTTGAAGCGCAACTACTAAATAATGGTGCTTGTGTTTCAAGGACCCAAATGGGTTGGAAAACTCTTTTTTGTGGAGATGTAAACAATTTTGGTGATGTTTGGAAAAAAGGGAGGCGACGACTGATTTGTTCTAGGAGGACAACCCCAAAGGGGGCGGCGGTGCCACCGCTGCTACCGTCGGTTGAAAATGGGGGTGCCACTAGGTTGCCCTCATCCCCCCTAAAATGAAAGGGGGTAGCTGTAACAACCCCAAATTTTTAACTGACTTGCGTTACATTTGTCAGGATTGTGACCCGGCTACGTGAATATTGGACAGTATTTCGAACTTTGGGAGTCGACACCAAAGTGATTTTATGATTCTTTGATTGTGTGTATTAGTATTTTAGTATTTTACGAGTCTCGCGCCGTTCGGGCTATTTTAAATTGAGTGAGGCTACGCCTATGTAAACGGGGGAGTAAAACATACAAATAATTAATTTTCTAATAAATGTAATTAATTAGTGTTGAGATATGGCGAGAAAACGGGTTGGCGAAACAATTTACGGAGAAATACTGACCGAGGTAATGCAAAAAAAAAAAAATTCATGTGGGAGTTGGTTAATTACACAACATACGGGCTATGGAATTGGAATTGTTAAAGTGACATAGCCCAATGGTGAGGAGCCATGAGATTGACCTTGAGATGCGTGTGTGTTGAGATGGAGGGCCATGCAAGTGACAACGCACACCTACTTTAAGGTGTAATAAAGAAAAAAATAATAAAAAGACCAATAAGGGAAATTGTTTAAAATTGTGTAGGAAGTAAGTTGGGGGTAAAAAGGTCATTTGACATATGTTACACGTATATAAAAAAACGTGGTGAAAAAAAAAAGCCTACTATTCATCTTCTTCTTCTTTACACACGCCACCGCCCCCTCCTTCTCTTCCATCTCGGCCTCTCCACACCACTCTCGCCATCCTTCTCGGTCTCTCCTCTCCCTCCTCTCTAAAAACTCTCGGACCCTCCTCTCTCACTCGAGCTCTCGGCTTTTCATCTCCACTCTATCTCTCTCACTCTTGGCTTCACGGTTCGAGTCACCCTCCTCCTGGGATCACCATCACCGCCACTCTCCTTCTCACGGAGTCGACGAGTCGAAGGTAAACCTCTTCCTTACTCTCTTTCTCTCGCTCGTTTTTTTTTCTCTTGTACACTCTCCATCGCGGTTTCTCTCTTCTTCCCTCTCTCGGCCGGTGCTCTGCCCTCTTCGTCGTCGGGTTGTCGTGGCTGGTGGCGTTGCCCGGTCACGGTTGGCCATAGGTGGAGCAGACTTGGCGAGGACCGTGATGGGGTGTGGGTAGATAATGGTGTGGTGTTGGTGTGATGAATGTGCGTGTGTGGTGACTGGTGGGGTGCGTGATGATGGAATGGGGTGGACAACCAACTGGTGGCGTGGGTGTGTGTGTATGACTGGTCGGGTGCGTACTGGTGTATGGTTGTGTGTGTACATAGTAAAAATGTGTATATGTGTATGTATAGTGAAAATGTGTATATGTGTGTATACAGTGAAAAGATGTATATGTATGTACAACAGTGGGGTGCACACAAATATGGTGTTATGTGTACACCACCGCGGGGTGCGTGATAATATGTGGGTGTCCATAACAGTGAGGGTTTCAAGTATGAAGTGTATGTAAGTAGTTTTATTTTGAGTATGGAACATAGATACCTTGTGAATGTGTGTTCTTGGTGTGAATGTGTTGGTTCATTGGTATAGTGTATATGGGTTATGTCATTAAAAGAAAACCACCGTATTTGCATCATGAAACCACGAACTCAAGTGAAACCCTAACATAACCCAAGTTGAGGACATTCCACAACTGTTCGAGTTAATATCACCAATTATTGTAAACAAAACTTATAGGGAATACTCTAAGGTTAAAAACTAACTCTAAATCAACAATTGGGATTTAAACCTTTATCAGGTAGTCGAGAACTCGTGGGGAACACGTTAGAGTCTCGGAGTGATACCGGGTTGCGATTAGTCAGGTAAGTACATTTGCCACAAGCATTTGTACGTTTGTAAGCCAGTAAGAAAATGCCATGTGATTCATTATCATTTATTCAGTCTTGTTATGCTCTATTGTTGGTATTCCATTCTATTCTTTGTTGTGTGTTTCCCGGCGTAAGTGTTTTGTCTCGAAAGTACTAGGACCTGCACTAGAGGGGTAAAACGCGGGCACTCGTGCGCACAAGTGTGTGACCACCCTTAGTGACCGTGTGACACCGAGTACTGGGTGGGGTGGGTTCGAGTCCTTCCCGTCATAGCTGTGCCTTCGCTTGTGTCGATGCCCGAGAAGACCTCGCGAGGTCTTCGCCGTTATGCTATGATTTAGACCACTTATGAGCCTCTTTTGATTCCTTGGAACACACTTGACTTTCGATTGACATCTATTAGTCTGTTTATCATGTATCTTGTCTATTTAATTTCCTGTCTTTTGATGACTGCATGATATTTAGACTACTTTACTTGTATTATCATGAATCACTGTTATCTTCTTCTGGCATTACATTCGATTTTCTTCAGTTGCTCACCGTCTAGTTTGTGACGGTGGGTGCAGATAGGGTGAAGAGCAGCAAGGGCAAGGGGCCCTGCCTAGGTGATCTACTGTGAGGATTAGCAGCGACATCAGAGAGACTCTATAGTAGGTGTTTATAATTTTTGCTGATGTGTATATCGTTTTATACTTATATTGTTGGGATCATTGAACTTGGTATTTCTTTTGTGAGATTGGTATCATGTATATATGCATATCAAATTGTACATGAATACCCGGGGTTTTCCACACTTATAGAATTCCTAATTTCCTTTTGATTGAGTTATTTCCCCTTGTTATTTATTGTTTAGTCTTCCGCTGTGTATTATTGCAATAACTCTTTCATAAATTACTAAATTGATTAACTAGGAGGCTGACTAGGCTCGTCAGGTTGCCGAGTGATGACTCGGGGCTTGTACGGGTCTAGGCCGGGCGTACCCAATTGCACGGGGAAATTGGAGCCGTCACAGTTGGTATTAGAGCCTAGGCTTGAGGAGCCTAGGGATGAGCTGTAGGTTATTCTTTAACCTGATACCAACGTCACAGTTGGTATCAGAGCTTAACGTTATAACGACCTGACTCTTGATTTAAAACACAATCCATTGAACCAGCGGAAGTTAGGAATGGTTGAACTTAGATAGGGGAGTTGGGGATGAGTCGGATTTAACTTTGTACATATTATGATTGTTATGTGTACTATATGGTACGTGGTAGCTATGTATTGATCCGAAGTATCGTTCTCTTGGTTCAGACAGCGATGGCGGATCAGGCAGGTCCGAGCGATGACAGCGGGACGACTGATTCTCGATTTGTTACTTCGGAGGAGTTTCGCGCTTGGACACAGAGATTTGAGGATCTAGTGCGGTCGCTGACGACACCCGCACCGACTATCGCGACACCATCGACCTCGACCACACCTATTCCACCCGTTTCGACTACTCAGGGGACGGAGACTCCAGTAGCTACGGCTTCGACCTCCCCGATTCTGTTAGCGGTGATTCCCGAGGAGCGATTCTTTGCGACAGTACACGAGACCGGCGGAGACACCTCCATTACGAGATGGAGATAGTACGAGCGACGGAGACACTGACTACGCCGATTGCTGCTACAGAGACTACTCCAGTCACTACTCTGGTCACTACTCCGGAGAAGAGCCCTAGGGCCACTGCTGAGGTGAGGCAGTGGAGAGAATTCAAGCGGCACGATTCAGTCAAGTTCTTTGGTGGTACAGACGTAGCAGAGGCAGAGCTTTTCCTGAAGAATCACGAGAAGATTCATACTATCATCGCGACCGAGGATCACATAGGAGCGATGATTTCCTCATCCATGCTTCAGGGGGAGGCAGATGATTGGTGGACTACCATTGTCACTACCCGAGGCATTCCGAGAGATTGGATCGACTTCAAGACTCAATTCAACCAGAAGTACTTCCAGCCGACTGTTCTTTGGGCGAAGAGGAACGAGTTCATGGCACTGAGGCAGAGCACCGATGAGTCAGTGATGGATTATATGGGCAGGTTTATTTCACTATTACCTTATGCTGGAGGATCCGCAGATACTGAGGCTGATCGAATCTACTATTTTACCGAGGGTCTACTACCGTAGTCGGAGGATTCATTGTCACTACGCGGCGGAGAGCTTGCGAGAGAAGCATACGAGCGCGGTTTAGCGAGGAGAGTTACTTGCTCACGCATCCGGATGAGGTTAGGGCGAACAAAGCGAGACCGATCGAATAGTCACTATCGAGGGGACAAGAAGAAGAAGAGAGAGCGAGATGGGGTAATCGTGAGCATCGGGCGCGAGTGTAAGATCTCGTTGCACACGAGACCACACGTTTGGTACAGCCGTTCCACCGTCTTGAGAGCTTTGCACGTCGTCCACCGCACTAATCGACATGACCAGCGATCGCGAGAGGTGCGACATCGAGAGCGGGGATGCGACCGAGGAGATAGAAAGAGAGAGCACCCGAGGGTCTAGTTAGACCCAGACTCATGGTTCTGCACAAGGACGAGGCCATAGTCAGACTCAGAGATCGCAGGATACCCGTACGTGTTATAGATGCGGACAGGTCGGCCACCTTCAGAGGGAGTGCCCTCAGCCAGCAAGAGCACCGTCGCAGCATCACCAGTACCAGAGGGAGCGTGTTCAGGCTGCTGTTGAGCCAGACCAGGGGGCGTCCAGACATAGTATTGAAGGTATGATTTTCCTTTGTGGTACTTGCATGCATATCGTATTCGATTCAAGTTATGTCGATCCCTTGATTGTTGTGCGCTTGGTAGACATGTTAGGGTTGTAAACTCGTTAGACGTAGCAGACCTCAATCCTAGTCACCGTGGTCAGGATGAGATATACCCGAATGTGCATAGCCGTGACATTTTGGTAGTGTTAGGGGGCTACAAGTCGCCAGTGGACATGCGAGTACTAGAGTCGTTAGAGTTCGAAGCCTTGGTTGGTGCGAACTAGATATAAACATTACGTGCGTTGATTGGTTGATACGAGAAGACGAATAGGAGATCTTTGTGAGTTTCATACATGCTGGAGCGAGACAGAGACGTTGGCTTGAGTTCTTGAAGGAGTACGACTTCTTATTTGAGCACCATTCCGAGAAGACCAACGTTGTTGCTGATGCGTTGCGCTGCAAAGGATTGGATGCGGAGGTAGTCGTATGTCAAAGAACCTACGAGCGTGGTTTACGTGAGGCAGCCGAGTTGATGAGTTCAGCAGACGTGCCGACGACTACCATGACCTAGATACGTAGTCAAACGATGTTACAGACCTTCTCATTTGGCATTGTGCGCGAGGGACAGCAAGACGATGCGTCATACCAGCGGTGCAGTGAGATGGTGGATAGTTCAGATTGCCCAGACAAGAGTCGGTCGACAGACTCATGCTAGAGGTATCGCAGGCCACTGGGGTTTCCATTGGTGGCTGATTTGTGTGACGAGGTACTTCAGGAGATTCACCGTTTCAGTTTTGTTGTGTATTCGGGTTGACCTAAGATGTGCGCCGATATGCGACATTCTTTTGGTGGCCAGGGATGATTTCCGAGGTGTCGGAATTGTTTGAGCGTGTGACGTGCCAGCGCGTAGAGGCTGGGCATTGACGACCTGGAGGACTACTACAGCCCCACCCATTTTCTTGATGGAATTGGGTGCATATGGATATGGATTTCGTTAGTGGTTGCCCTGATCTCCTCGTGGTCACTATAGCATCTGGGTAGTTGTGGATAGTTTTGTTAGAGATTTAAGAGTGCCCAGGAGTGGCAGAAGAAATACTTGACGAGTATCACGATGAGCTTCAGTATGATTCAGGGAGACTATAAATATCTGAAGGTCTCTCCATTGAAGGGTCACGAACGGTTCGGAGTCAAGAAATGACTCACTCTGAGTTTTTACCGGTCTCGTTAGGAGTTGCGAAGAGTCGTTAATCCAGTTTACTTATTAGATTAATTTCGGGGACGAAATTCTAATAAGTGGGGGAGACTGTAACAACCCCAAATTTTTAACTGACTTGCGTTACATTTGTCAGGATTGTGACCCGGCTACGTGAATACTGGACAGTATTTCGAACTTTGGGAGTCAACACTAAAGTGATTTTATGATTCTTTGATTATGTGTATTAGTATTTTAGTATTTTACGAGTCTCGCGCCGTTTGGGCGATTTTAAATTGAGTGAGGCTACGCCTATGCAAACGGGGGAGTAAAACATACAAATAATTAATTTTCTAGTAAATGTAATTAATTAGTGTTGAGATGTGGCGAGAAAACGGGCTGGCGAGACAATTTACGGAGAAATATTGACCAAGGAAATGCAAAAAAAAAATTCATGTGGGAGTTGGTTAATTACACAACATATGGGCTATGGGATTGGAATTGTTAAAGTGACACAGCCCAATGGTGAGGAGCCATGAGATTGACCTCGAGATGCGTGTGTGTTGAGATGGAGGGTCATGCAAGTGACAACGCACACCTACTTTAAGGTGTAATAAAGAAAAAAAATAATTAAAAGACCAATAAGGCAATTGTTTAAAATTGTGTAGGTAGTAAGTTGGGGGTAAAAAGGTCATTTGACATATGTTACACACATATAAAAAATCGTGGTGAAAAAAAAAACCATACTATTCATCTTCTTCTTCTTTACACACGCCGCCGCCCCCTCCTTCTCTTCCATCTCGGCCTTTCCTCCACACCACTCTCGGCATCCCTCTCGGTCTCTCCTCTCCCTCCTTTCTAAAAACTCTCGGACTCTCCTCTCTCACTCGAGCTCTCGGCTTCTCATCTCCACTCTATCTCTCTCACTCTTGGCTTCATCTCTCTCACGGTTCGAGTCACCCTCCTCCTGGGATCACCATCACCGCCACTCTCCTCCTCACGGAGTCAACGAGTCGAAGGTAAACCTCTCCCTTACTCTCTTTCTCTCTCTCGTTTTTTTTTTCTCTTGTACACTCTCCATCGCGGTTTCTCTCTTCCTCCCTCTCTCGATCGGTGCTCTGCCCTCTTTGTCGTCGGGTTGTCGTGGCTGGTGGCGTTGCCCGGTCATGGCTGGCCATAGGTGGAGCAGACTTGGCGAGGACCGTGATGGGGTGTGGGTAGATAAGCGTGTGGTGTTGGTGTAATGAATGTGCGTGTGTGGTGACTGGTGGGGTGCGTGATGATGGAATGGGGTGGACAGCCAATTGGTGGCGTGGGTGTGTGTGTATGACTGGTGGGGTGCGTACTGGTGTATGGTTGTGTGTACATAGTAAAAATGTGTATATGTGTATGTATAGTGAAAATGTGTATATGTGTGTGTACAGTGAAAAGATGTATATGTATGTACAACAGTGGGGTGCACACAAATAGGGTGTTGTGTGCACACCACCGCGGGGTGCGTGATAATATGTGGGTGTCCATAACAATGAGGGTTTCAAGTATGAAATGTATGTAAGTAGTTTTATTTTGAGTATGGAACATAGATACCTTGTGAATGTGTATGTTCTTGGTGTGAATGTGTTGGTTCATTGGTATAGTGTATATGGGTTATGTCATTAAAAGAAAACCACCGTATTTGCGTCATGAAACCACGAACTCAAGCGAAACCCTAACACAACCCAAGTTGTGGACATTCCACAACTGTTTGAGTTAATCTCACCAATTATTGTAAACAAAACTTATAAGGAATACTCTAAGATTAAAAACTAACTCTAAATCAATAATTGGGATTTAAACCTTTATCAGGTAGTCGAGAACTCGCGGGGAACGTGTTAGAGTCTTGGAGTGATACTAGGTTGCGATTAGTCAGGTAAGTACATTTGCCACAAGCATTTGTATGTTTGTAAGCCAGTAAGAAAATGCCATGTGATTCATTATCATTTATTCAGTCTTGTTATGCTCTATTGTTGGTATTCCATTCCATTCTTTGTTGTGTAATTCTCGGCGTAAGTGTTTCGTCTCGAAAGTACTAGGACCTGCACTAGAGGGATAAAACGCGGGCACTCGTGCGCACGAGTGTGTGACCACCCTTAGTGACCGTGTGACACCGAGTACTGGGTGGGGTGGGTTCGAGTCCCTCCCGTCATAGCTGTGCCTTCGCTTGTGTCAATGCCCGGGAAGACCTCGCGAAGTCTTCGCCGTTATGCTACGATTTAGACCACTTATGAGCCTCTTTTGATTCCTTGGAACACACTTGACTTTCGATTGATATCTATTAGTCTGTTTATCATGCATCTTGTCTATTTAATTTCCTGTCTTTTTATTACTGCATGATATTTAAACTACTTTACTTGTATTATCATGAATCACTGTTATCTTCTTCTGGCATTACATTCGATTTTCTTCAGTTGCTCACCGTCTAGTTTGTGACGATGGGTGCAGATAGGGTGGAGAGCAGCAAGGGCAAGGGGCCCTGCCTAGGTGATCTACTATGAAGATTAGCAACGACATCAGAGAGACTCTATAGTAAGTGTTTATAATTTTTGCTGATGTGTATATCGTTTTATACTTATATTGTTGGGATTATTGAACTTGGTATTTCTTTTGTGAGATTGGTATTATGTATATATGCATATCGAATTGTACATGAATACCCGGGGATTTCCACACTTATAGAATTCCTAATTTCCCTTTGATTGAGTTATTTCCCCTTGTTATTTATTGTTTAGTCTTCTGTTGTGTATTATTGCAATAACTCTTTCATAAATTACTAAATTGATTAAATAGGAGGCTGACTAGGCTCGTCAGGTTGCCGAGTGATGACTCGGGGCTTGTACGGGGCGTACCCAATTGCACGGGGAAATTGGGGCCGTCACAGTAGCACCCCCAACACCACTACGCCTCGGACAAAGTTAATACACAAAAGAAATAACAACAACAAAATACCATGCCAATATGATCAAATAACCAACCAAACAAGCAAATACGGTCAAATAACTAACCAAACAAGCAAATACGGTCAAATAACCAACCATGCAAATACGGTCAAATAACCAACCAACCATGCAAATACGGTCAAATAACCGACCATCTAATACGAAACTTAAGATTTAAAGGTCAAGTTTAACTCGGATAAATCAATGGTATGAGACATTAGTTCAAAGTTGACTTAACATGCACAAATAACTAATCTTAGGATGATATGTGATAAAAGAAATTTGACAAAAGACTTACTATGATGATTATTTGCTTCTTTGTATATATAAATATATCGTTAGGTATATGGATAATTGTCTTCCTCTACTAGTCTGATTGTCTCTTATGGTTTTCATGAGCGCATGGAGAACTTGAGTTCCAAGAGACAGTAAGGCGGATGATAACGAACGGCGCAAGGAAATCAAGGTAAATTCTTATGGAGATTTTGCACGCGTTTCAAGAATGTCTGCAATGTTTACTACAAGGAATTATGGAGAATGAATAAGCTTTGATTGGAATTTACATGATGTGATGCGCCTATATCTATTGGAAGTATGGCAAATAAAAGCTTAAACAATAATAATGAAACTTGATAGGGCAATGGGTCAACACGCTACGCACATAAATGGAAGTAGTGACATGGTCACACTTCAAGAAGTAACTTTAACACTTGAAACTCTGTTATAACGTTTAAGAATATATGATACCTTGTTTAAAAAAAACTTATTGATCCTAACAAGAATGCCAATAAATCTTGTCCTTGAACAATAAAAACTAAGCTGGTTTGGCTAGGAAGCTAAACTTGAAACCTTAAACAAGATAGGAAAGACACATGTACTTTTAAATGTCTAACTCTTGATTTAGAGTTATGAAGTATCGATTTTTATGTCAAGACCATTACTATGAATTTGGTTTCTGCTGTTACTTCTAATTTATTTTCCCTTAGCTAGCAATTCTTTTTCGATGATGGGACTATGAATTTAGTGGTGTTTTGAGTTGATGCATACCGCATTTTGATGAAACTTTGGAAGAACTTTACTTGTTTTTAGAAAAGTTTGAAAGCATAAACAAGTATGAAAGGAAACTATTTACTTTCCTTGGTGTTTTGAAAATAAATTGAATAAACTTCTATGTAATTCATAAATTTTTCATCATAATTTTTGTTTGGGCCTGTACAAAGTGAGTTTTACTCTTGTTCATCAATTATGGTGGAGAGTTCCTTGAATGATTGAGTCTAGGACAGTTTGAACCTAGTTCGGGTTGCATGAAAAAGTTTTACTGAATTTAAAAGTTTTTGACTTAGGCCTTGTTTGGTTAGAGGTAGAGTTATATCCTAAGAGATAACTTACAGAGAGTTGGAAATTAATCTTTTTTGGTTGCCTAACTTCCCTGCAAGTTATCTCCTAACTTACACCTTAGAGTGAGAGATATCTCCCCCTAGGAAATTATCTCTCAGGAGTTATGGACACAATTACCCCTCAATAATGTTTACCCTTTTATTATTCATCTCTCTCTCTCTCTCTTGTTTGAAGATTATTTATGTCAATTCATATTTTTTATTGTTAAAAAGTTTTCAACTTCCCTGCAAATTTAAATTTAAACCAAACATGAAAATATGAACTCCAAGTAGTTAACTCCAAACTAACACTGTAAGTTGGCAAAAACAAACCAAACTAGGCCTTAATGAAAGTGTAAAGTGTCAATTTGAACCTAAGTTACCATTTTTATGGGTGGAAATACAAACTTTCATGTTGTCATGATTTACTCCTTAAATTGTATTGAACAAATTGTTTTGAAAAGGGTTTTTGTAGATGCTCGAAATGCGAGGAAGGGTTTCTAATTTTTTTTCATGAACATAAGCTTAACTCGACTTTGAAATAGGGTTTTGATGAAGATTCAGATTTGACTTCTAGATGATTGAATCACGTTTCTAAAGTTTTGATTGACCTTGTGTAAAAGAAAGTTAAATCTAAACCAATTATCAATGGGTTGAATACTTGAATATCGAAATCCAGGATCCTAAACTGAGGGCCAACTGGAAACATAAGTACATGGCGTATTTGTTAGCGAATGAGAAGTTAAAGAAAACTTCGAAACAACTCAATGAGAAAGCCTAGTGAGTACAACTAAAATGGTGTACACTTTGGTTAGTGTCGCGCTAGTAAACGTAAGGATGGGCGAGTTACTAAAATTGGGGATCCCATGTCAAGGACTATATGTGGTGAGATTGCCACGCGTGAGGATCGCAGTGCTAATTAGAAATTTGTAAATGTTGAAAAGACGAAGGATCTGAGGTTAAAATAATACAAATCAAATGCAACCGACAGGTCCAACACAAAGATAAATTGTTTTAACTGAATTAGAAGTGAGACGACTCATTAAAATTTGGGATACCAAAAACTTGATGAATTGGTTTTGAAATGAATGAGGTGTACGTGACGACGGTACCATAACTGAGGTGTACGTGACAACAATATCAAATGCAACCGATAGGTCCGATGTTATATGAGTTTTGTATAACTTGAAGGGCGCACATCACTATTAATGATATCATAATGAACCCAATGATCGATGAATCATTAAAATTGGGGATACCCAACTAAAAGAATATCTTTTGTATGGTTGTACGGTATTGGACACGTGAACTGATGACTATTGAGTCAAAGTGGAGCCTAACTTGATTGGTAGGAGACAGTTACAGGAAAATAACATCGAGAAATAAATAATGTAACTAGTGCCACCTAACTTAAGCCAATGATGATTGAATCTTTAAAATTGGGATCCTAGATAGGATGGACCCATGGATAAACAAATGAATACCCACATCGAGGGCAATTTAGTAATATATCATTTATTTGTGTTTGGTGTGTATTAATTGCGTGTATTATATACTAATAACTCTAGTGGGTGAGAATTAGACTCAAGTTAAGGGCACTAACTAAATTAAGTATGGATTGGGCTTAAACATCCTTAGGGGTAAATTGGTAAATTGAGTAGTGTCATAGGAAAACCCTACCCTAATAGCCACCTATATTAACAAGGGTAGTGGCTAAATAGATCTCATTATTTGCTCAGTGGTCCCCAGTTTTAAATTTTTTTGCCCCTAGTAAAATGACATTTTTGCCCTTGTATTTAAAAGGGTTTCTATACCCCACGCTGCACGAACAAAACTCCCACCCTCTCCAAATTGCCTCCCCACCACCGACCTTTGAATGACCAAATAAGGATGAAACCACCCAAAATAGACTATAAATTCGTTCTCTAGTCATTTCTTTTTCGTTTGGTGATTTTTTGGGTAATTTGGTGGTTATTTGATTGTTTTAGGTTTATGGCATTTTTTTAAAAATTTTTAGGACTTCGAGTTTGGTGTTGATTCGCGCATTATAGGGGATAAATGTTGAGTGAATCACCACAACAAAGTAAACACGAGTAGTACGAGATAACTTTTGGTGGTTTTCATGACTTTTTCCCCGTGGTGTGCAGATACACAGTGGCAAGATGTACAACATTCGTCTCGGCCCTGTGTGTCCGACAATGTATATTACATAGCGGTTAGTTGAGTCTGAGACATGTATTAGGCTTACGTCATATGTTGGCGAGAACCATAGTGCTCATGTTGGCTTTGTGTGATCGAGAAGCACTTCTAAGTTTCAGTCCTGCTGCACCGAGATGCTGCCCGTTCCCCCATTGAATTGCTCTTTGTACCACACCCTAATAGATACCACTCAAACCCACTCAAGTGTTTCTGTCGAGCATCTTCGATATATACTCATGATTTAGCATTCTAGGTGTCGATATGGTAGTCATACCCTACCTAATTGTTGTGCGTACCCCAGGATATTCTACTTATTCTATACAAAAGTATCAGAGGAACAAAACCACAAGTTTTGTTAATGTGGCGGCTGCACATGACCGATAGGCATTCAGAAGTCTCGGTTTGGATGGATCAAAAGTGGAAGTTACAACTTACAATCATTGAAATTGAAAAGAAAATTGAAATACCTAGATGAATTGAGCACCAAAAGTTGAAGTTACAATTATTGAAATCTAGGGTTCCAATGGTTTCTTGAGTCGCGGATAAAAGAACAATGAAGTTTTGTCGCTTAGATCTTCCCAAACATGCCGCCCAAATCTTCCCAATATTATTGTTAGCGAAATCTTCTCCCAGTCTTCTTTTTTTTTACCGCAATTGAGAGTTTCAAGTTGTCCTCTTTTGCTCTTTTCCATCACTTATCTTTCTTTCTTCATGTGAATGTTTTTTGTAGTTTTCAATGTTGATTCTTTGTTGTTGTAGAGGAGATGTGTTGACAATTTCAGGAAGTTCTATCTAGCTAGACGCCCGTTCTCTTCCTATGGACGCCTGTTTTACGCGTTTTCATCCCGATGTTATCGGACACCACGTTGGGGTTTTGGTGTTATGGAATTTTTGGTGAGTTTGATTGATGGTTTTTTGATTGATGGTTTTAGTGATGTTGGGATGAATCTAAGTGTTGGTTTGAGAATTGGATTTTTATTGAATTTTGGTGAATTTTTGTGGTGAATTTCGTATCAGGGATTTTTGAATTTGTTTGATACGAAGTAATGATGGTTTTGGGTTTGTATCGACGTCTCTATGAGTTGGGATAGGCTCGAAATGCGGCGACATGAGACGGGGTTTTGAAAAACCCCGGTGTCATGTTCTGGAATGGATGTCACGAGGGACGTCGTGGAGCCCAAATCCCCACGGCGTTGGTCACGGCGCCTAGGGCAGAGGCCTTGTGAAATGCCACGCTTTAAGTGACACCGTGGAGAGTTGTTCTCCATGACGCTACTCACGGCGTCTGGGGCAGATGGCAGCCCCAGACTCATGCTTTATGTGACGCCGACAATCCTGAGACCCACGACGCCACTCAAGGCGTGACACTGTTCACAGGCCAATTTTTGAGGAATTTTCGAAAAACGATGGGGATCTCTCGGGTAACCAAATGGTCGAATACGACTCAATACCTAATAAATCAACCAAATTACACTAATGAGTAAAATTATAGAAAATTGGGTAATTGGAGGATAATTAACGGTACATTGAAATTTAATGACTATCAGGGGTTTTTAGTCATTGCCGGACAAATGAGGATTCATAAGAGGTGAGTCGAGACGTGTGAGTGCGTGTTTAGCTTCCTATACTGATAAGTAAACCAGTGGGAAATTTTACAGTTATTTCTTAAGCATTAATTTGTTTTATTATTGCTTTGAGTCAATTTTTGGCATTCTTTTCTGTTTGAGTTGTCCGAGGGCAAGTGTGTCAACTGTGATCCTTGGAAGGATGGTTATCTGAGGTAACATAACAGAGCCACGACCTCAGGATGCACTGCATTGGTTACTGATTTGTGTGGGGAGTGAGTTCTTAGCTGGATTACTAGGAAGTCTCACTTGCTTGCTGGATTTAGGGCTTGTTTGAATTTGAGGAAAATAATTTTACGGCAATTGAGAGTTTCAAGTTGTCCTCTTTTTCTCTTTTCCATCACTTATCTTTCCTTCTTCATGTGAATGTTTTTTGAAGTTTTCAATGTTGATTCTATGTTGTTGTAGAGGAGATCATGTGCTGGCAATTTCAGGAAGTTCTATCTAGCTGGGCGTAGACAAAAAGCTCACTTGGAACCATTGTCTAAGCACTTGTGTCATTAATAGCAATTTAAGTTAATCGATTGGGTTATTGCTACTAAAATAGTTTTCGAAGGAGAGATTGCGAACGATGATCCGCTGCATGTTGTGGAGATCGCTCCTATTGAGGTTGGTGCTTATATGGTGTGGATGCAAAGATTCTTATCGTTATGGTTTGCTATGAAGGTCTCAAGTCAATATGAGGACAATGCAGCAGGTTTTCGGGGAATCGATTATATTGCCCAAAGAGCATGTCTTATTTAGTACAACTTGAGAAAAGTATGTTCCTACCACTTGTTCCTTACTAAATTGAATTAGTACTGTCAATAAATTATTATTTGAGTAACCATTCATGCTTCAACATTTGGTGCAGGAAACTAGGACTATTGGTGATATGACAATTCGGGTGAGATGTATTTAAATATGTAAATGGTGTTTTAGAAAGTATTAAAAATTAAATTTTGACTCATTTTGTGTCTCTAAAATTGGTAATTTTGTGCTTGAAGACAGTGGGAAGGGCTTTTGACAAGACTAATGGATCCAAGTCATTGAAGATTCAAATGCCAAGTTTTATGTCTTTGTTTTGTTTTGTTTTGTTTAGATGTTGTAATCATTAAACTCATTTTAAGACTTAAAAAAATAGGTTCTATTTACTTGTATAATAAAATTGAGTGCAATGAAAGAGTTTGATCTATGTAGTCGAGTCTAACTAATTTTGGATTGAGGCTTTATTGTTATTGTATTGATCTCTATATCTTTAGTGACTAAGAATCAAATCTCTAAGTACATAATTTCATGTCATTCTCGATTGTACCCACATCTCCAATTTTTCAGATATTTTTTTACTGACATAGCATGTCTTTTCTTGTTATCTTTTTGCTCCGTGAAGTTTAGATCCTCATAATTAATTTGCTCTACTCGTGAACTATTTATCTTTTCCTTAAGATGACCCCTAGCCACCTCTTATTTGATTGCATTAGTCATTTTACCATAATTTGACTGAAGAACTAATGCAAGTTCATGGATACAACTTTGACCAACCCGGTAATTATCCTCTTTTCTTGTAGCTCTATCTAATTTGCCAAAAGTTTGTTTTGATATAGGAATTGTAGATTGAAATGTAGTTTGTTTTGATATAGGAATTGTAGCTCTATCTCTTTCTGAATGGTATTGTTGCAGGTGGATAATAATTGCAGTCTACTTTGTTATTTCGTAAGTATAAGTGTAGCAATTAGTTTTTGCATCATAAGCTTTTTTTTTCTTCTAAATGCTACGCATTGAGTAAAGTGAAATGCATTGTTCTGATTTTCTTCTCATGCTTGAAGCCTTGTTATTATTTTTCACGTCTTCTATTTCATTGATCATTGAAGAGATTTTTAATGGAAGGCGAAAGAAAATGAGAAATCATTTGCCTATGTTGTTGGATTAAGATTAAGGTTTATATATATTTGTATTGGGTCATTGAAATCTGTGCGAAATGAAGAAATGACTTTAGTTTCTCTTGGTTTTTATGTGTTCTGAGAGGGTTTTTTGATGCCCACTTGAAATTTTGGCCTAGGTTGAAAGCAGCTCAAAAGTGAGATTTCTAGGTTCTTTGAATGATTTCTTGAGGTACTCAAATGAGCTGATGAATTCTATTGTGTTTTTTTGTGTTCATGATAGTTTGTTCAATGCCAATTGAGTCAGATTTGAAATAAGCGATGTCAAAGCACAATGCAAGTTGTTTCTCTTCGCGGCTCCAACCTCATGGAGGACAGTTCTCCCTTATTCATTGTTCAACAGTTTCTTGCTCATTCTTGCTATTATTTTGGCTGAGGCTATTCGGACACAAGTAAGGCTATTCCGACACAATTACTTCATTATACCCCACTTTTTTTTTTATACAATGGTTAAAACTGCAAAAAATGAGAGGATTGAGGGGTGTTGGGGGTGCGGGTATTCTTATTTTTTGAGGTTGGGAAGGTAAACTTTGAAGTCGGGTACAAGAAGTAAAGGGGTACGTTTAGCAAAACGTGGGGTCCGAATAGCCGTGGCCTTATTTTTCAGTGTTGCGCCAAGTGAAAATGCATACGATTTACTATTATTTAAGACTTCGTTTTAAAAAAAAAAAAAGATTTAAAAAAATCTCTTATTTTGTATCGTATATTTATTAAGGTAATGGATGCAGTTGGTGAGAAATCATTGGCGATATATCCAGCTAAATTTTATAATGTATCTATTTTTACCAATTGGTCTAGAATGTGTGTTCGTGTGACTATGGCTCCTTGGAAATGGATGAATTTCAAATATTGAATTCAATACATAAAGTGCATTTTTCAAACTAATTTATTTAATTCTCACGATCACGATAAAATATAAATTATTTTTTAGGTTGTAATGTTGGTTCTTATTTTGTTATTTTATTTAATTATACTGATAAAGAGAAGGTAACAACTAACAACACCCTTTTCTTTTTTCTGCTTCCAAATCTTGTCGACCAGTTTATGAGCAATATGAGATTTCTCAAAAGTTTGAACTGTTTTATGAATGATATTTCCTTGAGATTTCTATTATGCAGGAGCTTCGTTGTGATAGATGATAGTGGGAAGGATTAGGCTCTTGTGCTTCAAAGATCTTTAAAATGGTTTGTTCCCTAGCCTTCAACTTGCTGAATTGGTGCTCTAATGCTTTTATGTATTCGGTTTCTACTAGTTGATTTCAAAACTCATTAAAGAGAGAGTACTTCAGTAGAATTGCATGGAATAGAGCAAGCAACAGCCCTGTATAAATACTAGAACTTCCATTTCGTACGCAGGTTCAAGATCGGTGAGATCAAAACCTCATGCTTGAAGATCGTGGAAGATTTTGCATAGGTATCTGGAAGATCTCACAGATGCATTAGATATCTTTGGCTATTTTTTTTTATTTCGGTAGAAACTTCTGGTTTTTTTTTTTTTTTTTTTTTTTGAGAAAAAAACTTATGGTTTTGGGGAATGAATAGTTATTGTTGTTTTTTAATATTTGTCCAATAATTTTGTATTGCATAATCATATTTGTATTAGATATTGATGCATATAATAATAAAGTTGTAAATTTCTTGTTCCAATACATTTAATTTTTTTACTTTTGTTTGGTTACTGTAGTCTAGAACATTAACATTTTTAAAATATTATAAAATCATTTTATAACGGTTTAAAACTGCTACAACCTCAGTTCCCGACTATCATCTTAAAGCCTCAAGATAAGATAACACACGTTTTCTTAGTAACTCAAAATTGCTATAAAAAGTCTTTAGTATAACCAATTCTAATTTTTTTTTTATTGGTAGGAATTGTAATCTTTGTTATTTATTTGACGTGGGATAACACCAAAAGCTTAACTATTCCTTTCAACTCCAACATAATAGATGGAGGCGCAAAGATGCGCAAGTTCATCAATAGTGGTTGAGCTCCCTAAAAAATTCCTAGCGGTTGGTATTTTAATAAATACCCAAAAACTCATTTCAACAATTAGATTCATGTCAAATCATCAAGAATAAAATTAAACCAAATAGCGGAAGTGTACCTGAATCATCAATAGTGGAAGAACACTGGATTAGTCTTCCAAATCAATATGTGGTCTCCTTTTAGTTTTCTGTCCAATGATGGGATATCAGAAAGAGTATGACGGTGCATCTGATTTGGGGACCATAACCCTATATTTATAATTAGGTCAACTAGGGTTACCCTAATGTTATTTCCAATTTTGCCCATCATAATATTAGAAATAACAATATCATCTCTACACACATATAAACCCACACTTTAATAAGATGCTTAAAGCCCAATACCGTATTTGACCGCTTTAATTGGGTTTTACTTTATATAATAGCCCTTAACACAATTATGAACACATAAACACATATGTTTAATTATTAAACCCAACAATCTTCCACTTGGGCTATGTGTGTAACTTTATAATTGTATGAAAACCTTATCGGTACTCAAAATTTTGCTATCATTACTGAATGCATCTCCAAACAATCTGATCCATCAATTATATCAATGTAGGACCAAAGCGGCTTTCGTTACATTTATCATATCAATGATCACAAACACTAATATAACCAAATGACATGGATCAAGCATGGATGTGTAGCATGGAAATTACATATAATCTGATCAAACATGTCTATTTCAAACTGGTCCAACCTTAAACTTTAGTGAGATCAATTTACCAATATATTATTAAGTTCAAATATATGAAAATCAAAATTTACTTTAACCTTAATTGTAAACTATAACCATAAACTTTAACCATAATTGAAATATGTATCTAAAAACCTTAACACAAAATGTCTAAAAGGAAAAGCATAAAACAAAATACAAACTCCCACTGAAACTATATATCCTGAAGGAAAATAACACTCATATGAGCAATGTGCTCATGATAGACCTTGGGTGGTAATCCTTTAGTAAGCGGATCCACAACCATGGAGTTTGTCCCAATATGATCTATAGACATTTGTCCACTCTGAACTCTTTCTTTCACAATTAGGAACTTGATGTCTATATGTTTAGACTTTGTCGAGCTCCTATTGTTGTTGGAATGTAGCACTGCTGATTTATTGTCACAGAATAACTTTAGTGGTCTATCTATGTTATCCACAATACGCAGCCCAGTGACAAAATTCCTTAGCCACATTCCATGATTGGATGCCTCATAACATGCTATAAACTCTGCTGCCATGGTGGAAGAAGCTATGAGTGTCTGCTTAGCACTCTTCCAAGAAATAGCTCCTCCAGCAAGCAGGTAGATATAGCCTTAAGTGGATCTTCGACTATCTTGACATCCAGCAAAATCAGAATCAGAATAACTAATGATCTCCAATTGATCTGATTTCCTATATGTGAGCATGTAATCCTTTGTTCTCTGTAAATACCTCATAACCCGTTTGACTGCTTTCCAATGATCCATTCCTGGGTTACTTAAATATCTCCTTAGCATCCCAACAATGTACACAATATCCGGACGCGTACAAACCAAAGCATACATAAGACTCCCTACAGCAGAAGCATAAGGGATCTTTTCAATTCTTTAGCCTCAATATCGTTCTTGGGACATTGATCAAGACTGAACTTATTTCCTTTAGAAATAGGGGCATCACTCGGTTTACAACCATGCATACCAAACCTCTTAAGTACCTTTTCGATATAGCTCTTTTGTGATAATCCAAGAACACCTTGAGAGCGATCTCGATGTATTTGTATTCCTAATACAAAATAGGCATTACCAAGATCTTTCATCTCAAAATTCTTTGATAGAAATTTCTTGGTTTCATGCAATAAGCCTATATCATTGGTGGCAAGCAGTATGTCATCGACATATAAAACCAGAAAAATATACTTACTCCCACTAAACTTATGATATACACAGTCCTCAACAATATTTATCTTAAAATCGAACGAGATAATTACTTGATAAAACTTGTAATACCATTGTCGAGACGCCTGTTTGAGTCCATAGATGGATTTCTTTAATTTGCATACCATATTCTTTGAATTTCCCGAAAAAAAGTTTTCTGGTTGCACCATATAAATCGTTTCATCAATCTCACCATTAAGAAACGCAGTCTTTACATCCATCTGATGTAACTCAAGATTAAAATGAGCTACCAATGCCATTATAGTCCTGAAAGAGTCTTTCAATGAAACCGGAGAGAAAGTTTTTTTATAGTCAATGCCTTCTTTCTGTGTAAAGCCCATTGCGACAAGACGTGCCTTGTACCTCTCAATGTTGCCATCTGAATCCTTCTTAGTTTTAAATATCCATTTACAACCAATGGGTTTCGCACCTTCAGGCAAGGGAACAAGGTCCCAGACGTCATTGTCACTCATGGACTTAATCTCTTCATTCATGGCATTTATCCACTTTTAAGAGTTAGAACTTTCCATGACTTAACGGAAGTTGATTGGATCATTTTCCATCACTCCAATGTCAACTTCATGTTCTTGAAGATATACGACGTATTCATCTGAAATCGTACTTCTTCTCTCTCTTGTGGATCTTCTGAATGGTGTAGGTTCTTGAGGTTGTAGAGTTTATTCTTGTGGAATGGTTTCTTGAATAGGAGGTTCAATGATATTATCTAAATCTGAATTTGCTTCTTGAATAATGTCAGGTATGATAGTCTGATTCTGATCATTATCAATAGCAATTGGAGGAATGTGAACATATTCCTCTTCAAAGACAAAATTCGTAACACTTTCTCCTCCCTCAAACTCAACATCCTTAAGGAACCGAGCATTTATAGTCTCAAAAATTGCCTTAGTCATGGGATCATAGAACTTGTAACCCCTAGACCTCTCAGAATATTCAATAAAATAACAACTAATGGTCTTTGAGTCCAATTTCTTTTCATTTGGCTTGTAAGGCCTTGCCTCAGCTGGACATCCCCAAATGTGCAGGTGCTTTATGCTTGGCTTATTGCCTATCCAAAGCTCATAAGTGGTCTTATTTGTTGCTTTTGTTAAAACTCTACTGAGTAAATAAACTGCGGTCTTTAATGCTTCTCCTCAGAGTGATTCTGGTAAGGTAGAATGACTAATCATATTCCTCACCATGTCTTTAAGCGTTCTATATCGTCTTTCAACAATACCATTCATGATAGGTGATCCTGGCACGGTGTACTGTGGAACGATACCGCATTCATCTAGGAATTTAGTAAATGGTCCTGGATGTTGTTCACCTGATCCATCATATTTGCCATAGTATTCACCACTGCGGTCAGATCGAATGACCTTTATCCTTTTGCCCAGTTGATTTTCAACTTCAGCCTTGTAACTTTTGAACATGTCCAATGACTGAGATTTTTCATGAATGAGATATAGGTAACCATATCGTGAATAATCGTCTATAAACGTTATAAATGACTGTTGAACATTCCAAGAAGGTGTAGGAAATGGTCCATAAATTTCTGTGTGTATAAGTTATAAGACTTCCAAATCCCTGTTGTCACCAAATCTCTTCATATTTGTTTGTTTCCCCTTTATATAATCAACACATAGATCATAATATGAAAAATCAAGGGGATCGAGAATACCCTCAGATACAAGTCTCTCAATTCTCTTTTTAGAGATATGACCTAATCTCTTATGCCATATAGATGTTGAATTCTCATTGGTTAATTTGCGTTTTAAATTTCTTGTATTAACATGCAAGGTTTCATTATAAGAGGCAATGTTGTCAAGCAAATATAGATTATCATAACCTAACAAATAGCCAGTACCAACCAATTTTGAATCATTAAAGAGACTAAACTTATTACCTCCAAATGAACAAGAATATCCATTTTTGTCCAAAGCATAAATAGAAACCAAATTCCGTCTAAATTACGGTACAACAAAAGTCTCATTTAAATCCAAATAAAATCCAGTTCTTAACAATAATCTAAACTTTCCTGTTGCCTCCACCTCAACTGATTTGCCATCACCAATATAGATGTATCTTTCACCATCACTAGGTTTTCGGCAACTCAGGCAATCCTGCATAGACACACTGATGTGAGTTGTTGCACCAGAATCTATCCACCATGTGTGTCTAGCAACTGAAGTCAAATTAACCTCAGAACAAACAAAATTAAGACGCCTACCTTTCTTTACACGTCAAGTGTGATAATTAGTACGATTCTTCTTCTTGTGACCTTTAGCTCCACGAAGTAACAACCATCCTTATTTTGTTCTTTTCTGCATATTGTTTCTTTTGTGGTGCTTTTCCCGCAGTTTCCTGATTTTTCTTTCTTTTCTTGATCCTTTTGTCCTTTGAAGTACTGGCTAAATGAGCACTTTCTATCTTATCTTGCTTCAACCTTTCCTCCTCTTGATCACAATGTGATATGAGCTCATTAAGGGACCAAGATTACTTTTGACAATTATAGCTCACCTTGAAATGATTAAACTGTGATGGAAGAGATATCAGAACTAAGTGCACCAATAAGTCCTCAGGTAACACCAGTTTGAGTGCCTTAAGTTTTGAAGCAAGATGAGACATTTCCATAATGTACTCCCTTATGTTTCCTTTCCCTTGGTATTTCATTGAGATAAGTTTTGCCAAGAGTGTACTAGTTTCAGCCTTTTCATTCTTGGAAAACATTTTATGAATATCCTCAAGGAAACCCTTAGTTGTACCAATCTCATCAGACATAGTATCCCGGATGCCTCTGGAATAGCACGTTTCATGACCATAAGACTAATGCGATTTGATTGCTCCCACTTTTCCATCTCCCTCTTTTCATCAGAGGTACTCTTGTTAGTAATTGTAGGAGATTGATCGGTCTTTATCGCAAGGTCTAAGTCCATGACTCCAAGAAAGATTAAAACATTCTCTTTCCATGACTTAAAGTTTGTACCATTAAGCGTAGGAATTGAATTAACACTAGCAAAGATATTTGCAGCAAAACCTTTAACTGAACAGAGAATGATAGAATAAATAAATAATGTTCACATAAGTACCAAAATTTTACAATAAAAAATTCAAATAAAGGTATAACCCATCACAAGATACCTAGCACAACATTGATATGTTGTCTTTGGACATAATTATTAACTTGTAAGTGGTACTCTTGGCGTAGTGATCAAATGTTGATAATAAAATTTATGTCAAATAATTAGCCTTTCTTTGGACCGACTAATTAATTACATAGAAAACCTAATAATTACCACATATTTATCAACACAAGCATACATGTAAATCGGCCAAATATTCGCCTTCCTTTGGGCGGGGTAATATCCTCATGACTCACATATATACAACTATTCCAATATTTTAAATAAATTACTTGCATAAAAGAGGTTATTTTGGCAACATTCTTTAATCATTTAATTCAAAATATTATATACCCAAAATAATTACCGAAATTTGAATTTAAATTGCCCAAATTTAATGGGTAAAATATTCAAAATTATAATATATTCATTTTATTATGTTCATATATATATATATGTGGAATCTTTTGAACATAATTATATATGTATATGCCCATATATTTGTAAGATTAAATTTTTTTTTTGGACGAAATAATAATCAAAATTTAAAATTAACAAATACTAGCTTGAATTTATTATTCAAATTAACCCAAAAAATAAATATCATTATTATAGTTATGCCCATATATAGAACCTTTTAGGCATAAAAAATATCAATGAATCAAACTAAGAGCATATAAATATTCTCAATGATCTAACAAAAGGAGACTCTGATACCACTTGTTGGTATTTTAATAAATACGCAAAACCCCATTCCAACAATTAGATTCATATCAAATAATCAAGAATAAAATTAAACCAAATAGCGGAAACGTACCTGAATCATCCATGGTGGAAGAACACTGGGTTAGTCTTCCAAATTAATATGAAGTCTCGTTTTAGTTTTCTCTCCAACGATGGTTTATCGGAAAGAGTATGACGACGCATCTGATTTGGGGACCATAACCCTATATTTATAATTGGTATGATGAAATCCCATGACATGTTCATTCGCCGGCTCGATCAAAGTCGAAGTATGTCGGGTCCATTTATTTAGAAGAAAACATATCTCTACAGTTTGTGCCCTATGGTGTACCTAGGGGGTCGATTGTTAAACAAAATTGAGCTTCTCCACTTACAAAAAATTTAAAATTCCTCATGCCAAATTGCCAATTACATTTGAGTGACTTTTTGAGCCCAAATATTTCATACAATGGGTAATCGCACCCCAACATACATTGATCTATAAGAACCCTCCATGCAACCTCAATCCACATGTTATGTACCAAAATCTGTGTGCTCGCATCTCGAGATAGGCACGAACAAACTAATATGTGTTGTGTTAGAGTCTGACTTCCTATTGTCATTGTAGCACGGTCCTTTTCTAATAGGCAATCCAATCATCATCATAAATGCGTAATTCTTGTGGCACCACTGGTATTTTTATTATAAAAAATGCTAATGATGTAAAATGTTCCAATAACAATCTTTACTTTGATTTATTTAATAAAAGTTGGATCTATTTAGATCTGAAATGTTTCGTTTCATTCGGCCTGGAGCAGTTGTCAGATTTATCATTGACACTACTTGTCTCTCCTCCATACATGCATCTGCTATCACTCAATTTTGTCCCCACTTCTATATGTTTGTATGTATCTGCGTCAGTTATTAGTTTGATATTTTTCACTAGATTTTTTATTTCAGTAAGTTATCGTCTTCCTTTGTTGGAAGTCTGTGTTTGTCTTATCTCGTCGGAAGTTTTTGTTCTTCTTCCCTTGTTGAAAGTTCTATTTTCGTTATGGTTATATTATTGCAGATGCAAAAGACAAGCGTATAAGTTGCACACAAGTTTGCAAACTTTCGCAACGTCGATTTGATCTCAAAGAAAAAGAAAAAGACTGCTATTGTTTTTTTCTTTTTTGAGAAAAAAAGGATTGCTGCTGTTATAATTTCATTGTTAAATCAAATGTAATAGTGCAATAGTGAGCAATTTCTATAAATAGAAATATCTTTTCGTAGTTTTCAAAAAAAAATAATATATCTTTTCGTAAAAAAAAAAAAAAACTAATGATGTGGGAGTCAAACACAACTTATTAATTACTACATTTAAGATAAGTCACCACCTTTAAGGTCAGATGGTAGAGACATAATTTGTCAAAAAGGCAACGTGCTTCGATTCCACTATAGTAAGAAAAAAAAAAAAAAAAAAAAAAGACTACCTTTAAGATAAGATAGTGTGAATGTCAATGTAAATCCAGCGGACCACGACATGCTAATATCATTTTTAATAGGACTCAGGGCTTAAAGTTCTTCTTGTTTCGTTGCCGTTCACTTCTAGGGTTTTATTTTGGTTGGGAACGGCGGGCGACGATGAAGGTCGCAAGAGGGGAGATCTGGAAACCAGGTCAATAGGTCAAATCAGCCGATTTATATTGTTTAGAAATTAGATAGAATTGTCGTTTTTATCTCATCAGATTTGTTATATAGTTGTTAATGCTTGGTTTTACTCCTAATTTTTTTGTTGATTTGGTTTGCTTTAACTTACTCAACAAAGCCAACCGTGAAACAGATTTGAACTAAATAAGCCATGAATTACTTCATTTTATTTATATATTTTTTCCCAAATGTTTCTCTCGGCTTTCTTTTCTTGATGCTGATAGTTATGAGCTTGCGGCATATCTGTTAATTTGCATATGTTTACATTTTTTTTTATTCTAATTAATTATTTCATCGATATTCATTTGGTTTTGTAGGTGGAGTTATATGGGCCAACTGCTGAACCTGATTTGGCATGGGAGGCATTGGAAATGAGGTATGTTGATGCATTGATTGCTGCTTCTATTGATCTTTGTGTATTCTGAATTTCACATTGCCTTATTGTCATTGATGAGCATAAGTTTATGATGTGGCAATTCGTGTGCTACACATCTAACTGTTGAGTTGTGTTGTAAATTGATTCTCCATTTATATATATACAAACACATATATGAGATCTCAGATCTGATTTGCCTTTTGAGTATTCTCCTCATCTTCTTCGTTATGAGATCTCATTCGAGCTTCTTGTTCGACAACAATAAGTCTCAATAAGGGTCGTGAAATCTAGATTCGGTCGATTGACCCGATGAGTCGTATGCACCTTTCAAACCCTAAGATTTTCAAGGATCTAGAACCCCTAGACTAAGGAGTGCTCTAAAAACCCTATAAATCACACTAGTTAGGTAAAAGCCACACCTATGAAGAAGATACCACAATGATTCGTAGTGCTTTTCTCTAAATCCCATAGATTTATATAAAATCAAGATGCATAACACGCGTAGATGTGTATCTTGAGGCGCGCACAGATGGTTACTAAGGATGCGAGCCCGCACGCCATATCATAGGGGGTGACTTTGGAGTGTCATTTTAGTATTTTTCTTGAGACATATATTGTGTTATGTTTTAAGGTTGTGAAACACTATGATGATTTTATTATGTGTCATTTTGAAAGCGGGGTATGTAGAACTTTTGGCTTTCCTTTGTTAGTTAAAGCTTGAATTGAACATATTCTATCACTTAGTTGGCTATGGATTAAAGGTAATCCGAAATTGGGGACTTGTTCGAGTTTAAGTGGTTTAGTTCAAATGACATTACTACCCCCTCCCTATATAAATATCCAACACAACCAAATACTATCTCGCGATCTCAAGCCCTAAAAACTCTCGTGCTCAACACAACCGTACTCCCTCACTCGCGATCTCAAGCCCTAGCTCGCTCTCTCGCTCAATCACACCACAACGAAGATGGAAGCAGGGATTGCGGAAGGAGCACCGGCGGGAAGAAGACGGCCTCTGGTACTCTCATTGCCTCAAGAACTTCCATTTTGCTTTCTTAGACCTCCTTCGTTATCGTCGAAACTGCGATCAAAGCGAGTTGGTTTTCAATCTTCTCTGTTAGGTTTTCGTTTGTACATATCTGATTAAAAAAAATCGATCGATGCATCATCATTTATTCTGATCTATTTCTTCAACCATTTTTTTTTTTGTGGTTGCAGAAGAGGCTTTCAATCCGTGATGTCTTTGTTGTAGTTGTGTTCATCCTTCCGCTAAACATTTGGCTTGAAATTTCTCCACATAGATAGAACTTCTATTACATGAGTATCTCTATGGGGATTTTTCTTTACTGTAAATAGAACTTCTATTACTCTAATCAACTATGGGGATTTTTCTGTACTGTAAATCCCAATTTCAATGCATAGTAACTACATAAGAAGACAAAATATAATTTGTATCAAGTATCAAGTTTAGGCAGCTATGTACTCTATGTCTACCCCTCCAATTGTGATGTCACTGCCCATTCTAGGCACCAAGCTCACCAACAACACTAGAGACTCCAAAAACATTGTAGAACAATGACAAGTCATAGAAGTTGGGTTCATGAACCAACATTCTCTTCATGAATGCAGACAAAAGCAACAAATCCCATATCTTACATAGCAACTCAAATTTGTTCACAAGTGTAAAGAAGAAAGTTGTTTGTACATTTCAAGTGGGTGTTAGAGGCTTTCCAAATAAACATATCTTGCTATTTCTCATTTGCATGTCCCAGATGATAGAAATCCTTATCCTCCACCTTTTTTTTTTTTTTTTCGTCAATCAGTTTCATATAATCAGTTAGGGGATTTCAAGAACTATTTAGAAGAAGCAATTTAGAAACGCATAAGAAGCCCTGGTAGAACAGAAGAGAAAGCTTTGAAAGGATAATAAAAAAAGTTGTTTGTTTTGGGTAAGAATCTGTCTTACTACTAACGAATAAAAACTGAACTAAACACTAGTTGAAGACACACACTCCACCGTGTATGTTAAAAATTGTAGAACAATTTACCTGTTGATGTTCTGCATAGGTTTGTCACATGATGTTCTGCATATGTTTGAATATGCTTAACTATTTTGTCAAAGTAATTGATGTTCTGGATAGGTTTATCACATTAACCTGTTGAAAATTGTTTGATAACCCTTGTGAATTTGTTATTGTTCTATATATGTGTTTTATCGACAATGTACAAACATTTCGAAAGAATGTAGCTGACGTGGTTCCTTTCAAGTACCCCGGAAAATATCCAATCAACCCTCCCGACCTTCCAAATTACTTTCTCAATCAAGTACCGCAAGTAACCAACGTTGTGATCAAAAGGGTAATCAATAAGGAAAATTTTACATCCGTATTGTTCTTCTACTTTCAAATTCGCAAAGTACAATAACTTTTTTTTATTCGTTAAGTAACGTATTCTGGCTTTTGAAAAGGCGTAATTAGTGGGAAAACAGTGAAGTTTCGGTTGTGGGATGAATCACACAAATAGCGCATTTTTTGAATGCGCTATTTGTGTGATGTGTAGGTCCACGTGGATTCATGTCACACGAATAGCGCATTTGTAAAATGCGCAATTCTGTGACATGGACTCCCTTGCAAAACACACGAAAAAATTGATGTGTTCCTCCAACCGTTGGTGAAAGGATTGTAGGATCTATGGCATTACGGAGTGCCTACCTATGATGTATCAACAAAGACGAATTTTCAAATGCGTTCTGCACTTATGTGGACTGTTAGCGACTTTCCAGCATACAACATGCTATCAGGATGGAGCACGCACGATAGAACAACTTGTCCATATTGTATGGAAGATACCGACGTGTTTCAGTTAAGGTACGGCAGAAAATCGACTTGGTTCGATTGTCATCGACGTTTTTTACCAACATATTGAAAGGAGAGGAAAGACAAGATTAATTATCGAAGAGGTAGAATGGTAACACATAAATCTCTGGCCATGAAATCAGGTGAAGATATCTTGCGCGAAATTGAAGATCTAGGGTTAATGAAGGTTACCGAATTGGGATCGGATGCGAAAAACGACGAGATTTCGAAGATTAGTGGGTGGAAAAAACGAAGCATATTGTGGGACTTGCCGTACTGGAAGACGAACCTTAGCAGACACAACCTAGATGTAATGCACATCGAGAAAAATGCTTTTGATAACATCTTCAACACAATCATGAGTGTTACAGGCAAGACGAAAGATAACCTCAAGTCTAGAGAAGACTTAAAAGAGATTTGTCATCGACCAGAGTTTCATTATGATCCAGTTTCTAAGAAGTTTTCAAAAGCGCGATACGCGCTTGACAAGCAGAGAAAACAAGTGTTGTGTAAATGGATTAAAGACTTGAACTTTCCTGATGGTTACACGTCTAACCTCGGTCGTTGTGTGGATTCTAAGAAGTTGAAGATGTTTGGGATGAAAAGTCATGATTGTCATGTATTCATACGACTTTTGCCAATTGCTTTTCGAAAGCTCTTAGATGAGGACATATGGATTGCACTCAGCGAGTTAGGCATTTTCTTTAGAGGCTTAACGAGAAATTTAAATGTTCAAAATTTGCATCTCTTGCACAAAAACATGCCAAAAATATTGTGTAAGTTGGAAAAAATATTTCCGCCTAGTTTTTTTGACTCAATGGAGCATCTCCCTATCCATTTGGCGTACGAGGCTATCCTTGTCGGCCCAGTACAATTTCGATGGATGTATCCTTTTGAGAGGTAATCAACACAACACATCTAGTTTAGTTGTACAAAATTACATAATTGAGCGAATATACATTTAACTAATTTACCTATATGCATGAATATAAGTATTTGAAACATTTAAAAAATAATGTTAGGAATAAGGCAAAGGTTGAAGGCTCAATATGCAATGTTTATTTAGTGGAAGAAACAACTGCGTTTTGTTCTTATTATTTTGAGGAACATGTCTCTACCACGCACAATCGGCCACCCCGCAATTACAATGGTGGAGTCAGCCCCACTCAAAATTTTAATGAAAATTTCTCAATTTTCACATACCCTGGTCAAGCTTTTGGAAGAGGGAAGCGTTATCTCACGGATGTTGAGTATAACGTTGCACGCTCATATGTGGTGTTAAATTGTCCATAAGTTGCTTCTTACATGAGGTATGCTTAAACACATCATAATACATAGGCTATCCTTATCAAAAGTCAATTACACATCTTTTTGATCATATTCAATCATTGATTTCTTTCATTTCCTCCTAGGATGTACATGGCGGATTTGCGAACTAATCATCCAAATATCTCAGAAAGTGCAGTCAATGAACTACTTGAGAAACAATTCTCGACTTGGTTCGAACAATATGTATGTCATTAAAAAATGCTTCGTAACACAAATTTTCTTGTCTCTTATTTAATTGAAAATGCAGTACGTAATATAACTTTACATATAGGCACAAAAACATATTCAAGATCAAACACATCTATTGCTTTCCTACAGCCCAAGTCAACTTTGCAATGTATATCAATCGTACATTGTTAATGGCTACAAGTTTCATACAGTGTCGTGTAGCTCAAAGAGAGATACGAATAGTAGAGGGGTGTGGGTTAAGGGCACAAATTACGCTGAATGTGCAAGCAACTTATACGGTACATTGCAAGAAGTGAGAAATTGAGTATGGTGGTTGCTTACGTACCGTGTTATTTAAGTGTGTTTGGTGTTGGGAAATGTGCCCTAGGTCAATCCATTAATAGTCTTTATAAATACATTTTAGTTAATAAAATAGAGGATTTCATTTGCTGTTTATTATAATTAATTTGCATGTTTACATTATAATAAAATCTATGAGTATTTACAGAAATATCATAAATGTCCCTAGTCGATTATTATACTGTGAACTATAATGAATTAAGACTAGTGTGAGTCTTGATTAATGATCATACGATGATTATACGTATAGGAATATGAATCAAGATCATTAGTACTTATTAGGGAACAAAGTACTGGACCGATCCGCTATGAGAACATCACATGGATTAAGTCATAATTGTTTCTCATGATAGATATATTTTTCAGTCCTCTGACTTTAGATTACTAGAGACTTCAACATTAGGAACATAGTGAGTTGACACTATCAAACGTTGTCTTTATAAAGGTTGTGATTGGTTACTATGTGAGCAATGTGATTAAGTTGTGTAATCAAGATAGAATTTGTCCCTCTCATATAAAGAGAGATATCTAGTAGTTCCTCGATGTGTTAGACTGTTAAAAAGCCTAGTCTAAGTGAATTGATATTGATCAATGTCACTTGGATGTTTTCAATCTACCTAGAGATCGAGACTAGTATGATTGAACATGTTGGATGACAATTCCATGCCTTATGTTTGATCAAAAGGATATCGTGTGACAAAAGGATGTTATATACACTATTGATTAGGTTGTGTCGATTTGATATTTATACAACTTAGGTAGTCATAATGTCTTGCTAGAGGTTGCTTATTACTTGTATATCAAAATGTGTTTTGGTACACTGCCAACGTTGTATAAGTCTATTGGGTCGCACACTAAGAATGGTTTTGCGAGATTTTAAGATAGTTCAGAAAAACGAATTTTATATAATAAAATTTATGACAGAAACGTCCTTGTAGTGTATTACACTTATACTTCTTTAAGTAAGGGTATATGTGTAATTTACTTAATCGTCTATATACAAAGGTTGTATAAATAGATGTTTTGAGTTAGAATACAAGTACGAAAGAATTATTAAAAGGCTGAAACCCTATTTTCGTTTAAGAAACGACTTAGAATTTTTGGTATGCTCTGGATCGTTTTGGAGAGAAACAAAAGGTTTGATATTCTCTCGAAACTAACACTTTGAATCTCGGCCGCCGTTCGTGTGTGAACAGCTAGTAGATGGCGTTCGTCATTGGCAGTACCTTAGAGATCGATTAACCTTCAGAAAGATACATTGCGACTGAGGTATGATTAAGTTTTCATAGTCTAAAACGTGTTTTAATGGAATCAGATTTAGATCCTGTTGGGGTTTTCTAAAAAATTGTTTTGTAATTTTCGCTGCGTATGAACTCCAAAACCCAACAGTGGTATCAGAGCCTTCGAGTTTGATTTCATTAAACTCATTGCATGTTTTCTTATGAGATATGATTGAAAGCATGTTAATAGTTGATATATATGTGATGTACATAAGTTTTCTGTGACACCATTAGGTTCGATTGGGATAGTAGTTCTTGATTCAATTACATGTTTGTGGTTATTTGGATGAAGATCGAAATTGTAAATAATTAATTTTCGAAATTATTTATTTATAAATAAATAATTTTTGAAATTATTTATTTATCCTGTTATATCTATTTTGTTATGAAGTCTCTATTTGATAAAGATAGATAACAAATTAGAATAGGAGATAAATATCAAGAATCTTGTTATTGGTGATATACTAGGATTCAAATATCTTAAATTCAAAACAAATAATTAATTTTTAAAATTATTTATTTATAAATAATTAATTTTTAAAATTATTTATTTATCTTGTTATATCTATTTTGTTATAAAGTCTCTATTTGATAAATATAGATAACAAATTAGAATAGGAGATAAATATCAAGAATCTTGTTATTGGTGATATACTAGGATTCAAATATCTTAAATCCAAAACAAATAATTAATTTTTAAAATTATTTATTTATAAATAATTAGTTTTCGAAATTACGTATTTATCTTGTTATATCTATTTTGTTATGAAGTCTTTATTTAATAAAGATAGATAACAAATTAGAATATGAGATAAATATTAAGAATCTTGTTATTGGTGATATACTATGATTCAAATATCTGAAATTTATTTATAAATAATTAATTTTTGAAATTATTTATTTATCTTGTTATATCTATTTTGTTATGAAGTCTCTATTTGATAAGGATAGATAACAAATTAGAATAGGAGAAAAATATGGAAAAGTTTGTTATTGGTGATATGTTAGGATTCAAATATCTAAAGTCCTAATTGAATTAGGATAAGATGGTTAGTTAGATGTGGGCCTGGGTTAATTAAAAATGTTTTAATTGACTTAATTTTGGATAAATTAAGGGGTAAATTTAGTATAGTAAAATCAGTGAAAAATATGATTTTCTATATCAAATTTCAATTTTCGGAATTAAGATTTGTCTTCTAAAAAAAACCGGGGGCGCTGCCCCCTGTCCCCTAGTCTGTTGATCGCTAACCGGTCAGCGGAACCACCGCCCGCTAACCGGTCAGCGGGATTGCCACCCGCTTACCAGCCAGCGGGACCATCGTCTAACTAATTCTAGCGCACATAAATTTTTCTATTAGTGAATAGCATAAAATTTTCTAAATTGTTTAATGGTTATACAAATCAATAAAAGATATGATATTTCATTGCTTACTTAAAAATCACTAAAACTGAATAAAACTTCTCTATTAAATTTTAAGTCTCACGACATCCATTTTAAACACTTGTCAAGGCCTCGATCACACTAATACAGTTTCAGCCATAGCTGGGTGTATTTTGTTATCTTGGTGAGACAAATTGGGTAAGAGTTACCTAAATGTTTAAAATGTTCCGACTTAACAAAGCAATCAAAATAGTTTTGAGCTTTAGGCAAATGATGAGATAAAGACATGCTAAGACATAAGATGTCTCATATCTCATAAAAGGATCTAAAAATTAAATAAGATGTAATTGATAACTGTTACCTATCTAAATAATCTAGTTCTGTGTTTCATGTCATAGCTGTTATAGAATTAGGTGAAATATGAATTTTAGTCCCCTAAATAAACAGTATGTTTTATGAGGGTTGTTAATTTAGTGGGAGTCTATTCCTCTATACTAAAATAAACTCTGCATAATCTTTATTGTAGATCAATGGCCTCTTCAAGTAACAATAATGTCATGTCACTGCAATCTATCCTTGAGAAGGATAAGCTATCTGAGACTAACTTTCTTAACTAACTTTCTTGATTGGTTCAGAAACTTAAGAATCTTTATCAAGCTTGAACGCAAGTTGTATGTCCTGGATGCTCCAATCCCTGAGGATCCATCAGCCAATGCGACGAAAGCAGTGAAGGATGCGCATAATAAGAATGTCAACGATTCTATTGATGTTGCATGCATTATGTTGGCAACTATAGTTCCTGAACTTCAGAAAGATATGGAACTAATGGAAGCCTACGACATGGCTGTAACGCTGGAGGAAATGTTCCAACTGCAAGCTAGGCAAGAAAGGTTCGAGACAGTCAAGAACCTGCATTTTTATAAGATGACTGAGGGTGTGTCAGTTAGTCCTCATGTTCTGAAGATGAAGGGCTATGTTGACCAACTTGATAGACTTGGATTTCCCATAAGCCAAGAATTGGCTGCGGATTTGATCCTAATTTCATTACCAGAGAGTTACTCACAATTTGTGATGAACTACAATATGATTAATATGGAGAAATCAATTACAGAGTTGCATTTAATGCTCAAAAGTGCTGAATAAAATATGAAGAAACCTTCTAGTAATGTGATGATGGTCCAAAAGGGAAAGGGAATGAAGAAAAAAAGCAAAGGCAAGGCTGAAGTTGCCAAGGATACTGCTGCACCTATCGCAAAACTTGTGGAACAAGTCAAGCCCCAGTCTGTTCCTGCTTCAAAACACACAAAAGAAAAGGAATGAAGTTTCTAAAAGGAGAAATCGAACCTTATTAGATATGGTTCGATCTATGATGAGTCATGCAGATCTTCCATTATCCTTTTGGAGTTATGCATTACAAACTGCAGCTTTCACTCTAAATCGAGTTCCTTCTAAAGCGATTGATAAAACACTATATGAGATATGGTACGGGAAGAGACCTAGTTTGTCTTTTCTTAAGATTTGAGGTTGTGAGGCTTACGTAAAGCGACAAGTCTCAGAAAAATTAGCACCTTAATCTAATAAGTGTTTATTTGTGGGGTATCCTAAGGAAATAAAAAGATATTACTTTTATAATCCCGCTGAGAACAAAGTGTTTGTTGCTCGGTATGGTGCCTTTATGGAAAAAACAGTTTATTTCAAAAGACACTAGTGGGAGAAAAATAAATCTTGAAGAAGTTCAAGACTCACAGATAAACACTGAACTGCTATTGGAAGTTCAACAACGTTCTGAACCAGTTGAACCTCAGCAAGTGACACAAGGCCCACATAAATCTGGTAGGGTAAGACATAAGTCAGAGATATTCGAATTTCTCATTACTGATAGTCGTGATGTGTTGCTTATGGATAAAAATGAGCCCATCACTTATCAAGAGGCTATGTCTGGATCAAACTCAGATAAATAGCTAAGTGTCATGAACTCCGAGATGCAATCCATTTATGATAACCAAGTTTGAAACTTGGTTGATTTACCTGAAAGTGGTAAGATCATTGGATGTAAATGAGTTTTCAAGAAGAAAACTGACATGGATGACAATGTGTACTTTTAAAGCAAAACTTGTAACAAAAGGTTTCAGGCAAACTCAAGGTGTTGATTATGATGAAACTTTTTCGTCAGTAGCCATGCGTAAATCCATAAAAATTTTAATTGCAATTGCTGCATATTATGACTATGAGATATAGCAAATGGATGTAAAAACATTTCTTAATAGAAAACTGCTTGAGGACATGTATATGACACAACCTGAAGGTTTTGTACATCCTGAGAATTCTAGGAAGGTATGTAACGGCCCAATTCTCGATGCCCGTTATTGATGACGTCATTCCGGACGTGGACGCCAGCGGGGACATTCGTGAATTCCACAGCGAGGCTGGAACACACCTGAACTAGGTATACAGTCCGTTTTGTATACTCTTGTGGTAAATTGTGATGAAAATGTTTAAATTAGTTAGACTTCATCACAATATGTGTGTTAATATAGTTTATTGACGAGTAAGGTGGTAAGATGCGGTTTCGCCGCGACGAACGCATTGGCGTGTGGACCGAGTGTCGGACACGGGGCACGGGGTGCCTGGTAGTCGGGGGACTAGTGTGATTGTAACGGCCCAATTAATAATTGCCGTTATTTTATGACAACATTGTAGACATGGACACCAGCGGGGACGCTCGTGGGTTCTACAGTGAGGTTGAAGTATGGTCGTATTAGGTAAATAGTATTTTATATGTTTTATTTAATTTTGCGATGTTTATGTTTAAATAGGTTAACAACATCGCGATGTGTGTAATTATATTTTAAATTGATGTGTGAGATTGTGTGTTGGGAATTCGCATCGATATTTGTGTCGACGCGGGTACTGGGTGGATTAAAGACGAAATTTTAAGTTGAGAAAAATATTACACACATTAAATGAGTTATTTGTGATAAAATATATAAATTGTTGGGCGCCTAAGGAAACGCGGGGTCGTGGTCGACACGCGTGGGTGGTATGTTAGTGTGCACGCCCGAGTACGCTCGTTGGCGCGAACGACAAAATTTTAGGCGCGAAAGTATAGGCGAATATATATATATTTATATATGTATATAAGGAATTTAATGTGTATATATATAAATATATATATTAAAAATCAGAAAATTAAGAAAATAATAGTGAAATGATCAAAAAGGGCATGAACTTTGTAAAGAATTGTGGATATGGATAAGGGCATTTTAGTCATTTCACTCCAAAAATTTTGATAAACACCACCGTCATCACCATTTACTCACAATTCGATAGATCGAGAGAAAGATCGAGAAGAGGAAGAAGAGAAGAAAGGAGAAGAGAGAACAAGAGAAAGAGACCAAAGAGGTGAGTTGATGTTGTGGTGTTGTTTTTGTTGTATGTTGTTGGCGGAAGTTGGTGTGGTGGTGGTGACGGTTTAGTGGCGATGGTGGGGAGGAACTCGGGAGCTCGGACGAACCGAGGAGGGAGACGACGCCTATGTCGTCTCCACTCCCTCCCAATTTCAATCCATGAATGAAAAAAAAAATTATGTTGGAACAGAGCGAGTTCTGGCTCTGTTCCAACGAAGAAGAAGGGGTCGGTTCGGCACTGAACCGAGCCGGTTCAGCTCGGTTGAGCCGAGCTCGATTCAGGCCGAACCGTCCTTAATTAATTAAAAAAAAACAGTTTTGAAGAAAAAAAATTCTGAAAAATTCATAGAAAATTCATATAAAATAGAAAAATTTTAGAAAAATTATATTTTGATCAAATAAAGGAATTTTGGGATTTTCTCGGAAATGTTGAGATAATAGTCGTGGTTTTAGCCTCGAAAAATGAAAAATTAACATAATATATTAAATTGAAGCTAATTTAATGATAAATGATAATAGGTATAATTTGGGTGATAATTTGATTTGTCGGGTGTTATTGGAGCTGAGCCGAGTTTGATTTTCGGGTCGCGGAGTGCAAATTGAGGTGTGTAGTATTTAAATTGAACTTCACTTTAGTATTTACCGTTTGATTTATTTGAATTCAGTTCTATTTATTCTTTACTCCATTTCATTATTGCTTTACGGTGGCTGAGTACTCTCACTTGGTGACTTTACGGTAGTAGAGTTACTTCTACCTGATGTTTTTACGGTGTTGAAATCACTCCCCACCTGGTGCTTATTCGTTACGGCCATTAAGTTTACTAAGTCATAACACTTGTTTAGGCATATGCCCGTGAATAGGCTGTCCGGGTATGGTAGGCTTGTATGAGTGCGTCGTGGGTCTATGCCAACCACTTAGAGGGTCCAGGGCCAACCCATTAGTGTGTTTTCATGAGCCGTGCCTGGAGAAAAGTCCGAAGTATGAATTAGTCTGATTTTTACTGTGTACGTACTTTGCTTTGCTACTATTTTTATGCATGCGATGATCATTTTACAGTTGTCTGTATTATTTTGTTCGGCATGTTTAATTATAGTATTTTAAATTTCGGTACTTTTACTTTCGTAATTACTTGGTGAATTTCTTTGGGATTACTCACTTTGGACTCGTCATCTGTCTTTTTGTGATCGCTGAGTACAGATCGTAGTACGAGTCGAGGGAAGGGCAAACTTGAGGACTACATTGATTGACAGCTCTAGCCCTACTCGTACGTATGTTTATATTTACTTGTTTTATGTTGGGTCTTGGGATATGAGAGATAGGTTGTATATTTTGATATTTTGTAGATCTCCGAGGATATGAATACGATGTACATTTGGTATGATTTCCATTTAAGTATTATACTCACAAAATGCAAGATAAATCTTATGTTCATTTAATTTTCTGCTGTTAATTTTGAGGTTATAGGATATTAAAAGAACAAAAGTTAACATATAGAATCAAAGTTAATAAGAATTGATTGATGATGGATAATTGGGCGTGGGACACAACTAGTAGTGACGTTGACAGTTGTGGGCTCGCGTGGCCTCCCGTGGCGGAACAATGTGAAAATTGGGGCCGCCACATTTTGGTATCAGAGCGAGGTTAAACCTTAGAAATTGAAAATTGAACAAGAGTATAAACTCAATGAATAAATCTTAGATGTGAAAACCACAAGTGAATGATTAAAGACTTAGTTGGGAAGTGATGTGAGGCGGGTAGATTTAGGAAATTACATATGCGTATGTTTTGATTGTGTACTATATATTATATGCATATATACTGAGTCTGATCCAATGCACATTGGTTGTGCAGTTTATGATGGACAGACAGACTCCTACTACTCCACCGACTACTCAGCAGGAGGTTGGGGAGACTAGTGACCATACCACTAGTGAGGTAGCTGATTTGCGAGCCATGGTGCAAAGATCGAGAAGCGCGCTTATTACAAGAGAGCGACGGTTATTACAACAGGTACAGATGGCTGAGTTGATGGAGTATATCCGGAGTTCGAGGATGCCAGCAGTGGCAGCGGCTGCTGAGCGTATTGCACCTACTACTACTCAGACAGCATTAGCAGCAGCTGTCACTACGCAGGCGGCTGGGTCAGAGACAGTGATAGAGAGGGTTGAGCCTATTATAGCGCCAACAGAGGCTACTGTGGTGACACCCACTACTACAGAGCAGCAGGTAGGGGCTTCAACTGCTAGGAGTAGGATGTCAGAGGCAGGGAAGATAGTGAAGGATTTTATGAGGTTTAACCCTACATACTTCACTGGAGTTAGTGATCCTGAGGTTGCAGGACGTTGATTGACTCACAGACGACTACACCAGTTGCTGGAGGTACCCGAGGTAGATCAGGCACGTATTTCAGGTTATTGTTTGAGGGGTCAGACCGCAGTTTGGTGGACCACCTACACTGACATACATGGTACGCTTGCGACGTGGGGAGAGTTTAGACAGTTATTTCTGAACGAGTATATTTCCACAGAGGTGCAGTTATGATTGAGGGAGCAGTTCTTAGGTTTGCGACAGGATACCATGTCAGTATTACGGTACATGAATTGATTCAGGTACCTCATGATGTATGTTATGGATGTGGCTAACACGGAGAAATTACAGATTTATTATTTCATCAGAGGTCTGGATGAGAGGATTGGTAGGGTGATAGTCGCGACTGGTGTGGAGACGCTACAGATTGTTTATGACAGGGCATTGGCTTGAGAGACATAACTACGATACCGGGTGAGCTTGGAGATAGGGCTGGACAGAGTTCTCGGTTTGATTAGAGACCGAAGAGACAGAGAGATCAGTCTGACAGGCAGACATGATCATCAGGGTCGACAAGATTGGCGTCCCGAGCAGCAGAGAGGAGATGAGAGGCAGGTGGTGTACGTTGTTGTACTTGCACCAGCAGAGCAGCCACGACAGCGTGTTCGAGATGGAGGAGGTCGTTGTAGGGGACAGAGAGGTCAGGGCCATGACAGGGTTCAGGTACAGACAGTGTCACAGTCGGATTGGCAGGAGACGCGCCGATGTTTTAAATGTCATCAGGTCGGACATATACAGATTAATTGTCCGATAGCAGCTTCATCCTCACGGCCACAGATTGAGCCAGCTAGGGAGAGAGTTCATGCTGCTGCTACACCTACTGCCGTACAGTCAGATCGTAATGCGACTCGTCAGCTTGTCGAGGGTATGTTATCTATATGCGATGTCTTCATGCATGTATTATTTGATTCCGGTAGTACCTTGTCATTTATATCGGGACGTAGGGTCGGACAGTTAGGATTACAGGTTGAGACTTTAGACCCACATCTTGTTCTCAGTACGGCTGCTGGGGATAAGATATACCATAACCGGATATGCTGAAATTGTATGGTATAGATTGAGGGACACCAGTTGCCCGGTGACTTCTGTGGCGGCCCCAAATTCCGGGGTCGCCCCGTGCAACATAATACTTCTCCAGCTCATGCACCAGAAGTAACTGCCACGTCATTTATTTATCCCCTTATCTAATACTCTCAGAAGTAATGATATAAGTCCATAAGTAACAGCGGAAATCTTGTGAATTATCAAAAATGTGTTATATTAGTTTTCATTATCCATCCTATAGTGGAAAACCCGGGCTGTACATGCATATAGGCGATTAAGTGGAATAGTGTTATATACAAGTACAGTTATAATAGGTTTCTCTATCTTAAAAGACTACAAAATATCAAAAATAATACATATATACCAGCACACGTACTAGCAAGTCTTGACGATGGTAAGTCAGATGTAATCGTCAAGAACCTCCTTACCTTTACTGGTACCAGGATCTGCACTCAGTTATCACAAAAACCAGATAACGAGTCCAGTAAGTAAAATCCCAAGGAAAACTATCAGGCATTTAATTTAAGGAACCCATAATAGAAGCCAAAAATAGTATGAAATAATCATGCACTTGTCAAAAAGGGAAATAATGCAGGCAACTGCTCAAATGGAACATGCATGAATATTAACACTCAGAAACAAACGGGTGTGAACCAACTACATAAGACGTGAACTTAGGACCAGTGGCCTGGTCGTACTCTACTCCCATGACCCCGCAAACTGTGTCCTAAGTCACAATTTCTCCTAAGCGACCACACACCCGAAGAAAAAACCCATCGAAAATTCACCGTTCCCATCAATAATAGTTTCAAATTAACAAAGAATTTAAAGCTCAATGAACAAACAAATAAATGCAATAGTGGTGTTCAATTGGGTTTTACATACCTCAAACCGCGCTCAAAACCCCAAAAATATCCCCCGGTCTGATTTTCCTCAATTCCCGACTGAAATTACTGTTTTGGACACTCCTGAAATTCATTTATGAAGATTAGGGGTCAATTAATTTGATTATATTATTATTTAGGCTCATTTCTTCATTTCCTTATTTTTTGAATTCCAGTGGACAATTAGCGCGCTAATAAGATAAATTAGCGCGCTAATTTATCTCATCATTGTTCATTATCGTCTTCAATCAGCGTGATTAGCGCGCTAATTTCTCCAATTAGCGCGCTAATTGCTCGCTGTCCTGAAAATTTTCAAATTAACATCTTGAACTCCAAACAACTCACAAACCCATAAATTCAATTTCCTTATTTCCATAACACATCAATATCCTTAATTACACCATTTAAACATCAATTACCATAATCAAACACAAAAATTCACAATTTACCTAAAATTTCCATTTTCAAACCTATTTACAAAAATTCATCAAATCTCTCTCAAACTTGATTAATTTCACCACCAATGTCATACAAACCTCATGAATACTAAATCTCACTTAAAATACAAAATTTAATCCCCCTAAATTCGTTTGAAACCTAAATCATCCAATAACCCAAATTCTCGTGAAATCCAAGATAAAATGATTTCATACCTTAATTCTTGTTATTGATTGCCACAAATCACTCTCTAATCCAGCTTTGTTCCCTTCTTTGATCTCTTCTTCCTCCTCTTTCCCCAATCGATCTCTCTCAATCAACCTCACTCTTTCAACCCATCTTGATTGATCCTCATGTATATATATTCTTGATTTTGATCAAGTGTGTGTACAAATCCCAAAGATAATCGTAAGGTCCAACATCACTCTGTGTCACTCCAACTCAAAAACACCTTATCATGACACCAATCACCTTAAATGTGCATCTCGAGAACCATCCAAGTGTTGCTGATTTATCCAACTTAACTATAGGATTTTATAATTCCTATTTGATTTAACTTATAACAATTATCAAATCAATTCAATAAATTCTCAAAATTTGTAAATAAAGCCACACTAGCCTCACAACCACTCGGCACTCCGTGTTCCGTGTCCGACACGCTTTCCGAGGTGGTCCCACACTTAGTATAACTAATTTAATTTTAGCCTAAGGTTATTTTAACTTTCCATTAAATTTACTCATCAACCTTAGTCATGCTTAATAACTTAATCTAATCAACCCCCCCAACGCCTGGTCTCACAGCTCTCGAACCCCCGCGTTGACCTGCCTTACGACACAACCCCGGCTCTCAACTTGCCCGATAAAATAAAATAAACACACATCTATAATGACTTTCACACAATTTATATAAAAATACATCATAGAATTTACCAACCATAAAAAATCAATCAGTTACGTAAGTCAGTCTCAGGTCTAGTCTCTCCACAGCTTTCACGTGTCATCTGAGCTAGCGTTCTAATCTGAATGATTAAAATAACAGCGTTAATTTATAACGGGTCGTTACAACTTCCGCGTCCTAGAGTATTTAGAGTTTGATGCCTTATTGGGTATGGATTGGCTAGCAACATATCATGCACACATTGACTGTTTTGGTAAGATGATAGTATTTGATATTGAGGGCATTCCAGTATTTACTTTTGTCGGAACGGCGTCAGACTTACCGATTACCAGAGGTCGATTAGCTACGACACAGGAGATGGAGGGATTTAGGACGGTGGTTGAGCCCGACTTGAGACAAGAGGTTAGAGTAGAGGATGTTCCAATAGTGTGTGAGTTTCCTGAGGTGTTCCCAGACGATTTGTCAGGTTTACCACCTCCTATAGCAGTTGAGTTCATTATTGAGTTGATTCTGGGGACGCAGCCGATATATAGCCGACCGTACAGGATGTCAGCGTCGGAGCAGGGAGAGTTGAGGTCCCAATTAGAGAAGTTGCTACAGAAGGGTTTTATTTATCTCAGTATGTCTCCTTGGGGCGCACCAGTCCTATTTGTTAAAAAAAATGATGGTTCTTTGAGGATGTGCGTAGAGTACAGGAAGCTAAATCAAGTGACGATTCGAAATCGTTATCCACTTCTTATGATTGATGATCTATTCGATCAGTTGGCGGGTGCTAAGTTTTTCTCGAAGATCGATTTACGATCTGGATATCATCAGTTGAGGATTCGGGAGAGTGATATCGAGAAAACGGCATTTAGCACGCGCTATGAATTGTTCGAGTTCACAGTCATGCCATTTGGGGTGACTAATCCGCCGGCTATCTTTATGGATTTGATGCACCGAGTACTACAGTCATTTCTGGATCGTTATGTAATTGTATTCATCGATGATATCTTAATATACAGTAAGACTTGTGAGGAGCACGAGAGACACCTCAGAGATGTTTTGATGACGTTGAGCGAACACAGATTGTACGCTAAGTTCAGTAAATGTGCTTTCTGGCTGAGAGAGGTGAAATTTCTCGGACATGTCATTAGAAGTCAAGGAATATCTGTTGATGGAGATAAGATTCGAGCGATTATTGATTGGAGGACACTTGAAACAGTTGTAGACATTCGTAATTTTTTTGGGCTTACGGGCTATTACAGGCGGTTTGTGCAGGATTTTTCTTTGATTGCAGCGTCGATGACGAGGTTGACCAAGAAAAATGTCAAGTTTGAATGGTCTGAAGACTGTGAGGCAACATTTTTAGAGTTGAAGAGGAAGTTGACTTCAGCGCCAGTGTTGGCTCTACCTGAGACAGGGTAAGGCTTCTCAGTCTACACAGATGTTTTTGGGACTGGGTTGGGATGCGTATTGATGCAGGAAGGACACCCAGTTGCATATTTATCGAGGCGATTGAGACCCCACAAGGAAAATTATCCGGTACATGATTAATAGCTAGCTGCAGTTGTGTTTGCGCTCAAGGCTTGGCGACATTATCTTTATGGGGAGCGGTTTATGTTATTCAAAGATCATCAGAGTTTGAAGTATCTATTCACTCAGAAGGATCTGAATATGCGGCAAAGACGGTGGCTCGAGTTACTGAAAGACTACGATTTCGCGATTGAGTACCATCCTGGGAAGGCGAATGTAGTTGCTGATGCATTGAGCAGTAGTGGTGTAGAGAGTCAGACTGTGCTGCAGCAGATGACACATGAACATGGATTTCTGGAGGCTGCGGCGGTGTGTTTGTCAGATGCTTTTGCTGATGTTCATATCTGTTGCCAGATGCGTGTTCCTGTTGTGTTGTTAGAGGGTCGCTGAGTGGCAAAGGGCTGACGGACATTTTGCTCGGTTAAGCTGTCTGGCTCAGGATTTGGGTTGCACAGATTGGTCTAGTGGTTCAGACCAGTGCTTGGGACACAAGGACAGGTTGTGGATACCTAAGGTGCAGAAACTACGTGATAGCATTCTTGAGGATGCACACCGTTAACAGTATACAGTGTTGAAAAATGTGCCCTAGGTCAATCCATTAACAATATTTATGAATACATTTTAGTTAATAAAATAGAGGATTTCATTTGCTGTTTATTATAATTGATTTGCATGTTTACATTATAATAAGATCCATGGGTATTTACAGAAATATCCTAAATGTCCCTAGTCGATTATTATACTGGAAACTATAATGAATTAAGACTAATGTGAGTCTTGATTGATGATCATACGATGATCATACGTATAGGAATACGAATCAAGATCATGAGTACTTGTTAGGGAACAAAGTACTGGACCGACCCGCTATGAGAACATCACATGGATTAAGTTATAGTTGTTTCTCATGATAGGTATATTTTTCAGTCCTTTGACTTGAGATCACCAGAGACTTCAACATTAGGAATACAGTGATTTGACGCAATCAAACGTTGTCTTTAACTGGACGATTATAAAGGTTGTGATTGGTTACTGTGTGAATAATGTGGTGAAGTTGTGTAATCGAGATAGAATTTGTCCCTCATATAAAGAGAGATATCCAGTGAATCTCTCGATGTGTTAGACTGTTAAAAGGCCTAGTTTAAGTGAATTGATATTGATCAATGTCACTTAGATGTTTTCAGTATACCTAGAAATCGAGACTAGTACGATTGAACATGTTGGATGACAATTTCATGCCTTATGTTTGATCAAAAGGATATCGTGTGATAAAAGGATGTTATATACACTATTAATTAGGTTGTATCGATTTAATATTCGTACAACTTGGGTAGTCATAATGTCTTGCTAGAGGCCGCTTATGACTTGTATACCAAAATGTATTTTGGTACACTGCCAACATTGTATGAGTCTATTGGGTCGCACACTGAGAATGATTTTGTGAGATTTTAAGATGGTTCAGAAAAATGAATTTTATATGATAAAATTCATGACAGAGACGTCTTTGTGGTGTATTACACTTATACTTCTTTAAGTAAGGGTATATGTGTAATTTACTTAACTGTCTATATACAAGGGTTGTATAAATAGACGCCTTGAGTTAGAATACAAGTACGAAAGAGAAAGGCCAAAATCTCTATTTTTCGTTTTAAGAAACAACTTAGAGTTTTTGGTATGCTTTGGATCGTTTTGAAGAGAAACAAAAAGGTTTGGTAATCTCTCGAAGCTAGCACTTCAAATCTTGGCCGCCATTCGTGTGTGGACTGCTGATAGAGGGCGTTCGTCATTGGCAGCGCCTTAGAGATCGACTAATCTTCAAAAAGGTACATTGCGACTGAGGTATGATTAAGTTTTCATAGTTTAAACGTGTTTTAATGGAATCAGATTCGGATCCTGTTGGAGTTTTTCTCAAAATTGTTTTGTAATCTCCACTACGCATGAACCCCAAAACTCAACAGTGGTATCAGAGCCTTCGAGTTTGATTCTATTAAACTCATTGCTTGTTTTCTTATGATATATGATTGAAAGCATGTTCATAGTTGATGTATATGTGATATACATAAGTTTTCTATGAGATTTATTATAATGTTTTGTGTATATGATACATATATTCGTGATTTAATTGAAATTAGTTTCATACATGCTAGTAACCATGTTATGTTAATTTGAATAATTTTAATGAATTGAGTTTCGTGTTCTATGATCCATGACACCATTAGGTTCGATTGGGATAGTAGTTCATGATTCAATTACATGTTTGTAGTTATTTGGATGAAGATCGAAATTGCAAATAGTTAATTTTTGAAATTATTTATTTATAAATAATTAATTTTCTAAATTATTTATTTATCTTGATATATCTATTTTGTTATGAAGTCTCTATTTGATAAAGATAGATAACAAATTAGAATAGGAGATAAATATCAAGAATCTTGTTATTAGTGATATACTAGGATTCAAATATCTTAATTCCAAAACAAATAATTAATTTTCAAAATTATTTATTTATAAATAATTAATTTTCAAAATTATTTATTTATAAATAATTAATTTTCGAAATTACTTATTTATCTTGTTATATTTATTTTGTTATGAAATCTTTATTTGATAAAGATAGATAACAAATTAGAATAGGAGATAAATATAAAAAATCTTGTTATTGGTGATATACTAGGATTCAAATATCTTAAATCCAAAACAAATAATTAATTTTCAAAATTATTTATTTATAAATAATTAATTTTTGAAATTACTTATTTATCTTGTTATATCTATTTTGTTATGAAGTTTCTATTTGATAAAGATAGATAACAAATTAGAATAGGAGATAAATATTAAGAATCTTGTTATTGGTGATATACTAGGATTCAAATATCTTAAATTTATTTATATATAATTAATTTTTGAAATTATTTATTTATCTTGTTAGATCTGTTTTGTTATGCAGTGTCTATTTGATAAAGATAGATAACAAATTAGAATAGGAGATAAATATGGAGAAGTTTGTTATTGGTGATGTGCTAGGATTCAAATATTTAAAGTCTTAATTGGATTAGGATAAGATGGTTAATTAGATGTGGGCCCGAGTTAATTAAAAATATTTTAATTGACTTAATTTTGAATAAATTAAGGGGTAAATTTAGTATAATAAAATCAGAGAAAAATATGATTTTCTATAGCAAATTTCAATTTTCGGAATTGAGATTTGTTTTCTATAAAAAAAAAAAAGGGGCACTACCCCTTGTTTCCCCGCCCGCTGACCGGCCAGCGGGACCGTCGTCTAACTAATTCTAGTGCACGGAAGTTCTTCTATTAGTGAATAGCATAAAATTTTCTAAATTGTTTAGTGGTTCTAAAAATCAATAAAATATATGATATTTCATTGCTTACTTAAAACTCACTAAAACTGAATAAAATCCCTCTACTAAATCTTAAGTCTTGTGACATCCAATTTAAACACTTTTCAAGGCCTCGATCGCACTAATATAGTTTCAGCCATAGTTGGGTGTATTGTGTTATCTTGGTGAGATAAATTGGGTAAGAGTTACATAATGTTTAAATTGGTCGGACTTAATAAAGCTATCAAAATAGTTTTAGGCTTTAGGCATATGATGAGATAAAAACATGCTAATACATAAGATGTTTCATATCTTATAAAAAGATCTAAAAATTACATAAGATGTAATTGGTAACTGTTACCTAACTAAATAATCTAGTTCTGTGTTTCATGCCATAGCTGTCATAGAATTAGGTGAAATATGAATTTTAGTCCACTAAATAAACAATATGTTTTAGGAGGGTTGTTAATTTAGTGGGAGTTTATTCCTCTATACTAAAATAAACTCTGCATAATCTTTATTGTAGATCAATGGTCTCTTCAAGTAACAATAATCCCCTGTCACTGCGATCTATCCTTGAGAAGGATAAGCTATCTGGGACTAACTTTCTTGATTGGTTTAGAAACTTGAAAATCGTTCTAAAGCATGAACACAAGTTGTATGTTCTGGATGCTCCGATCCCTGAGGACCCATCAACCAATGCTACGAAAGCTGTGAAGGATGCGCATAATAAGCATGTCAACGATTCTACTGATGTTGCATGCATTATGTTGGCAACTATGGTTCCTGAACTTCGAAGGACATGGAACTAATGGAAGCCTACGACATGGTATGTAATTGCTTAATGAAGGAAATATTCCAACACAAGCTAGGCAAGAAAGGTTCGAGACAGATCAAGAACACCGCATTCTTGTAAGATGACTGAGGGTGCGTCAGTTAGTCCTCATGTTCTGAAGATGAAGGGCTATGTTGACCAACTTGATAGACTTGAATTTTTCATAAGCCAAGAGTTGGCTACGGATTTGATCCTAAATTCATTACCGGAGAGTTACTCACAATTTGTGATGAACTACAATATGAATAATATGGAGAAATCAATTTCAGAGTTGAATTTGATGCTCAAAACTGCTAAAAAAATATCAAGAAACCCTCTAGTAATGTGCTGATGGTCCAAAAGGGAAAGGGAATGAAGAAGAAAGGCAAAGGCAAGGCTAAAGTTGTCAAGGATGCTGCTGCACCTGTCACAAAGCCTGTGGAACAAGTCAAGCCCCAACCTGTTCCTGCTTCAAAACACCCAAAAGAAAAAGGAATGGAGTTTCTGAAAGGAGAAATCGAACCTTATTAGATATGGTTCGATCTATGATGAGTCATGCGGATCTTCCATTATCCTTTTGGGGCTATACATTACAAACTGCAGCTTTCACTATAAATCGAATTCATTTTAAAGCGGTTGATAAAACATCATATGCGATATGGTACGGGAAGAGACCTAATTTGTCTTTTCTTAAAATTTGGGGTTGTGAGGCTTACGTAAAGCGACGAGTCTCAGAAAAACTAGCACCTAAATCTGATAAGTGTTTATTTGTGGGGTATCCTAAGGAAACAAAATGATATTACTTTTATAATCCCGCTGAGAACAAAGTGTTTGTTGCTCGGTATGGTGCCTTTATGGAAAAACAGTTTATTTCAAAAGACACTGGAGGAAGAGAAATAAATCTTGAAGAAGTTCAAGAATCACAGATAAATATTGAACCGCTACTGGAAGTTCAACAACGTTCTGAACCAGTTGAACCTCCGCAAGTGACACAAGACCCACGTAAATCTGGTAGGGTAAGACATGAGCCAGAGAGATTCGAATTTCTCATTACTGATAGTCGTGATGTATTGCTTATAGATCAAAATGAGCCCACCACTTATCAAGAGGCTATGTCTGGATCAGACTCAAATAAATGGATAAGTGCCATGAACTCCGAGATGCAATCCATGTATGATAACCAAGTTTGAAACTTGGTTAATTTACCTAAAGGTGGTAAGACCATTAGATGTAAATGGGTTTTTAAGAAGAAAACTGACATGGATGGCAATGTGCAAACTTTTAAAGCAATACTTGTAGCAAAAGGTTTCAGGCAGACTCAAGGTGTTGATTATGATGAAACTTTTTCGCCAGTAACCATGCTTAATTTCATAAGAATTTTAATTGTCATTGCTGCATATTATGACTATGAGATATGGCAAATGGATGTAAAAGCAACATTTCTTAATGGAAAGTTGTTTGAGGACGTGTATATGACAGAACCTGAAGGTTTTGTACATCCTGAGAATTATAGGAAGGTATGCAAGCTTCAAAGATCAATTTATGGATTAAAGCAAGCTTCTCAGAGTTGGAATCTTCGTTTTGATGAAGCAATCAAGGATTTTGGTTTTATTAAGAACGAAGATGAGCCTTGTGTATACAAGAAGGTCAGTGGGAGTGTAGTTGTTTTTCTGGTACTGTAAGTTGATGATATATTACTCATTGGAAATGACATCCCAACATTGAAGAGTGTCAAGTCTTGGTTAGGGAAGTGTTTCTCAATGAAAGACTTAAGAGATGCAGCCTATATCCTAGGGATAAGGATCTATAGGGATAGATCTAAAAGGCTAATCGGTCTAAGTCAGAGTGCTTACATAGACAAGGTGCTGAATAGGTTCAGTTTGCAAGACTCTAAAAGAGGATTGTTGCCAATGTCTCATGGTATAAGTCTCAGCAAGACTCAATGTCCTAGGACAAATGATGAGCGGGATCGTATGAATAAGATTCCATATGCATCAGCTATTGGATCTATTATGTATGCCTGCTATGCACTCGACCTGATGTATCATATGCATTGTGCACTACAAGCAGATATCAGTCAGATCCAGGTGAGAGTCACTGGATAGCAGTAAAGAACATTCTTAAGTACTTAAGAATGACTAAGGAAGTGTTCTTGGTCTATGGAGGTTTTGAAAATGATCTAGTTGTAAATGGTTACACAAATGCAAGTTTTCAAACTGATATAGATGATTTTAGATCGCAGTCTGGATATGTGTTTACTTTGAACGGGGGTACACTAAGCTGGAAAAGATCGAAGCGAAAGAATGTGGCAGATTCTACAACAGAAGCTGAGTATATTGCAGCGACCGATGCGGCAAAGGAGGCAGTTTTGATCAAAAAGTTTATTTCTGAACTAGGTGTGGTTCCAAGTATTACTAACCCTGTTTGTTTGTATTGCATGTGACAATAACGGGGCAATAGTACAGGACAAGGAACCTAGATCACACCATAGATCTAAACATATACTCAGACGTTTTTCATCTCATCAAAGAAATTATTGAGAGGGGAGACGTAAAGATTTGCAAAGTACCTAATAAAGACAATGTTGTGGATCCATTGACAAAGGCTCTTCCACAAGCGAAACATGATGGTCATGTTAGATCATTAGGCATTAGATGCATGAATGATTGGCCCTAGAGCAAGTGGGAGATGTTGGGAAATGTGCCATAGGTCAATCCATTAACAGTCTTTATGAATACATTTTAGTTAATAAAATAGAGGATTTCATTTGTTGTTTATTATAATTGATTTGCATGTTTACATTATAATAAGATCCATGGGTAATTATAGAAATATCCTAAATGTCCCTAATCGATTATTATACTGTGAACTATAATGAATTAAAACTAGTGTGAGTCTTGATTGATGATCATACAATGATCATACGTATAGGAATACGAATCAAGATCATGAGTACTTGTTAGGGAACAAAGTACTGGACCGACCCGCTATGAGAACATCACATGGATTAAGTCATAGTTGTTTCTCATGATAGATACATTTTTCAGTCCTCTGACTTGAGATTACCAGAGACTTCAACATTAGGAATACAGTGATTTGACGCAATAAAACGTTGTCTTTAACCGGACGATTATAAAGGTTGTGATTGGTTACTGTGTGAATAATGTGGTGAAGTTGTGTAATCGAGATAAAATTTGTCCCTCTCATATAAAGAGAGATATCCAGTGGATCCCTCGATGTGTTAGACTGTTAAAAGGTCTAGTCTAAGTGAATTGATATTGATCAATGTCACTTAGATGTTTTCAGTCTACCTAGAAATTGAGACTAGTACGATTGAACATGTTGGATGACAATTCCATGCCTTATGTTTGATCAAAAGGATATCGTGTGACAAAAAGATGTTATATACATTATTGATTAGGTTGTATCGATTTGATATTCGTACAACTTAGGTAGTCATAATGTCTTTCTAGAAGCCGCTTATGACTTGGGAATAGTATTTGCCGTTGTGCGAGTTCGTGTATAACAACAGCTATCAGTCGAGTATTGGCATGCCACCATTTGAGGTTTTGTATGGTAGACCTTGCAGATCACCAGCTTGTTGGGCAGCATCTGAGGATGTGGCAGTGATTAGACCTGGACTTGTTGATCATTCCGAGAAAATTCGGCAAATTAGATTGAGATTGCAAGCAGCTCAAGATAGGCAAACGAAGTATGCTAACAGGTATCTTGAGGGTTTGAGTTATGATGTGGATGACTTGTTATGTCTGAAAGTTTTGCCCTGGAAAGGACATCCGAGGTTTAGAATTAAGGGGAAACTAGCACCGAGACATATTGAACTGCTTAGAGTTATAGCACGTGTTGGGACAGTAGCATATAGATTGGAGTTGCCAGCAGAGTTAGCAGACGTTCATCTAGTGTTTCACATGTCTATGTTGAGGTTAGCTAAGTCAGGACCGAGGCCGATGGTGGATATTAGACAGATTGAGGTTCGTCCTGACGTTTCATATGAAGAGCAACCTGTTGAGATCATGAATCGTAGAGTTCAGACTCTGAGGAACAGGGAGATTCCGAAGGTGTTGGTACGATGGCAGCATCACGGGACTGAGGGTCTCACCTGTGAGCTCGAGTCGACTATAAAACGTAGATATCCTCAGTTATTTACTGGTGAGTGTTTATTATAATTTAAATTTCGAGGCGAAATTTCAAATTAGTTGGGAAGAACTGTAATAACCCAATTAATAATTGCCGTTATTTTATGACGTCATTGTAGACATAGACACCAGCGGGGACGCTCGTGGGTTCCACATGAGGCTGAAGTACGGCCGTATTATTAGGTAAATAGTATTTTGTATATTGTTTTATTTAATTTTGCGATGTTTATGTTTAAATAGATTAACGACATCGTGATTTGTGTAATTATATTTTAAGTTGACGTGTGAGATTGTGTGTTGGGAACTCGCATCGATATGAGTGTCGACGCGGGTACCGGCTGGATTAAAGACGAAATTTTAAGTTGAGAAAAATATTACACACATTAAATGAGTTATTTGTGATAAAATATGTAAATTGTTGGGCGCCTATGGACAAGCGTGTCGACACGCGGGGTCGTAGTCGACACGCGTGGGTGGTACGTTAGTGTGCACGCCCAAGTACGTTCATTGGCGCGCACGGCAAAATTTTAGGCGTGAAAGTATAAGCGAATATATATATATATATGTATATAAGGAATTTAATGTATATATATATATATTAAAAATCAGGAAATTAAGAAAATAATAGTAAAATGACCAAAAAGGGCATGAACTTTGTAAAGAATTGTGGATATGGATAGGGCATTTTGGTTATTTTACCCCAAAAATTTTGATAAACACCACCGTCATCACCATTTTCTCACAATTCGATAGATCGAGAGAAAGATCGAGAGGAGGAAGAAGAGAAGAAAAGAGAAGAGAGAACAAGAGAAAGAGACTAAAGAGGTGAGTTGATGTTGTGGTGTTCTTTTTGTTGTTGTTGTTGTTGTTGTATGTTGTTGGCGGAAGTTGGTGTGGTGGTGTTGACAGTTTAGTGGTGATGGTGGGGAGGAACTCGGGAGCTCGGACGACTGCGAGAAGCGATTCGTCAGAATCAGAGAGACGACGCCTATGTCGTCTCCACTCCCTCCCAATTCCAATCCATGAATGAAAAAAAAAATTATGTTGGAACAGAGCGAGTTCTGGCTCTGTTCCAACGAAGAAGAAGGGGACGGTTCGGCTCGTTTGAGTCGAACTCGGTTCGGCCCGGTTCAGGCCGAACCGCCCTTAATTAATTAAAAAAAAGAAAAAAAAACAGCTTTGAAAAAAAAAATTCTGGAAAATTTATAGAAAATTCATATAAAATAGGAAAATTTTAGAAAAAATTATATTTTTATCAAATAAAGGAATTTTGAGATTTTCTCGGAAATGTCGGCGAGATAATAGTCGGGGTTTTAGCCTCGAAAAATGAAAATTGACATAATATATTAAATTGAAGCTAATTTAATGATAAATGGTAATAGATATAATTCGGGTGATAATTTGATTTGTCGGGTGTTATTGAAGCTGAGCCGTGTTTGATTTTCGGGATGAGGAGTGCGGATTGAGGTGTGTAGTATCCCAATTGAACTTCACTTTAGTATTTACCGTTTGATTTATTTGAATTCAGTTCTATTTATTCTTTACTCCATTTCATTATTACTTTACAGTGGCTGAGTACTCTCACCTGGTGACTTTACGGTAGTGGAGTTACTCCTACCTGATGTCTTTACGGTGTTGAGATCGCTCCCCACCTGGTGCTTATTCGTTATGGCCATGAAGTCTACTAAGTCATAGCACTTGTCTAGGCATATGCCGGTGAATAGGCTGCCCAGGTATGGTAGGCTTGTATGGGTGCGTCGTGGGTCTACGCCGACCACCTAGAGGGTCCAGGGCTAACCCATTAGTGTGTTTTCATGGGTTGTGCCTGGGGAAAAGCCCGAAGTATGAATTAGTCTGATTTTTACTGTGCACGTACTTTGTTTTACTACTATTTTTATGCATTCGATGATCCTTTTACAGTTGTTTGTATTCTTTTGTTACGCATGTTTAATTATAGTATTTAAAATTTCAGTACTTTTACTTCCGTAATTACTTGGTGAATTTCTTTGGGATTACTCACTCTTGACTCGTCATCTGTCTTTTTGTGATGGCTGAGTGCAGATCCTAGTACGAGCCGAGGGAAGGGCAAACTTGAGGACTATATTGATTGACAGCTCTAGCCCTACTCGTACGTATGTTTATATTTACTTGTTTTATGTTGGGTCTTGGGATATGAGAGATAGGTTGTATATTTTGATATTTTGTGGATCTCCGAGGATATGTATACGATGTACATTTGGTATAGTTTCCACTTAGGTATTATACTCACAAAATGCAAGATAAATCTTATGTTCATTTAATTTTCCACTGCTAATTTTGAGGTTATAGGATATTAAAGGAACAAAAGTTAACATATAGAATCAAAGTTAATAAGAATTGATTGATGATGGATAATTGGACGTGGGACACAGCTGGTAGTGACGTGGCCAGTTGTGGGCCCGCATGGCCTCTCGTGGCGGACCAATGTGAAAATTGGGGCCGCCACAGTGATCTTATTTACAAATTATAGGAATTTATTGAGTGAATTTGGTAATTTATATAGGCCAAATCAATTGAAGTTGTAAAGTGCTATAGTTATAGCTGGATTAATCAGGATTCATTGGATGGTTCTTGAGATGCACAACCGGTTGGCTAGTGTCATGATAGGGTGTTAGTGAGTTGGAGTGACACAGGGTGGTCAGAGACCACAAGATTATTCTCGAGATTTGTACTCACACTTGATCAAAACCAACTATATATATACATGTTTGATCGATCAAAATAGGAGAGAAAGAGTGTGGTTTTGAGAGAGATCGGTGGAGAAAAGAAGAGAAGATTTACTGGAGTTTGAAGAGTAATTAAGGCGTTCAACAACCACAACAACAAGATCCCAAGGTATGGATTCATCAAACTTGGGTTATTTGTGAAATGTTGGTGTGGGTTTGAAATTTGAAGAAATTCGGAGTTGGAGGAATTAAATCTAGTATTTTGCTGAGGTTTATGATTATGAGGTTAGTAGTTTTTGATTTTGAATGTTTGGATTCAATTTGAGTGAAGTTGGATGATTTTGGAAAGTGGGTTTTGAAAATGTGATTCCCATGATTTGTGAATTTTGGGGTTTAATCATGTTTAATTTGTGTTAAAGGATGTATTTGTGGTCATTGACGTTTTATTGTAACATGGAAATTTAATTTATGGGTTTGGAATTCAAAATGTTAATTTGAAAATTTTCTAAACAGCGAGCAATTAGCGCACTAATTGGAGAAATTAGTGCGCTAATCACGTTGATTGAAGACGATAATGAACAGTGATTGAGATTAATTAGCGCGTTAATTGATCTCATTAGCGCGCTAATTGTTCATTGGACTCTCAAAAATTGAAAAATGAGAAAATGAGTAAAACTAACATTATGAACCCATTAATTGATTATTAACCCTCACAAATGAATTCCAGAAGTCTCGGAATAGTAATTAGAGTCGGAGATTTGGAGGAATCGGACTGGGGTTTGATTTTTGAGTAATCGGAATGCGGTATATGTGCGTAAACCCCAACAGAAACACATCTGGAGTATTTAATTCTTTAAATTCTTGTGTTTATTATTCTTGAAATTCATATTCATTGTGATCATGTGTTGGTATGGATATTGGTTGGTGTTAAATTTGTTTTCATGATCGGAGTTTAGTCGGGACGATTGTGGCACGTGATCAAGCATGCTAGATTGTAGCACGTGTACTTGCGCCGCCGGTGGATAGCGATCCGAGCCGCAGGGTGCACGTGTCCGGTGGATCTGTGAGTGTTTCCGGTCACCGTTAGTGGTTAGGGTGGATCCCAGGTGTGATGTGTTTCCTTTGGGTGCTCGGATTGACGAAGTATGATCTAGTTTGTGAGCTTGCGTTCTATTTCTGTCTGGTTTTATCGAAATTTGTTGTTGAGTATATTGATTTCAGTATGATTATTCGTTGATCATCTTGCATGCTTGTTACCTACACATGCAGGGTTTTATGGTTGCCCATACTCTTTGCATGTGTAGTTAACGTTAGTTATTGGCCTCTGAATCTGTTTATTATTTACTCGATGGTTTTCTTTGGAAGTTTACTCACTGGACTCGTCACCGTATGTGTTTGGTGATTTGAGTGCAGGATTTGATATATGAAGGGGCAAGGAGACACTTGAATATTATTTGTGACTGACGACAGGGTCTACTTCCCTTATACACATGATTGTTTGTATGTATGTATTTATTTGTTTTATGCTAGGTTTAGGATTTGAGAGATAGGTTGTATATTTTTAATATTTTGAGGATCTCGGATGATATGTGTATGATGTACATTTGGTATGGTTTTCACTTAGGTATTATGCTCATCAAATTTAGGTTAAATCTTTATGTTGTTCATATAATCTTTCGCTGTGTAATTTATGGTTAAATGATATTAAAGGAACAACAGTTAACTCATAACGTCAAGGTTAACCGAAAATTGATTAATAATGGATAATTGGGCGTTGGACACAGCTGGCGGTTGAGTGGTCAGTTGTGGGCCCGCGTGGCCTCCTGTGGCGGACCAATGTGAAAATTAGGGCCGCCACAGTATGCAAGCTTCAAAAATCCATTTATGGATTAAAGCAAGCTTCTCAGAGTTGGAATCTTCGTTTTTATGAAGCAATCAATGATTTTGGTTTTATTTAGAACGAGGATGAGCCTTGTGTATACAAGAAGGTCAGTGGGAGTGTAGTTTTTCTGGTACTGTATGTTGATATATTACTCATTGGAAATGACATCCCAACATTGCAGAGTGTCAAGTCTTGGTTAGGGAAGTGTTTCTCAATGAAAGACTTAAGAGATGCAGCCTATATCCTAGGGATAAGAATCTATAGAGATAGATCTAAGAGGCTAATCGGTCTAAGTCAGAGTGCTTACATAGACAAGGTGCTGAATAGCTTCAGTTTGCAAGACTCTAAAAGAGGATTGTTGCCAATGTCTAATGGCATAAGTCTCAGCAAGACTCAATGTCCTAGGACAAATGATGAGCGAGATCGTATGAATAAGATTCCATATGCATCAGCTATTAGATCTATCATGTATGTCATGCTATGCATTCGACCTGATGTATCATATGCTTTGAGTACTACTAGCAGATATCAGTCAGATCCTAGTTAGAGTCACTGGATAGCAGTAAAGAACATTTTTAAGTATTTAAGAAGGACTAAGGAAGTGTTCTTGGTCTATGGAGGTTTTGAAAATGATCTAGTTGTAAATGGTTACACAGATGCAAGTTTTCAAATTGATATAGATGATTTTAGATCACAGTCTGGATATGTGTGTTTACTTTGAATGGGGGTGCAGTAAGCTGGAAAAGTTCGAAGCAAGATACTGTGGCAGATTCTACAACAGAAGCTGAGTATATTGTAGCGTCTGATGCAACAAAGGAGGCAGTTTGGATCAAAAAGTTCATTTCTGAACTAGGTGTGGTTCCAAGTATTGCTAACCCTGTTTGTTTGTATTGTGACAATAACGGAGCAATAGCACAGGCCAAGGAACCTAGATCACACCACAGATCCAAACATATACTCAGGCGTTTTCATCTCATCAGAGAAATCATTGAGAGGGGAGACGTGAAGATTTGCAGAATACCTACTGAAGACAACATTGCGGATCCATTGACAAAGGCTCTTCCACAAGCGAAACATGATGGTCATGTTAGATCATTAGGCGTTAGATGCATGAATGATTGGCCCTAGAGCAAGTGGGAGATGTTGGGAAATGTGCCCTAAGTTAATTCATTAATAGTCTTTATGAATACATTTTACTTAATAAAATAGAGGATTTCATTTGCTGTTTATTATAATTAATTTGCATGTTTACATTATAATAAGATCCATGGGTAATTATAGAAATATCCTAAATGTCCCTAATCGATTATTATACTGTGAACTATAATGAATTAAAACTAGTGTGAGTCTTGATTGATGATCATACAATGATCATACGTATAGGAATACGAATCAAGATAATTAGTACTTGTTAGGGAACAAAGTACTGGACTGACCCGCTATGTGAACATCACATGAATTAAGTCATAGTTGTTTCTCTTGATAGGTATATTTTTCAGTGCTCTGACTTGAGATTACCAAAGACTTCAACATTAGGAACATAGTGATTTGACACTATCAAACGTTGTCTTTAACCGGACGATTATAAAGGTTGTGATTGGTTACTATGTGAGCAATGTGATGAAGTTGTGTAATCGAGATAGAATTTGTCTCTCTCATATAAAGAGAGATATCTAGTGGATCCCTCGATGTGTTAGACTGTTAAAAGGCCTAGTCTAAGTGAATTGATATTGATCAATGTCACTTGGATGTTTTCAGTCTACCTAGAGATCGAGACTAGTACGATTGAACTTGTTGGATGACAATTCCATGCCTTATATTTGATTAAAAGGATATCGTGTGACAAAAGGATGTTATATACACTATTGATTAGGTTGTATCAATTTGATATTCATACAACTTGGGTAGTCATAATGTCTTGCTAGAGGCCGCTTATGATTTGTATACCAAAATGTGTTTTGGTACACTGCCAACGTTGTATGAGCCTATTGGGTCGCATACTAATAGTGGTTTTGCGAGATTTTAAGATGGTTTAGAAAAATAAATTTTATATGATAAAATTTATGACAGAAACGTCCTTGTAGTGTATTACACTTATACTTCTTTAAGTAGGGGTATATGTGTAATTTACTTAACCGTCTATATACAAGGGTTGTATAAATAGATGTTTTGAGTTAGAATACAAGTACGAAAAAATTATTAAAAGGCCGAAACTCTATTTTTGTTTAAGAAACGACTTAGGATTTTTGGTATGCTCTGGATCGTTTTGGAGAGAAACAAAAGGTTTGGTACTCTCTCGAAGCTAGCACTTTGAATTTCGGCTGCCGTTCGTGTGTGCACAGCTAGTAGAGGGCGTTCGTCATTGTCAATACCTTAGAGATCGATTAACCTTCAGAAAGGTACATTGCGACTGAGGTATGGTTAAGTTTTCATAATCTAAAACGTGTTTTAATGGAATCAGATTTGGATCCTGTTGGGGTTTTCTCAAAAATTGTTTTGTAATCTCCTCTGCGTATGAACCCCAAAACCCAACATTTGGTTCAATCCAACATTCGATGTCGGGACAAGAGTTCACTATTCCTTGAAAATTGTTGATGTACATCGACATCTGCGTTTAAATACATAACCCTTTCATACTAACCATGCAAGCTAGTCAAGTGTACTTTCTTTCATACCTAAGTTTAAGAAGGGCACAGGACAATTGGCATGCTGCGTGCAAACTTCAGCTTAAGTATATCGACGAACATATCCTTGTCGAGAATGTTGACATTCCAGTTACACATGAAGATGTTTTTCAAGAGCAAGTACCTGAGCATGATACTGAAGTTGATATTGGCAACAATGTTGCAATTTCGCTTCCTGATCCTAGTGGCACGCACATGTCTGACGTCGATGATGAAGAATGTAACGAAAACAATAATTCTGATTTCTCAGTGGATGATGAAAATAGTGACAACGAACCATGACATACTCACTTAAGTAAGTATAAAAAATCAAACCTAATTAGTAAATTTAGTTACACATTTGTTTGTTTCTTTCGTAATAATTGATTATGACATTTATATTTGTTTCTAACTTACTTTTGAACTTTAAAAAAGTCATGTCAGGCATAAATTATGCATCGTCATCTAGGGAGGGATCTGGTGGACGATCTGGTGGACGATCCGGTGGTCGCAGAGATCGTCCATCTCGTGACTTGATCGTTCGCTAGTACGATCTCCCGCTAATGATGTTGAGCCTCAGCAGCGTTAAGAGCAGCTCACTACGCAACAGCTTGCTCAGCAGAAGTTTGCTTACCAGCAACAACTTTTTGTACAACAGTTTTCTCAGCAACACCATCAATCACAATTATTTTAGCACTCCCACGCATCTCTTTCCCATCAATAGGACTACCAGCATGTCCCGATCGCTCCCTTCGACTCTAGTATGCATGCCTCCCCATCGACTAGTCATGATCATGTCGAGCATGCATCACATTCGCCCAATACTTCAAGCCACCCTTCGAGTGAGTCGTCTATTAGTGGTGCCTTACGTAGACCACAACGAGGCGATGAGTCAACTAGGGCCCCACACGTAGATGTAATGATGACCGAGGCACGGGGTGGGTATTTTTTATCGTAAAAACTGTGAAAGAATTGTAAGTCAACGAAATATTATTACGTATATATACTTAAGTTTAATGAACTTACTATAATATTGATCTAACTTTTTTTGTAAAAATGTAGTGGTACATTCTTGCATCCGTCATCTGAAGCGTCAAAACAAATAATGCGGGTATATAAATTCGATCTACATAAGAATGACTATTGTTGGGAGACGGTTCCCAACTATATCAAGGAGCAATATTTTAACAAATGGGCGATAAGATATGTTTAAATAAAAAATTAAGTTTCTTTTACTTATCATATGTTGAAAACTTGACTTTCTATTATTACAGACTCATTTCGATTGGAGACAATCGGACGATGCTATGGTTAGACATTTGTACGATAGACAGATTGCCACTCGTTACGCCGACTATGTTAGTAAGATGGTGAGGAAGCCGACAAAACCAACACATGTATCTCTGGAGGTTTTTGAGCATTACAAGAAGATGCGATCTACTCCAGAATATAAAGCAAAGTTAGCACAAGCGAGCCGAAATCGGAGATCAGAGGTGGGGGGACCTGGTTCGGGTCCCTGTGCACGGAGGTGGATCCATATCCATCTATGAGCATTCGTTGAGACTGGTATGTTATGGGACATACATACATACATACATATGTATACATTAGATTCATATAAGTTTCAAACTTAATTTTAAGTTAAACATGTTTTATAGGAGAAGAAACTTGGTCGAAAACCGACTACTTTGTATTTATGTTTGTATCTCCATACAAAGGATCATGATGGCATCACTTTCTTGGATCCGAGAGCAGAGGCGATTGTCGTAAGAAACTATTTTACCATAATTGTTTTTGTTAATTATAGGTATCAATGACTTATATGACTCGTCAATGTTTAAATTCTTAATACAGGCGGCTATACACGAAAGGACTAGAGAGCTTTCGCAGCTACAGCCTGACACTCCAATTGATGAAACAGAATTATATTTGGAGATTGTGCAGCGAAATGACAAAGGGCGAAGATTTGGTCTTGGCTGGACACTGTCAGGATCTACAATGCGTAGACCTGATGAAGCTGGATCTTCTCGTCCTATATTTGTAGATGATGAGCCATTTGACCAGTTCAAAAAGGAATTTAAGGAGATGCAAACAATACTACTAAACCTGGTTGATGACACGTCTGTAGATCGCGGGTAAGTGCTTGAAATGCAAAGACCGTTACGTCGCATGGAACAGGGTTTCATGGAGAGATCAGCTGCACAAGAAAGACAAGATGATGTTGATGATGATGATGATGATGATGATGATGATGATGATGATGATGATGCTACTCACAATTACTCAACGACCGAGGATAATGAATGATGATTTCTTTTTCACAACATCCAAAAAGGTAAGACTTTTTTTGTTCATTTTTGACTTGATACTTATAAGTTTTTTTATTAGCTACTAATTAATGAGGAACAACTTTGATGTCTATTTGAAGGTATAACTAAGTGAGAAGTTTTCATTTGTATGTTTATAAATTCTCTATGAGTTTTAAATTTATATATACTAATTCTTATGTTTTTGTGACTTCACTTAGTAATCATGTGCAAGAATGTTATGGTCATAATCATGTTGACATGGGGTTATGAATCTTATGAATTTATTAGGAACCATTATAAATCTTATGAATTTATTAGAAACCATTATAAATCTTATGAATTTATTAGGAACCATCATAGAAACATTAATTATAAAACCATATATTGAATCGAGATTATTGAAGTAATGTTTGTTATTCACTAATTTTTTCTATTGTATTCTTTATTTGAATATTGAATTGAGAGACTCAAAAAGGTTTTACTTCTAAATAGAATGTTTGTTTTAAGCCTAAATTGAACATTTGTTAAGAATGATTTTGGGATTTTGTGTTTTAATTGGTTCTACACAAAAAAAAAATTGTTCAAACTATATTAACATCATTTATTTTGTGTTTTCATATTTGTGATATTGACTATTTATGCTAACTGTTAATTAATTTTACTAGTTTGTATTTATTTTTTCTTTTTTATTGAAATAAATATGATTTGTTCTTTATTATAGGTTGTTGTCCATAAAATATATGATTTTTATACATGTGAATCTCAATTTTGTATACCTCAAAACTTAACTTATTTTATTTTTCTTTTTTTTGTAGGAAATCAATTGACTATAGTATATATGATGGATGGATTGTATTCTTATGATGGTTTTCTTGGGAACTTATTTTGTGTTCTTCTATTTTGGTTTTTTTAATTTTTTGTATTGATCTGGAAAGAGACAATTATTGATACACTGAGTTTATATATTCAAATTTGATTAAATTCGATTGGAATGTATGAATTCATTGTTGCCCAGATTCATTTCTGCATTAATATAATAACTTGCAGGAATATATATATATATTGGTGACGGGCTCCCCGTCGCCAATTGATTTTTGGCGACGGGTTGTCACTAATTGATTTTTGGCGACGGGACGTCACCATTTCCTTTGGTGACGGATTGGCGACGGGTAGCTCATCGCCAACTTCTTTCGTTATTTTCCCTCGCTATTTTCTGACAGCCCGTCGCTAATCCAAATTAGCCACGCCTAAAACAACGACAGATTACCCCGTCATTATTCCCGTCGCTGTTTTCAATTAGTGACCGGTCGTACAACTATAGCAAGGGATTTTTTTCGTCGTTGGTTAACCACTTTTTTTTGTAGTGTCTCCCTTATTCATTGTTCAACAGTTTCATGCACGTTCTTGCTATTGTTTTTGGCTGAGGCTATTCGGACACAAGTAAGGCTATTCGGACACAATTACTTCATTATACCTCACTTTTTTTTTTGTTTTTCATACAATGGTTAAAACCGCGAAAAATAGGAGGATTGAGGGGTGTTGGGTGAGGGTATTCTTATTTTTTGATGTTGGAAAGGTAAACTTTGAAGTCGGATACAAGAAGCACTACAACATTAATATAATTTAATAACAGAACAATTAATGACGGTTTGGATTCTCCGTCATTAAAAAAGGGTATTGATGACGTAGCCATTATGTTTATTTTAAGATAACGGCTACCGTTATCAATGGGGAATAATAAACCACTAAAACACGAGTTCGAACTTCGCATCTCATTCTCACCTCGAAAAGAAAAACCCAGCAACCGAGAGTTCAAGCTCTCAATCTGTCAAAACTCCGACTCTCCTCTCGATCAAAACCCTAGCTAGAGTTTGTTCTCAATCATTTCTCACAAATCTCAAGTTTGAATCAAAACCATAGCTATGATTTTTGCTCTCAATCATCTCCGAATGAATCTCCACAGTCTTGATCAAAATCCTAGGAATTAGCGAGTTCGAGGTCGCTTGGGTTTTCGGCGATTGCAATGGAAGACGTAGGAGTCGATCAATCAGTGTATCAGAGCTCTTCAATGGAAGGAATTGAAGACCTTCCTCGATGAACGGTCCCGCTAGGGTTTCCATTCGTGATTCAATTCGTGTTTGTCGAACTACTTCTCGATCAGATCTATCGAACTTCTTCAAATGCTCTAATTTCCATGTTCGATTGATGTTTACCCTCTCGATAAGATCTCTCGAACTTCTTCTCTGCTTTTGATCGCGACATTCTCTGTTTAAGAGAGGGCACAACCATTAATGGAGACTAAAGAATGAGATTCGAAGCCCTAGTTGTTTGATAATTTTTACTCACAAATACTTGGTTGAGCGCATTCGACTGTTTGAAGCTAGGGCATGTTTTGGAGGTCTTGGACTCTCTAATTGATTTTGCTCTTCTTGGGTTCTAATTGTGTTCTCTTTGTTTGATTTGATATTAGGGATTCCGCCTGACCAACAGAGGTTAATCTTCGACGGGAAGCAACTCGAAGACGGTCCTACTCTTACAGATTACAACATCCAGAAAGGTTAGATTTTTTTGGTTTTCATTTCATGATCATGATGTTCTGTTTGGTGTTCTAGGGTTTTGATTTGTTTGATCAGTTTCAGTATTAGTTTCTTTATTTTGTGTTGTGTCAAATTGTGTTCTTGTGCTTTTCGTCTTCATTTGGATCTTTGTTTAGTTGGCTTGATAATTGGTACAAATCATGTGCTGGAGTAGAAATAATGAGTGACAAATTATTACCAGATTGACTACAAGTGACACAGCTTGTTCTTGTGCGGTCTCAATCTGAAGTCACTAGGTCTCTTGGGATCTCTCCATGGTATTAAAGCAACGTTTTGCTTTAGAGCAGACATTGAGACATTGGTGCTAGACATAAATTTGTTCCCAAACCTTTCACCTTCACAAGAAGCAACCCTGTTAAAAAAATATGGGAAAAGTAGAAAATCTGATTGATTAACAAAAGTACCCCAGAAATACAACTTAATTTACTATAAATCTAAACTTAAAAATGTGCATGAAAAGATCTATTTACATGTTCCTTCTCACCTAACTTACAAAAAAAAAAACTTGTGTTTGTCCAGGCTTCAGATTCTTAGAACCCCAGAACTTGAAAACCAAGATAAGAATTTGTATTGTATTCTCTTTTACATGACATTGCTTTGAATTCACTCTATATGAACCAGGTGGAATTTTAGTGATGGAATTGAGTTCAGATCATGGAAAAGCACAAATAGAGTGCTATTGAAATTATTAATATGTTGGTATATTCTCAACCCAGTTGTCTTTTACCACTTGCAGGAACTGTCATCCTGCTATGACCTTTAATTTCGATTTTTTAAAATTTATTTCATATGCTATTTTGTTTCTTTCTAGCCCATGGAAATTAATGTTGCAGTATGAGGTGTTGTGTATGAAACATCTAGGGACCTGGTCCGATATAGCTTGCTTCCTTTTTTGACATTTACCGTTCAAAACCAGGTTAGGGGACTCTTGTTTTTAGATTCATAGTTGACGAGGGAGTTCCATGAGATCAATTACAAATCGGTCCAAGTAGTCTCTAATGGAAAATTTTCAATATCGTAAACCTAATATGCCTCATGTTTTAAGCTCGTCTATGGAAGTTGGTTTTGGATTACATGTTTTGTGCTGTCTGGAATGATTGACATTAGTTTAAATTTGAAATAGGTTACGAGATCTAAAGCTTTCAAAGTGTACATTTTTTTTAGCTGGTTTCAGCAGTCATTAACTCGTTACATTGATTAGAAATATATGAGACATGATAGTTTGGTTAGTTGATTGCTGTTAAAATGACTTCCCTTAACTTGCTTCAAGCCACTTCAATTTCGTTGAATTCCATGTGGAAATAGGAAAACCTTGTTACAGATTGTTAAAATCATTCTCAGGCGTATTGAACACATTTGAATCACAGCATCAGCATGAGAAGTTTAATATAAACATTTATAACTGAAGCTTTATTGCCAAGGGGATTTTGCTTTTCTTTTCTACCACTTTGTTAAAATCATTCTCAATTGTGGCTTATCCTTGATAGTTTAAACCCAGTTTTGGGTTTTAGTATCTTTGAAGCTTGCGCATTTTATCTTATAAACTGTACATTAAAGGGAATGCTTAATGTTATATTACTCTTAGTGTTACTCTTGACATTAAAGGGAGTGTATAGTCAGAAATATTTTGTGATTTTATCTGAGCTATGCAACCTTGTTTTTATGATTTTTATTGGAAAATGTTTAACAAACAATAATTTATGGAGGTTTTCTAATTTTATTTTGTTATTCTTGCCATGGATATTTGTTTGTGATAGTGATTAGTGGTGCTTTCATAGATCAACCTGTTTTGAGAGAGATGGATCGGGATTTCTGGGAGAAAAAACTGCATTAAGTGGACAGGAAGTGTCTACCCGCCATGGTGCAAGCCTTGGCCAAGCTTACCTGTATGAAGATTTTTTGGTCTTTGCATGTCAAACATGGATCGGGATGCAGCTATCAGCACACCAAGTATCATAAACGTAAGTTTGTTTACAATCCATTATATGTTTTAATGTCTTTCCATTATATGTTTTAATGTCTTAAAATATATAATGTTGTTTTCATGGTTATTGTGTTTGTATTAGTTGCTCTGAACAATGGCACATGCACTTTGTTATGTTGGTGTTTATGCTCAATGGTGATGATGTTCTTGCTTGGCACGATGCAAGGAAGATGCTTTAGCGCTTCATATGGCTAAGAGGTGGGGCAGTCGGCTTCCTTGATGCTTTAGTGCTTCGTCTTTCCTTAATCAAGTCTGACCACATGCCTTTCTAGATGTGTTGGAAGGATCGAGACCTTCTCCTCGATTTGATCGAGACCACAATAGTGATTTGTATGTGAAAAATTGACTTTTAAGAAATTATAGAACATATGTATTGATATGTTTGTTAAATCTTGATTTTAAGAAGACTCATTTTATTTGTTAATAATTACTATTTATTTTTATTTTGTAAAAAATGTTATACGTTGCAGGCTACTAAAAAAAATATGTTCACTTTTTTTTTTAAAATGTAAGCCTTTATTGACGGTTAAAAACCGTCACAAAAGTCCAAAATCTAAAACAATATTTTAGATAAGATGACGGTGAAAAAGCGTCACGAAAGGACTTGAACTTTAATAACTTCTCATAAGGTGACAGACCTTGTAACGGTTAAAAACCGCTATTAAAGACTTTTAATGACGGTTAAAAATCGTCACAAAAGGTCTTTACTGTTGTAGTGAAGTAAAGGGGTACGTTTAGCAAAACGTGGGGTCCGAATAGCTGTGGCCTTATTTTTTAGTGTTGCGCCAAGTGAAAATGCATACGATTTACTATTATTTAAGACTTCTTTTTTTAAAAAAAAAAAGATTTAAAAAAAATCTCTTATTTTGTATTGTATATTTATTAAGGTAATGGATGCAGTTGGTGAGAATTCATTGGCGATATTTCCAGCTAAATTTTATAATGTATCTATTTTTACCAATTGGTCTAGAATGTGTGTTCGTGTGACTATGGGTCCTTGGAAATGAATGAATTTCAAATATTGAATTCAATACAATAAGTGCATTTTTCAAACTAATTTATTTAATTCTCACGATCACGATAAAATATAAATTATTTTTTAGGGTGTAATGTTGGTTCTTATTTTGTTATTTTATTTAATTATACTGATAAAGAGAAGGTAACAACTAACAACACCCTTTTCTTTTTTCTGCTTCCAAATCTTGTCGACCAGTTTATGAGCAATATGAGATTTCTCAAAAGTTTGAACTGTTTAATGAATGATATTTCCTTGAGATTTCTATTATGCAGGAGCTTTGTTGTGATAGATGATAGTGGGAAGGATTAGGCTCTTGTGCTTCAAAGATCTTTAAAATGGTTTGTTCCCTAGCCTTCAACTTGCTGAATTGGTGCTCTAATGCTTTTATGTATTCGGTTTCTACTAGTTGATTTCAAAACTCATTAAAGAGAGAGTACTTCAGTGGAATTGCATGGAATAGAGCAAGCAACAGCCCTGTATAAATACTAGAACTTCCATTTCGTACGCAGGTTCAAGATCGGTGAGATCAAAACCTCATGCTTGAAGATCGTGGAAGATTTTGCATAGGTATCTGGAAGATCTCACAGATGCATTAGATATCTTTGGCTTTTTTTTTATTTTGGTAGAAACTTCTGGTTTTTTTTTTTTTTTTTTGAGAAAAAAACTTATGGTTTTGGGGAATGAATAGTTATTGTTGTTTTTTAATATTGGTCCAATAATTTTGTATTGCATACTCATATTTGTAGTAGATATTGATGCATATAATAATTAAGTTGTAAATTTCTTGTTCCAATACATTTAATTTTTTTACTTTTGTTTGGTTACTGTAGTCTAGAACATCCACATTTTTAAAATATTTTATAACGGTTTAAAACTGCTACAACCTTATAATAGTTCCCGACTATCATCTTAAAGCCTCAAGATACGATAGCACACGTTTTCTTAGTTACTCAAAATTGCTATAAAGGTCTTTAGTATAACCAATTCTAATCTTTTTTTTATAGGTAGGAATTGTAATCTATGTTATTTATTTGACGTGGGATAACACCAAAAGCTCAACTATTCCTTTCAACATAATAGATGGAGGCGCAAAGGCGCGCATGTTCACCAAAAGTGGTTGAGCTCCCTAAAAAATTCCTAGCTGTTGGTATTTTAATAAATATGCAAAAACTCATTCCAACAATTAGATTCATGTCAAATCATCAAGAATAAAATTAAACCAAATAGCGAAAGTGTACCTGAATCATCAATGGTGGAAAAACATTGGGTTAGTCTTCCAAATCAATATGCGGTCTCCTTTTAGTTTTCTCTTCAATGATGGGATATCAGAAAGAGTATGACGGAGCATCTGATTTGGGGACCATAACCCTATATTTATAATTAGGTCAACTAGGGTTAACCTAATGTTATTTCCAATTTTGTCCATCATAATATTAGAAATAACAATATGATCTCTACACATATATAAACCCACACTTTAATTAGATGCTTAAAGCCCAATACCATATTTGACCACTTTAATTGGGTTTTACATTATATAATAATCCTTAACACAATTATTAACACATAAGCTCATATGTTTAATTATTAAACCCAACAATCTCCCAGTTGGGCTATCTGTGTAACTTTATAATTGTATGAAAACCTTATGAGTACTCAAAATTTTGCTATCATTACCGAATGCATCTCCAAACAATCCGGTCCATCAATTATATCAATGTAGGACCAAAGCGGCTTTCGTTACATTTATCATAACTAAACCCATCAATGATCACAAACAATAATATAACCAAATGACATGGATCAAGCATGGATGTGTAGCATGGAAATTACATATAATCTGATCAAACATGTCTATTTCAAACTGGTCCAACCTTAAACTTTAGTGAGATCAATTTACCAATATATTATTAAGTTCAAACATATGAAAATCAAATTTTACTTTAACCTTAATTGTAAACTATAACCATAAACTTTAATCATAACTGAAATCTGTATCCAAAACCTTAACACAAAATGTCTAAAAGGAAAAGCATAAAACAAAATACAAACTCCCACTGAAACTATATATCCTGAAGGAAAATAACACTCATATGAGCAATGTGTTCATGATAGACCTTGGGTGGTAATCCTTTAGTAAGCGGATCCGTAACCATGGAGTTTGTCCCAATATGATCTATAGACATTTGTCCAATCTGAACTCTTTCTTTCACAATTAGGAACTTGATGTCTATATGTTTAGACTTTGTCGAGCTCCTATTGTTGTTGGAATATAGCACTGCTGATTTATTGTCACATGATAACTTTAGTGGTCTATCTATGTTATCCACAATACCCAGCCCAGTAACAAAATTCCTTAACCACATTCCATGATTGGATGCCTCATAACATGCTATAAACTCTGCTGCCATGGTGGAAGAAGCTATGAGTGTCTGCTTAGCACTCTTCCAAGAAATAGCTCCTCCAGCAAGCAGGTAGATATAGCCCGAAATGGATCTTCGACTATCTTGACATCCAGCAAAATCAGAATCAGAATAACTAATGATCTCCAACTGATTTGATTTCCTATATGTGAGCATGTAATCCTTTGTTTTCTGTAAATACCTCATAACCTGTTTGACTGCTTTCCAATGATCCATTCCTGGGTTACTTAAATATCTCTCTAGCATCCCAACAATGTACGCAATATCCGGACGCGTACAAACCTGAGCATACATAAGACTCCCTACAGCAGAAGCATAAGGGATCTTTTGCATTTCTTTAGCCTCAATATCGTTCTTGGGACATTGATCAAGACTGAACTTATCTCCTTTAGAAATAGGGGTATCACCCTGTTTACAACCATGCATGCCAAACCTCTTAAGTACCTTTTCAATATAGCTCTTTTGTGATAATCCAAGAACACCTTGAGAACGATCTCGATGTATTTGGATTCCTAATACAAAAGAGGCATCACCAAGATCTTTCATTTCAAAATTCTTTGATAGAAATTTCTTAGTTTCATGCAATAAGCCTATATCATTGGTGGCAAGCGGTATGTCATCAACATATAAAGCCAAAAAAATATACTTACTCCCACTAAACTTATGATATACACAGTCCTCAACAATATTTATCTTAAAACCGAACGAGATAATTACTTGATGAAACTTGTGATACCATTGTCGAGACGCCTGTTTGAGTTCATAGATAGATTTATTTAATTTGCATACCATATTCTTTGAATCTCCCGAAACAAAGTTTTCTGGTTGCACCATATACATCGTTTCATCAATGTCACCATTAAGAAACGCAGTCTTTACATCCATCTGATGTAACTCAAGATTAAAATGAGCTACCAATGCCATTATAGTCCTGAAAGAGTCTTTCAATGAAACCGGAGAGAAAGTTTTTTTATAGTCAATGCCTTCTTTCTGTGTAAAGCCTTTTGCGACAAGACGTGCCTTGTACCTCTCAATGTTGCCTTCGGAATCCCTCTTGGTTTTAAATATCCATTTACAACCAATGGGTTTCGCACCTTCAGGCAAGGGAACAAGGTCCCAGACGTCATTGTCAATCATGGACTTAATCTCTTCATTCATGGCATCTATCCATTTTTTAGAGTTAGAACTTTCCATGGCTTGACGGAAGTTGATTGGATCATCTTCTATCAGTCCAATGTCAACTTCATGTTCTTGAAGATATACGACGTATTCATCTGAAATCGTACTTCTTCTCTCTCTCTTTGTAGATCTTCTGAATGGCGCAGGTTCTTGAGGTTGTAGAGTTTGTTCTTGTGGAATGGTTTCTTGAACAAGAGGTTCAATGACATTGTCTAAATCTGAATTTGCTTCTTGAATAATGTCAGGTATGATAGTCTGATTCTGATCATTATCAATAGCAATTGGAGGAATGTGAACATATTCCTCTTCAAAGACAAAATCCTTAACACTTTCTCCTCCCTCAAACTCAACATCTTCAAGGAACCGAGCATTTATCGTCTCAAAAATTGCCTTAGTCATGGGATCATAGAACTTGTAACCTCTAGATCTTTCAGAATATCCAATAAAATAACAACTAATGGTCTTTGAGTCCAAATTCTTTTCATTTGGCTTGTAAGGCCTTGCCTCAGCTAGACATCCCCAAATGTGCAGGTGCTTTAAGCTTGGCTTATTGCCTGTCCAAAGCTCATAAGTGATCTTATTTGTTGCTTTTGTTGGAACTCTATTGAGTAAATAAATAGCGGTCTTTAATGCTTCTCCCCATAGTGATTCTGGTAAGGTAGAATGACTAATCATACTCCTCACCATGTCTTTAAGCGTTCTATATCGTCTTTCAACAACACCATTCATGATAGGTGATCCTGGCATGGTGTACTGTGGAACGATACTGCATTCACCTAGGAATTTAGCAAATGGTCCTGGACGTTGTTCACCTGATCCATCATATCTGCCATAGTATTCACCACTACGGTCATATCAAATGGCCTTTATCCTTTTGCCAAGATGATTTTCAATTTTAGCCTTGTAACTTTTGAACATGTCCAATGACTGAGATTTTTCATGAATGAGATATAGTTAACCATATCGTGAATAATCTTCTATGAACGTTATAAAGGAATGTTGACTATTCTAAGAAGGTGTAGGAAATGGTCCACAAATTTCTGTGTGTATAAGTTATAAGAATTCCAAAGCCCTATTGGCACCAAATCTCTTCACATTTGTTTGTTTTCCCTTTATACAATCAACACATAGATCATAATCTGAAAAATCAAGGGGATCGAGAATACCCTCAGACACTAGTCTCTCAATTCTTTTTTTAGAGATATGACCTAATCTTTTGTGCCATAGAGATGCTGAATTCTCATTGGTTAATTTGCGTTTTAAATTTCTTGTATTAACATGCAAGGTTTCATTATAAGATGCAATATTGTCAAGCAAATATAGATTATAATAACCTAACAAAGAACCAGTACCAACCAATTTTGAATCATTAAAGAGACTAAACTTACTACCTCCAAATGAACAAGAATATCTATTTTTGTCCAAAGCAGAAATAGAAACCAAATTCCGTCTAAATGACGGTACAACAAAAGTCTCATTTAAATCCAAATAAAATCCAGTTCTTAACAATAATCTAAACTTTCCTGTTGCCTCCACCTCAACTGATTTGTCATCACCAATATAGATGTATCTTTCACCATCACTAGGTTTTCGGCAACTCAGGCTATCCTGCATAGACACACTGATGTGAGTTGTTGCACCAGAATCTATCCACCATGTGTGTCTAGCAACTAAAGTCAAATTAACCTCAGAACAAAAAAAAAATTAAGAAGCATACCTTTCTTTACACGCCAAGTGTGATAATTAGTACAATTCTTCTTCTTGTGACCTTTAGCTCCACAAAAGTAACAACCATCCTCATTTTGTTCTTTTTCGCATGTTGTTTCTTTTGTGGTGCTTTTTCCCGCAGTTTCTTGATTTTTCTTTCTTTTTTTGATCCTTTTGTCCTTTGAAGTACTAGCTAAATGAGCACTTTCTATCTTATCTTGCTTCAACCTTTCCTCTTCTTGATCACAGTGTGATATGAGCTCATTAAGGGACCAAGATTACTTTTGACACTTATAGCTCACCTTGAAATGATTAAACTGTGATGGAAGAGATATCAGAACTAAGTGCACCAATAAGTCCTCAGGTCACACTAGTTTGAGTGCCTTAAGTTTTGAAGCAAGATGAGACATTTCCATAATGTACTCCCTTATGTTTCCTTTCCCTTGGTATTTCATTGAGATAAGTTTTGCCAAGAGTGTACTAATTTCAGCCTTTTCATTCTTGGAAAACCTTTTCTCAATATCCTCAAGGAAACCCTTAGCTGTACCAATCTCATCGGACATAGTATCCTGGAATGCCTCTGGAATAGCACGTTCATGACTATAAGATTGATGCGATTTGATCGCTCCCACTTTTCCATCTCCCTCTTTTCATCAGAGGTACTCTTGTTAGTAATAGCAGAACGTTGATCGGTCTTTATCGTAAGGTCTAAGTCCATGACTCCAGGAAAGATTAAAACATTCTCTTTCCATGACTTAAAGTGTGTACCATTAAGCATATGAATGGAATTAACACTAGCAGAGATATTTGCAGCATGACCTTTAACTGAACAGAGAATGATAGAATAAATAAATAATGTTCACATAAGTACCAAAATTTTACAATAAAAATTCAAATAAAGGTATAACCAATCACAAGATACCAAGCACAACATTAATATTTTGTCTTTGGACAGAATTATTAACTTGTAAGTGGTACTCTTGGTGTAGTGATCAAATATTGATAATAAAATTTATGTCAAATAATTAGCCTTTCCTTGGACCGACTAATTAATTACATAGAAAACCTAATAATTACCACATATTTATCAGCACAAGCATACATGTAAATCGGTCAAATATTAGCCTTCCTTTGGGCCGGGTAATATCCGCATGACTCACATATATACAACTATTCCAATATTTTAAAATAAATGACTTTCATAAAAGAGGTTACTTTGGCAACATATTACTTCAATCATTTAATTCAAAATATTATATACCCAAAATAATTACCAAAATTTGAATTTAAATTGCCCGAATTTAATGGGTAAAATATTCAAAATTATAATATATTCCTTTTATTATGTTCACATATATATATATATATATATATATATAGAATCTTTTGGACATAATTATATATGTATATGCCCATATATTTGTAAGATTAAATTTTTTTTTGGACAAAATAATAATCAAAATTTAAAATTAACAAATACTAGCTTGAGTTTATAATTCAACTTAACCCAAAAAATAAATATCATTATTATAGTTATGCCCATATATAGAACCTTTTAGGCATAAAAAAAATCAATGTATCAAACTAAGAACATATAAATATTCTCAATGATCCAACAAGTTATGCCTATATATAGAACATTTTAGGCATAAAAAAATATCAATGAATCAAACTAAGAACACATAAATATTCTCAATGATCTAACAAAAGGAGGCTCTGATACCACTTGTTGGTATTTTAATAAATACGCAAAACCCATTCCAACAATTAGATTCATGTCAAATCATCAAGAGTAAAATTAAACCAAATAGCGGAAATGTATCTAAATCATCTATGGTGGAAGAACACTGGGTTAGTCTTTCAAATCAATATGCAGTCTCCTTTTAGTTTTCTCTCCAATGATGGTTTATCAGAAAGAGTATGACGACGAATCTGATTTGGGGACTATAACCGTATATTTGACCTAATGTTATTTCCAATTTTGCCCATCATAATATTAGAAATAACAATCTAGTCTCTACACATATATAAGCCCACACTTTAATTAGATGTTTAAAGCCCAATACCGTATTTGACCATTTTAATTAGATTTTACTTTATATAATAGCCCTTAACACAATTATTAACACATAAGCCTATATATTTAATTATTAAACCCAACACTAGCAACCTCAACATGAGAGTCTTTTAGAGTTTTTTAGGGAGTGGCAAGATCTGATCGCATTAGAGAATTGGTATGATGAAATCCCATGACATGTTCATTCGCCTGCTCGGTCAAAGTCGAAGTATGTCGGTTCCATTTATTTAGAAGAAAAAATCTCTACAGTTTGTGCCCCATGGTATACCTAGGGGGTCGATTGTTAAACAAAATTGAGCTTCTCCACTTACAAAAAATTTAAAATTCCTCATGCCAAATTGCTAATTACATTTGAGCTACTCTTTGAGCCCAAATATTTCATACAACGGGTAATTGTACCCCAACATACATTGGTCTATAAGAACCCTCCATGCAACCTCAATCCACATGTTATGCACCAAAATTTATGTGTGCTCGCATCTCGAGGTAGGTACGGACAAACTAATGTTTGTTGTGTTGGAGTGTGACTTCCTGTTGTCATTGTAGCACGGTCCTTTTCTAATAGGCAGTCCAATCATCATCATAGATGGGTAATTCTTGTGGACCACTGGTATTTTATTATCAAAAATACTAATGATGTAAAATGTTCCAATAACAATCTTTATTTTTATTTATTTAATAAAAGTTGGATCTATTTAGATCTGAAATGTTTCGTTTCATTTGGCCTGGAGCAGTTGTCATATTCATCATTGACACTACTTGTCTCTCCTCCACACTTGCACTTAGTATGACTCAATTCCGTCCTCACTTGTATATGCTTGTATGGATCTGCGTCAGTTGTTAGTTTGATATTTTTCACTAGATTTTTTATTTCAGTAAGTTATCGTTCCTTTGTTGGAAGTTTGTGTTTGTCTTATCTTGTCGGAAGTTTTCGTTCTTCTTCCCTTGTTGTAAGTTCTATTTTTCGTTATGGTTATATTATTGTATATGCAAAAGACAAACGTATAAGTTGCACACAAGTTTGTAAACTTTCGCAACATTGATTTGATCTCAAAGAGAAAGAAAATGACTGCTATTGTTTTTTTTCTTTTTTTGATAAAAAAAGGACTGCACAATAGTGAGCAATTTCTATGAATAGAAATATCTTTTCGCAGTTTTCAAAAAAAATAAATATCTTTTCGTAAAAAAAAAATACTAATGATGTGGGAGTTAAACACAACTTATTAATGACTACATTTAAGTTAAGTCACTACCTCTAAGGTGAGATGGTAAAGACACCATTTGACAAAAAGGTAAGAACTCGGGAGACCGTGCTTCGATTCCACTATTAAAAAAAAAAAAAAAAAAAAAAAAAAGAGACTACTTTTAAGATAAGATAGTGTGAATCTCAATGTAAATCCAGCGGATCACGACATGCTAATATCATTTTAAATAGGACTGAGGGACTAAAGTTCTTTTTGTTTCATTGCCGTTCACTTCTAGGGTTTTATTTTGGTTGGGAACGGCGGGCGACGATGAAGGTCGCAAGAGGGGAGATCTGGAAACCAGGTCAATAGGTCAAATTAGCCGATTTATATTGTTTAGAAATTAGATAGAATTGTCGTTTTTATCTCATCAGATTTGTTATATAGTTGTTAATGCTTAGTTTTTTGTTGATTTGGTTTGCTTTAACTGACTCCACAAAACCAACCGTGAAACAGATTTGAACTAAATAAGCCATGAATTACTTCATTTTATTTACATATTTTTTCCCAAATGTTTCTCTCGGCTTTCTTTTCTTGATGCTGATAGTTGTGAGCTTGTGGCATATCTGTTCATTTGCATATGTTAACCCTTTTTGTTCTTATTATTTATTTTATTGATATTCATTTGGTTTTGTAGGTGGAGATATATGGGCCAAATATTGAGCCTAATTTGGCATGGGAGGCATTGGAAATGAGGTATGTTGATGCATTGATTGCTGCTTCTATTGATCTTTGTCTATTCTGAATTTTGTCATTGATGAGCATAAGTTTATGATGTGGCAATTCGGGTGCTACACATCTAACTGTTGAGTTGTGTTGTAAATTGATTCTCCATTTATATATATACAAACACATATATGAGAGCTCAGATCTGATTTGCCTTTTGAGTATTCTCCTCATCTTCTTCGTTATGAGATCTCATTCGAGCTTCTTGTTCGACAACAATAAGTCTCAATAAGGGTCGTGAAATCTAGATTCGGTCGATTGACCCGATGAGTCGTATGCACCTTTCAAACCGTAAGATTTTCAAGGATCTAGAACCCCTAGACTAAGGAGTGCTCTAAAAACCCTATAAATCACACTAGTTCCACACCTATGGAGAATATACCACAATGATTCGCAGTGCTTTTCTCTAAATCCCATAGATTTATATAAAATCAAGATGCATAACACACGTAGATGTGTATCTTGAGGCGCGCACAGATGGTTACTAAGGATGCGAGCCCGCACGCCATGCATAGGGCACTACAAGAATGGGCTTGATCAGGGATGGAATTTAGGGACGGAATTTAGGCGGTTGGTAATCAGGTACGGTACAGAGACGGAAAATGATTTGGAGGAGTTAGAGACCGAACAGTGACGAAATAGGGACCGAAAATCAGTGACGGAACCTACTCTGTCCCTAAGTAATTGGCGCACAAATATCCCGCATAAGTTTTCGTCCCTGATTCCGTTTATGAGGTTCTTGCCTAATAAATCCGTCTTTGATTCCGTCCCTAAATATTAGGGACGGAATTAGGAATGCAAATACATGCCACGTGACTAAGTAGTTTCGGTCTCTAAATCCGTCCCTGATCTATAGGGATGGAATAAGGACGGAAAGTTTATTTCCCCCTCAAAATTTAGTCCCGACCCCTAGCTAGCTGCCGACCCTGACCCCGACCCCGACCCCGACCCCGACCCCGACCCCGACCCCTCTTCTCCACCATCCTGTCCCCTCTTCCCCGCCGTCGTCCCCACTGGTGGTTGCTCCGTCGTCGTCGTCGTCATCTCTGCTCCGCCATCAATCACCACTCTGCCATCGTCGCTCTGGTCCATTCCGCCATCATCTCCTCTACTCGGCATCATCGCCTCTGCTCCGCCATCATTTAGGTGGCTAGGGCTTCGGCTCTCACTTTTGGCGTGGTCTACGGAAGTCTCAAGTTCAAGTACCTTAAGGTATACTCCTCCTAATTCCATCTCAATTTCTTTTTTTTTTCCTATACAAATCCTACCCAAACCCCTTTTTTTAAGAAAGTTTTGGTCTCCCATGTTTTTGCTTTCAGCTGATTTGGTAGATCCCTTTCCTGTTTTTGGTGACTTGTTTTTTCCACCCTTAGTTAATTTTGTCCGTTCCCGGATCTCGCATTTGTGTGGATGATGGTAGGTAATCTAGGGTTATGCCGCGGGTTTATTTGTAGGTAGTCAAAATTGCTCAATTCATCTGAAATGCACTTTTCAAATTGTTGAAAATTCCCTGTATAATGAGTTAATAAGGAAAGGAGGACCTAATCATCTTTTTGCCATTCATTCGGTTTGTAGTTTGGGGAAGTTTGTGGTATGTTGGATTGGTTAGGAACCCATCCACTTAAGGGGATATTTTAGGTTTTGTCTACCTCTATTGATGCTTTTCTTGATATTGAAGATTAGGAGAGAATTGAATTTAGGGGTTCTACATTGATGGGAATGAAAAGTTTCATTTGTGTTGTTGGGGGTCATGAATTAGGTATATAATTTCCAGGTAACCTATGCACTTTTTGTAAAGGAAACTTGTTCAAGATAAACAATGTCAAATACATTTTATCTGGTTTTGAAAGTGACTAATCACAGATACTGGTTTTAGAGATCTATGGAAACGAGGAATTGAAAGCAATTGTATATTTCTTCTGGTAGAGTTGACTCGCAAGTGGATAATTGAGTAATTGTCTCTTTATGTACACATTTGTTGCAGTCTCTTAAATGAAGTTCTACTGCAAAAACTTGTGTATATGGTAGACGCATGACTTCCTTGAGATATGCACTTTTGAATATTTTGATTGAATAAGCGCTTCCTATTTAATTGGATATACATGTTTTACACATATGGTGTGGTAATTCTACCTCCGATGCCTATGATTAATGAAAGTTTGAGGGGAACAATGACCTTGGACACTCTTCTATGTTGGAATTGTATGGACTCTGGCAGTCTTCAAAGATGGGAGCTTAAATATTTGACTCCAAATAAACATTAGAAACTAAAGAAATTCGACGGTATATGAAAAGACCTAAGATAACTTTAAAAGCACTATTTAAGAAAGATTTAAATGATTTGGAAAACATGTAATTAGGGGGCATTAAATTGGGCAAAATAGAAGAATTTGATCGATGTAGTCGACCCCAACTAATTCAGGATTGAGGTCCTCCATGTTCATTACAACCCCTTGTCTACTTTGAATGCACCCAAAAAGAATTCATTTTTGTCAGGTGTGAATAAGATTTTGCCCTGATAGTTTTCTAGTCTCCAATCACAAATAGACAAGTCAAACTCAAAGTCCCATTAAAACATTACAACTCCAAGTTCTAGTCAAGATCAGATATCAAATCTAGTTCACAACTTAACTTTGTCAGTTGGTTACGTTTCCATTAATAATAAAACATTGAAGAAAGGAACATAACATCTACTCATGGGTAATGTGGTCTATCATCACTTCCAACAAAACAAAATAGAAAAATGGATCTTCTAGTTCTCGAACTCATCTCACACCACTTGCTCTGGAACTCCGTGTTGCTTCGTGTAGCATTCGTGAGCAGAAGCCACATGTTCCCTCTTTTGCTCATGCTTAAAAAATTAAGAAAAAGCCTTGAATTATTTGTCCTTAAAAGTTTCTCTAATTACAAGCTAGTTAATTCTAAAACTATGCTTGCCTCTGTCCACTTCTATACATAATTTTCCGTGTTGAGCCTCTAATATTTAATTTTAACCATCAAACTTTATTTGAGGCTGTGTTTATGTGAAAAAATAATGTCTTGAGGTATCTTGTATCTTGTAGGTTGTGTTTCGTGTTCTGCCTCATCTAGTGAAACAACTTCCCTGATTGTTTATTGATTTTATTATGTTTGCCTTGGTCTTCAAAATAACTACACAACTTTTGGTTACTATTGGTGATATATAAGTGGAGCATTTCATTATGTTGTAAGGAATATATAATTGGATTTCATATTGTGATTTATTCCTCTTAGATGTTCTAGGTGATCTTGAATTGGTCAATAGTCTATCTAAAGTTATAAAAGCAGCTGCAGTTCTAGAACTTTTGCAACTAGATCTTTCTTACTATGATAAGTAATCAAATGACTTGGAATTTAATTAAGTTGTTAACTTTCTAACTCTTTAACTTGCTAACCTTCTAACTCTTTAACTTGTTAATGGATAATATGTTGTGTTTGTAGAGCAAGGAGCTGGGGAGGGACTGCACGTCACTAGAGTTGTACCTTCATGTGCACACGAAGAAACACGATGGTCAGACCTTCATTGACGCACGGTCAGAAAGAGTTAATGTAAGTATTGTCTTTGTTTTATTGAAATGCCAAGTTTACAACTGATGTTAAGAGGTGCACTATTTCAGCATTATATTTAAAGCATGTGATATAATTTAAAACAAATAAACTCTTATGTGATTGAGAGTTAGAAATCAAAAAAGTAAACAGATAAGTTGAAATTAAGGTGATGAACTGAATTAAAAGACATCGAGAGCAGTGTACCGAATATTGAGTCCAAATAGGTTCTTGTGCTCTTGTGTCGTCGGAACAGGCGGGCAGGGAAATGTTAATTATATGCTCTTTCTTTGTAGCTTTTTTGTATGTGTGGCTATTATTTGCATGTCCTTTTTTCGTCTCTCGCTTAATTGCACCTCTTTTGACGTCATTTTCTGTTGTCTACTCCATGAAACAATCAAAGACAGTGGCAAGTTGCATAAAAATAAAACTGCCAGTTGGAACATTTGCAGAATAGACACAAAATGATGAAAGTATAAAAGTGAAATGCAAGTACAAGAGACCAGTTAAGATTAGGATCCAGATGAAAAGATCATTTAGGATTGGCATCCTAGACCGTCTCATTAATCCACTATACCCTAGAAGGTAGGCAACAAATGTAGGTCCAATCACACAAAATAGACAAAGTACAGACACTTCTAGAATCTAAACGAGTTAAGAAGGGAAAGGGATTAGGTACACAATGGTCTAAAATCAGTTAACATACACAAATGGCATTTCTTGATTCATGTTTTATATTTACTTGTACAATGTTTCGATTTTTAAGCCTTTTTATTATTTTTATTGTATGATGTGTGGACTTTGATTTGCAAAGAGGCAGAGGAAGTTCTTTTATTCCACTTAATGTCTTCATGCATTGAATCAATATTTTAGTTTGCTATAACTTTATCATAGGACACTTTTGCTCCTTGATTAGGACTTCAAGTTATACCTAATTTCATGAGAATTCAAAGAAACTTAGAGAATTGTCAGATCATATGTACATCATAGGTTTTAAGTTCCCCCTGCTAATGAGGCTTGATGAGGAATGCTGGAAACAGAAAATTTAAACCATAGGCATAATGATGCAATGATTACTTGCATGATTTAACAGAAAAAATTATATAAGAAAAGCACCACAGCATCTGGCAGTAAATTTTGATTAACGGTAACCCAAAGCATGCACAAGATGCAGTTCTTATCCCATGCAAGTGACTAAGTTTATGACTAATGTTCTTCTAATTAGAGGAGTACGAGCCAGTTCAGTTATAGGAGAGGTCATAATTGGCAATTTGGCATTTTACAGAAACAATCAGGAGCCTAGAACTTAGACAAGCATACTTGAAAGGAACAATAAAATGGTTTCACAGTAAGCATAGAAGTTAGGTCAAACAATTAATTATTGGAGTTGAACTTTTTGCAGAAAGTCTATTTTAGGCCTAGAAATGTTAGTCGACAGTGTTATTTTTTGGGCTTTTGCTTTCCTGTTTCTTTCAAGAGTCCCCTACTATTTCATGTGTTGTTTATAACAGTTTCAACAGTACTTGCCAATTCTTCATGCCCATGGTGTACTTTCGTTTCATTTGGTGGTTTTGAATGAGACTAGGATGTGAAAGCTAGGTACATCATCTCCCTTGGTTCTTGATTGCTTCTTTTCTTTTGATAAGAAAGAGACAACTTGCCCACTGTGAGGCTCGAATACCCAAATAACCCCAAACCAAATCAGTGACCCATCAACTTAGTTGGTAGGTCTTAATTGCTTCTTGTGCTTATATATATACAAGTATAAGTTCTTGTTTGTTTCATTCAAAATTGAAGCTTGGAATGATAAGAATCAAAGTTTATTAATTGGTAAATGAAAGTATTGGTATTATCATTGGCAATGCATTACTAGGTGAAATGATTTTAGATGCAGTGCGAGCAAAATTATCACTAAAAGCAGTTAGTAGATGCATATGGTTCTATGCACCATAAACTAAGATTAGAAAACAAAGACAAAAAGAAAATAACAAACATAAACAAGATGAATCCACAAAAATCAATATACTGTTAGGAATTGCAACCTGAATATTTCTAGCACTACAAATTAATTTAATAGATCAACTTACATGCTTCTCTTAATTTATGTATTTACCATCCAGCAAAACTAGGCTTTCAACATAAGGTGCAATTGCTCTTTGTAGGTTACAGTAACCGTGACCCCTAAAGCTTCTGAACCGATTGGTGTTGGGATTGTAGGAAAATAGCCGCCCATTACTGCTCAAGTATACAATCTCGACATATTTCTTCTTATTGATGCTAACATATTTCTTCTTCTTATTGATGCTAACAACGGAGTGGGGAATTTAGTCCATGCACTTTTCGATATATGTATAGAGTGCATCTTCACCCAATTTTCCTTCATGACCCATACCTCATGATAAACATGAGGTGTATGGAATCTATCACCAAATTCACGAACTAAAGCAAGATACCCTCCCAATTCACCAATCTCAATATTGCATATAATTTTATCAGTGTCTTCAGCGAGGTCAACACGAGGGAGGCAAAGCTCACTAAACACCTCATCATGGATATCAAAACAAAACACTTCATTCCGGCGATCATACATCGCTTTCCAATAAACAAATCCATTGACAAACTTCCCCGGCACCTCACTTGAGAACTCTTCGTTACTTAAAATCCTTCTCCACGAATTGGTTCCCAGTGTGAAAACATTGGTTTCTAAAACTTTATTGCCTCAAACCTTTTTTCCCCAATCCTCACTACCTTGTAATCTTTAATCTTTGCATCGTAACCAAATCCATATGTGAGAGTAAAATCCCCCGAAGAGTCGTCTTCTTCATCTTCGCTGTCAGAATCCCAATCGGTATCAACATAATCAGCATTCCAATGCGGTAATGTCTTGAGTGACTGAGTACAGGGATTCCAGCTGCAATCGCAGAAGTAGCATTTTTTGTTTGGCTTGCAATTGCATGTCACATGAGTTGTGTGCATTTTCATTCTTGTCAAAGGGTGGTTGTGAGTTGTTGCTACCAGCTGCAATCGCAGATATACTTACTACGATTATGACCTTCACCGTGCAGCTAATCAATGGCAGCCAAGATTGGTGGTGCTATATTGGCATCTGTCGTTGTTGCATATGTCGTTGTGATCCAATTGTAGAATTTAATCCACACAAGACCCTCATTTATACTAACTGTGATCCCAATGCAACCAAACTTGACATGCTTTGCATGAAATTACCAAATTTTGAAGGTCTGATTCACTTGGAACTTGAGACGATGGACCTAAATCCGAAGTCCAATAAAGTAATCCAATGGGTGTTAAACTGATCAACAACTAAAAACTAGTTTGTATTTCCCATTCCAATGAGTACTGTGTGTTATTTTAATATCTAAATAATATAGAATCCAATCAGTTAACAATTCCTAAAATCTTATGGCATTAATCCAATTCAATGAGTTGATACACATGAAACCTTCATCTTAAATAGAATAAGTTCGTTTCTTACTTTCTTCATAATTCTTTATGTATCCACTTTTGAGTTGTTGTGCTCCAATCTCTCATTTAAAGTTTGCAGCTTTGATGATCTCAGGCTAGTTCTGAATGCAAAATAGAATGCTGAAGTAATTAATGCATAATAGAATGCTGAAGTAATTAATGCATATTTGCAGTCTTTATTTCGTGTTGCATCATGTTCTGGTGCACCTGCAGGAGAATCATCAGCAAATGCTCGTTGAACTTTTATATAATCATGTCAAAGACCACTTGTGAAATTTGCAGGTCTATTTTGTTTTTTACTTGTATATGTTTGAATTACATCTATAGGCTGAGATTCAGAGGATGCGCGAGATGTCACAGTCAGCAGAAGAGGTAGGAGATGATCCACATGTGGATGAGATATATTTATATTACAAAGCTGTCGGTGTTGATCACAAGGGACGAGTGTACGGGTTAGGGTGTACGGGAAAGAGGTACAATGATCCAGGTGCCAGCTCATCTCAGGGCCCGTCGAGCTAGGACTTTGCGACTCTTCAATCTAATGTCTCACGTCTGACTTCTATCGTTGAGGATCAACAAAATCAAATATAGACGCAGCATGACCAGATAGCTTTACTACAGTCCATGTTGATGCAGAGTATGAGAGGTGGACATCCTGGAGCGAGCTCACGTCCACCTCCACGTCCACCTCCACCTCCACGCCCATCTCACCAGGAGACTCTTACTCCACCAACGGCGGTGCCTACTCCAGCTTTGGATGCTAACGATGTTTATCACCCGAGGATGTACGAGCCTGAAGATGAAGAGCAAACGAACTTGCCATTGCAGCAGGAGTGGATCGATGCATTTTTCGACACATCCCCTACCACGACCTGACAGACATTTGATATGATACACTTGATATACATTCCTTTTGATATTTTGGTATATTTTGATCTTTTGGTATATTTTGATATTTTGGTATACATATATAAATGATATATTTTAGGAACTAGTTAGGGATACTTTTACACATGTATATATGATGTCTATTTTGATTTTTTTTTATAACTGTTTTGGTTTCATTAGCATGTTATATGTGAAACTTATATTGTATAATGAGTTCCCATTGTGTTGTATGATATGTTTTCAGCAGCTTTAAATTTATAAACAAAATTGTTGCAAGTTATTTGTTTTTAGCAGGTTATTTGTTTCAGCAGGTTGTTGCAGGTTCTTTGTTGCAGGGTGTGTATATATGTTTCAACCTGCTGAAACGTATAAAGAATATTTTTGTTTTCTGGGATGTTGAATTCCGTCTTTGATTCAATTTCTAATCAGGGACGGAATCTATAATAAACGCTATTGAGATCTATGAGTTCGGCCTCTAAATCGTCCCAGTTTAGAGACTGATTTAGGAACGGAATGTATAAATTCGGTCTCTAATTCGTCGCATAAAGTCAAGGACGGATAAGAACGAAATTTTCGGTTTCTAATTAACAACGGACTCGAAATTTCATCCCTGACCAGTCAGAGACGACGTTTTAGACGACCGATTTTGTCCGTTCCTAATTCGGTTGCTGACCGTTTTAGCACCGAATCTCAACCTATTAGGGATAGAATTTTTCTTCTCTATCTGGGCTGATTCTTGTAGTGGGGTGTGACTTTGGAGTGTCATTTTAGTTTTTTCTTGAGATATATATATTGTGTTATGTTTTAAGGTTGTGAAACACTATGATGATTTTATTATGTGTCATTTCGAAAGCGGGGTATTTAGAACTTTTGGCTTTCCTTTGTTAGTTAAAGCTTGAATTGAACATATTCTATCATTTATTTGGCTATGGATTAAAGGTAATCCAAAATTGGGGACTTGTTCGGTTGGATTGATTGGAGTTTAAGTGGTTTAGTTCAAATGACATTTCTATCCCCTCCCTATATAAATATCCAACACAACCAAATACTATTTCACGGTCTCAAGCCCTAAAAACTCTCGTGCTCAACACAACCGAACTCCCTCACTCGCGATCTCAAGCCCTAGCTCGCTCTCTTGCTCAATCACACCACAACGAAGATGGAAGGAGGGAATGCGGGAAGAAGCACCGGCGAGAAGAAGATGGCCTCAGGTACTCTCGTTGCCTCCAGAACTTGGCAAAACCCATCTATTGGTCCCTGAACTTTAAGATATTTCTGTTTTTGGTCCCTCAACTTTGAAAACAACACATTTGGTCCCTCAACTTTTAAACTAGTTAACATTTAGTCCTTCTGTTATTTGGTCCGTTTAAATTGATGACGTGGCGAACCAAACTTGCCATGTGGCTAACTGAACCGGCCACGTGGCACCACGTGGCCAGTTGTGACATAAATCGGCGGTTCATGTGAACCAGAACCGGTTTTCTCTAAACCAACAACATGAAAACAAATTAACAAAGCCCTAAAGCCACATTTCCTAAACTCCTTCCCTCAGCTCTCGTCTCTTCTTCATCAACCAGACCTTCCCGAGCTGTCATCGTCATTGCTCATCGACCCTCTCCCTCCCGAAGCTGTCGACCCTCATCTCCTCAACTCTCATCATCGCTCATCTCTGTTGTCCCTCCTGAAGCTATCTTCCCTCATCTCCTCAACTCGAAGCTGTCGACCCTCATCTCCTCAACTCGAAGCTGTCGACAACCTAAGTATTACATGATTCCAAGCCTAGGTATAGTTGCTCCATCTCAGTCCTGATTTAAAGTTTTCAATAAAATAAATTAATAGAATGTGAATGATTATATGTGGGTGGAAGCAAAACTTAGTTCTTTCTGAGTTACATATATGAACATTCACCAACATAATGTAACATTTTTTCTTTTCCCTAGGCAGAGAATGCAAAGCTGTTTTTCCTCTTCTTTAATTAGTTGGTTTGGAGTATCTCTGCTCTCCCTCCCGAAGTTGCCGTCCCTCATCTCCTCAACTCGAAGTCATCGCTCATCTATGCTCTCCTTCGTCGTCCTCAGCTCGCCTCTCTACAACTCGAAGCTCGCCTCGTCGTCATCCTCAGCTCTCCTTTGTCGAAGCTCTGTCCACTCCTCAGGTTTCACTCCATCTCTTTGTCTTTACGAAGTGGTGTAAAAGACCACTGCCCTTTAAATTTGTAAGATTCCTAATGGATGTACTTGTTTTCCTAGTTTAAAGTAATTTTTGTTTTCCTAATGGGTAAGTGTGGAGCTTAAGTGTACGTGCCAGTGATTTCAAATTGTTGTAAGATAGCTGCATTAATGAATCAAAATATGTTTTGATTTGAGGTTTTTATTGTTTATGGTCTCCAATTTTGAGTACATGTATTATGGTTTTTTAATAATTGTGTTGGTGTGATTCAATGAGGTTGCTTTCACACTGTTCAATGACTTTATTGTGTCAATTTGCTTGCTTGCTTGTTCAGTGTGGATATGCATTGTCTTTTTTATGATTATGATAATAATCATATTTCTTTGTAATGGTCCCTATTGGCGGACAAATGACGTGCACTTTTAATGACTAACTGTGTTTTTACTTTTTTGGTCATTCCAATGTGGGCAGTTAAGGAATGGTTGATAGATTGAGGTTTGTTATATCTTATGGGGGCGAGTTTAGAGGCGATCGATATATTAATGGGAAAAAGAAAGTCATCAGTCCCTATTTTGATGTTGACCTTTTGTCTTATCCAAATGTTATATCTTACGTGAAAGAGTTGGGCTACACTACCATCAGCTCGTACTATTTTAATTGTGCTAAGAAAGACTTTGTTGTAGTGAAAGACGATGTTGGTGTTTTAAATGCTTGTGAAGGGAAAAGCAATGGGGATTTGCTAAAATTTTTTATTGAACATGTAAGGGGCACAACTGTTGTTAGTGGTGAAGAGCAAAATCAACCTTTTGTTAGAGCTGTAGGCGAAGGAAGTGGGGTTGAGCGACACAAAGGAAAGACGATTCTTACGACACAAGAGGACCCATATGAAGATACTAATATTTATGAAAGTAATCATTTTATGCTTGAGGATTATGCATATGAGGATACTACTTTTGATGACATACTTTTTGACGTGTCGGTGTTGACAGATGATGATGAAGAGTTGCAAGAAGCTTGAAAAAAAGTTAGGGAGTTACAAAACAAACGGGGGAAGAACAAGAAGAGCGAAAATGATATAGACAAGATAGACGACGTTTATTAGGGGATAAAGAAGAGTTGCAAGGTCAAGGGGGAGAATGTTGGGTTGAAGGGAGAGAGTTGCAGGTTTGTGAGGGAGAACTACTAGGGGCCAAGATTGACATGGGGAATGATAATTTGGTTAGAGCACTAGTAAGTGATTATGAAGTTGTTGGTGCAGTAAATGATTTTTTGATTGGAGAATATAGTGATGGTAATGAGAGTGAGTACTTTGAAAGTGATGATATGGGGTCATATTGTAGTGAGGTTGATTCTGATGATGAGAGTAAGTTTGTAAGGAGGAAGAATCCTAGGGTGCGGTTCGACACTAAAGCCGAGCTTCCGATTTTCTGCATCAGGATGATTTTCAGCTCTCTGGATGAGGCACGACAAGCTGTAAGGAAATATGCCATAAAGAGGGGGCTTGGCATTAAACTAGTGAAGAATGATAAAACGAGGTTGAGAGCAAAGTGCAAGGAAGGGTGCCAATGGAAAATCTTAATCTCTATGGAAAGAAATGATGAGACTCTGACTGTGAAGACCTATGAACACAAACACGAGTGTCAAAGAGTGGAGAAAGTGAGGTTTGCCAATTATAAGTATTTGGCTGTCCAACTTAAGGATCATGTGTACAATCAACCCGACATTACATTGAAAGCGTTGACAACCATATGCCAAAAAGAGATAAAGTTGCATGTCAGTTTCTCCATTGTGGCCAAAGCAAGTCAAATTATTCTCACAGAATTGATTGGTGACTACCAACGTGAGTACGCTTTGTTGCATGACTATGTAAGAATCATCGTCACTTCAAACCTCGAGTCAACATGTATAGTTAAGTTTAGTATGGATGAGGGGGGGGTGGGTGATAGTTATCACCAACTTTTACCAAATTCTATGTATGCTTTGAAGCATGTAAGAAAGGTTGGCTTGAGGGATGTCGCAAGATTGTGGGAATTGATGGTTGTTTCATGAAAGGTCTATACAAGGGTAAACTTTTATGTGCAATTTGGAGAGATGGAAACAATCAAATGTTTCCAATAGCATGGGCTGTTGTACAAGTTGAAAACACGACAACTTGAACTTGGTTCATTAGGTGCATACAACGTGATATTCAACTCGGTGATGACGAAGGCATTACTATTATGTCTGACATGCAGAAGGTAAAATGTAGCTCTAGTTTACTTGATTTTCAAATTAATGTTATAGGCATATTTTTGTTTATCACGTGCAAGTTATAAATTTTTGTAGGGTTTAGAAAGTGCAATAAAATCAATTGTGTCGATGATATAGCGTAGGAAGTGTGCGAGACACGTCTATGCCAATTGGGCAAAGAAATGGCGAGGTGAAGAGAGAAAACTTGCGTTTTGGAACTGTGTTCGACTACAACTATTTCGGAACTAAAAGTTTTCTTTATGTCTTAGCTCACTTAATTCTCGTGTTTTGGAACTAAAGGTTTTCTTTATGTGTTATCATGATGACATGATAAAATGAGTAGATTGGCAGAGTTAGGTGTTGGTTGCCAGAAAGATGCAATGGGGTACAAAGTTGAGAAATGGTCAAAGGCATATTTCAATGAAAAGGTGATGTAATGCATGTATTACTTATTTATAGCAACCATTATATTTATAAATACTTATTTGTTTGAATACTTTGTATTTATGTAAACACAGGTTAATTGTGATGTCGTTGATAATAACTTGGCCGAGACATTCAATGGATGGATTCTAGAGGCAAGGAGCAAGTCCATAATATCAATGTTGGAGGATATAAGGCGCAAGGTGATGAAAAGGTTAGTGAAGAAGAAACAAGAGGCTAACAAGTGGCATTTTGATATCTCTCCTCGGGTGGTGTCTAAATTGGATAAAAATAAGAAAAAATCTTTTGAATGGAAGGGCATAATGGAATGGAGACAATGAATATGAAGTGTCGAGTATGTACGAGGGAGTTGACAACCACAAGGTGGACATGAAGGCAATAACATGTTCATGCAGAGAGTGAAATTTGACTGGAATTACCTGCCCTCATAGTATATGTACTATTTACCATCAATCTAAGGCACCCGAGGATTTTGTGGCTCATTAGTATCATAAAGAAACATACTTAAAAGGCATACAAGCACATAATGGGAGTAGTTGAAGGGAAAAATTTTTGGCCTCAGACAAATAGTGTTATAATTGAGCCACCTCTATTCAAGAAAATGCGCGGGAGACCAAAAAAAAATCGACGCAAAGACAAGGACGAACCCCGGAAGGTTAAGGACAACAAATTGTTAAGGGAAGGAAAGATCATGACATGTCGAATCTGTAAATCAAAGGGCCACAATAAACGTACGTGCCCTTTTAGAGCTGACGAAGTTGAGGTGAATTAATGTCGATTCTTGTTATCCTATTTCTATTTGACTTGTGTTGTTTCATGTTTAATGACGTCTAAATTATCTCTTACAGAGTGTGCCTAATGAGAATGAAGAACATACAACCAATGGCAAAAAAGGAAATGAACAAGACAAGAACAATGACAAGAAAAAAATTCAGCAGAAGAACAATGGCAAGAAAGAAAGTCAACAAAAGAACAATTGTGAGAGTTCTCAAGGAAATACGGAGTCAACTAAACGAATGCACAATGAACATGTTCAAGTGCCAAAGAAAAAAAGGACAAGACTAGAAGCATCAAACAGTGACAATTTAAGACGTGCTTCAAAGACAATTGGAAAGAATCCAAAAGAATCAGCTGCACACTCTGGCTGTAAAGGATTTGGAGTATGTTACTCCAAGAATGGAGTTGTTACATGGCAGGTAAATGTGAACTTAAATTTAGTGGAAGCATACTTTTATTATCTATATTTTCTTTTTTTTTTGATAAAATAGTGGTATTGTTCTATACATTTGCCTATTTTTTTTGCTTTCATATATGATGAGAGGTTTTTTTTCTTTTTAATTTGCAGACCTTAGGCATGAAACCAAGATATTTATATAGAGGAGTACGGAAGCAAGCCAAAGTTGTGCCCCCAACTGAAACTTCTACATCTACCGAAGCACTGGCGCCAAGTCTTCCATCTCGTCATGTTGATTGTGGCACACAATCTAGGGTTTTGAAACTCACTCCAAAACCAAAATGGAATCCTTAAGTGTCATCTCGTCGTGTTGATTGTTCACAAACTTCTATATGACATATTCATGTTCAAGTGTTTTGAAATCCACATAAATACATTCATGGAGGGCATAAGTTAAAAAAAGGAGAAACGTTTTAGGCATTTACTTGATTTCTTCTCAAACTTTTAATTGTTGTCAACTTCTCTGATGCCTCTTTATATTTGATTGAACAATTCTAGTTGTTGAAATTTATATTTCTCATCACTCTTAACTTGCGTATATATAACTCGATTAATCTTATATCCAATCACTACGACATTATTTTTTGTAAGATATATATAACTCGATTAATCTCATATCCAACGAGACTTATATATTAAAGTAGTACATACAAGGTTTTCAAAAAAAAAGTAGTACATATGAGGGTTAAAAAAAACTAGTAAATACAAGTACTGCATGATATTAAACTAGTAGAACTTAAGTCAAGACAGTACTCAAACTCTGACATTCAACTAAACTAGTGTAAGTACTTTTGGGATAATACCCAAATACGCCATCCAATTGCACCTAGTACAATCAATTTTAATACAAAACATCGCCTATTTGATGCCTTAAGTCCTTTATACAGCTTCACAACTTTGACCTTGATAAATTATTCTCTGCTCGTAACTTGACGACCTCATCCACGTTAACATGGCTAGTTATTTCCTCCAATAAATTTGAAATGGTACCCACGAGATCATTTAAAATGCAAGACACATAATTTGTGAATTTATTGTCCATCCACAAGAAGTAGTCACAACCCTACATAATATATGGAAGAAACAAAATTAAACTTGATGACCATACTAAAATTTCATATTACAAAGAAATTAATGCGCATATTGCTCAAGATTAAATATTGTATTATCAATAATAACAAGGCCTAATAACAACCATAATAACTAGGAGGATGACAGCTCATTGCAACAACACAATAAAAAGAAAACTCCAATATTTCATTAGAATGAACGTGAACTAATTTTGAATTATTGATGTCGATAATTATGATGCAAATGAGGAAAATGATGACATTGTAACCTGAATAGGCGAGGTTATATACATGATCAAATACAAGGAAAAGAACAAAGATAAATATTTCATTAAACTCCAAAGTTTTGAGTATCCAAATTAAAACTGTCAAAGTTCATGGTTTAATTAACTCGATGAACACTGGATTAACAAGAAAAGTGGTATATATATTAGTAGTACAAGTATCCTAAAGAAATGAAGATAGTTACGAATGCAACATATATGAGTTTCGCCTCCTATTTATCAAAAAACAAGACAAAAAATAATGCAACGTATCAAGTTGTACCTAACTTTGTCCTTTCAATTTTTTGCAGGGATAATTTTATGAGAAGATCATAAACATACAATTGCACAATCCAATTTCTAAGAGTGGGAAAAAACATATGACTTATTACCAATGCAACATGAAGATAATAACATATTGAACTTTTAAAGCAATTCAAAGATATATAAATTTCTTACAAGTTCTTAGTAATCATTGAAAAATCTCACAGAGCCAAATCAAACACCCAATTGACAAAATCAAACCCTCACTCACACAACCATCAAATCGATCAAAACACATAACAAAACCCTAATTTGATTTTATCGATCTTACCCCACGATGATGACCACGAGCACAAGCATAGAACCTCCTACCAGGATGAGCACATGTCCAGGAAATTTTCACCACACATAGCCTAGAACAGTGGCACATCACCTCCCTTTCTAGCGTTATATACTTCTTGTCTATGCGTGTGGCATGTGAAAGTTTGTGACGGAGTTCCGCATGTGAAGAAATGATTCATCAATACCATATGAACTAGAGTTGCACGATGTTGACGATATGGTTGGCATTTGATATATAGAGAAGGCTGCATGAAGAGGATTTCGGCTTTGAGAGATGCGAACAGATTCAATCACCACTGTTAGAGTTGCCTTTTTCAAGAGTACATTCCATTTCTCCAAGCGAAAACTTGGTACAGAGCAAGAACAAATGCAAAAATAGGTCAACGACTATTACAAACACTATTATCAACACGGGAGAAAGTAAACCAATAGGTTATGAAGCAAAAAATAAAAAATAAAAATAAAAAAGGTTAAAAGATATTGGAACACATAAACAAAGAGCAACTGAAAGTTTTTATCTCAAAAGGTAAGACTTCCAAAAGTTCATGTTGCAAACTTGCTATGCAGCCTAGCACTATCAGCAAATAACAAACATATTCATGTGACACTCATACTAAATCAAACACCAAGAAAAATTGAAATTTCTTATCCGAGGACGACTTCAAAGAAACTTGATCATGATTAGCCTACCAAACCTCCTTTTGTAGACCCCTGTTTAATACCCTTTCATTTCTCTCTAACTGTTAATAAATAACCCACAAAATGAGCCAGTTGTGTGTTTTTACTTTTTAAAGCGGTGGCCTAATATTGCCACCCCCTCTAGTGCCTCATCTCATTAAAAAAACACAACCTTTATTTGGTCTGACCCAACACCATCATGTAGAATCTAAGAATCTAACCCAAAAATTGCTAGGGGAAGTGCAATGAAGAAATGAGTGGAGAGAATTCTTAGAGAAAAAAGTAATAATAAAAAAACTCTCTTCACAATTAGCTACAATAGGGAATTCATGGTCCTAAAGGTTTCTTCGGGATCAAAGTCCATTAGAAGAACCACACTAGAAATATAAGTAGGTAGTTAATCTAATGGGAAATCAAAGTTATATAGGACACGGCTGCTTCAGAGGATCTTCTTTTTCTTTATTACTACCATTTGGGCTTTTCTCCCATTGTGTTTATTTCCTACTATAGGGGGTAAGAAATGTCAATATTGAGTTTAGATACCCATTATCATGCATGTAGCAAATATAAGGAATCATCACCATGAATACAAAATAGTTAAAGAGAACTACAACTGTGTAACTCACCAATGTAAGGATCAGGGTGTCGAAACTTGTTATGATTTGCTTCACCATCAGCAATCAATCTATCTATTGCGTCAAGATTTTCCTGAAAATTGATGATAACACAAATCCAAAGAACAAAAGATTATGAAAGTATTATCAGTTAAATAGCTTAATGAACAAATTTCAGTAAGTAATGTTTGGCAACAATAGCAAAATAGCATCGGATCCATCCTCAACAAAAGGCGCACTTCTCATTTCCCGAAAAAAAAAAAAAAAAATATGGGCATTAAAGATCAAGTAAAGTGAAAATAACCATTTGCTTTACCATTCCTACAATTTCCAATCCAAGCAAACACAAATAGAAACTACAAAAGCGCGTCTTCCCCAAAAGGTTATAATATATGCTAAAACATTAGAGAAACGACGAGGCATGTAATGATATCAGACCCGAACATCCAACAAGTATGATTATCGAGGAATGACAATCAATAATTTACTTCCAATGGCAATCGACTCATCGGGTATTTCACCCATTACAGATTCATTAGTTCATACGATTTACGCAAAATGTCGACCTTTAAGACCAGTTGGAGGGAAGTACAGGTCATGAATAAGTCACTGAATTAAAATGATCTATGTATGCACATACACACATACACAAACAAAACCTGCATTCGCGGTTCGCAAAAAGAATATACTAGTTCCTCAACGCACTGATTCCCTTTACATTATCTACAACAATAAGAACTCCAAAACAAAAAAAGATAGGATTTTTGGCAGCAAGCAATTAGGGTTGAGGAAATACCACATGCTTGTTGGCTTCGAATTTCTCTCTGAGGTTCGAAGCCTGAAACAAAACAACAGAATTGTTAGGGTTTGAGAGATTCAGAACAAGATCTAAAATTTGAACAAGTATTGCAAGGAAAACATCATGAAGAAACCATAATTGAGCGATGACTTCGAGTTGAGGAGATGAAGGACGACAGCTTCGGGAGGGAGAGCAAAGATGAGCGATGACAAGAGTTTAGGAGATGAGGGTCGACAGCTTCGGGAGGGAGATGGGCGATGAGCGATGATGACGACAGCTTCGGGAGGGTTTGGTCGATGAAGAAGAGACGACAACTGAGGGAGGGAGTGGAATTGGGGCTTTAGGGCTTTTTTAATTTGTTTTCATGTTGTTGTTTAGAGAAAATCGGTTCTGGTTCACATGAACCGCCGGTTTATGTCACAATTGGCCACGTGATGCCACGTGGCCGGTCCAGTTACCCACATGGAAAATTTGGTTCGCCATGTCATCAATTTAAACGGACCAAATAACGGAAGGACTAAATGTTCACTAGTGTAAAAGTTGAGGGCCAAATGTGTTGTTTTCAAAGTTGAGGGACCAAAAGCAAAAATATCTGAAAGTTCAGGGACCAAAAGATGGGTTTTGCCCCAGAACTTCCATTTTGCTTTCTTAGACCTCCTTTTTCGTTATCGCCGGAACTGCGATCAAAGCGTGTTGGTTTTCAATCTTCTCTGTTAGGTTTTCGTTTGTACATATCTGATTAAAAAAAATCGATCAATGTATCTTCGTTTCTTCTGATCTATTTCTTCAACCTTTTTTGTGGTTGCAGAAGAGGCTTTCAATCTGTGATGTCTTTGTTGTAGTTGTGTGTTCATCTTTCCACTAAACATTTGGCTTGAAATTTCTTCACATAGATAGAACTTCTATTACATGAGTATCTCTATGGGGATTTTTCTTTACTGTAAATAGAACTTCTATTACTCTAATCAACTATGGGGATTTTTCTGTACTGTAAATCCCAATTTCAATGCATAGTAACTACATAAGAAGACAAAATATAATTTGTATCAAGTATCAAGTTTAGGCAGCTATGTACTCTATGTCTACCCCTCCAATTGTGATGTCACTGCCCATTCTAGGCACCAAGCTCACCAACAACACTAGAGACTCCAAAAACATTGTAGAACAATGACAAGTCATAGAAGTTGGGTTCATGAACCAACATTCTCTTTATGAATGCAGACAAAAACAACAAATCCCACATCTTACATAGCAACTCAAATTAGTTCACGAATGTAAAGAAGAAAGTTGTTTGCACATTTCAAGTGGGTGTTAGAGGCTTTCCAAATAAACATATCTTGCTATTTCTCATTTGCATCTAATCAGTTAGGGGATTTCAAGAACTATTTAGAAGAAGCAATTTAGAAACGCTAAGAAGCCCTGGTAGAACAGAAGAGAAAGCTTTGAAATGATAATCAAAAAAGTAGTTTGTTTTGGGGAAGAATCTGTCTTACTACTAACGAACAAAAACTGAACTAAACACTAGTTGAAGACACACTCCACCGTGTATGTTAAAAATTGTAGAACAATTAACCTGTTGATGTTCTGCATAGGTTTATCACATGATGTTCTGCATATGTTTGAATATGTAGCTTAACTATTTTGTCAAAGTAATTGATGTTCTGGATAGGTTTATCACATTAACCTGTTGAAAATTGTTTGATAACCCTTGTGAATTTGTTATTGTTCTATGTATGTGTTTTATCGACAGTGTACAGACACTTAGAAAGAATGTAGCCGACGCGGTTCCTTTCAAGTACCCCGAAAAATATCCAATCAACCCTCCCGACCTTTCAAATTACTTTCTCAATCAAGTACCGCAAGTAACCAACATTGTGATCGAAAGGGTAATCAACAAGGAAAATCTTACATCCGTACTGTTCTTTTACTTTCAAATTCGCAAAGTACAATAACTTTTTTTATTCGTTAAGTAACGTATTCTGGCTTTTGAAAAGGCGTAATTCGTGCGAAAACAATGAAGTTTCGATTGTGGGATGAATCACACAAATAACGCACTTTGTGAATGCGCTATTTGTGTGATGTGGAGGTCCATGTGGATCCATGTCACAAGAAGCAATTATTAACTTGTAAGTGGTACTCTTAGTGCAGTGATCAAATGTTGATAATAAAATTTATGTCAAATAATTAGCCTTTCTTTGGACCGACTAATTAATTACATAGAAAACCTAATAATTACCACATATTTATCACAAGCATACATGTAAATCGACCAAATATTAGCCTTCCTTTGGGCCGGGTAATATCCGCATGACTCACATATATACAACTATTCCAATATTTTAAAATAAATGACTTTCATAAAAGAGGTTACTTTGGCAACATACTTCAATCAATTAATTCAAAATATTAGATACCCGAAGTAATTACCGAAATTTGAATTTAAATTGCCCGAATTTAATGGGTAAAATATTCAAAATTATAATATATTCATTTTATTATGTTCATATATATATATATATGGAATCTTTTGAACATAATTATATATGTATATGCCCATATATTTGTAAGATTAAATTATTTTTGGATAAAATAATAATCAAAATTTAAAATTAACAAATACTAGCTTGAATTTATAATTCAAATTAACCCAAAAAATAAATATCATTATTATAGTTATGCCCATATATAGAGCCTTTTAGGCATAAAAAAATATCAATGAATCAAACTAAGAACATATAAATATTCGCAATGATCCAACAAGTTATGCCCATATATAGAACCTTTTAGGCATAAAAAAATATCAATGAATCAAACTAAGAACATATAAATATTTTCAATGATCTAACAAAATGAGGCTCTAATACCACTTGTTGGTATTTTAATAAATACGCAAAACCCATTCCAACAATTAGATTCATGTCAAATTATCAAGAATAAAATTAAACCAAATAGCGAAAACGTAACTGAATCATTCATGGTGGAAGAACACTGGGTTAGTCTTCCAAATCAATATGCGGTCTCCTTTTAGTTTTCTCTCCAACGATGGTTTATCAGAAAGAGTATAACGACGCATCTGATTTGGAGACCATTACCCTATATTTATAATTAGGTCAACTAGGGTTAACCTAATGTTATTTTCAATTTTGCCCATCATAATATTAGAAATAACAATCTGGTCTCTACACATATATAAGCCCACACTTTAATTAGATGCTTAAAGTCCAATACCGTATTTGACATTTTAATTGAGTTTTACTTTATGTAATAGCCCTTAACACAATTGTTAACACATAAGCCCATATATTTAATTATCAAACCCAACACTAGCAACCTCATCATGAGAGTCTTTTAGAGTTTTTTATGGGGTGGCAAGATCTGATCGCATTAGAGAATTGGTATGATGAAATCCCATGACATGTTCATTCGCCTGCTGGGTCAAAGTCGATCGAAGTATGTCGGGTCCATTTATTTAGAAGAAAACATATCTCTACAGTTTGTGCCCCATGGTGTACCTAGGGGGTCGATTGTTAAACAAAATTGAGCTTCTCCACTTACAAAAAATTTAAAATTCCTCATGCCAAATTGCCAATTACATTTGAGCTACTCTTTGAGCCCAAATATTTCATACAATGGGTAATCGCACCCCAATATACATTGATCTATAAGAACCCTTCATGCAACCTCAATCCACATGTTATGCACCAAAATCTATGTGTGCTCCCATCTCGAGGTAGGCACGAACAAACTAATGTGTGTTGTGTTGGAGTGTGACTTCCTGTTGTCATTGTAGCACGGTCCTTTTTCTAATAGGCAATCCAATCATCATCATAGATGGGTAATTCTCGTGGCACCATTGGTATTTTATTATCAAAAATACTAATGATGTAAAATGTTTCAATAACAATCTTTATTTTGATTTATTTAAAAAAAGTTAGATATATTTAGATCTGAAATGTTTCGTTTCATTCGGCTTGGAGCAGTTGTCAGATTCATCATTAACACTCCTTGTCTCTCCTCCACACATGCATCTGTTATCACTCAATTCCGTCCCCACTTATATATGCTTGTATGGATCTGCGTCAGTTGTTAGTTTGATATTTTTCACTAGATTTTTTATTTCAGTAAGTTATCATCTTCCTTTGTTGGAAGTTTGTGTTTGTCTTATCTCGTCGGAAGTTTTTGTTCTTCTTCCATTGTTGGAAGTTCTATTTTTCGTTATGATTATATTATTGTAGATGCAAAAGACAAGAGTATAAGTTGCATACAAGTTTGCAAACTTTCGCATTGTCGATTTGATCTCAAAGAGAAAGAAAATGACTGCTATTGTTTTTTCTTTTTTGAGAAAAAAAAGGACTGCTATTGTTATAATTTCATTGTTAAATCAAATGTAATAGTGCAATAGTGAGCAATTTCTATCAATAGAAATATCTTTTCGTAGTTTTCAAAAAAAAAAATCTTTTTGTGAAAAAAAATACTAACGATGTGGGAGTCAAGCACAACTTATTAATGACTACATTTAAGATAAGTCACCACCTCTAAGGTGAGATGGTAAAAACATTATTTGTCAAAAAGGCAAGAACTTGAGAGACCGTGCTTCGATTCCACTATAGTAAGAAAAAAAAAAAAAAAAGAGACTACCTTTAAGATAAGATAGTGTGAATGTCAATGTAAATCCAGCGGACCACGACATGCTAATATCATTTTTAATAGGACTCAGGGCTTAAAGTTCTTTTTGTTTCGTTGCCGTTCACTTCTAGGGTTTTATTTTGGTTGGGAACGGCGGGCGACGATGAAGGTCGCAAGAGGGGAGATCTGGAAACCAGGTCAATAGGTCAAATCAGCCGATTTATATTGTTTAGAAATTAGATAGAATTGTCGTTTTTATCTCATCAGATTTGTTATATAGTTGTTAATGCTTGGTTTTACTCCTAATTTTTTTGTTGATTTGGTTTGCTTTAACTTACTCAACAAAGCCAACCGTGAAACAGATTTGAACTAAATAAGCCATGAATTACTTCATTTTATTTATATATTTTTTCCCAAATGTTTCTCTCGGCTTTCTTTTCTTGATGCTGATAGTTATGAGCTTGCGGCATATCTGTTAATTTGCATATGTTTACATTTTTTTTTATTCTAATTAATTATTTCATCGATATTCATTTGGTTTTGTAGGTGGAGTTATATGGGCCAACTGCTGAACCTGATTTGGCATGGGAGGCATTGGAAATGAGGTATGTTGATGCATTGATTGCTGCTTCTATTGATCTTTGTGTATTCTGAATTTCACATTGCCTTATTGTCATTGATGAGCATAAGTTTATGATGTGACAATTCGTGTGCTACACATCTAACTGTTGAGTTGTGTTGTAAATTGATTCTCCATTTATATATATACAAACACATATATGAGATCTCAGATCTGATTTGCCTTTTGAGTATTCTCCTCATCTTCTTCGTTATGAGATCTCATTCGAGCTTCTTGTTCGACAACAAAAAGTCTCAATAAGGGTCGTGAAATCTAGATTCGGTCGATTGACCCGATGAGTCGTATGTACCTTTCAAACCCTAAGATTTTCAAGGATCTAGAACCCCTAGACTAAGGAGTGCTCTAAAAACCCTGTAAATCACACTAGTTAGGTAAAAGCCACACCTATGGAGAAGTTACCACAATGATTCATAGTGCTTTTCTCTAAATCTCATAGATTTATATAAAATCAAGATGCATAACATGCGTAGATGTGTATCTTGAGGCGTGCACAGATGGTTACTAAGGATGCGAGCCCGCACGCCACGTCATAGGATGTGACTTTGAAGTGTCATTTTAGTATTTTTCTTGAGATATATATTGTGTTATGTTTTAAGGTTGTGAAACACTGTGATGATTTTATTATGTGTCATTTTGAAAGCGGGGTATTTAAAACTTTTGGCTTTTCTTTGTTAGTTAAAGCTTGAATTGAACATATTCTATCATTTAGTTGGCTATGGATTAAAGGTAATCCGAAATTGGGGACTTGTTCGGTTGGATTGATTGGAGTTTAAGTGGTTTAGTTCAAATGACATTTCTACCCCCTCCCTATATAAATATCCAACACAACCAAATACTATCTCGCGATCTCAAGCCCTAAAAACTCTCGTGATCAACACAACCAAACTCCCTGACTCGTGATCTCAAGCCCTAGCTCGCTCTTTTGCTATTGCGGGAAGGAGCACCGGCAGGAAGAAGACGGTCTCAGGTACTCTCGTTGCCTCCAGAACTTCCATTTTGCTTTCTTAGACCTCCTTCTTCGTTATTGCCGAAACTACAATCAAAGCGTGTTGGCTTTCAATTTTCTCTGTTAGGTTTTCGTTTGTACATATCTGATTAAAAAAAATCGATCGATGCATCTTCATTTCTTCCGATCTATTTCTTCAACCTTTTTTTTTTTGTGGTTGCAGAAGAGGCTTTCAATCTGTGATGTCTTTGTTGTAGTTGTGTGTTCATCTTTCCATTCAAAATTTGGCTTGAAATTTCTCCACATAGATAGAACTTCTATTACATGAGTATCTCTATGGGGATTTTTCTTTACTGTAAATAGAACTTCTATTACTCTAATCAACTATGGGGATTTTTCTGTACTGTAAATCCCAATTTCAATGCATAGTAACTACATAAGAAGACAAAATATAATTCGTATCAAGTATCAAGTTTAGGCAGCTATGTACTCTATGTCTACCCCTCCAACGGTGATGTCACTGCCCATCCTAGGCACCAAGCTCACCAACAACTCTAGAGACTCCAAAAACATTGTAGAACAATGACAAGTCATAGAAGTTGGGTTCATGAACCAACATTCTCTTTATGAATGCAGACAAAAACAACAAATCCCATATCTTACATAGCAGCTCAAATTAGTTCACGAATGTAAAAAAGAAAGTTGTTTGTACATTTCAAGTGGGTGTTAGAAGCTTTCCAAATAAACATATCTTGCTATTTCTCATTTGCATGTCCCAGAAGATAGAAATCCTTATCCTCCACCTTTCTTTTTTTTCGTCCATCAGTTTCATATAATCGGTTAGGGGATTTCAAGAACTATTTAGAAGAAGCAATTTAGAAACGCATAAGAAGCCCTGGTAGAACAGAAGAGAAAGCTTTGAAAGGATAATAAAAAAAGTTGTTTGTTTTGGGGAAGAATCAGTCTTACTACTAACGAACAAAAACTGAACTAAACACTAGTTGAAGACACACTCCACCGTGTATGTTAAAAATTGTAGAACAATTAAACTGTTGATGTTCTGCATAGGTTTATCACATGATGTTCTGCATATGTTTGAATATGTAGCTTAACTATTTTGTCAAAGTAATTGATGTTCTGGATAGGTTTATCACATTGACCTGTTGAAAATTGTTTCCCTTGTGAATTTGTTATTGTTCTATGTATGTGTTTTATCGACAATGTACAGACACTTCGAAAAAATGTAGCCGACGCGGTTCCTTTCAAGTACCTCGGAAAATATCCAATCAACCATCCCGACCTTCCAAATTACTTTCTCAATCACGTACCGCAAGTAACCAACGTTGTGATCGAAAGGGTAATAAACAAGGAAAATTTTACATCCGTACTGTTCTTTTACTTTCAAATTTGCAAAGTACAATAACTTTGTTTTATTCGTTAAGTAACGTATTCTAGCTTTTGAAAAGGCATAATTCGTGCGAAAACAGTGAAGTTTCGGTTGTGGGATGAATCATACAAATAGCGCATTTGGTGAATGCGCTATTTGTGTGATGTGGAGGTCCACGGGGCTCCATGTCACACGAATAGCGCATTTACAAAATGCGCAATTCCGTGACATGGACTCCCTTGCAAAACACAAGAATAGCATATACGGAAAATGCACTATTCGTGTGTTTTGAACTAAGTGTCTCCACGTGGAGGCCGACGTGGATCCATGTCACTCAAATAGCGCATTTACAAAATGCGTTATTCTGTGACAAGGACTCATGCAAAACACACGAACAACGGAAAAGGTGCTATTCGTGTGTTTTGTATTGGGCATGTGTTCACGTGGATCACGAATTGCGCATTCCCTAAATGCGTAATTCGTGATACATGCTTCCTCGCAGAGAATATATTCTCTGTCAAATCCCACTCTCCCACTCTAGCTAGTAGTAGGGTCTTCAATGGGTGGTTGAATCGTTGGGGATGGTAAGGTGAGTTTAATGGTATTAGTTGGAGAGTTTAAAAGAGGGAGAGAAGGGTTTTGGGTGTGAGACGGATCGGTAGGGAGAGAGAGACAACTTGAAAGAGAGACTGACGAGGGGAGAGAGCAGCAGTTGCGACAAGTAGGCGATGAGGGGATAGAGCAGCAGAAACAACAAGGAGGGACGAGGGGAGAGAGCAACAGAAACAAGGAAGGACGAGGGGAGAGAGCGAAGAACAAGAGAGAGAGAGAGAGAGAGAGAGAGAGAGAGAGAGAGAGAGAGAGAGAGAGAGAGAGAGAGAGAGAGAGAGAGAGAGTCGATTCTGGCACGCCGACTTGGTTTGGGTGGGTGGGTGGGTGGGGGGGGGGGGGAAGTTGGGTTTAGGTGGTTAAGGTGAAAGGTTTTTTTAATTATTCTTGTTAAGAATATCTTATTAGTTATTTAGTTTCCATTTGAGTAAAAGAACTAATTTCATTTTTTTACGGGGAATATTAACTTTTTTTAAGGGCTAGAAATAATACTAAATTGAAGAACGAGGAGGGAAATAGTAAGAACTAAAATTTATTTATTTTTTTATTATTTTTATATTGTTTAATTGCGTAGTTTTTTATAAGAAAAGGTGGTTAAGTAACATTTGTTTATTGCATGATATTTATACTTTAACTCCCTTTTTAATTATTTTGAGCTTTAAAAAATAACTTTTTTAATAAAAAGAAAATATTAAAATCTACAACTAGAAAGAAGGTTTGTTAATACATATATATTGACGCATTTCATAAGCGCTAGGAAACACAAGTCTTTTTACCAATGAAAAAAGCCATCAAGAACACTATAGGATTGTCATACGAATGACCAATCAGAGCAAGTGATTGAGCTAGAGAGATCATGGAGTGTGTGCGGTTTGCAACATTGAGTGAAAGCGAGGTTCGAGAGCGAATGTTAAACGAGTTTACGATTTTGGTAAATGCTGTAGAGTAAAATGTTAAAAAAGAAGTGCGGTAGTTAACAAAATGTTACAAAAGTTAAAACTCAATTAAGACCATTTTGAAGAAATGCTTGTCTTTTATTGCATTTCAAGAATGGTGGAATAAATTTAAAGCTATGGAAAAACTAATTTTTAGTCGTGATTGTCATAGCTTATTGCTTGTAGTAATATATATATATTTTAAAAAATAGACAATAATTGAGTGATAAAAAATGGAAAATTGAATATGATATATATTTTCTAATACTTGAAAAAAGATAAAAAAGACTCCATATATATTTGAAAATTGATTGTATTTTCTTATCTTATTTTGTTCTATTTTTTATTGTATTGAATTATCTAATTTTCTATACGTATATGTATCGAATAGGATAATAGGTTGCCAGGGATTCGAACCCGCAACTAGTCGCATGGAGTAGATAATTCTTTTTTATTGAAAAATAGAAAATAGGAGAAAAACCCCTCCCCAAATCGTGCTTGCAGTTTTCATTGCACACCACTTTCTCTATGCATAAATTTAGACCTTAGTTAAGTTCCTTAGAATGAACTCGTTTCCTTTCTCAAGATGAGACTCTAAGAGTCCCTTTTTGAAGTCAGAATGACTTTTCTTGGATTTGTGACATAATGCATGAAAAACTCCCCGAACAACCATACGATAAAATTCAAATCACTTTGAAAAATTACTATAAGATGCTTCATTTTTATATAAGAACAAGAATAATCTTTGATTATCATTTTTTGAAAGTTCGATCGCGCTTCAAATCTCCATTTTGATCATTTTTTGGCTTGATATATATATGTAATCATTTTTACATTATCAATGCGGTAAATTATGTAGATCATAGAACGTTGGAACATCCCGTTTCTATTTTATGCATACGAAGAAATTGTTAAGGTTTCGCAAGGCATCGAGTATAACATACCCTTATTAATGAATCTGATTCTTAAGTTTGGAACGAGTAAATATAAGTTGATGCATCTCGTGTATGATACGTTTGGTATCTTGCCCATTGAAACTCTTAATATGATGATGCATCGTCACGTAATAACTCATCCATCAGGTTCACAGTATTTTATCCGTGTCATTGCAAGACGAGACCCATTTTGAGTTGATGTGGTCAACAATGTCGAATCTACCATTATCATCGAAGGTAGAGATTTACTTAACCTTCGAGCCAATCGAGCCTTTTCAAAACTCTACTGTACATTCACAAGTGGTAGAATATGTTCGTATGACATGCCCTACATCAATGATAAAAAGATTACATATGAAATCACCTATAGGTGATGCACAAGATAGATTTGTTACTCCAATTGATGGTGACATTAGTGCCCCCAGTGACGACCTTAACAAGGACGAGGATGAGGACGACGACGACATCGATGAGGACGTATGTCCCCTCGAGGATGTTGAGTCATCTATTGATTGGAAAAATATAAATGTTGTTGCAGACGACCCAACATATGAACTTGCAGGGGCAGAAAACTTGCAAGATTATGAGCAATTTGTTATTGACGAAGAGGATTGCATGGAAGAAGCAACGATGAAGAAGTTTATCAACCACTGTCGGTGTATAATGAAATTGATTGAGAAGTGGCTAATTTTATTGCGACTTAACAATCTCATAATTCGACTGGATGTGACATGCCTAATTTTGAGTTGGAAAGAGGAATGTGCTTTGACAAGAAGAAAGACTTGCAACATGCTATCAAAGTATGATATGTTAACATTGTTAATATCATGTTATAGAGTCAACTACAACCTTGTAGGCAGTGAAGTGCAGAAGTGTGCCGGAAGCTGGGTGCATGTGGCGTATTCGTGTTTGTTTGTGAAAGAAGAAACAATTGTGGGAGATCACTCAATTAGACGAGCCGCACAATTATATAAATCCCGACATAGAACGCGGTAATGCTTAACTCGACACCAACATGCTTGCACGTGAGATACAAAGCGTTATCCAAATAAATCAGACAATTACTATCAAGGCCTTGGTAGAAATGATTAAGCTAAAATACCGACATAAAATTTCCTATAAGCTAATGTAGGATGCCAAAAGGAAAGGAGTTGCAAATACAGAATAAGAGCTCAGAGACAAAGATTGAGTGGTCATAGAGATAGTGGACAACATATGAGATCAGGACATAGCATCCTCAATTTTGTCATGTGGTTTTCGCATTCGAAATGTCAATCGAAGGGTTCAAATATTGTAAGCCTCTTCTACAGATTGATGTGACGTTCTTGTATGACAAATATTGTGGTAAGCTAATGATTGACATATCTGTTGATGGTAATGAACACCTACTTTTAGTTGCATTTGCAGTTGTGGAAAATGAATCAACAGACTCGATATGGTGGTTTTTGAGGATGTTGCGCAAACACGTGACCGATAGAAATAGTATTTGTATTATTTTTTACTGTCACTCTAGCATTCTCGAGACTGTTAACATACCAGCAAATGGTTTTTGCCCACCAAGAGAATACCACTGTTATTGTTTGCGACACTTGGCCAGAAATTTTAACACAAATTTAAAAAATGAATCGTTGAAGAACATCCTTTCTCGAGCTGCTGTTCAACATGAAGTGAGAAAATTTGATGTATGCATGAAGTGTTTTGCTTATTTGTCATCAGGAGCTCTTTAATGTCTTTAATATGTAAATGACATTATCAAGGAACTATGAACTCAATCGCATGACGGAGGCCTGCGATACGAATGAATGAATTTTAATGGGGTATGTAATCAATACGAGTTATGTTTGTTATCCAATAATTTTTTTATCACTATGTTGATATTACTGACATGATATTATCTTACTATTGTAAAATATTTTAACGGTGTATTGAAAGGGGTATGATTTTTGTCAATAACATCAATGGTTCAAATGATTTACTACAGGTTGGTGACATACACCAACTAACGCAAGCAGAAGATCAATGAAGCAATCTCGCACGGGCTCTAATACACAAAATATGTCATGTATAAAATTGCACATTATGAACAATCTGCAAGGAGACATTACGCGAAATTGATAAATCGAGACAATGGTGAGTTTGAGGCGCTCACTAGACGTCATGTAGATCGCATGCAAAAAGATAACAATATACAAATTATTATTCTGAAGAACTGGTATTGCAGTTGCAATAAATGACTATCGTTTGGTTTCCCTTGCTCACACGTGTTAGTTGCATATGCCCTTATTAGACTTGATTATACACAATTTATTAAGCGATACTACAGGATGGCGTGTACACACAATGTTACTCCTCTCAATTCAAAGCCATCCCCGATGAGAAGTATTGGCTAATTTTTGCGACGAAGATTTTACCAAATCCAAGGTGTAGATGTGGATGAAGGAAACTAAAGGGAACACGAAGTCAAAATGAGATGAATCTTTCTAATATTTTGAAGACTTTGCGATGTGGCATGCCATCAAGGACATAGACGAACTTGTCCAAATAGAGATCGTGCTCGAGTCCTTACTAGGAGGAATCGATGCAGTATTTGTTGTGCAGAGGGACAACAAAAAAAATTGTCTAACAAAAGTTCAACCCTCCAATCCAAATCAATGATGAGATTTGTATTTTATTTGTAAATGGTGTCAATTGGTAATTTGATGACATTTATATTTATATAGTATTCAGAAATGTTACGTCAAGTAATATAAAGGTCTTTGTTAATGATTCATAGTGACTTTTAAAATTACTCTACTAATTTTTTTAATCACACAGTTGTAGCGAGCACAAATGGAACCAGGTCCATCTGATCCTTCTCTTCTACGCCTCCAATCTACTCACAGATCATCGTAAGTCTGGAGGGGTCAGGTACATACATTTAACATGTACGTGTCTAATATTTATCCAAAAACTTTTAATACATGTATGTCGACGCATTTTTTTAATTTAAGGTACATGAAATGATGCATGTGCGAAGAAGACAGGCTGTTGTTGATCGACGAGTGAATTACTATTCTCGAATGATCCCTTACTTACGTTCTAGTGGCTTTTACGGAGTTTCACGCGTAGGATTTTTCAGCCTTGATTGGGTTTTGATCACTGTTTTCGTTGTGAGATGATGTCCAGAGACATACGTTCCATATGTGTTGTGGCGAGTGTATGATTACACTAAAACGTTGAGATGCAACTCGGGTTACCTATTAATGGTATGCTTGTGATTGGAAGCACAGATACCGATTTTCTCGAGGTGTGTGAGAGACTACTTGGTGTAAGACCTGATGCAGTTGACCTTTTTGATAATAAAGTTTGTCTCATGGCTCGAAGAAAATGTACCACCTATACAAGACGACAACGATGAGGACACGGTTCGACGTTATGTTCGTTCGTACATTCTACTACTTATTGGTGGTTGTTTGTTCGCTGACAAATAGAACCGATATGTACATTTGATGTTTCTTCCATTACTCGAGGACCTTCAAACAATTGGACAATATAGTTGGAGAAGTGCATGCTTGGCTTATTTATACATGGAGTTGTGTCGCAGATTTCGCTCCATTGCGCACGAGGTCCCTAGTGCGTCAATTCTTATACAATTAGGGGTCTGAGATAGGTTTCCATTTATAACACCAAGACGTCTGCCTGTTCTTAGAGCTCGAAATCGAACATCTGATAGAGTAAAGTTATCTAATAAGGTTCCTCTAGGATATTGGTAATAAAAATGTTTCTCATATTATTTTTAATTATTCATTGTGTCTTTTTAATATATGACTAATTTATTATTTTGTATACAGATGGATAGTTGCATTTTCGATTACTAAGACTTCCACGCACGTTTTATTCTCATATTGTGATGCATTTGACACGTAGAGGGAGAATGTCGTGGAGCGTCAACCATACGCTGATGTCCTCGAGTCACTTCCAAAATTCTATACTCGGGTCATGGGAGTTGGCGTTCGACGTGTCCTTTAATTTATTTCCATATCGTCGAGTGGCATCGACTAGAAAGGGTAATGAGACAGTTCGAAATGACATAGGTCGTGTCGCCTAATTGTGATTTCGACACACGATTGCACCACGTTCAATTGAGGACACCCTCAAGAAATTTGACAGTGTATCATAGAAGATTTATATAGTTGTGGGAAAATCGTGGTAATACCATAGTCATAATGGAACAAGAAAGGGAACATGATCAAGAAGAGTACATGGGGTGATACCGATTTATCAACATGCGATTCATTGGACATGACGGGGCTCTACACGAATATGCGGTAAACTTGAAACTATTAGATTGTTATCCTCATGAGTTATATTTTAAATTGTTACCTAACACTTATTTTTTGTATATCAGTCTACATTTACGCAATTGCGGCGAGTGTTCATTGATGAAGGGATCGATCAAGGCGTTGCTGCTCTTGATGAAAGCATTAAAATTTTAGATGAGGATGAACGACAGAGGACTACTATGTGGAATGATGAAAATGTAGTTGAGTCAGAAATAGATGATGAAGCTTATCAAAAAGGAGAGGAAGAAGAGGATCAAAGCCTAGCAAATAGAGGGAGGAGAAGAAAAACGACACATTATGGGTGAGAGCAACAAATGTTCTCCTCCACCACCTCCAACTCGTCTAAGACCAAGAACGACAGAGACTGTTGGTGAGACATGTCCTTCTCATGGGTACACTCCTTTGCCACCTCCAATGCAACCTGAAGCTCTTATGTTTGTACCTAGGGCATCGAACATGAGTGTTCATCCTTATCATTTCGATTTATATGCACCTGGGCCATCATCTTCCTACATAGACCATAGAATGCCTACACATTCAATGCATGGTTCATTACCTCAATACATGTCAAGTCCATTTACTCTGCCATATTATTACAATGTGTCATATAGTGGAGATGGTTCATTCATGCACTTATTAGACATGCCACCTCATGTTCATTTCGCCAAACCACATACAGGAAGCCAATATGTCGGAATGGTTTATAGTATTGGTAGTAGAGGTGAATCGAGTGAACATAAGAAAGAAAATCAATCGACTTGTTGAGCTCAACAAACTCAGCTGGACGTACAAACACAAAGAAATCCAAGTCGAAATAGAGTACGTTCGGTTTGCCTCATAGAGGAGCAACGTTGACGTCGATAGAGCTACATCATACTTTTGTATGAGTTTCTTTGTTGTCATGGTAATTTCTTAAATTTGTATAGTTGTTCAAGTTTTTTATTGCTATTTATTTTTATCTTACTTGTATGCAAACTTTCATATATGATGCAGATAGAGATGGAGATAAAAGCAATTAAGTGTTAAAATTACGATGAAACCAATTTTTAGTTCCCTTATTTATGAAGAAAAACCTGAATTAACTATAAGATCTCCAAACTAACTATTTATTTCAAAGCAATCTATGCAATTTTTTGAGTTTTTCAATTTTGCTTTGTTATTATATTATTTGCATTTTCTTTATCACGAATTACTTATGATGCATGTTTCCCTAACACTGTGTAAAGGTGTAGGTAAAATGTCAATTTCGTTGTGTTGCATACTTGAAAAATTAATTGTTGGGGGAATTCAATGAAAATGGTGTTAGGTTTGAGGAATGCTACATGGACATACCGAAACGCACATTTGTGTGTAAGTCGTCTATATGCGCCTCGATTTAGTGTAGTTTGGGTTGATGTATATGTATTATTTTCAATTTAAGGTGCTAGGGTTAGGTTGAGTGGGGAGATACATGAATTACTCATTTTCAAAAGGAGTTAACCATACACTTAATATTTTGTTAAAATGACTCCTTTTAAAAATGAGTAATTCATGTAATCAAAGTGTCACGTCATACATACCTCCCTCAATTACGCCTTCTCAAAGTACACAATACATTACTTTTATAATTTTAAAGAAATCATTCCTATTTGAATTTTTTTTTTAAATTACTTTTTTAATAAGCCCATCAACCAGTTGCACATGACATAACACGTGATAAGTTGTGTGACGAAGAGAAGGTACCCGACATAAATGGGTGTATGCTGAGGATGTTGCTCTCGTAAACGCATTGTCTGATATGGTCATCAATGGAGGTTACTAATCAAATAATTGGTTCAAGTCGGGATATCTTACTCATCTCGAGCAAGCTACAAGGGATGTTAGTTTGAGATCAGGGATTAGGGCAAAGCCACATATCGACTCGCGTTTGAAATACATGAAAACTGTATGGGGCATCGTAAATGACATGATCCAAGGCATAAAGCATGGATCAAGTGGTTTTGGGTTTAATTCTACATCAAACATGATTGTTGCTTCAGATGATGTTTGAAATGATTACTTAAAGGTATTAAATTTCACTTACTCTTATTTGTTAGTACTTTATTTATCACATTACAATTATATTGTACAATTTCATTGACTGTAAAACTTTTTGGCTACAAAGGACTGGCGGAATAAGTCTTTCCCTTACTATAAAAAATGTTGTTTGATATTTGGGAATGGCAGGGCAACAGGGGAGGATTCACGTGGCCCGGATGATGTCCTAGAAGATGGAGATGACACTGATTCTAGTAAGGAGAGTGAGACGGAAGCAACGCCTTACGTGGAAGTGGAAACACCTCCTACTTCATCGAGGACCTAGACTGGCTCACCCAGCCTGAATACCAATCCTGCAAAGTTCACCCGCGACGAACGTCTTGCAGAGTCTATGTATGGGTCGGCACAGATCATGGTGGAAGAAATTAGTAAGGTGACAATGGGGATTAGCGTTGCAATCATCGCAGAGAGACGTGCAAATCATGTCTGATAGCTATGGAAGAGGTATCATAATTGAAAAAGGTGCATAAGGCATTATATCTAATCACGATCATGGCACGTGACGAGCTTATGGAGACTTTTATGTCGTTAGAGCCGCCATTTCGCCTTATTTGGCTCAGTGCTCTGTTTGATTAATTAAGTATTGATATTTTTTTATTTTGTTGGTTTCGTGAACTTGTTGGTTAGAACTTTTATCAGTACTTCACACTTCTTTGGTTTTTTTGTAACATTGTAACTACTTTTTTGTTTCGTTGTGAGATTCCTTGTTGTTTGCTAGTGATGCAGCGATGAATATCTACATTTAACTAAACAATCTAAGTTGTTTTGTATCATCACCTTGTGTTAGATAAAATGTTTTTAAAACAATTCTTGGTTTATTTTTATGACGATGATGATGACATATTTTTTTTTTATTATCTACTTTAGCATTGAAGACTTCATTATTTTGGTTGAATTTGTAATCTTGTGACAAACAAACAACATCAACTTTGATACTGCTTTATCAATACATGTGACGAAAAGATAAAAACATATCTCCTCAAAACAAGAACAAACAAGTTCCAACATGCCTATGTCATTATATCAACCCCGAATAAGAGTAACCTTGTCTACAAAAATGAACCAACAAGAACACAAAATGTGGAACATTACTTCCAAAATATACAAGTATTTCAAATCCATTCTCACATAATTCAACTCCATAATCAATACGAATACTCCACAGCTTCATAATTCCCACCCACTTGCTGATATAGGCACAAATGGCGCGAAAAGAGATTAATGGTTTCTTCTTCTTCTATAGGTGACCGCGGAGGCGATTCTATAACTGGCTGATCGTTGTCTTTGATCCATTTCATTGGAGCGTTTGGCGGAGGAGGAATGCCATCCAACAAGGAAAGTGCCTCCTCTAGTGTCTTTTAGGAAATCTTAACTTTTCCTTTAAGGTGTCCATGATAATATCGCTCTATCGCTTCGACAACCACTTCTTTTGTGGCGAAATGATCGTAGTTAAACCAATCGTGATTAATTCCTTGCTTGTAACATTCATACCACGTTCCATACACCCCAATCTCCTACCCATTGACACAACATACCACTTCCTATATGAAGTCATGTCCCTGCATGTCATAGCATTAGCAACTTAAAAATGTCATGAACATGTAAAAAATAATAACAAAAAAATAAAATAAAGTGAACATGTTATTGCAAACAAAGAACCATATCAAGTAATTTTCCCACAATGTGGATAAAAAAAGATTCAAATAAGGCAACACAATAGTTTTTACACAATAAAGAAGTTCAGGCACATATCCACAATAGATTTCGCCCAACATAGTTAAAAAAATCCAACTTGGATCAATTGTAGTGTCCCACATCTCCATTGCAAGATTGTTGCGAAACATTGTCCAAGCATCTGTTGGACCAACTGTGCTAATAACTTCAACTTCTTCATTGTTGGTATCGTCATTGGCTCTCAATTCCTGACCCTTTGGTACCACAGTGTCCATCATGTCATCCAATACCTCCATAGTGAGGTAGTTGTGAACTATAGTGCAAGTGATAATGATCATCATCATCATCCTCACATCGTAGTACCACTCCCTTCTTAGAACGACCTACCATTGTTTCAAAGCACTGAAAGATGTCTCAATTATATTCCTTGCCTTCGCATGATGCTTGTTGAATACTTCTTCTGGTGTTACTGCATGATTTTTTTCATTAACCCATTCTGATAGATGGTAACGTTATCTGCAGAAGGGTGCAAGGAAACCCTCACTATTCGAGTACCCTGCGTCGACCAAATAATAATCCCCTGGAGTAACTTGAAAACCAGTTCAACGTGAAACTGCATCTTTCAAAATTCTCCCATTAGCGGCTGACCCTTCCCAACCAGGAAGGATGTATGTGATTAGTTTCTCTGGCGTACATACACACATGACATTCATTGTAAGATGACCTTTTCGATTTCTAAATCGAGGTTTATGGCTGTTTCGAACAATAATCAATACGTTGGTCCCATCGATCGCACCAAGGCACCCCTGCACGCAATAAAAACAAAACATGATATTAGGTTGCAGTCATAACTAAAATAGACTTCAAATAAAATGTTCTTTGACAAAAAAAACTTCAAATAAAGCATGAACACAAGTCAATGCTATTATCGAAAAATATTTCCGCCTAAAATCGATAGATTCTGAGCTAATTAGCGCGACGCATCCGTATAATGGCTCGAACAATCCTCCTAAAAATGTAGCTCACAGTGTCACCTGATCTTTGAAACCACACATAACTGACCCGGTTGCGCATGTTGTGTCCCAAAATGTGGAGGGTAATGGCAAGGTGTTCATCAACCGATACGCAATGTTTGTCTTTAAGATTCCTATGTTCACGCAACAAACGACATAACTTTGAAAACCTCCTTCTATCCATGCAAAACATCTTGTAACAGTTCTTATCGGACTTGTAAACAAGCTCATTGATCACGTCACGATGCCTATTAGAGCCTAAAGTATAAGTTCGCTCCACACGTTAGCTACGACTTGCAATAATTCTGAACATTTGAACCATTACGACAACCATTCTCAACCAAATCAGGAAATTGTGGATAAGTAAACACAAATTCCTTGAATAAGGATCCAAATGTTGTATATTCGTATTCCTCTACAATATTTACACATTAACTCACTATAAAGGTATATTAAGCAACCAACCTTTGTCTACTTCAAGACCTCCCCACAAGACCATAGAACAAAGATATATTAAACAACATAAATTGCATGGATCACGTAGATAACAAAAAACAAAAGACAGTAAAAGGACGAGAGTACATGAGAGTGGACGAGAGCAGATAAATAAACATAGAAAGAACATGTCGAGGCCTACTTTAGGATTTAAACAAAATGTGCAATCCAAAAAGACTAACCAACCATAAACATAAACGCACAAATAAACTCGAAACCAAACCTCACTAGAGAATCGACTCGATCAAACTCACAAACACACATAAACAAAATGTGCTATCCCAAATAACTAATGGTGGGACATAATTCCAACTTCATAAAGATGAACCTTAGTGAGTGTCATACTAAGTACAAGAGAAGAGAGTACATATAATAAGTTTGGTGGGCACACAAGGGTTAGTTATTAGTGAGTGTCATACAAAGTAAAAGTGAAAAGAGTGCAAGTGGAGTTCAGATGGGAGAGTGAGCTATAGAGATCCCAAATGTTGGAAATGTTTGTTGTCGTTGAAACTATTAAGACACATTTAACTTGTAACGACCCTAAAATCTAACTCATTCATCGTGTCATTTTAGGTCTTACGTGGGCCCAATTGCCGTGATACTTGTGTCCAATTCTCGATCGTCGATACCAAGGTATGTTATTAGTGTTTGGTGTTTGTATTATTTATTTTATTACTTGAATGTAAATTCCAATGTTCCAAACATGATATGACGTTCATGTGTGAGCGTTGGTTTTGGGAAACAGGTCCGGCTTGGAAAAACGTGTGTTACAGGCACCGGGCGAACAATTGTCGGGTAATTAGCTGTCCGGGGGGTGATTGAATTAAAACACTAACAAAAGGCAATTTAATTAATAAATAAACATTGTGTAACGTGTTCGGTACGTTGGTACATTCGTGAGGACACGACGGTGCGAGTTGCGGAGCAGTTCGAGTGCGGGAACACCCGGGGAAAATAGATATTTTGAGTAAGAAATCAAAGTCAAGTCAAGGGAGTCACACAAACAAGCCAAAAGGTTAAGTGAGAGTGGTTGGGTTGGTGTGAAAAGGACCCTATGATGTGCCTCGAGATATGTGTGTGAAAGGTGATGAGGTGGTTAGTATAAAAGCCAATCTTATCAAATTTTCTCTCTCCAATTTTTCTTTCTCAGCAACGAAATCAGTTAGGAGCTTGGAGTTTCCTTGGATTTTGGCGAGAATCAAAGGCCAAGGATTGACCAACCATGAGAAATAAAGTGAGATCTCGGATCCTCACTCAGTTCTCTTCTTGTGGACGCCCGTTTTACGCGTTTTCATCGCGATGTTATCAGACACCATGTTGGGGTTTTGGTGTTATGGAATTTTTGGTGAGTTTGATTGATGGATTTAGTGATGTTGGGATGAATCTAAGTATTGGTTTGAGAATTGGATTTTTATTGAATTTTGGTGGATTTTTGTGGTGAATTTCGTATCAGGGATTTTTGAATGTGTTTAATACAAAGTAATGATGGTTTTGGGTTTGTATCGACATCTCTATGAGTTTGGGATAGGCTCGAAACGCGGTGACATCAGATGGGGTTTTAAAAAACCCCGGCGTCATGTTCTGGAATGGACGTCACGAGGGACGTCGTGGAGCCCAAATCCTCACAGCGTCTGTCACGGCGCCCAGGGCAGAGGCCTTGGGAAACACCACGCTTTAAGTGATGTCATGGAGAGTTGTTCTCCACAACGCCACTCACGTCATCTAGGGCAGAGGGCACCTCTAACGACCGTTATTTATTAATGTCGTTATTTAAATTAATTTCATATTAGGACGCCGGCTCGGACGACACGTGGACGTCGCGGATAGGCTAGGCATGACCTGGACCTAGGGACTGACTGTGTATTGATGTTTTCCTGAGTTCTGTGATGTATTAATATTATTATTATTATGATGTATTATTCATCACAGGTGTGTAGGTATATTTACTTGTCGGTCGAGGTTGAGCGTCGGGTTTTGTTTCGTAGAACACGTCAACGTGGGGGTTCGGTAGCTGTGAGGTCAGACGTTGGGGCTTGATTAGATTTAAACAATATAGCATGACCATAGTTGAGGAGTTAAACTTAACAAGATTTAAATATAACCTTAGGCTAAGTTATATAATTCAATTTGGTACACTAAGTGTGGGACCGCCTGCGGGTGCATGCCGGACGCGGGACACGAGGTGCCGGGTAGTCAGGAAGTTAGTGTAACCCTACTTACTATTTTTTGGAATTTATTTGAGGGCTTGGATAGGTTATATAGTTAAATCAATTGAAATTAATCAAATCCTATAGTTTGAACTGAATAAATCAGCACCCTTGGATTATCCTCGAGATTTACAACAACCCAAAACAAGACAGATTGTGTTAGGACAAGGTGTCCAGGAACTAGGTGACACAGGCTTGACAAGGGTTGTCCGATTAACCTCGAGATGCGTGTGAATGCCAGATTAAAACACAACATATAAATATCGATTGATCAGTGGAGAACATGCAAATTTGATTGTTCTGAGGAGAGGAAATTCGTGTTAGAGAAGCAAAGGAGGGATTTGAGGCTGGATTGGGAGATCAAACCACAAGATCTAAAGTAAAGTACTCACCAAATCCTTGAATTTTCATGAAAAATATGGGTTTTGGGTTAGTAAAAGATAATTCAGATTTTGAGGGAATTCATCACTGTTTTTGGTTGAATTGGTGTTCTTGAGGTTGATTTTGAGGAATTACATCATTTTGAAAAGAAATTGTAGGAAAATTAAGTGGATTTGGGGATTTCGAATTTTGACATGCACACTTTGATTTTCAGTTTTTAAGTGAAAACTGGTATAAATTGGTGTTTTTGATAGCAAATTGATGATATTGGAGTGTGTGTATGGTTTGTATGATAAATTGAGGTGTTGAGGACCAAAGAAACCCAGAATTCATTTCTAGAATTTTTGGGCAGCGTGCAATTAGCGCGCTAGGTGATAAACACTAACGCGCTAATCACGCTGGGGAAGATGATGAACAGTGTCGAAGATCAATTAGCGTGCTAATACCCCTCTGGATTTTAATTTAAAAAAACGAGCCTAACTGATTATAAACCTAATGAATTGACCAATAAACCTCAGGATTAGATCTCAGGACTCACGGGACAGTAATTGGAGTCGGGGACTAGTCGGGGGTTAGACCGGGGGTATTTTTAGGATTTTAGAGCGGTTTGAGGTACGTAAAACCCAACTGAACACCACTACCGCATTTACTTATTGTCCTTTCATTTGAGCTGTAAATTGCTGATAATTTATGAGTCCAGTCTTATTGGGACGATGGAGTTTTCCCGTCTATGTATCTGAGGGTTGTGTGGTCGGTTGCTGGGTGTATGGTATGGGACACAGTCGTAGAGTTGTTGATGTAGGCCACGACAGGGCTCCTGGTCCTCAATACACATCTTGAACCTCATTTGTGTATACTATGTGTTTATATTCATGCGATGAGCTTTGGGCAGTTGTCTGCATTTTCCTTCTTTTCTGCATGTTTATTTAACACTATTTATTTATTTTATTTACATTCTTAAATTATGATGCATGGTGGTTTTCCTTGGGATTTTACTTACTGGGCTCGTCATCTGCCTTTTGTGATGGCTGAGCGCAGATCCTAGTACTAGCAAGGGTAAGGGGATACTCGGCGATTACATCTGACTTATCTACGCCGAGGCTTGCTGGTACATGTATTGATATCTATATTTTTGATATTTTGTATTATATTTTGGGAACTGGGAAACTATAGTTCACACTTATACCTGTATATATATAACTTTTATAGTTAATCGCCTATATGTACAGTATTTCCGGGGTTTCCACTATAAAATGAACCAGTAATTTTATATATATTTTTTTTGGTTAAATTTAGACTTCTGCTGTAAATTGTAAATTATTGAATTAAATGGCTCGAAACTCAAGAATGACAGGTAAATTAGATAGATTAGTGACGTGGCAGAGGGTTTCGGTGCATGAGCAGGGGAAGTAGCTAGCCACGGGGCGACCTTGGGATTTGAGGTCACACAGTTTGGTATTAGAGCAAGGTCGATAGGGCCTTGAATTAAATAAGTTAAGGAAAGAGCATAAACTTTAAACCAAATTAGATGTGGAAACTCGATGAATTACCTAGAACTTTTAGTTGAGAAGCAATGGAAGCGGGTAGAGTTAGGATTGTTATGTGATATATGTATTGTTGTATATATATACTATATGCATACGTATATTGGGAACTAATTCGGACACAAAAATCGATGCAGAACACTATGGACGGACAGACTCTTACCACTACCCCTCCGACTACTCAACAGGAGGTTGGGGAGACCAATGATCACACCACTAGAGAGGTAGCTGATCTACGGGCCATGGTATAGAGAGTTACGGATCAACAGTTATTATAGCAGTCACAGATGGTAGAGCTCATGGAGTTTATACGAAGCTCGAGGATACCTGCAGCGGCACCGACTACTGAGTTAGTTACACATACCACTCCAGCCGCATTAGCACCACCAGATGACATACAGGCAACAGGGACTAAGACATTGATAGATAGAGCTGAGCCTGTTGTGGTACTAGCAGATACTACCGAGGTGACGCCTACTACTACAGAGCCGCATGTTGTTGCTTCGACCGCTAGGAGTAGGATGTCAGAAGCAGCAAAGATGGTGAAAGATTTTATAAGGTTCAACCCCACCTACTTTACTGGGGTTAGTGATCCAGAGGTTGCGGGACGTTGGTTGACACATCGACGACTACATCAGTTGTTAGAGGTATCGAAGGCAGACCAGACGCGTATTTCAGGGTACTGTTTGAGAGGCCAGGCACCAGATTGGTGGACGACCTATACCGACACTCATACCGTACCGTCTATATGGGCAGAGTTTCGACAGTTGTTTCTCGATGAGTATATTCCCACCGAGGTGCAGTTGAGGCTTAGAGAGCAATTTCTAGCACTGAGACATGTTACCATGACGGTGTCACAATACATGGATAGATTTAGGTACCTTATGATGTATGTCATGGATGTGGCGAACACTGAGAGACTCCAGATCTACAATTTCATTAGGGGATTGGAGGAGAGGATTTGTGGCATGATTGTTACGAGTGGAGCTGAGACTTTACAGATTTTTTATGATAGAGCATTGGCTCGCGAGACATACCTACGACCTAGGGGTGATGTAACGGCCCAGCCCACCTGCAGGCCCGCTGAACCGCACAGGCAGTGTGCCCACCCGTAGGTCCGCACACCATCCACACCCCTCCTGTGTAGTCTTTCGCCCCCCAGACTCGAACCTGCGCCCTGAGGGATAAGTACATAGGTTTAGCGAGTTTAGTACCATTGAGCTGTCGAGGACTTCCCAAGAGGTCACCCATCCTAATACTACTCTCGCCCAAGCACGCTTAACTGCGTAGTTCTGATGGGATTCGGTGCCTCCGTGCTGGACTAACTCAGTGGTACCAGACTCACTAAACCTGTGTACTTATCCCTAAGGGCGCACGTTCGAGTCTGGGGGGCGAAAGACTACACAGGAGGGGTGTGGATGGTGTGCGGACCTACGGGTGGGCACACTGCCTGTGCGGTCTAGCGGGCCTACGGGTAGGCTGGGCTGGGCCGTTACATACCAATCAATTAATCTCTGGTGAACACATTAACCAGTCCCTGGTGAACCGCATCAACCAATCTCCCACAATCCTCTAGTGTACTAATCAACTAGAACACACTAATCTAAGTGAACTAATCAACCAAGATGCAACTTTGCATGGAATGCAACAAGATAACAATTATAATGAACAAATCAACCTATATGCAACACACGCATAAGAAACACACAACCACAACGTACCCTGCTCATGCTGTCAGGTCGTCTCTCTAACCGACTGTGCCACGACATGAACTCTCTCATCCGTCTGTGGAATCTCTGGTGCTGGAGAGGCTCTACGACAATCGACACCGATGTGACCTCTCTGACCGCACCTATAACATCTACGTCTGTCATTTCCTCCAAACTGTTGGCCCTCAGAGTGTTGTCTATAACTCAGGTCTCTCTGATCTTGATCTCTACCTCTCTGGTCCCGTGTATAACGTTGTTGTGGTGCTGCATCGCATATGCCCTATCGTCTCTGTCATCACCTCGATATTGTCGATCCCGTGGTCTGTCCTCATATCGTGGTCTACTACCGTGATGATCAATCCCACTATCTCCATCTAACGGGTTTTTCTGTCTCTTCGGTCCCTGATCAGACCGAGAACCTTGCCCAAACCTATCTATCAGCTCACCCCTAGATCTTAGGTATGTCTCACGAGACAATGCTCTATCATATACAGCCTGTAAAGTCTCGGCTCCACTCGCAACAATCACACCACCAATCCTCTCATCCAAACCCCTGATGAAATAGTATATTTGGAGTCTCTCAGTGTTCGCCACATCCATGGCATACATCATAAGGTACCTGAATCGGTCCATGCACTGTGATACTGTCATGCTACCCTGTCTCAATACCAGAAACTGCTCTCTAAGCCTCAACTGTACCTCGGTGAGAATATACTCATCAAGAAATAACTGTCGAAACTCAACCCATGTAGTCGGTACGTAATGGATATCGGTGTAGGTCGTCCACCAAACCGCTGCTTGACCTCTCAAACAATACCCTGAAATACGTGTCTGATCCGCCTCTGGTACCTCTACCAACTAATGTAAGCGTCGGTGTGTCATCAACCACCGTCCTGCAACCTCCGAATCACTAACCCCAGTAAAGTAGGTGGGTTTGAACCTCATAAAGTCTTTCACCATCTTGGTTGCTTCTGACATCTTGCTTCTACCAGTTGAAACAACTATCTGCTGCTCCGTAGTAGTAGGCGTCATCTCAGTATTATTTGCTAGTACCACGACAGGTTCAACTCTCTCTCACTGTCTCAGTCCCTACTACCTGTGTGTCAACTGGTGGTGCTAACGCGGTTGGAGGGGTAGGTGTAACTAACTTAGCAGTCGGTGCCGCTGCAGGTATCCTCGAGCTTCGTATGTACTCCATGAGCTCAACCATCGTGCCTGCTGCAGTAACTGCTGATCCGTAACTCTCTGCACTATAGCTCGCAAATCAGGTACCTCTCTGATGGTATGATCACTGGTCTCCCCAGCCTCCTGCGGAGTAGTCGGAGAGGTAGTGATAGGAGTCTGTCCGTCCATAGTAGTCTGCATTGGTTTTCGTGTCCGGATCAGTTCCCAATATACGTATGCGTATAGTATATACAAATACAACAATACATATATCACATAACAATCTCAACTCTACCCGTTTCCATTGCTTCCCAACTAAAAGTTCTAGGCAATTCATCGGGTTTCCACATCTAATTTTGTTTTAAAGTTTATACTCTTTCCTTAACTTTGTTAATTCAAGGCCTTATTGACCTTGCTCTGATACCAATTGTGACGGCCCTAAATCTTTCTGGTTCGCCCCGTCACCTATGCCCTTTGCCCGCAAGCCCAGCAGCGCCTGTCACGTCACCGAACACGTCATCATTGCTGCCACGCCAGCGGCTCTGTGAAGTGACGCTCCGTGTAACTAATCCTACTATATTAAGTTGTCTGACACATCTAGTATGTTAGTTAATAATTACAATTACATCATTAGCGGAAGCATTTAATTCAGATTTTTGAGTAAATTTACAACTGTTTTCGTGAGAATTTATGTTCATGTGTTGTGTTTTGATGAATTACACTGGTTTTACTCGGATTTGCATGAATTTGGTGACAAATTGGGTAATTTGAATTTTTAGTTACATGCATGTAATCCGAGAATTTGGGTTTGTTTTGGTGGATTTGTGGTGGAATTTTGATGTTTTGGAGGTCTCTAATGGGTAGAGGTTGAAGAGGAGAGACGAGGGAAGCCAAGAAGAAGAAATGAAAAAAAAACAGAGACGAAAATCGTCTCTGGGAGGTAGGAGACGCACGCGCTTAGCGCGTGCGTCATCCCCAAACTGGGCTTGGTCGAACCGGCGAGCCAAGTCGGTCCAGGTGGGGTCCCCCCAAATAAAAAAAATAATTTTTTATTAAATTAAATAATAATATATATTATATATTATTTTCTGGAAAATAGGGAAAATAATTGAAAAATATCCAAAAAATTGGGAAGAATTCTAGAAAAATATAGAAAATTAAGTAAAAGGTAGAAAAGTAGTTTCGGGACTTTCCAGGTATTTTTGGAACCCCGACATAGTCCGAGAGACCAAAACTGAAAATTTAATATATGGTATAATAAATTACATAATGTGTGTTTAAATAATATAAAACAATATAAATGGACTTCAGGGACTGAGGAACTATAGCTCGGGCATAGGAGAGCTAGGCGGGTCGGATTGACGGGTCCGAGAAGTCGGAGTGCGTAGTTACAGGTGCGTAAAACCCTTGAGAATGTTACACTTTATTTCATTCGTGGTGTGTCCATGTAAATGATTGTTTATTATATTGTTTATTTAACGCTTTATTACTTATCTGGTTGTCATGTTTATGCATTATGATCATGTGTTGGTCGGTGTTTGATTTGTTCACATGGTCGGAGGTTAATCAAGATAGTTGTGCTACGGAATTGAGCGGCCTAGATTGTAGCGCATGTGCTGGGCTCAACCGGTGAATAGCTACCCGCGTAGTGGGGTGCGTGTGTCCGGTAGGTTGTGATTTATTCCGGTCACCGTTAGTGGTTCAGGTGTGGTCTAGGCTTGATGTGCTCAGCCGGGGCATCCGAATTCACAAAGTATGATATAGTTTTGTTAGACTCAGTCACACATCTATCTAGTTTTCATTGATATCGTTGGTTGAACCAAATTTTTTGAATGATGTATTATTTCTACTGTGTGTGATCGATGGTTTTATTGTGGATATTTTTTACTGCCATCCATAGAAATATGATTCCTGTCTTCAGGGTCATATTCACATGTCTCGCAGAGTATTGTGGTTTTTCATGATTAACGTGTAGACTTCTCTTGAGAATTTACTCACTGAGCTCGTTGCTGTATGTGTTGGGCAACTGAGCGCAGATCCTAGTACGAGCAAGAGCAAGGGAAAGGAGGTACTAGGCGACTATCTTTAAGGCTGTTGCTGCTGATAGTTCGTGTGTTGATATCATGTATGTATATTTTGTTTTTCTGGGTTTTGGGGACTTTATAACTTTATCACATGTATATGGATTTCTGTTTAGTTCGTCTCAGTTATATACATGGTGTTTATATCCGGGTTTTCCACTACTTAGGTTAAATATATTATCAGAAAATACGAATTAAATGCTTCCGCTAATGATGTAATTGTAATTATTAACTAACCTGCTAGATGTGTCAGACAACTTAATATAGTAGGATTAGTTACACGGAGCGTCACTTCAGAGAGCCGCGGACGTGGCAGCAATGATGACGTGTTCGGTGACATAACAGGCGTTGCTGGGCTTGCGGGCAGAGGACGTGGGTCACGGGGCGACCCCAGAAGATTTAGGGCCGTCACAGGTGAGCTGATGGATAGGTCTGGGCAGAATTCTCGATCTGATCAGAGGCCAAAGAGAAAGAGGGATTAGTCTGATCGACAGAGGCAGGATTAGGGTCGACGAGATAGGCATCCTGAGCAGCGGAGAGGAGATGAGAGGTAGGTGGTGTATGCTACTACATCTGCACCTATCGAATAGCAGCGACGATAGCCTTAGCAGCAGTACCAGGACAGGGATCAAGGTGGCCATAACAGGGGTCAGGGTCAGAGATCGGATGATAGGCAGACTGGGAGGCGAGAGACGCGCAAATGTTTTAGGTGCGGTCAGAGAGGACATTTGAGGTTTGAGTGCAGAGCACCATCGCCACGACATGATTAGGGTCCGGATAGGGAAAGAGTGCATGCAGTGGTACAGCCAGATGCGGGAGCTACCAGGCAGCTTGTCGAGGGTACGCTATCTATTCATAGTAGATTAGTTCATGCCATGTTTGATTCTGGTAGTCCCTTATCTTTTATTGTTGGACGCTTAGTTGGGGAATTAGGGTTAGACACACACACACTGGAGACATTCTTAGCACGGCTGCTGGGGATAAGATTTACCCTAACCGGATAGTTCGGGACGTCATGATTGAGGTTGCCGGACATCAGTTGCCATTTGATCTCCGAGTACTGGAGTACTTAGAGTTTGACGCACTCTTTGGGATGGATTGGTTGTCGGCGTACCATGCACGAATAGACTGTTTTGGGAAGAGGGTAGAGTTTAGTATCCCGGGTTAACCAGACTTTTCATTGAGCGGGACCGCGTTTAAGTTACCTGTTACGAGAGGTAGATTAGCAACTACCCAAGAAATGGAGGAGTTCACAGCGATTGTTGAGCCCGAGACTAGAGTACCTGTTAGGATTAAGGATGTACCGGTAGTTCGAGATTTTGTCGATGTCTTTCCAGATGATTTACTCGGTTTACCACCACCACGGGTGATATAGTTCATTATAGAGTTGATACCAGGGACCTAGCCTATATCTAGCAGACCTTATCGGATGTCACCGATGGAGCAGGAGGAGGTCAGGAGATAGTTAGAGGACTTGTTGGCAAAGGGTTTCATTCATCCGAGTATGTCACCGTGGGGAGCGCCAGTGTTATTTGTGAGGAAGAAGGATGGATCGATAAGGATGTGTGCAGATTATTGGAAGCTGAATCAGGTGACAATCAAGAACTGTTACCTACTTCTAAGGATAAACGATCTGTTTGACCAGCTAACGGGTAAACAATTTTTCTCGAAGATCGACTTACGCTCGGGATATCACCAGTTGCGGATTCGAGAAGAGGACATCAAGAAGACTGCTTTCAGTACCAGATACGGGTTGTTCGAGTTTACGGTGTTACCGTTTGGGTTGACGAACGCTCCAGCAGTTTTCATTGATCTGATGCACAGAGTATTGAGGCCTTATTTAGACAGATATGTAATAGTTTTCATCGATGATATTTTGATATACAGCCAGACGCGAGAGGATTACGAGAGTCATCTTCGATCAGTATTGACGACATTGAGGGAGCATCGACTGCATGCGAAATTCAGTAAGTGTGAATTTTGGATGAGGGAAGTGAAGTTTTTGGGACATGTGATCAGCGGTCAGGGCATTTCTGTGGAAGGAGACAAGATTAGAGCGGTGATTGACTGGAAGAGACTAAAGACAGTTGTTGAGATACATAGTTTCTTGGGTTTAGCAGGATATTACCGTCGATTTGTACAGGATTTCTCCACGATTGCAGCACTAATGACGAGGTTGACGAAGAAGGATGTTCTTTTTGTGTGGTCTGAGGAATGTGAGCAGGCATTTCTGGAGTTGAAGAAGAGATTGACTTCTGCACCAGTGTTGACATTACCTAAGCCAGGGAAGAGTTTGACAATTTATACTGATGCTTCGGGAACTGGACTGGGATGTGTTCTGATGCAGGAGGAACGACCAGTAGCTTACTTATCCAGGCGATTGCGACCACATGAGTGTAACTACCCCGTACACGATTTAAAGCTTACATCAGTTGTGTTTGCACTGAAGGTTTGGAAACACTACCTTTATAGAGAGAAGTTTGTTCTATACACAGATCATCAGAGCCTACATTACATCTTTACGCAAAGAGATCTGGATATGCGTCAGAGGAGATGGTTAGAGCTATTGAAGGACTATGATTTCACGATCGAGTATCATCCTAGTAAGGACAATGTGGTGGCGAATGCGTTTAGTAGATGCAGAGTTGACAGTCAGACTAGTATTCGACATATGGGACTATTGGAGGCAGCATCAGTTATGAGTATATCGAACAATGCAGCTATGCACGACGTTTAGATTTGTGGTCAGATGAGAGTACCAACAGTGTCACTAGAGCGGGTATCGGAGTGTTAGAGGGCTGATGGGCTTTATGAGCGGATCAGTGGATTGGCACGGGATCCCGAGTGCACTGATTGAGCAGAGACATCTAATGGATGTTTGCGGCACCAAGGTCGACTATGGGTACCAGCAGTGCGAGAGATACGAGATAGTATATTAGAGGATGCTCACCGGTCGCGATACACAGTTCATCCGGGCAGAACCAAGATGTACCACGACTTGCGGAGATTGTTTTGGTGGCCGGGGATGAAGGCTGATATCGGCGAGTATGTTCGAGGGTGTCAGTATGTTCGAGGGTGTCACATATGTCAGCAGGTGAAGGCGGAGCATAAACGACCAGGCGGATTGTTGCAGTCGTTACCCATTCCTCAATGGAAGTGGGAACACCTCGCTATGGATTTTGTCAGTGGATTACCCCAGACTTCAAGGCGACACGATGCGATTTGGGTAGTGATTGACAGACTGACAAAATCGGCGCACTTCATACCAGTTTCGATGCGATACACGTTTTCTCAGTTGAGCAGACTATTCGAACAGGAGATCATTAGACTGCATGGGGTACCAGTCTCCATAGTATCTGATCGGGATCCCAGGTTCACTTCGAGATTCTAGGGAGCGACGCAGGAGCAGTTTTTCACTAGGTTACAGTTCAGCACGGCTTATCATCCTCAGACAGATGGCTAGTCAGAGAGATTGATACAGATTTTAAAGGATATGCTGAGGGCTTGCATTTTGCAGTTTGGAGGTTCGTGGGAGGATTATTTATCTCTGTGTGAGTTCACTTACACCAACAACTATTAGGCAAGTATCGAGATGCAGCCATTTGAGGCACGTATGGGAGGCCTTGCAGGTCACCAACGTATTGGGCAGAGCTAGAGGATACAGTTACGATAGGGTCGGAGATAGTTGTTAATCACAAAGAGAAGATTTGTTAGAGGCTTCGAGCGGCACAGGACAGATAGAAGAAGGACGCGGATAGATACAACGAGAGTCTGAGCTATGAGGTTGGCGATTTGGTTTATCTGAAGGTTTCTCCTTGGAAAGGCCAGCAAAGGTTTGAGATTAAGGGGAAGCTGGCGCCGAGATTTATTAGACCTTACCGAGTCACAGAAAGGGTTGGTAGGGTGGCGTAAAGATTAAACTTACCGGTGGAGTTAGCAGGGATTCATCCTACCTTCCACATTTCGATGTTGTGATTGGCTAGGACAGAGCCACGACCCATGGTTGATGTGCGACAGGTTGATGTTAAGCCTTACGCAACTTACGAGGAGCGACCATTGGCAGTATTAGATCGTAAGATCCAGACTCTCAGGAACAAGAAGATATCCAAGGTACTCATACGGTGGCAGCGTCACGGTACGGAGGGACTTACCTGGGAGTTGGAATCGACCCAGTTATTCCACGGTATGTTTTTTTTAAACTAGCTCAAATTTCGGGACGAAATTTCTATTAGTTGGGAAGAATTGTAACAACCGTTATTTATTAACGTCGTTATTTAAATTAATTTCAGATTAGGACGCCAGCTCGGACGACACGTGGACGTCGCGGATAGGCTAGGCATGACCTGGACCTAGGGACTGACTGTGTATTGATGTTTTCCTGAGTTCTGTGATGTATTATTATTATTATTATTATTATTATTATTATGTATTATTCATCACAGGTGTGTAGATATATTTACTTGTCGGGCGAGGTTGAGCGCCGGTGTTTCGTTTCGTAGAACACGTCAATGCGAGGGTTCGGTAGCTGTGAGGCCGGGCGTTGGGGTTTGATTAGATTTAAACAATATAGCATGTTCATAGTTGAGGAGTTAAAATTAACAAGATTTAAATATAACCTTAGGCTAAGTTATATAATTCAATTTGGTACACTACGTGTGGGACCGCCTCTGGGTGTATGCCGGACGTGGGGCACGAGGTGCCGGGTAGTCGGGAAGTTAGTGTAACCCTACTTACTATTTTATGGAATTTATTTGAGGGCTTGGATAGGTTATATAAGTTAAATCAATTGAAATTAATCAAGTCCTATAATTTGAACTGAATAAATCAGCACCCTTGGATTATCCTCGAGATTTACAACAAACCAAAACAAGACAGATGTGTTAGGACAAGGTGTCCATGAACTAGGTGACACAGGCTTGACAAGGGTTGTCCGATTAACCTCGAGATGCGTGTGAACGCCAGATTAAAACACAACATATAAATATCGATTGATCATTGGAGAACATGCAAATTTGATTGTTCTGAGGAAAGGAAATTCGTGTTAGGGAAGCAAAGGAGGGATTTGAGGCTGGATTGGGAGATCAAACCACAAGATCTAAGGTAAATTACTCACCAAATCCTTGAATTTTCATGAAAAATATGGGTTTTGGGTGAGTAAAAGAAAATTCAGATTTTAAGGGAATTCATCACTGTTTTTGGTTGAATTGGTGTTCTTGAGGTTGATTTTGAGGAATCACATCATTTTGAAATGAAATTGTGAGAAAATTGAAGTGGATTTGGGATTTCGGATTTTGACATGCACACTTTGATTTTCAGTTTTTAAGTGAAAATTGGTATAAATTGGTGTTTTTGATAGCAAATTGATGATATTGGAGTGTGTGTATGGTTTGTATGATAAATTGAGGTGTTGAGGACCAAAGAAACCCAAAATTCATTTATGGAATTTTTGGGCAGCGTGCAATTAGCGTGCTAGGTGATGAACACTAGCGCACTAATCACGCTGGGGAAGATGATGAACAGTGCGGAAGATCAATTAGCGCGCTAATTGATCTTACTAGCGTGCTAATACCCCTCTAGATTTTAATTAAAATATGAAAACGAGCCTAACTGATTATAAACCTAATGAATTGACCAATAAACCTCGGGATTAGATCTCAGGACTCACGGGACAGTAATTGGAGTCGGGGACTAGTTGGGGGTATTTTCAAAATTTTTAGAGCGGTTTGAGGTTCGTAAAACCCAACTGAACACCACTACTGCGTTTACTTGTTGTCCTTTCATTTGAGCTGTAAATTGTTGATAATCTATGAGTCCATTCTTACTGGGACGATGGAGTTTTCCCGTCTATGTATCCGAGGGTTGTGTGGTCGCTTGCTGGGTGTGTAGTCTAGAACACAGTCGTAGGGTCGTTAATGTAGTCCACGACAGGGCTCCTGGTCCTCAGTACACATCTTGGATAGCTGGTTCACCCTCATTTGTGTATACACTGTGTTTATATTCATGCGATGAGCTTTGGGCAGTTGTCTGCATTTTCCTTCTTTTCCGCATGTTTATTTAACACTATTTATTGATTTCATTTACATTCTTAAATTATGATGCACGGTGGTTTTCCTTGGATTTTACTTACTGGGCTCGTCATCTACCTTTTGTGATGGCTAAGCGCAGATCCTAGTACTAGCAAAGGTAAGGGGATACTCGACGATTACATCTGACTTATCTACGCCGAGGCTTGCTGACATGTGTGTTGATATCTATATTTTTGATATTTTGTATTATATTTTAGGAACTGGGAGACTATAGTTCACACTTGTACCTGTATATATATAACTTTTATAGTTAATCGCCTATATATACAGTATTTCTGGGGTTTCCACTATAGAATGAACCAGTAATTTTATATATATTTATTTTGGTTAAATTTAGACTTCCGCTGTACATTGTAAATTATTGAATTAAATGGCTCGAAACTCAAGAGTGACAGGTAAATTATATAGATTAGTGACGTGGCAGATGGTTCCGGTGCATGAGCAGGGGAAGTAGCTAGCCACGGGGCGGCCTTGGGATTTGAGGCCGTCACAACACCCCCAGACTCATGCTTTATGTGACGCCGCAAATCCTGAGACCCACGATGCCACTCACGGCGTGACATTGTTCACAGGCCAATTTTTTAGGAATTTTCAAAAACAATGGGGATCTCTCGGGTAACCAAATGGTCGAATACGACTCAATACCTAAGAAATCAACCAAATTACACTAATGAGTAAAATTAAAAAAAAAAAAAATTGGGTAATTGGAGGATAATTAACGGTACATTGAAACTTAATGACTATCAGGGGTTTTTAGTCATTGACGGACAAACGAGGATTCGTAAGAGGCGAGTCGAGACGTGTGAGTGCGTGTTTAGCTTCCAATACTAGTAAGTAAACCAGTGAGGAATCTTATAGTTATTTCTTTAGCATTAATTTGTTTTATTATTGCTCTGAGTCAATTTTTGGCATTCTTTTCTGTTTGAGTTGTCTGAGGGCAAGTATGTTAACTGTGGTCCTGGGAAGGGTGGTCATCTGAGGTAACATAACAGAGCCACGACCTCGGGATGCACTGCATTGGTTACTGATTTGTGCGGGGAGTGAGTTCTTAGCTAGATTACTAGGAAATCTCACTAGCTTGTTGGATTTAGGGCTTGTTGGGTGTTAACCACGTCCTAGATTCAGAGTTTGGTAGGGTTTTCCCTCAACTCAATGACCGTTCAGTCGGGACCACTTGTGCCTATCCGTTTGTTTTCTGGGATACTCATATTCGATTGCTCAGTTTTTATTTATTCATGCATTTTTGTACCTTTTATTTATATAGGCATGAATATAGACTGGTTGTTTATTGTTTTGAAATGTTGCATATATGTCCTACTTGGCGTTACTTACCTGGACTCGTCATTCTCGTGTTTAACTGTGTAGATTCACAGTCCAACAAGGGGAATGCTCCTCAACTAGGTGATTTGATTTGAGGATACCGGGGTAGTTCTCCTCTTGTCTGATGTAGGTTTTTGATTTTTTGTGTATTAATGTATATATATGTTTTGAAACACTGGGAAACGGGTTATGAGAGATCTTGGGCATGCATACTTGATGATTACTCTCCTCTAACTTGATTTATGTTGATGGTATACATATGCGGGGTTTCGACACTCTAAGTTGTCCTTACTAGTGTCTTAGAGTTTTTCATTTAGTTTGAGTTTTATAGTTTTCGCAACACATTGAATAACTCACTAAATTTGATTAACTCAACTTGTAATTTGTTTAAAAATGGTAAATGGACTAGGCTTGCGTGACTCTGTGAGACTGGCTCGGGGGTTCACGTAAGTCTAGGCCGGGCGGGGTCCAGTTTTAGGGTTATGGAACTGGGGCCATTTCAGTTGGTATTAGAGCCGAAGTTTTAACACTCGAATCTTGATTTAAATCATAATCCTTTAAGACATAAACCAACGGAAGATAGGACAATGATTGAACTTAGAGTGGAACCATATGCTCCTGACTTAAGTCTTAGTTGGGAAGTAAGGAGAGTTGAAAAATTAAAACTGGACTCTGAGCTATTTGATGTATTGTATATACTATTATGGATAATTATGTCCTGATCATGTATTAGTTATCTTTTCAGATTGTGATGGCCGATCAGCCCGAGACCAGCGGTAGTAGTACGGGGGAAGTACATGGGAGATTGGATGATATGTCACAGATGATTACGTCGCATGATCAACAACTTCAGGAGATCCTCCGATTGTTGAGGACTCGGGCGACACCATCACCCTCTACATTTGCAACTCCATTTACGTAGGCTAGGAATGCTCATACGGTCCAAGATACACCTGCATCACTCACAGTTCAGGCAAGACCTGCAGTAGCTGAGGAAGTACAGGTTTGGGCCGAGATAGTACCACATATGCTTGATACACAGGCTGAGGAGACACCGAGTATGTCGACTGACACATGTACTAGGGCTACAGCTAAGGCGAGGCAGGCTCGCGAGTTTCAGCAACACACTCCAAAGAAGTTCCACGAGGGTACTGATCTCGAGGTTGCAAAGAAGTATATGTGGAGCCACGAGACGATTCACGACGTGCAACAACCTGATTTTAATTAACCGTTAATTGTGATGTGTGTGCAAACGAGGACGACAACTCAGCACCCTATGGACCTCGCAAATAGGCCAGGGCGCTCCCAGAGTTAGGTAAATAGTAATTTTTGCGTTGTGCGTTTATTTGAAAATTTAATAATCAATTAGGTTTATTGGCTTCGCAATGTATGTATTTTATTTGTTATTGACAGTGCGAGACAGTGTGATAGGTATTCGCCTCGATTAGCGTGCAGATGCGGGTACCGAGTAAGCAAATGAAAGTACACTAGGTCGGGTAGTAATACACACATGAAAAAGATTAAAATGCAATTAATAATTAATAGTTAAGTCGTATGTTCATTCGTAACGCTAGAGTACGCACGGGAGTCAAGTATTGGAATGCTGGAGGGTTTGTGTGTTGTATTGAGTAAGATAGGTCAAGGGAAGGGTGTCACCCACCTAAGTCACATTTGGCTGGACTAGTTGACCCATTGGGGAATTAATGGGTATTTTCGGATATCAGGCTTTGGATTGGTTAATTGGTGATTTGACACGCACTTGGGGCGTGAGTTGGACTTGATTGGTTAGTTGGAGTGCGGTTTGAGGTGTGTAGTATCCCAGCTGAAATTACTTGGGCATTTACTTCCTTTCGATAATTCGAATTCAATATTGTTGTTTCAATACTTTACTTCCTGTTATGGAGTCTATATGGACGGACATTGAGGCTCTCCCTCCGTGTCACTTTTGTGTGAATGCCCACTAGGTCATAGCACATGTGTCAAAGAATCTCTATGGATAGTTTGACCTGAGAATCACATCAAGGCACGTGTAGGTGCGTCGTAGGTTCTACGCCAACTACCCAGCGGATCCAGATACTAGCCTTGCTTTAGTGCTACTCGCTGGCAGTACTATGTGGAAGAGTCCGAAGTATGGTGCTAGTATGACCTTAGGCTCTATGCACACTTCCTGAGTTTCACTATTATTTAATTCATGCGATGAGCGCAGTTGCCTGTTTTTAATTTCGCATGTTTATTTAATAGTTCATTTAAATTCTAGTATTTACATTCGTGGTTGCTTATTCAATTTCCTTGGGAATACTCACTTTGGACTCGTTATCTGTCTTTTGTGATGGCTTGAGTGCAGATTCAAGTACGAGTCGTAGCAAGGGCAAGCTTGCGGACTACCTGTAATTACAGACAGACGTATCAGACTTGTACGTGTATCTGTATATTGATATTTTGTGACTCTTTCGAGGTTATTTCACTGATATATGATGACATATGGGTTTTCCACACGAGGTATATGATTTATTGACATGACTTGATGCTTTTAAATATAATTTGTCATGATTTAAGTCTTCTACTATAATTTGAGGCTTTAAGTGATATTTATCTGATGACTTGAGTTCGGTAATGAATTTAAACTATAAATTGTGGATATTTGAGGCATTTAATGATGATTGATGAGATGATTGCGTGTGGGACACAACCAACATTGGTAGGCCAGGTTGTGGGCTCGCATAGGCACCCGTAGCGGTTCATTGGGGAAAATGGGTCGTTACACGACGTGTTGGCCACGCTGGAGCACATGAGGCCTAGCATTTCATCAGCTACGTTGTTTGGAGAGGTTGATGTCTGGTGGCGTAGCATGGTGGCTACGAATGGGAAGCCCAAGGATTGGGGTGAGTTCAAATAGAGGTTTGACCAGAAGTACTTCCCTCCTTCATCCCGTGACATGAAAAGGATTGAGTTTCATAACATCAGACAAATGGCTGGCGAGACAGTTATGCGGTATATGAGCTGGTATCTACGACTGATGGAGTATGTCGGGGGCATAACCGACACTGACATAGACCAGACCTACTATTTTATGCATGACCTGCTCGACTCTATAGGTTTTATAGTGGTTACTACGGCTTTGAGGACACTACAAGAGGCCTACGAGAGGGGCATGGTCAGTGAGAGCTTCTTGAGCACGTGCGTCGGAGCATTAGTTGTGCCTACAACACCATCACAGTTAGTGGATGGCTCTGGAGGTGACAGGAGGAGGAAAAGACCCAAACAGTAAAGGCAAAGAGATAGAGCTCATACTGTTACATCTGTCGCATCTCCGTTTACCACAACTATTGTACCCGTTGTTCCATTACAGATGATAAGTTATTATTTATGCATATTATATATAGTTTATTTATATATTTTAGTGTTGATTCTCCGAATTATGGGTCTAATTATCACTATTCGTCATTTTCAGGACATTTGAGGTACACGGTTGGATCTGGGGCGAAAAAATACTCAAAATAGAGTATTTACTTGAAGAAATCGGAAACCGGAAGATTAGTTTTGGAGTATACGCGAAAGTTGGATAATTGGAATTTCACAGTGCCACGTGGCGTGTCCCGGTTCGTCCAGCTGTGTCGGAGCCTCCACGTGTCGCGTTTTCATTCGGCCAGCCACCTTATTACACATCGCTCAACCAATCCGCGCGCGCCACGTCGCCCATCGCAGCCAACCGTGTCGTGCCACATCGCTCTCACTGTTCATCGTTTCACCCACGCCGTTGATCTGCCTCGGGAAGCGTGCTCAACCGCACTCCCAGATTTTCGCATGAGACGCGCGATTTCGCCCACGCCATTCATCGACACGTGGCAGCCTATCATTCGTCCAGCGCGTCAGTGACAGCAGCAGCAGCGAATCACAACACGCCATGTGTCAGCCCAGTCATCGATCCAGCACGTCACTGCTCATCCTCTCGGACAATCAGAAGATGACACGTCAGCCTCGCCAGCAAATTCCTCCAATCACAGCGTGACACGTCAGCGACTCCAATTTTTCCACCAATCACAGCCTGCCAAGTGCCCTGGAAGCCAAAAACTCCCAAAAATTATGAAAATTAATTTTTCTCACCTCTAGAGACAAAAATTTGGGATATAAATATATTTTAGGACTTAGAAAAAGGTGGTTTTTCTTCTTTTCTCAATTTTTTCTAGTATTTCTCTCTTCTTTTTCTTCACTTTGTTTTTAGATTTTAATGGAGTTTATGACGTCGACGGCCGGCTAAACTCATCAGTCTGAACCGGAAGTGGATCAAATCACTCTTTTTGGCATAAAACATATGTGAGATCTATTTTATTATTTATTTAATTTGTTTTTTCATAGTATTTTATTTTCTTTGGTATTATTTGAACAATTGAAGTTAAACACTAGTTTAAACTTCAATTCATATGCCAGTGAGTCGTAAGCACCTGTGCTTGTGCGACAAGACCACACTAGTGGCAATTGACCATACCAATTGATTAGACCATTTTGGGACCAGTCAAATACCTTAGGAATCTAGGCTAAATCGGGAGCACTAGCGATCCGGTTGTCTAGGTGTAGTGCCTTCACTAATCGAAGTAATGCGACCAATACGTTAAATCTGGAGCACTAGCGATCAGGTTGCGTAATTGGTCAGGGAAGTAGTCAACGGTCGTACCTTGGCTATCGACATCAGGAAGCGCGAAGACCCGCGTACATTACCGGGTCTATAGCTACACTAAATTACTGTGATTTACATACTTTAATTAGATTGAGGACTATATGTAAACTTATGCCAAATTGAAGAGATTTGTGAAACTGATGGTTTGGATTGTTTCTTTCCATTTTGATTGGTTTATTTACGTTATATTTTAATTATTGTTTTTAGTAAATTAGAAATTACTTTTATAAACATTCCAAGTCAGTTTAGTTTTATTTACGTTATATTTTAGTTATTGTTTTTAGTAAAATTAGAGATGTTTTCTGTGAACACTTTAGGTTAGTTTTAGTTTAGTACCCTAAGTTGAAAACTTGGTCTTCGTGGTTCGACCCCGTGCTTGCCACTACTGCAGTTCTTGTGGTTATTGGTAATCTCATCGGGATATATATTTATTTTGACGCGCTCGACACGCATCAACAGAGCTATGCCAACACACCACCGCAGCCCGATGCTTAGGTTCTCGCATCGCGAGATCGAGAGGATTGATGGCGAGGCAAGTGGTCGTGGCGCGAGGTATGGCCAGAGACAGCGTCAGAGTTCTAGTCAAGTGCAGAGACAGGGACATAGGTCTAGTCAAGCACAGGGACAGGGACAACTTGGTCTATCCGGATCGGGATCTCAGAGAGGATGTTGAAAGTGTGGACAGTTAGGTCATTTTGCCAGTGTATGTCCATGATTAGGCCGAGGGCGGTTGCAGTACAACCATGAACAAGTTAATGCAGTTATCGCACCAGATCCGATTACTACCCTTAATCTTATTGAGTGTACAGTTTATATTTGCAATCGTTTTATGCATGCTATGTTTGATTCTAGTTCTACGGTTTCTTTTATTTCGGGTCGTATGGTTGATGAGTTAGGATCGATACCCACTAGACCAGAGAGGCCCTTGATTTTTAGCACGACTGCTAGGGACAAGATTCCCGAACTTGTTGTGTATTGATTGTTCGATTGAGATAGAGGGTCATGTCATGCCAGCGGACCTGAGAGTGTTAGAGTTCTTAGAGTTTGATGCGTTGTTGGGCATGGATTGGTTGGGTGTTGATCATGCATAGATTCATTGCTTCATTAAGAGAGCCATATTTCGTATTCTTAAGCATTTGAAGTTTAGTTTTCAGGGGACTTCGACTAGTTTGTCGATTACCAGAGGCAGGGTAGCATCTAATGTAGACGTCGAGATGTTTGCTAGTGTTTTGAGTATGACAGAGTGGGTTGTGACTAGGTTGGAGGAGGTACCAGTGGTATGCGAGTTTCTTGAAGTATTTCCAGTGGAGCTACCAGGTTTACCACTGCCTAGGGAGATAGATTTCATTATTGATTTGGTCCCCGGGACCAAACCTATTTCTATCCCGTCGTACCGTATGACTTCGAGAGAGCTAGAAGAGCTGAGAGGACAACTTGATGAGTTGTTCGAGTTAGGTTTCATCTACCAGAGCATGTCACCTTGTGGCCCACCGGTCTTGTTTGTTAAGAAGAAAGACGATAGTTTGAGGTTGTACATCGACTACAGGCAGTTGAACCGAGTGACAGTGAAGAACAAATATCCACTTCCGCGTATTGATGAATTGTTCGATTAGCTGACAGGAGCACATTGGTTCTTAAAGATAGATTTGAGATGTGGGTACCATTAGTTGAGGATTAGAGTGGAGGATAGGGAGAACACTGCATTTTGCACTCGATACGAGCATTATCAGTTCACACTCATGCCTTTTGGGCTGACTAACACCCCAACGATGTTTATGGATTTGATGCATCGAGTGTTGAGACAATACTTGGATCAATTCGTCATCGTGTTTATTGACGATATCTTAATCTACTAGAGGACTCGTGAGGATCACGAGGATCACCTTAGGACAATTTTGCAGCTACTGAGGGAGCATAGATTGTTCTCCAAGTTCAGTAAGTGTAAGTTTTGGCTTGCAAAGGTCGAAGTAGGCAGAGTGTCAGTGAACCCCTCTAAGGTCAGAGCAGTTATTGATTGGTCTATATCGAGATCCGTGTCAGATATTCGCAGTTTTCTTTGCTTGGTAGGGTATTATAGGCATTTTGTTCAGGGCTTCTCGAAGATTATGACACCTATGACGCAATTGACGAAGAAAGATACACATTTTCAGTGGAATGACAGTTGTAAGTAGGCGTTCTTGACCTTGAAGGAACGTTTGACTACGGCGCCAGTTCTAGTTTTACAAGCGCCTAGGTGAACGGTGGTCGGGTATTTAGCTGTCTGGGGGACAAGTGTAATTAAAACACTGATAAAATACATTAAAAATATAATAATTAATAGTGTTTGATACTTTGGTAAGTTCGTTAGCACATGACGGTGCGAGTCGTGCTGCAAACAGAGTCCAAAAATGCTGAGGAAAACGTGTATGGAAGGGTCTGCTTAGGGAGGTGTCCCTAAGTGAGTTACATGTGTTGTCTTAGCTGGAGGAAGGAGTGTTTTAGATAAGTTGGTTGGTGAGAATAGAAGCAGCTGGATCGTTCTCGGGATATGTGCACGAGAAAAGATAAAAATGATAAATATTAAGTTTTCCTTCTCTCTCATCAGTTGTATAAGTTTTACTTCCTTCGTTCGTTCTCACTAAGAAAACTGGAGAAAGTTTTTTCGATTGGATTCGAGCTTGGAACAACGCCAAAACGCAACCAAACGCGAGAATTAAGGTGATATTCCTATTCATCGCGAGGTGTTTGTCGTTTTGACGAGTTTTTTGAGGGTCTTCATCGTGGTATTTTCGGACACTATTTTGGAAAGTTAGTTTTTTGAATGTATTGATGAGTTATACGGATTGTTTGATCAGTATGGAGCACAACCATGCGGTTGTTTTGGGTGTTTGGATTGGTTTTATATTTTTGGGGAATTATCATTGATTTTTGAGTTGATTTCCACACCAGGGTTATAGGTGATGGTTTTAAACGATTTGAATGTTGGAATTGATGTAAATGAGCGTCCCTATGAGTTTGGGATAGGCTCGAAATGCGGCGAAGCGAGCTGGGGTGTCGAAAAACCCTAGATTAGAAACTGTAATTGACGTCGTGAGGGATGCCGTGAGGCATTTCACCACACGACGTCTAGGCCAAAGAGCCTGAAAATTCACGCTTTAAGTGTCGACGTCAAGCATTTGGTCCCACGGCGCCACTTATGGCGTGGCACTGTACATCAACCCAATTTTTAATTTTTTTAGAAAACTTAAGGGATCTCTCAGGTATTTAAATGGGTTCGAATACGGACCAATACTCAAGTAATTGACCCAAATACATAAATAAATAAAATTAGAGAAAATGTGATAGTTAATGGATTTTGGTAATTAATTGGTCAACAGGAATTGTAGGACAGTAATAATCACAAGGGGAGTTCGTAAGGGAAGAATTACAGGCGTGTGAGTGCATAATAGCATTGAACACGGGTAAGTAAACCAATGGGAAATTTTACAGTTATTTCTTTAAGCTTTAATTTGTTATTGTTATTGCTCTATTCCTAGTTTGGAACTCTATTTTGATTGAGTGGTCTAAGGGCAAGTGAGTCAACGTGGTCCTTGAGAGTACGAATTATCTAGTGTCATACACCAGAGCCAGGAGCTTGGGATGCACGATATTGTTTGGGTTTAAGACGGGGTGAAAGTTCTTTGCTAGATTGTTGGGGACTCTGCATCCGCGTGGACTTTAAGATGGTGTGAGTGTACCATGCCCTAAACTCCGAGTCTGGTAGATGATTTCATTTCCTTGACTCAACGACCTTTGGTCGAGACTACTTGCACCTTTTCTATTGTTTTCCTGAACCCTCATTTTTGATTGATTCAGATTTATTTCTAGTCTTTATTTATTCATGCATTCTTTGTACTTTTCTTTCTATCGGCATGAATATAGACTATTTATTTACTTTCAAAATACTGTAAACATCCTGCTTAGCGTTACTTACCTGAAACTCGGCATTCTTGTGTTTGACTGAATGCAAATCCATTGTCGAGCAAGGGAAAAGCTCCCCAACTTGGAAATTTGCATTGAGGATATTGGAGCTATTCATCCTTTGGTCTCGATGTAGGTTTGATATTTTGTATTACTATATATATTGTTTAACACGGGGATTTAGTTATGAGAGATCTTGGGCATGTATACTATGATATACTCTCTTGTGACATGACATATGGTGATGGTATACATATGCGGGTTTCCATACTCTAAGTTGTCCTAACTAATGTTTGGAGGTTGTTTTTATTAGTTGGATATTTTAAATGCTTCTGCTTATCTTTGAATAACTCACCAATATTAATAACTCTCACTTAAATTGCTTAATAAAGGATGAAAGGTAAGGTAAGGCTGACTAGGTTTGTGTTGACTGCGCGAAGGTTGACTCGGCGTTTACGTAAGTTTAGGCCGGGCGGAGTCCAGTTTTATGGCTGTGGAACTGGGGTCGTCACATAGTCGAGGCGATGTATTTTGTTGGTATCCCGACCAACACCAGAGTATTGATTTGTGGGCAGATGAGGACTCAGACCGTCTCTATTCATAATGTACTTGATGGTTAGCAAAGGGATGAACAGTACCAGAGGTTTCTTAAGTTGGCTCAGAGTCCAAATCATTCAGATTGGAGTTAGTCGACAGACTCATGCATGAGGTTTAGAGGGCAAATGTGGATTCCTTCAGTGGTTGAGCTGTGCCATTAGATACTTCATCAGGCACACCGCTTACGTTTTATGGTTCATTCGGGCAGGACCGAGATGTATGGAGATATGCGTTTCTGATTACGTTCGAGGGTGTGAGATTTGTCAGTGAGTTAATACTGAGCATCGCAGACCCAATGGGTTATTACAACCACTTCCCATTCCTCGGTGGAAGTGAGAGCATATTGTCATGGACTTCGTCAGTGGGTTACCTCGATCTCAGTGTGGACATGATAAATCTAGGTGATTGTGGACAGGTTGAAAAAGTCTATGCACTTTGTACCGGTTTCGACCACACATCAAATGGATATGCTGGTGAGTTTGTACGAGCAAGAGATAGTTTGATTGCATGGTGTTCCATTATCGATTGTGTTTGACAAAGGGCTACAGTTTACGTCTTAGATTTGGCAGATTATGCAAGCACAGTTTGATACGTGGTTGGATCTCTGTACTGCTTATCATCTACAGAATGACGGATAGTCAGAGAGACTGATTCAGATTCTCAAGGATATGTTAAGGATGTGTGTGTTGGAGTATGGTGGATTATAGGATGAGTATCTTCTCTTGTGTGAGTTTGCCTACAATAATAGTTATCAGGCCGGTATTGGTATGACACCGTTTGAGGCACTCTACGGTAGACCGCGTACAGTTCTCCATCTTGCTGGGCTGAGCCAAAGGATATGGCAACTATTGGGCCAGAGATTGTAGTGGATCAAATAGAGAATATACGCCTGATCAGATTGGGATTGAAAGGTGTGCAGGAAAGACAGAAGAAATACAACAACATATATCACGGGGAGTTAGAGTACCAGGACAGGGACTATGTTTACTTGAAGGTGTCTTCGATGAAGAGACACAAGAAGTTTGGGATTAGAGGGAAGCTTGCGCCGAGGTTTATTGGTCCATTTAGATTTGGTAAGCGGATAGACAAAGTTGCGTACGAGTTGGAGTTACCACCTCTGTTGTTTCGGATCCACTATGTGTTTCACATATCATTATTTCGATTGGATAAGTCGAAAGAGAGCAGACGACTTACGGTGGACTTGAGCCAGAAAGACTTGAGGGAGGGCATTACTTATGACGAGCAGCCTATTCAGATTTTGAACTGTAAGGTGAAGATTCTAAGGAACAAGGAGATCCCGTCAGTCTTTATCAAATGGCAGCACCATGGGGACGAAAAGCTGACGTAGGAGCTCGATTCTTACATGCGCGAGTATTTTTCCTACCTCTTCTGATTCAGTAAGTCTTTCCTTTAGTTTTGTTTTAATTTCGAAGAAGAAATTTCAATTAGTTGGGAAGACTGTAACAACCCTAAAATCTAACTCATACCACATGTCATTTTGGGTCATGCGTGGGCCCACTTGCCGTGATGCTTGTGTCCAATTCTCGGTCGTCGACACCGAGGTATGTTATTTATGTTCAATGTTTGTATTACTTATTTTATTACTCGAATGTAAATTTCAATGTCCCAAACGTGTGAGGACATTTTTGTGTGAGCAATTGTGTTAAGAAACGGGTTCGATTTGGAAAAAATGTGCGTTACGGACACCAAACGAACCGTTGTCTGGTAATTAGTTGTCCAGAAGGTAATTGAATTAAAACACTAAAAAATACAATTTAATTAATAAATAAACGTTGTGTAACATGTCTGGTACGTTGGTACATCCGTGAGCACACGACAGTATAAGTCGTAGTGCGGCTCAGTTGCAGGAAAGCCCGTGGAAAGTAGATATTTTGAGTATGAAATCAAAGTCAAGCCAAGGGAGTCACCCAAACAAGTCACAAGGTTAAGTGAAAGTGGTTGGGCTGGTGTGAAAGAGGACCCTAGGATGTGTCTCGAGTACGTGTGTGAGAGGTGATGAGGTGGTTAGTATAAAAGTCAAGCTCATTATCTTTTGTCTCTTATCAACGAAATCAGTTAGGAGCTTGGGGTTTTATTGGATTTTGGCAAGAATCGAAGGCCAAGGATTGACTAACCACGTGAAATAAGGCGAGATCTCGGATCCTCACTTTGTTCTCTTCGTGTGGACACCCGTGTTACGTGATTTCATCGCGATGTTATCGGACACCACGTTGTGGTTTTGATTTTATGGAATTTTTGGTGAGTTTGATTGATGGTTTTAGTGATGTTGGGATGAATATAAGTGTTGGTTTGAGAATTGGATTTTTTATTGAATTTTGGTGGATTTTTGGGGATTTTTGTAGTGAATTTCATATTAGGGATAGGCTCGGAAAGTGTTGACACGAGCCGCGATTTTGAAAAACCCCGGATTTATGTTCTGGAATGGACTCCAAGAAGCCCAAAGCCCCACGATGTCAGTCACGGTGCCCAGGGCAGAGGCCCTGGGAAACGTCACGCTTTTAAGTGACACCGTAGAGGATTGTTCTCCACTGCACCACTCACAACGTCTGGGGTAAAGGGCACCCCCAGACTCACGCTTTATGTGACTCTGCCAATCCTGAGACCTATGGCGCCACTTACAGCGTAACACTATTCACAGGTCAATTTTTGAGAAATTTTGAAAAACTTCGGGGATCTCTCAAGTACCCAAATGGGTTCGAATAGAACTTAATACCCGGGAAATCAACCCAATTACACTAATGAGTAAAATTATAGAAAATTGGGTAATTGGAGGATAATTAACGTTAAATTGAAATTTAACGACTATCAGGGGGTTTTTAGTCATTGACGGACACACATGGATTCGTATTAGGTGAGTCGGGATGTGTGAGTGCGTGTTTAGCTTCCGATACAAGTAGGTAAACCAATGAGGAATTTTATAGTTATTTCATGAGCTTTAATTTGTTTTATTATTACTCTGAGCCCATTTTTGGCATTCTATTTAGTTTGAGTTGTCCGAGGGCAAGTGTGTCAATTATGGTCCTTGGAAGGGTGGTCATCTGAGGTAACATACCAGAGCCACGACCTCGGGATGCACTGCATTGGTTACTGATTTGTGTGGGGAGTGAGTTCTTAGCTGGATTACGAAGAAGTTTCACTTGCTTGTTGGGTGTTGACCACGTCCTAAAAGTCGAGTTTGGTATTCCCTCGACTAAACGACAATTCGGTCGGGCCCACTTGTGCCCATCTGTTTGTTTTCAGGGACACTCATATTCGATTGCTCAATTATTTATTTACAGTATTTATTTATTCATGCATTCCTTATACCTTTCTTTCTATCGGCTTGAATATACACTGGTTGTTTATTGTTTCAAAATGATGTAACGACCCAATTCTAATTTATCGTTATTTATGACGTCATTACAGACGTGGATGACAGCTCGGACACTCGTGGACCCCGCATCTAGGTCGAAGCACGCCCAGATTAGGTATACAGTCTGTTTTGTGTGCTATTTGATTTGTTTTTGCGATGTATATGTTCAATTTAGTTAAATTGCATCACAATATGTGTATTTATATTACTTATTGCCAAGTGAGACAGTGTGACGGGTATTCGCCTCGAGTAGCATGTAGACCCGGGTACCGAGTAGGCAAATGATTAGTACACTAGGCTTAGGGTTTATACACATATAATAAATGATAAAATGTTTTAAATAATTGATATAAAATGTCGTATAAACGTTAGTGACGCGAGTGTACTCTTTTAGCATGCGACACAGTACGGGAGCAGGTATCGGTACGCCCGACGATTAGTTTGTTGTGTTGAGAAAGGATGAGGATAAGGGCTTAAGTCACACAAACAAGTCACCATTCGGTGGACTAGTTGACTATATTATGGCCATAGATCAAGCCTAAGGATAGACACATACATTTGATGAGGAATTTGGTATAAAAAGCCAAAATAATCCATCCCCACCACCTTTTCTCTCTTACTTCTCATTTGGACGAAAATTTGGAGGTGGTGGCATATTTGCTGGTTTTCGGAGCTCATTTGGAGTAGCAATCAACGACCAATCGACGAACGAGGTTAGATCCAAACTCTCCTCTCCGTTCTCTATCTATCAGAAGTATTTTCTCGGGTTTTAACGAGGGTTTCAAGGTTTTGAGTTAAGCACAATGGTTTGTAGGGTGTTGTTATGAATTTTAGTGTTTGGTTTGGAGCTAGTAGGGCTGGGTTTATGGAATTGTTGTTGTTTTGGCTTTCAACAGGATTTTAAGGTTTTGGCTGAGAAATCTCAGGGTTTTTTCTTGGACAAGTTTTGTCTTGGACAGGTTTTGTCGGGAGTTTTTGATTTCTCATGGATGGTTTGGTGTTTCATGAGAGTTTAGGTCGAGCACGGACCGCAACGACAAGCTGAGGAGATCTATGAACCCTAGGGGCGTCCCTAGTTCAGATGCCGCTAGGGGCGCCGTGGTGGTTAAATCCCACGACATCACTCGCGACGTCCAGACCAGAGGCCTCCTTCCACCCCACGCTTTAAGTCGCGTCGTAGGGGTGGAAGCGTGACGCTGTAAGTCACGGTGCCAGGATCAGTTCTCATTGTCCTAGGTGTACAGCACCACTCACGACGACCAGAACAGTAACTACCTTGGCGTTGGGTTGGGACATGAGTGACTACCTTGGCATGTATATGATATATTTTGAGGTTTATTTTGGTATTTTGAAATATTTGGATCATGATACATATTGTTGATTTTTTGGATGGGTTTCCACACTAAGACAATGCTCTATCACATGATTTACTACTTTATATTTAATGATAATCATGATTTAAGTCTTCCGCTGAATAATTTGATAATAAACAGATGAACTGAAGTTCAATAGCTAACTTAACTAATTAAATTGTTAAAAATGATAAAAACTTATCAGAGTTTGGGTTGATAGATGGTATACGATGCGTGTGGGACACAGCTGGGCCTAGTTATGGCAGGGTTGTGGGCTCGCGGCACATGATGTGGCGGTCTTGCATTTTGGGGCCGCTACACTGTATATATGTCCTGTTTGGCATTACTTACCTGGGCTCGTCATTCTCGTGTTTGACTGAGTGCAGATCTGCAGTCCAAAAAAGGGAAGGCTCCTTAACTAGGTGATTTAATTTGAGGATACCAGGGCAGTTCTCCTCTTGACTGATGTAGGTTTTTTATTTCTTTGGTGTATTACTGTGTATATATGTTTCGAAACACTGGGATATAGGTTATGAGAGATTTTGGGCATGTATACTTAATGAGTACTCTCCTTTGACTTAATTTATGTTGATGGTATACATATGCGGGGTTTCCACACTCTAGGTTGTCCTTACTAGTGTCTTAGAGTTTTTCATTTAGTTTGAGTTTTATAGCTTCCACGACACTTTGAATAACTCACTAAATTTGATTAACTCAACTTGTAATTTGTTTAAAAATGGTAAATGGTAAGGAAGGCTAACTAGGCTTGTATGACTCAACAAGACTAGCTCGAGGGTTCACGTAAGTCTAGGCCAGGCGTCGTCCAGTTTTAGGGTTGTGGAACTGGGGTCGTCACATAATTGTTTCATTGTTTTATTTTACCGTGAACATCTATTATTATGTGTTTTTACCAGAATAGAATAGCCCTCAACAGAACAAAATGGGAAAAAAACGAATTCATATGCAACTACCTAAGTTAGCAAACCTCAATTCCCTCATTTTTCGAAAGTAAAGAGTTTCCCCTTAAATTGAATTGATACTGACTAGCACTAAGTTATTTCATAACAAGATTAGTTCTCGATCAGCCACCACTCGAATGAACCATTGCATTTTCCATAAATTCCAAACTTTTTTTCTCTGTTAAATTTTTGACAATGTTGCATTCTCCAATCAATGAGATTTGTTTGACTTCTCAATCTTCACATCACAAGACCAGAACAACAGATTCACTTCATTAAATCCAACTCTTTAAAAAAAATAACTACACATGGTTTTGTGGAACTAAATTTGCACTCTTTAATTGTATCAATTCTTTGCAGTATTATTTTCTTGCACTCTTTAATTTGGTTTCTAAAAGAAAAACAAATTTGGTTTCTAAAAGAAGAACAAATTGTTAAATTAACAACACTTAATCATATTAAGTGGATCTAAGTATTTTATTTTCAACTTAGAATTTTTTTCCCCTTTTACCAGTCTCATGTAAGAAGTAGATCTATGCAAGAATCCGCAGAATAAACAAATTTTTTTTAGAGGAATTGGCAGAGATGATAATGGTCATCAATGAATTTTTTGTTTGTTTTTGTTTTACAAAGGATTTGTAGAAGGAAATCTACCTCCTTGAGTTTTCAATTGTCGTCATCGTTGCCAACAACTCAGGTAATAGGAGATCAGAAATGACTACCTAACATTAAAATGGGCTAACAATTAGAAATCTACATAAATCATTTTCACAAAAATGAAATAGTTCCAGTGACTTCCACAATGTGTTCTCCAAATTCCACAAATAAAACAACAAAAACACAATCAAAATGGGCTAACAATCAACCATAAACAAAATGGTAAGAAATATATGGACAGGTTGGTCTAATTGGAAAGGAAATCCACAATCAAAATGGGCTAACAATCAATCAACCATAAACACACGGACAAAAACAATCAAAATAGGCTAACAAGCAAGAATCAACTAAATTTGAGGATGACCATGAAGAAGGTGCGTCGGTGGTGGAGATTTGCTTCCCCACAACAATGTGGAACAAACCCTAGATGGGAGGAGGGGACTTATAATTGTGCGAAGAGAAGAAAATGACAGTCTTGAACGAGAGGAGTACGGTGGTCGGTTGAAGGTAAGGCACAGAGAGATGCACAGAGGAGGCCGAGCACGTCGTAGGGAAAAGATCTGGTTCGTTCACAGAGGAGAGATGCATAGAGGAGGCGAGCTTTCGAAGAGGAAATGAGAGGAAACGTTGTATTGTATGTTTAAACCAAGTGAGGGAAAAATCGAAAATTAATTTCTCGGTTGGGTTGGATTAATTAGTGAGTGAGTTTTGGTTGTCTTTATTTAGTCACATGGATACTAGACTATGTAATCCGTTTCACAATTTAGTCCGCCTAACTGAGCATCAGACTAAACTTTAATCCTATGACTAACTAAATAGATGAACCAACCGAACAAACCATTAAAACTTGTGAGATAAAATGGAAGTGTGCTAACTTTTTTTTTTGGCATTTTGTTAGTTAGGAAAGTTGATGTGGAATGACAACAATATTGATGAAGTGCATCATCTATTCTTGCAAAGTATATCAATTATTGTCAAAAGAGATCCTAGCTATAAAAAGTGACATGTCTCTTGTATCTCTCTTAAAGGTCTTGATCTCATTTTAAAGAAAAATATGAGAGATGGTTTTTTAATTAACCGTGCATCTCCTTTATACCACGTCACTAGGTTTACTATGAAGAACTACGAATTGTATCATCAAAGGTAAAACACATAAATAAGTGCTTTTAAAATGATGTTTTGGATGTATAGTTACATTACCAATAAGAATAAAAATTGTTTCCCCTTTGTTTCTCAGAGATTTCACTAATGACGGGGATCATCGTTTTTCTATATCAAACGTACAATATTGTTTGAGTAAAGCCTTCATCCGTAGCAATGAATTTTCGTTGCTTTCTCAAAGGATGAGTAGTTTACCTATTACTTGTTTTCGTTACTTTCATCATTAAGATGACACATGTGAATGTACAAAAAAGGTGTCATCTTTATTGAAGAAACAATCATAATTTTTGTAAGTATCTAGTTGGACTTAAGAGGACTTTATCACACCACTTTGTAGACATGCAAGACCTTTCAAATGAATACTGGATAGCTTTGAGTATAGGGCAATACGACTAGACTAAAACTTATAAAGGAATATTAGCGTCACTTGATTTACCTAATGTTTGTTGTTGTACCAATCGCTTGCTTTTATCATTATAGGTAGGCATCATAGGAGTGTGTTGAGCTTGTTAAGTGACAGCAATTTGGCAACTTGTGTATTTTATTAACTAATGTCACATCATAGCCATTATTAGAAACAAGACATGCAGTTATGTGAGTTATATGCTTGTTGAAGATGGATGAGTGCCTAAAGTTAATTTCACTTTCTTGCCAGTTGAATATGGGTGTTAGTCTGTGAAGTTATGGGAAACCGTTGAAGGAAGATTACTTTCATGGTAAGGTTCCTTCTTTTTCCTAACCACTAATTTATAAGAAAAATGTTTTGTGGGCTCAATTTCACAAGCCATTTTTCACACACTTGGTTATGACCGTAGATTTTTGCATGGATGCATGTGCGCACACAATTAGTGTGCATCCAAGGGACATACACATGAAAATGCATATGAAATTGGAGTTAGATTAATTAGCATGACTCAATTTATAAATAATGTTGTAATGACCCTAAAATCTAACTCATGCCATATGTCAATTTAGGTGGTACGTGGACATTTTGCCGTGATGCATGGGAATAATTCTCGGTCGTCGATACCGAGGTATGCTAAGTTTGGTTGGTGTTTGCATTATTATTTTATTTACCCGAATTTAGATTTCAATGTCCCAAACATGTGAGGGCGTTTGTGTGAGAACATTGAGGCAGAGAAATGGGTTCGGCTAGAGAACCTGTCCGTCTCCTCGATCCGTACCCCTACTCTCAATAGACTGCCTCTGCGACTGCTGTCCTGGTCGACTAGGCTGCGGTGGATGACTGGAAAAACTTGGTACTGGCGGAATGGTCTATGTCGGACGAGTAGTCTGCTGTGCAACGGACCCTACACTCTGAGTCCTACTGTCACGAAAATTCCACCTGTTCTTCTTCCTCTTCTTGTCCTAATGGTGCTCCTCCGATCAAAACTCTGATTTGGCTGGTCTGTCCTCCTCTAGATGAGAAATCAGGTAACTTTCTCGTACTAGACTCCGCTCATACGCAATCTGCAAAGTCTCCGGCTGCGTAGTGACTACGGAACCTCCAATCGCAAGTAGCAAACCCTCAGTGAAGTAGTAGACTCGATCAGTCTCGGTGTCTGTAGATCCTCCAGCATAAGGCAATAACGATATAAATCTACCCATGTACTCCATCACTGACTCATCTGTACTCTGCCTCAACGCCATGAACTCATTCCTCTTCGCTCGAAGGACAGTCACCGGGAAGTACGTCTGGTTAAATTGGGTCTTGAAGTCGATCCAGTATCTCAGAATGCCTCGGATAGTAACGATAGTCGTCCACCAATCATCTGCCTCCCCCTGTAACATAGATGAAGAAATTGTCGCTCGCATATGGTCCTCTATGGCAATAATCGTGTGAATCTTCTCATGATTCTTCAGAAATAGCTCCGCTGCTCGGACATCAGTACCGCCATAGAACCTTAATGGATCATGTCTCTTGAATTCCCTCAATTGCTTCGCCTCAGCATTGGCTCCCGGACTCTTCTCTGGAGTCGTAGTCAGAGTAACCTCTGCAGTAGCTACTAGCGTAGTCGGTGTCTCTACTGCTCGTACTATCTCAGTCTGTAACGGAGGTGTCTCTGCCTCGGTCTGCGTTCCTAGCACAACAACCGCTCCATCGGGAATCGTCACTAACGGAATCGGAGTTGTAGATGTCGCAGCAATCGGAGCCTCTGCTCCCCGAATAATAGTAGGTGGCAATGGTGTAGTCGAAGTCGATGGTGTAGTGGTAGCTGGTACAAATGCCCTCAATAGTCGTAACATCTCCTGTAGCTGTTGGTCCTGCGTCGCAACTCTCCGTGTCAAGGCGTGCACATCATCCGTGCTAGCATATCGTGTGCCAGACGTGCCGCTATCATCGCCTGGACCGGTCTAATTCGCCATCGTCATCTGAGTCAAGAGAACGAACTTCTCAGATCAATCTATAGCTACCGTCTACCATATAGTACACACAACAAGCATAATATGTACGAAATTAAATTCGACTCATCCCCAACTCCCCAACTAGGATTCTAAGTCAGGATCATTGGGTTTCCACTCTATGTTCAACCATTCCTAACTTCCGCTGGTTTAATGGCTTGTGTTTTATGAATTTAAACCTGGTATGCTCAGATACCAACTGTGACGGCCCCAATTTCCCCGTGCAAATTGGGTACGCCCGGCCTAGACTCGTGCAAGCCCCAAGTCATTACTTGGCAACTTGACGAGCCTAGTTAGCCTTCAATTTAATCAATTTAATAATTTATGAAATAGTTATTGCAATAATATACAGCAGAAGACAAAACAATAAATAACAAGGGGAAATAACTCAATCAAGGGAAATATAGGAATTCTATAAGTGTGGAAAACCTCGAGTATTCATGTACAATTCGATAAGCATATATACATGATACCAGTCTCACCAAAAATGCTAAGTTCAATAATCCCAAAAACATAAGTATGAAACGATATACAAATGAGCAAAACATAAAACCTACTAAATAGTCTCCAAGTCCAGCCGCTAATCCTCAATAAAAGTCGCCTAAGCAGGGCTCCTTGCCTCTACTGCACTTCGCTCTATCTGCACCCACCGTCACAAACTAGACGGTGAGTAACTGAGAGAAATCGAAAGTAATGCCAGAAGAATATAACAGTAATTAATGAATTATCAAACAAGACAGTCTAAATATCATGCTGGAATTGGAAGACAGTAATTTAAATAAACAAGATGCATGATAGACAGACTGGAAATAATAGCAATTGAAACATGCGTGTTTTACGAGTCAAGAGAGGCCATAAGTGGTCTAAATTCCACAACAAAACCACAACAATCCACAACAATCCAGTACATGGTATCACACAATCACTAGGGGTGGTCAAACACTCGTGCACTCGAGTGCTCGCGTTTTATCCCTTCTAGTGCAGGCTGCATGTACCTTCGAGACACACACTTATGCCAAGAACACACATACAAGGAATATGAAATGGAATGCCAACAAGTAGATAATAGCAAACACAACGGAATGAAAATGAATCACATGGTATTTTCTTAGCTAGCTTACTAACGTACACAAGTTTTAAGACAAGTGTACTTACCTGAACTAATCGCAACCCGCATATAACAACACTCTCGTTCCTAACGCGTATTCCCGACTTTCCCGCTACCTGGCAAGGTTGGAAACTCTAATTAATGGGTCGAATCATTAACTAAACCCTAGGTGAAACCCTAGTGTATTCTCAAGTGTTTTAAGGACTTAAACAACTCAACAATTTGATAGAAAGATGAGTACTCTCTCGGGTTTGAAAAACAACAACAATAATTACGACAACGATATCACAACATCGAGAATCATAACGCATGTAAGCCTACTCATGAATTATAGGCTCGGCTCAGTCGTATGTGGGTCATATCATAGTCTCGAGGACCGGCGGCGTGACCACGATGTCATAACCAATTCCCAACCTTCAAACGTAAATCCATAAAATAACACAACTCAAAATGACCATGCACCAATGATTTTGGGAACCTCGCGGGTGTGGTCTAACGTCCGTAGAGTGCCAACATGACATGGGAAAGTCATATGCATGCCCTATGTCACGTCGACGACTACTCGATGTCATAAGAACAACTCATGCATAACTTTTCCATTACGACTCGTTACCATTGATATGGATGCTCCGGGGCTGTGAGACTCCATGACGGACATGGTAAGGTCTCCGGCAGTCCCCCATGTCATCGCGTCGACGACAGTGCCGCCACGACGGGTGGTTTCCAACGAGAAAGGTACAAAATGCATACAACACATTACAACATAATATAGACAATAATGTCGCTATTTTAGGCCACTCCAAGAGTCGTGAGACACAAGCATGGACTTAGCTTGGTACCCGACATCCCCGGTCATGGTGGCACAGCAGTGGCATCGCTCACGACAGCGGATTCCGACGAGGAGGAGCATAACACCCATGAAATGAACAAAAACATGAAATATTAAAAGTTTGTGCTCGCCTCACTGTTGTTGACCACTCCGGAGGGCTATGGGACCCAAGCCAAGGCTTAGTGGGGTCCCCGACAACCTCCAGTCACGGTGGTCCAGTAGCGGCGCCACCCCTAGGGGCACTTTCTGATGAGGGTTCAAAAATAGTCCCACACAACACGCCAACAATATCACCTCAGTTCAAGACACAAACAATTCCAATACGACCAAATCGAACACAACAAGGGCTGTGAGGCATCATCGAGGTCATGGAGAGGTCCCCGAAAACCCCTACGCTCGGTGGTTTGGCCAGCAGGGCCGCCCTTCGTGGTGTTTTCAGGTGAGACCCTCAACAACGAGCAAATTGTCTAAAACAGAGCACATGGACATCAATGACACATATGTAGTGAATCAGAGGTGTTTCGGGGACGTAGGGACTCCGGTGGGTCACGAGGGTCTGTCCTCGACTATCCCCGACCACCACCACCCATGGCAGCGACAGGCAGAGGCGAACAGCAGCCCAACGAGGAAGAGAAACCAGTGAGAACGAAAGAGAGAGAGAGAGAGAGAGAGAGAGAGAGAGAGAGAGAGAGAGAGAGAACCTATGAAGACCAGTGAGAGCTCCGGCAAGGGTCGTTTTTCGGTCAGCAAAGAGAGCCGAGAAGGTAGAGTCGAGATGATGGCCGAGAGAGAGAAGACGGTGAGAATGAGGGACAGATCGAGAGAATGAGAGAGAGACCGAGAGGATGATAGGGAGAGATCACGGACCTCCGGTGAGAACACCAACCTCCGGTCACCAAGGGAGAGGGGAGGAGAAAAGGGGCAGCGGTGAGAGAGCACAATAGGCTCGGGTGTGTATGTGGTGAGGATGATGAATAGTAGGGTTTTGTTTGTTTATATATATAAAACAAAGGTCAAATGACCATTTTGCCCTTTCTCTTATTTCATACACATTTAAAAGCAACTACCCTTATGAGTCTTTTACCACTTGTTTGCATCTCAAAACATACACGCATCTCGAGGCCGATCTGATGGTTCCTTCTCTTTGGGATGTGTCACTTTAACAATTCCAATCCCATAGTCTACATGTTGCATAGTTAACCAACTCTCGCATTCAAATGACGTTCCGCGTCCCGTATTGCCTTGCCCCGGCTCCCGTAGCGCGCGCAGTCTCTCCTTGTCTCGCCAATAAATTAATTAAATTAATTAAAAATTCATTTATTTGTACTATTTACTTGTTTTTATCCCTCGTTTAACTAGTCGAAACCTCACTCAATTTAAATATCGCCCGAACGGCTCGAAACCCGTTAAATACTAAAATACTAATACACATAATCAAAGAATCATAAAATCACTTTGGTGTCGACTCCCGAAGTTCAAAATACTGTCCAGTATTCACGTAGCCGGGTCACAATCCTGACAAGTGTAACGCAAGTCAGTTAAAAATTTGGGTTGTTACAAGTCATTTCCATCACCTTAAGAGTCGAAGAATCGGTCACCGAATTCTTGCCAATATCTAGTATGCATTGAATGGAACAACGACTTATACGTATTACTATATTTTACAGTACATACTTTTACGAAACCCCCTCCTTTGCATGAAAGCTTGGATCTATGTAATGATTTACCAATCTCTTTCTTGCCATGGATAATAAATTATGATATATGCCTTACATGCCATTGATGGAGAATTATGCTATGTGTTGTTGAATTTTAGAATAAGCTTTCAATGCTACGCATGGTTATTGTTGTTATAACTTGACGACTTATGAATATGTCTTATATATTATGAAAGGATGGATTCCTATTGACTAGTGACTTACAAACCTTATATCCCTGTTAGTGTTGGATGATTCATTATATGCTTATCTCTTATGAAATCTTGCTACTGTTCAATGAATCCTTGTTTGCTTTCAAATACATGCTAGACTTTGCATGCTTAGTAGGCATTACTTGCATATTTGATGGTTGAGCAGGTTTTCCACATTACTGAGCTTCGTTGGTTCTTTTAGCTCACCCCACTTACATTTCAGGTATCCACGACAACGCTAGGTCGAGACAAGGGAGAGACAAGCTTGAAGTCTCCTCTTAATGTAAGCCTTTGTTGATATATATTATGTATATTTGATTTTGAAACTATTCAACTTGGGTTAAAATTAAAATAGATCTTTGGGTAGCTTGAATCCTAGTTACATTTAGTTGATCCACTTGGGAGCTTTAATAAACCTTGTTTATTTTAAATGAGTACGAACCCATGTGTAATTTCATTAATGTTCTTATGAACCTAAATTTATTGGTTTAAGGATATTTCTTTATATTTATTCCGCAATTATTATCCTTTATTTAGCCAATGTGTATTTCGCAAGTTTATTTAAGAGGCGTGCCAGATCATTATTTGAACCTGGTTCAGGTATCGGGTTCAAGTGGCGGTCTGGGCCGGTGACCCAACCCTAGGTCGGGGGAGGTGTGTTAGCTGGTGTGAGTGAAAGTGACAGTTAATGGGCTGGAGAAAAGGGAGAGCCTCAAAATTATTCTCAAGATATGTAAGCGCGGGAAGATGCTGAGGATAAATATAAAAAGTTTACTCTCTCTCCTTACGTTATATTCACTTCTTCTTCGTAAGAACGCTAAAGCGAAGCTCGGGAAGAATTTCTCGTTCGAATTCGAGCTCATAGCTACGATAAGAAGCGACCAAACTTGAAAACTAAGGTAACAACTCTATTCCTTGCAAGGTGTACATCATTTTGATGGGTCTTTTGAGGGTTTTCGTCATGGTGCTTTTGGATGTCGAACTTGGAAATTAGTTTTTCAAGTATTTTAAACGTTCCTATGGATTAAAGGATTGGTGTGGAGCACAACCATGTGGTTGTTTTGGGTGTTTGGATGAGTTTTGTAATTTTTGGAGAATTATAGTGATTTTTTAGTTAATTTCCACACCGGGGTTATAAACTGTTGTTTTGGTCAAGTTTAATGTTGGAATAGCTGTATTGGAGCGTCCTTATGAGTTTGGGATAGGCTCAGAACACGGCAAAGCGAGCTGTGGTGGCGAAAAACCCCGGTAATGATTTCAGGAACTGGCACCACGAGGGACGCTGTGAGCGATTTCAGTCACGGCTTCCGAACCAGTGAGGGATTTAGTTTCACGCTTTAGCTGACGCCGCCAGGCAAATTGGTCCACGATGTCAATCACGGTGTGGCACTGTTCATCGGAGCAATTTTTTATTTTTTTTTTCGAAAACTTCGGTGATCTCTCAGGCTAAATATGTTCCAATAAGGACCAATACTCGGGTAATCGACCCAATTAAGTAAATGAATAAAATTATAGAAAATGGAGTAATTGAGGGATAAATGATGGATTTTGGTTAACATGTGTTGTAGGACAGTAATAGACATATCTGGGGATTTGTATGATGAATTACGGGCGTGTAAGTGCGTGTTAGCGTTAGACACAGGTAAGTAATCCAGTGGAAAAAATTGTAGTTATTTCTTTGAGCTTTAATTTATTATTGTTATTGTTCTATCCTGTTTCGAAATTCTATTCAATTTGAGTGGTCCAAATGCAAGTAAGTTAATGTGATCATTAAAGGACGGGTTACCTGGGGTCATTCCCTAGTGCCAGGAACTCGGGATTCACGGTACTATTTTTGAAACTTGAAATTCACGATACGATCTTTTGGTTCCTATATACGGAGTGAGAATTACTTCACTAGATTGCTGAGGAATTCTACATTCGCATGGATTTAGAATTATGTGATATATCACATCCTAAACTCCAAGTTAGGATGGTGAATTTCCTTGACTCTAATAGAGATTATAGATGTTTCTCCTCGACTCAAACGACTCTTTCACTAAGTCGGGACTACTTGTGTATTTCCTTTTAATTCCTAGACACTCATTATCGGATTGACTTAGATTTATTTCCAGTCTTGGCGTTACTTACCTGGGATTCATCATTCTTGTGTTTGATTGAGTGAAGATCCACAATCGAGCAAAGGGAAAGCTCATCAGCTTGGTGATTTGCTTTGAAGATAGCGGAGTTGTTTATCCTTTGAACTCGATGTAGGTTTGATTTTGTATTACTGTTTATATATATATATATATATATATATATATGTGTGTGTGTGTGTGTGTGTGTGTGTGTGTGTGTGTGTGTGTGTGTGTGTGTTTTGAAAATGGGTTTTGGGAATGAGAGATCTTAGGCATGTATATGAGAAATTACTCTCTTGTGACACGATATATAGTGATAATATATATATGCAGGGTTTCCACATTTCTAGGTTATCCCAACTTATGTCTTGAGGTTGTTATATTAGTTGGAGATGGTAAATGCTTCCGCTTATTTTTTAATAATTCACTAATATTAATGATCTCATCCTAAATTGTTAAATAAATGGTAGAAGATAAGGTAAGGCTGACTAGGTTTGTGTTAACTGCGTGTGGGTTGACTCGGGGTCTACGTAAGTCTAGACCGTGTGGGGTCCAGTTTTAGGGTTGTAGAGCTGGGGCCGTCATAAAAGCTATCTACCACTTCGATTGTGTCTTCGGTATCAATCTACAAAGATTGAAGGAAAGGCATTTCCCTTTCATAACTATGTAAAACACACTAAAATTACCATAAAACTAAAGATATAGTTTTGGGTTAAGTTTAACCCGGTTAGTAAAATCTAGTTATTAAGTTAAGTAGACTTTTAATACAACATGGTTAGTCTCCTAATACATTTATGATATAATAGTTTATACGCATAGGGTAATTTGGCAATGCCTAACATTGTCAAACCACGTAGTTCTCTATGTCTTGTGTGAGTGATTGTTTGCTTACTTTGTTTATTCTAACAAAAACGATGTGCCCCCTCAACTTGTTATTGTTCTCTCTAATTTATCCCTAAATCATAAGACATTTTTTTTCTTATTAATCGATAACAACATTTCAATCATCTCATGCATTAGGAGCACATATGTAAACTTTCGATAGTTTGATTTACTAGTTTTTGTTATTGTACCTTGTAGGACATGATGTCTATCAGGAAAGAGCTAAGTTTTATTGAATGACAAGAATCTTGTGCATTGCCAAATCATTTAATTGAATTGGCTTAGGGGACTGAAGTAGTACAATCTTCTTGGTGTTAAATTGAATGTCCTAAGATTGTTCATTGCATCAATATTTATTTATAACAGTTATCTGAATCTCTGATATGCTCTTGTACATAGATAAGTCCAATAGGTGTACAAAAGTAGATTTAATCATGTAAATGTATGTACATATTGTATCCACAAATTTCAAGACTTGGGTAAAAGTTCCTTTTGCAATATATTATCTTTATGTTTAGAATAAATCTTATTAAGGTTTAAGTATTGATGCATATTATAAAAGGGTAGTTTTTTGGCACTCAGTATAAATGAGTTCTATTTTTAATTAAGGTGTGCAACATGAGGACTTTATAAGAGATCGCCCATACTAATATTACTCTCGCCCTAATAGAGGTGAAGCTGTTTGGCACACGAACTATCAAGAAAATCATATATATGTTACATTACCAGTCAACAAGGGGACATTTGCCATACAAATTTCATCACGTGTTTACCTATTACCTCAACTTGAGTTGTTGGGACTTGGGAGGAATGATTTGGGGGACGAGGAGTTGAAGCACTGCTAGTGGAGTTGTATTTTCTATTTTTGTTAAGGGCTTAATGTAATGTAAAATAAAAGTTTTTGTACTTTTTTTTTTTACTTTAGTGGGAGTCTAACCACGACCTCCTGAAATTTTGTCTTTTGGTGAATGATGCTTTACTAGAGATGCTTTGACAATGTAAAATAAAAGTTAAAGGGTTCAAATCACCCAAATAATAGAGGAGGCTTAATTAAAAAAACCTTGAAAGTTTGAGAGTCATTTATTTGATTTTGTCTTTCTTTTTCTAAGTAATATATTCATCATATTAACTCATTAAAGAAAAAAGAAATCCAACAAATTAAAGATCCACAGGTCTCTTCGGAGGCATCCAATAAAATTGGAACGTTACCGAGAAGTAGCATAGCCCTTGTCGAAGGATGACATGACACTCACAAATTGAGAAATGGTCTAAAAAAATTTTATAACCAAGAAAAGATCAACAAAATAGAAATGGATAAAAAATGATGCCCCTCACCTAAATACCAAAGAAATAGTTCTGCACTATAAAAAAAAATAAAAAAGGAAATAGTTGGGCTACTTAAGAATCAATCGTTGAGATATCTATGTAAATTTTTTTATTGAAATAGGAGATTGTTGGGGCATTTGCATGTGACGGCCCCAGTTCCACAACCCAAAAATTAGACCCCGCCCGGCCTAGACTTACGTAGACCCCGAGTCAACCCTCAAGCAGTCAACGCAAGCTTAGTCAACTTTACCTTACTATTCACTATTTATTAAGCAATTTAAATGAGACTTAATAATATTAGTGAGTTATTCAAAGATATAGCGGAAGCATTAAAATCTCCAAGTAATAAAAACAACCTTAAGACATTAGTTAGAACAACCTAGAATGAAGAAACCATGCATATGTATACCATTCACCATATGTCAAGTCACAGGAGAGTACATCATAGTATACATGCCCAAGATCTCTCATAACCCTTATCCTAGTGTTTCAAAACATGTATATATTGTAATACAAAATGTCCAAACCTACATCGATGACAAAGGAGAAGTGCTCCGCTATCCTCAAAATAAATCACCAAGTTGAGGAGCCTTTCCCTTGCTCAACTATGGATCTGCACTCAGTCAAACAAAAGAATGACGAGTCCTAGGTAAGTAACGCCAAACAGGATGTTTACACTATTTCGAAAGAAAATAAACAGTCTATTTATGCCGATAGAAAGAAAAGTACAGGGAGTGCATAAATAAATAAAGACTGGAATTAAATAAATCTGAATCAATTAAATATGAGTGTCTAGGAAAACAATAGAAAGGCGCAAGTAGTCCCGACCAAAGAAAGTCGTTAAGTCAAGGAAAAACACCTACAAGACTCGGAGTTTATGACGTGGTACACTCATCCTAAAGTTCACCATCCTAAAGTCCACGCGAATGTAGAGTTCCCGATAATCTAGCGAAGAACTCTCACCCCGTATATAGAACCACAAACAATATCGTGCATTCCGAGTTCCTGGCTCTGGAATGTTACCTCAGATAACCTTCCTCCTAAGGATCACGTTGACTCACTTGCCCTTGGACCACTCAATCAGAATAGAGTTCCAAACCAAGAAATAGAGTAATAATAATAACAATTTAAAGCTCAAAGAAATAACTATAAATTTCCCTACTGGTTTAATTACTCGTGTCCAACGCTATTACACACTCACACACCTCCAATTCGTTCCTTACTAACGCGCAGGTGACGTGGCAGAACGTGATTGGTGCTAAGGAGTGCTGGTGAAGTGTGGGTGAGGGGTCTAGTGAAGACACGTGGCGGGCATTGCGCGAGACTCAATTCGCGCGAGTTCATGCAAAATTCTGGGAAACAGCACCTGCACGCATCCCGAGGCAGATCGACGAGTTGCTGAAGCGAGAACGGCTGAGTGAGCGACGTGGCAGGCGTTGATTGGCGGAGGCATTGCTGGACAGACGATGTGGCGTTAGGAGATTGGTGGAAAAGAGTTGTGTGACGTGGCCTAGCCAATGGGCTTCTGACACGTGGCGCTTCTGGTGTACATAACCACTGTATTTTAACGTGCTTACCAATAACAAAGTGACACATGGCAATGTTAGACTTTAATTACTCCACTGTTGGTGCATATTTTTAGACAAACTCTTCCACTATCCGATTACTGCAAGTAAATACTCTATTCTAAGTATTTTTCTGCCTCGGATTCAACCGTGCACTCCGTTTCACCTGAAAACCAAAACTAAATATAATTAGGCATATATTTTAAAGACTTTCCACATCAAACTATATTAAAATGAACTTTTAAATCCTATAAATACTGACCTATCAAATACCCCCAAACTTAAGACTTTGCACGTCCCGAGCAAAGGTGTAAATGATAACACAAACTAAACTAGACTCCTAGTGTATAAATGCACTGGCTAAATTAATCCTATACCTATACCCATACCTATACCCGATTTACATAGTCACCAATTAACAAGCCACTCAAGAAATTTCAGAGTTATGATATGTCAAGACTCGCAACCCGAACACAATTAAGATCACACTTTAAAGACATAGATTTGGTCAAAACAAAGGCAATCAACTACTCATGAGTTTTCTTGGTCTATACATTCAAGCACGCAAGTTTAAATTCTCACTTAATCTAGTGAAAGCACTCGAGCTAAATCTTTTTTATTTGAGGAGTTTTCATAGACTATCGCCTTTATTCATTCAATAAATACACTCTATTTTTTCTCCATAATATTTTTAAGTAATATAGTCCCTACTCCATTTTCTATGGACCCGTTTTTCACTTTTTCCCCCCACAAGATTCCTTGCTCCATTTCCTATGGAATCCTGTGGGACTCTCTATATTAAGAAAACTCATGTTAGCCCTTCCCACTTTCACTATGATTAAGCAAATTATCAAATATGAATTAAAACATTATTACTTGCACAATTCTGACTATCTACCCATTTTGTTATCTAGAACAAAGTTTAACCATTATACTAAGTCCCTAATCATGAAATCATAATAATGCTGAGCTACGGCTTGATTGAGGTTTCTCTTAATTTTTCCTGAGTTTCAAGTCAAAAAGCAACCATAATGTACTCATCTACAACTAAAGGCATGAAACAAAGTTTTGAGTGACTCTAAATGCAACATATGACACTATGTAAGGTTTAAATGCAAGAACAAACATAGATAAACACATGTCTACTCCTAATAAACTATACTAAATGCATGTATGAAAATGTATCATATACTAGTGAAATAGAAGATGGAAGTATCAATGATAGAAGAAAAAAAGATGGAAAGATAAAAGAATGAGAATAACACCACCATTACCATCCTTCAACTGCATAATTTTAAGAAAATTAACGTTCATACCTACGGTCTTTAGCAAGAAAATTCATCCAACACTATCCAAAATCCCTAAAATACCCCCAAACTTATTCCGAACCTTGTCCTTAAGGTTCAAAACAAGTCAAGTGGTCTATATACAAAAAACAAAAGAAAATGGTGAAAGAACAAGATAGTGATGAGAACATGATAATGATAAGAAGAAGGAAATAATATAAGTTCATGCATAAAAAAAATTAAAAAAAATAAAAAAAAACTAAATAATACTTATCAAAATTTGGGCTGCCTCCCAATAGCATTTTTGTTTAAAGTCTTTGGCTCGACTTGGCATATGTTGTCTTCACGTAATGCCTTCCAATAAAGAGTATCCAAGAATGATACTCTCTTCTCTAGCATTGGGCAATGAAACAGACACGCCCTTGTTCAAAAATGGGAACTTATCTGGGACTTCTAACACAAATGAATATATAATTTTTGAATCATCTAACACAAAGGTGTCGGCGGTGCAAAAAGTCTTCAAACGTTCCTTTTCATCCACCTCCATGTCAAAATAATCAAATATATATGGGAGGGTGGGTGGGTTCACCAATACAAAGGATTGGTCTTCCTTGCTTTCTTGTTGTAGTTCCTCCGAAAGAGTTAAAGTGACTTCAATTTCTTTTTCGGCTTCTTCTTCGTAAGTTTGTGCCATAACGATCTCCAGCTTCGATTGAGAGACTTCAAGTTTCCCCTCCAACTCTTCGTGATCACTCCGATACTCATATATACAAGGTGTAAGTTCATCAATAGCAAAGTGTTCTTTCATGGCATGCTCATTCGCCTCAACACTCATCAATGTGACATCATTCAAAGTTTTTTTTTTATCACAACTTAATAGCACGGGAAACTCTTCTTCTTCAAGCAATCTATTAAGTGTATCATTCATTTTACTAGTAAGAGTTTCTATATTTTGAAGGTTTGAATTTATGTCTTTAAAGTGTTGTTCCATGTTTTCCTGATGTCGTAAGATGTCTTGATGGAACCTTTGAGTGACAGGCGAGTATTCTTTGAACATATCTTCAAGAGATTGCTCATCTTGTCGAGGAGTTAGTGGGCTGGAAAAGGGATAACTCAAGTCGAGTTGTGGTGATGCATTACCCCAATAAGGACAACTCTCATACTTAGAATCGTAAGGACAAGCATCGGTAGAATGAGCATAATCTCCGTAAAGTTCACAAACCTTAAACTGTTGCACATAAGAAGGCCAATTAGAAAATTCATGTACATAATTTGACATACCTACCCCATTCATACTTTTATAGTATGAGTCTTTGAATTGACTATAATTGTCGGAATAGGGAGCCATCGTGGAGTTACCTGCAAACATGCAAGAGATAAGGGTATAGAGAAACTACAAATAATAAAAATAAAATAAAGAAAGTCAAAGAAAGAAAAACCAGTCCCCGGCAACGGCGCCAAAAATTGACGCGCGGGTGACGTGGCAGAACGTGATTGGTGCTGAGGAGTGCTGGTGACGTGCGGGTGAAGGGTCTGGTGAAAACATGTGGCGGGCGCTGCGCAGGACTCAATTCGTGCGAGTTCGTGCAAATTTCTGGGAGACAGCACCTGCACATATCCCGAGGCAGATCAACATGTTTCTGAAGCAAGAACGGCTGAGTGAGCGATATGGCAGGCGCTGATTGGCGGAGGCGCTACTGGACATACGACGTGGCGTTAGGCGATTGGAGGAAAAGAGCTGTGTGACGTGGCCTGGCCAATGGGCTTTTGACACGTGACGCTTCTGGTGTACATAACCACTGTGTTTTAACGTGCTGGACCAATAACAAAGTGACACATGGCAAAATACTCTATTTTGAGTATTTTTTTGCCCCGAATTCAACCGTGCACTCCGTTTCACCTAAAAACCAAAACTAAATATAATTAGACATATTTTAAAGACTTTCCACATTAAACTATATTAAAATGAACTATTAAATCCTATAAATACCGGCCTATCACTTACGAATTCCCCCTATTATAGTCCTACAATTCCTGTTGGCCAATTAATTACCAAAATCCATTAATTATCCTAATTTCTGTAATTTTATTCATTTATGTATTTGAGTCAATTACCTGAGTATTACTCCGTATTCGAACCCATTTAGATACCTGAGAGATCCTCGAAGTTTTCGAAAAAAAAAATCAAAAATTGGTCTGATGAACAATGCCACGCCGTGAGTGGCACCGTGGGATCAAATGTCTAGCAGCATCACTTAAAGCGTGAAATCTCAGACTCTCTGCTTCAGACGCCGTGACTGACGTCGTGGGGTGAAATGCTTCATGGCATCCCTCACGGCGTCAGTTACTGTTTATGAATCTGGATTTTTTGACACCCCAGCTCGCTTTGCCGCGTTCCGAGCCTATCCCAAACTCATAGAGACGCTCATTTACATCAAATCCATCATTCAAATCATTCAAAACAAGTGCCTATAACCCCAGTATGGAAATTAACTTGAAAATTAACAATAATTCACCAAAAATACCAATTCAATCCAAACACCCAAAACAACCACATGGTTGTTCTCCACACTGATCAAACTATCCATATAATTCATCAAAACCTCCGAAAAACTAAATTTCCAAATTGGTGTCTAAAATACCACAATGAAAACTCACAAAACACACACCAAAAGGATGAGAACCTTGCGATAAGTAGGATTACTACCTTTGTTTCCGTGGTTGGTAGCTCCTCGGCGTCGTTCTGAGCTCAAGATCCAGTCGAAAAATCTCCCTTCATTTTCACAGTGAGAATGAGAAAAAAATCACAACCGAGGAGAAAGAGAGAACGAAGGCGGTTTTTATATATTTTTTTTATTTTCAGTGCATATGCCGACTCGCATCTAACGGTTCCTGTGTTTTCCAGCCACCACTTCCTCATCTCCACTATCACCACTAGGTGACACCATTAGGACACTTCCTCACATGCCCACTCCTTCATACAAATTTTCTCAGCGTTTTGAGACCTGGTCGGCAACACGACTCGCACCGTCGTGTGCTTACAAACCTACCAAAGCACCGAACACATTTAAATATTATATTTTAATGTATTTTGTCAGTGTTTTAATTATATTTGTCCCCCGAACAGCTAAATACCCGACCACCATTCGCCCCGACGCCCGTAAAATACATTTCTCCGAGCCAAACCTGTTTGTCTGCATCAATGATCACCCTCAAATGTTTTCACGCGTTTGGGACATTGGAATTTAAATTCGGGTAAATAGATAAATAATATAAACACCGAATAAACATAACATACCTCAGTGTCGATGATTGAGAATTGTTCACACATATCACGGCAAGGGGCCCACGTACGACCTAAAATGACACGTGGCACGAGTTAGATTTTAAGGTCGTTATAGTGCCCTAGGTCAAACATTGTTTCTATTATTATTTTGGTTAATGAAATAGAGGATTCATTTGTTGTTTATTATGATTAGTTTGCATTTTTACATTATAATAAAATTCATGGATGTTTACTAAAATATCTTAAATGTCCTTAGTCGGTCATTATCTATAATGAATTAAGACTAATGTAAGTCTTGATTTATGGGCATATGATAATCATACGTATAAGGATACAAATCAAGATAATGAATACATGTTAGGGAACATGGTACTGGACCAACTCACTATAAGAACACCATATGAATTAAGTCATATGTGTTACTCATGATGGGTATATCATTTAGTCCTCTGACTTGAGATTACCAGAGACTTCAACATTACTATCATAGTGATTTGACACAGTCAAACATTGTCTTTAATCGGATGACTATAAAAGTCGTAATTGGTTACTATGTGAATAACGTATAAAGGTGTAATCGAGATAGAATTTGTCACTCTCGTAAAGAAAGAGATATCAATAGATCCATCGATATGTTAAACTAATAATGGCCAAGTCCATGTGAATTGATATGATCAATGTCGCTTGGATGTTTTCAGTCTACCTAAAGATCGAGAATAGTACTATTGAACATCAAGGGTGATTTTTTTGTGTCATGTGTTTTATCAAAGGATATCATACGCCAAAAAGATATGATATACACTATTGAGTAGGTTGTATCGTTTTTTATTTTCGTGCAACTTGGGTAGTCATAATGTCTTGCAAGAGATCGCTTATGATTTGTGTACCAAAATGGTTTTGGTTTACTGCCAACGTTGTACTAACCTATTGGGTCATACACAAAGAATGGTTTTTGCGAGATTATTAAATAACTGAGAACAACAAATTTTATATAATGAAATTCGTAGTATATAAGTCCACATGATGTGACATGTTAATACCTCTTTAAGTAGGGGTATAATGGTAATTCACTTACCCGGCTTTATACAAGGGTTGTATAAATAGGCGTGTTAAGTGAATTCACATTAGGGGTGAAATTAGGGTTGGAATCTAATTTTTGTTTTAAGAAAAATGTGTTAGGTTTTCCAACTGTTCTTGAGTTTTAGAAAGAACATGAATAGTTTTCGTGTTTTTTCATGAGCTAGCTCTTAGAATCTCAGCCGCAGTTCGTGTGTGTCCGTTATGGAATCGAGGAATTTTGGGAAACTTAACGGAATTTGGCAATTTAATGGAAACACGACTCTAATATAACCAAATTAATCCAAATAATTACCAGGGGCGTAAATCATTAACAGACATACGAGGATCAGTTTGGTGGCATGACGAAGCCAAGTAAGTGCGTATAGTTCAGATACAGGTAAGGAAACCAGCTAGAAAATGCATAGTTATTTCATTTTAAGCTTTTGAATATTATTGTTCATTGCTTCATTGTTTCAATATCCTATTCTTGGAATTCCTATTCTGGTTGAGTTGTTCGAGGGCCAAGGGAGTCAAAGTGTCTTTGGAAGGGCTGGTTATCTGGGTGTTATCCGAAGCCATGACCTCAGGACACTGCTCTAGTTTGTTTGGTTCTATACATGGTGAGAGTTCTTAGCCGGAATACCGGGAAGTCTCTCATCGGTGTAGGTCCAGGTCTTCTAGGCTTTACTGCGACCTAAGGCTCGAGTCTGATAGGCTTTGCTGCGACTCAATGACACCGTCCCTGTGGCACTTGCACACGGTGGTCAGGACTACTTGGCACCTTTCATTTTGATTCCGGGACACTCATTTATCGTTGTTATTAATTCATTTACAGTCTTTTATTATTCATGCGTCTTTATAGCTTTCTTTCTATCTGCATGAATATAGACCGGTTTATTTATTTCGAAATGTTCTTTAGAACCTACTAGCGTTACTTACCTAGGCTCGTCATTCTTGTGTTTGACCGAGTGCAGATCCGCAGTCAAGCAGGGGAAAGACACCGATTATTGGTGATTTACTTTGAGGACATTGGAACGGCCCTCCTTCTCGCATTTTTGTAGGTTTTCTTATCTTTTGTATTACTTATACATATGTTTTGTCACATGGGGTGATACTTTGGGATTGTGAAATATACTGAGACATGTATACGAGTTGTGTTACACTCTCCATTACTTGATTTACATGTTGATTGTCTTTATGCAGGGTTCCACACTTAGGTTGTCTTGACTTATTGTTTTAGAGTTATTTAATATGTTTAAGTTTAAAACACTTCCGCTAAAACTTGTAAAACTTGCAAATTTGGAATAACTCAACTTTAACTATTAAATTCCTCTGATTAATTGATGAATAATGGTAAAGAAGGTTGACTAGGCTTGCGTTGACTTAGCGAGAATCGCTCGGGGGTCCACATAAGCTTAGGTTAGGCGAGGACCAGTTGTGTTGGGAATTAAGGCCGTCACAGCGGCCCTCCCTTAATCATTTTTGTCGATTTTTTATTCTTTTATATTACTTATATATGTTGTTTTAAAACCACTTGGGATACTTATTTGGGTTGAGCGATACTTTTGACTTGTTTATCATTATTGTATATTTTCTACACTTGTCATCTGATATACATTTTCATATGTATTTACAGGATTCCACATATATGATGTTTGACTCTTTTACTTCATTATTGAGTTATTTAGATTATTAATTGCTTCTGCTAATTTGTAAAACTTGTAAGATATTAATAACTCGACTCAAAATTGTGAATTTACTTATATGGATGGATTGGAATGCTGACTAAGCCTGCGTTGGCTTCGCGGAGGTTGACTCGGGAGTCCACATAGGCTTTTTGTCGAACGGGGCCCAGATTTAAAGGGAACTGGGGTCGTCACATATGGTTTCAATTATGATAAACAAATCAATGATTTCGTTTGATCTTATTGAGGTTTTTGAAAATAAAATTTAAAATTTCGCTGCGTTTTCGAACCTCAAAACTCAATAGAATTACGACAACAAATAGCATCATATGGTGTGATAGTAAGGGTTGCATCAACCTTAACCAAGCGTTTAAGTTCAAGCCTTGCATATGAAAGTCCCTTTAAAATTTTTCAAGGAGAGCTTTGTTGCCACCTAATGATCTTGCTCGATTTGAGCTCAAGTACGCAGTTATTATCTTAACCTTTCACAAATTCTGTCTTTATATCCCAACATTTTGATATTCGTTATTATCTCCTAACCTTTTTAGATTATTTAATTTGTTTAATAAGTCACTTTTGAACTATAAATTTGATGAAGTCAAAACATCTTTAGTGATATGGTAAAGATATCACTTGTCAAAAAGGCAAGACCTCAAGAGGTCGTGGATCAACTCCCACTGAAGTAAAAAAAAACACTTTAAATTTGATGAAGTAGCATTTAAATAATAAAGTTTTAAATAATGAATTTAATAATTACTTTAGTAATTATAGATGATGAGGTATTTTTTAAATTCATTATTTATGTGACACATCATCAAATTTAAAGTTTAAAAGTGACTTAAAATATAAATAAAACAATTTAAAAAAGTTATGATATAATAACTCTTAAAAGTTGGGAGTAGAAATGTGATTTTTGTTCTTGAACCACCGTTAATCCTCTCAACAATCGGTGGTTGACAGTGGTTCCAAGAAAATATATTTTGCTCTTTATTCATTCAATAAACAATAGGTCTAATCAGATTTGTAGAGATTGGTCCATCTTTGTTGCAATGCATCTTCATCAACAGTATTGCGTGGATTTGTGTAGCGCCCTGGATTGATTTATCTTTAGTTTTTACTTTATAGTTAGTTTTCTTCTCTAGTTGAAAGTCTTTGATTTGTCTTCTCCTTGTTGGGAAGTTTTATTATTCATTTTGTGGTTCTAATACTTTTGTGAATTGTCAAGAGTTTCAATGTTGTAAAGAGCAGTCTCTGATTGTTAAACTATTTCAATTTAAAAAAAAACCAAATTAATGGTAGTTTTTTTTTTAAGATAAATCAAAATTTCATTAATCATTCATGGCTCAATAGGTGACCAGACATATAATCAAGTACATTGATTCGCTAATCCTATTTATGCAAACAAACTGCCATTAATTTGGTTTTTTTTCGAAATTAAAATAGTTTGACAACCAGAGACTGCTCTCTACAATGTTGAAACTCATGACAATATACAAAAGTATTAAAACTACAAAACGAATAACAAAACTTCTCAATAAGGAGAAGACCTAAAACTTCTCAACAAGGAGAAGATAAATAAAAAACTTCCAACTAAGGAAGAAAACTAACTATAAAGTAAAAAATAAAGATAAATCAATCTAGCGCGCCACACAATTATTAATGGCAGTATGTTTGCATGAATAGGATTAGCGAATCAATATACTTAATTCTATATCTGGTCTTGTATTAAGCCATGAATGATTAATGAAGTTTCGATTTCTCTTTAAAAAAATAACAACTCTTAAAAGTTCATAATGTAATAATGAAAGTTTTGATAAAAGGTTAGAATATTTTAACCAAATTTAGTCTTGAAACTACAAATTATCTTCCCAACTAAGAGTGATCACCAAATGTTGAAATGTTTTTAGTCAAAGGATCCTTTCACTTTTTCTTTTTTTAAAAAAATTTTATATGTGGTGTCTGACGTCAATCGTACCAATCAATCCATGCTCGAGCACCGTCGGGCCTCATTCAGGGAGAAACCTTCCTAAGTTAGGCTTCGTTTGGTTCATTTTACTAACTTATAGGGAAGTTTTCTTCCTGGAAAGTTAACCACTAAGGAAGTTGCATTTTTCACGTTTGGTTCAACCTTTAACTTCATGGGAAGTTCCACGTTTTAAAAAATAGTAAAATAATATAATTGACATAAATGCCCTTTACCAGTTCCACGCAAGAGAGAAAATGGATGAGAGATAGCATTAAATGAGGGTAAAAGTGTCCATTCCCCTTCGGAAAGATAACTCACTCACCACCCAAGTGAGTTATCTTCCCTTATGTGGGGGGAAGTTGGGGGAAGTTGGGGGCTGAAACTTCCAGAGAAGTTTGTGAAAATATCCAACCAAACAAGGAAAGTTGGAACTTTCCTAGAAGTTATCTTACTTCATTCAACTTCCCCTAAACCAAATGTGGTCTTCATTTTTTTTTATCTACAAAACTTGAACTTGAGACTTCACTTGAGGGAACTGAGCCCCTTACCACTTGAACTAATTGATTTTTTTTAAGAGAAACCGAAATTTCATTAATCATTCATGGCTCAATACGGGACCAGACATAAAATCAAGTACATTGATTCGCTAATCTTATTTGTGCAAACAAACTGCCATTAATTTGACTTTTTTTAATTGAAACAGTTTGTCAATCAGGGATTGCTCTCTACAACGTTGAAACTCATGACAATACATAAAGTACTAGAACAACAAAATGAATAACAAAACTTTTCAACAAGGAGAATACCTAAAACTTCCCAACAAGGAGAAGACAAATTAAAGACTTCCAACTAAGGAAGAAAACTAACAATAAAGTAAAAACTAAAGACAAATCAATCCGGTGCGCCGCACAAATCTACGCAACACCGTTGATGAAGATGTACTGCAACAAGGATGGATCAATCTCTACAAATCTGATTAGATCTGTTGTTTATTGAATGAACAAATAGCAAAAAGGATTTAATTGAAACCACCGTCGATCGTTGAGATGATCGACGGTGGTTCAAGAACAATGTTGAGAAACACGAAAGAACAAGAGAGACTTGATAGACAAGAAAACTTTGCTTCTCTCAATATCCATCCTTGAGAGAGCTTCTCTTCTATATATATAGTAGCTGAGTTGTTACAATTCTAATTTCTAGGAACTTTCTAGGAACACAAGTATGGTCCCGATCATCTCACCCTCAACGTCCTACTTAACATGACATTACAAAATTGTCCTACTTAAACACCCTGAATTCACCTCCCCAATCTGACTGAATTTTCTTAGTTTTAATGGAAAACTGATTTTCAACTTGTAATTTAAACAGCTAAAACACTTTGAAAGCATCAGATTTCATATGAAGTTAAAATATCCATGTAAATCTGGTAAAATCATCAAGAAACGTAATATAATATCGGTATCCATCTATAAAATTGACATGTGCAGGTCCTCAAACATCAGTGTGAATGAATTCTAATACATGTCTACTACAACTGTTTGAATCAGGAAAAGGCAAAACATGATGCTTTCCTAATGGACAGACATAACAAAAATCCTTATTTAAACTGAACAAACTCAAATTTGTCTTCAAAACTTGCTACAATGCTTGGTGAAAAGGATGACCAAGTCTCTTATGCCAGATTGAGGAAAATGACTTTGTAGAAGTAACGAAAGCAAAATGATTCGAGGTTGAACAAGTCCCATCTTTAGTCACAACAGAATTATCAAACTGATATAAACCATCCTTGACAGTCCCTTGGAGTAGAACCTCTCTAGTTTGCAAATCCTTCACCAAGCAATGTGAATCAGTAAACTCAATAACAACATTGTTATCTTTTGTTAACTGAGAGATGCTTATTAAGTTCTTTTTGATACTTGGCACATGTAATGTATTAGGAAATTGTAGTTTTGAATTAACTGAAGCAATTCTAACATTTCCTATACATGAGATTGGCAAGGAATTACCATTTCCAACAATGAGAGAGTCTTTACCTGTATAAGGTGCACAACCAGACATCTGAGACACATCAGGGGTTACATGTGAAGTAGCTCCACTATCAACATACCATGTAAGATCAGAACTACCTTCATTGTTTGGAAAAATGTTGCCCTGTCCATTTCCAACAAAATTATTCTGAAACCCCATAACATTTGCACTAGGAGATCCATGAAAACCACCTCTCATACCTTGATTTCCTTGACTATGAAAACTAGTATTCTGATACTGATTTCCTTGTCCATTGAAACTTTGTGTACCATTGTAACTCATATCAGCTCTATAATAACATACAACGGTTGTATGTTCATTTTTATTGCAAATTTGACAAGTAGGTCTATTATTAGTTTGATATTTTTCTCTTCCTCTATTATTCCTACCACCTCTGCCTCAAACATTATAATTTCTTCCTCCATGACCACTGTTTCCCTGCTGAAATTTTTTATTAGTCCAAGTTGGCGTCCCTCCTTGTCTCACTTCAACAGAGTTCACTTGATTTGATGTTTGAATGTTCAAAGAACTCAATCCAAACAACATATCTAATTTTGCCTCAAATCTAAGAAGTGTAGATTGCACATCTTGCCAGGTTAAACTATCTTTTTGTTCAAGAACAGATGTAATAGGTAAGTATTCACTATCTAGGCCAGATAAGGTACATGAAATTAACTCAGAAACTGGAATAGGTTCTCCTGTTGTGACAAGATTATTAGAAATATCTTTCATCTTTTTCAAATATTCACTCATTTTCATTGATCCATTACGAGTAGTTCTTATGGATGTTTTGTAAAACTGAATTTGTGCCTTATTATTTGAATTGCATTGATCTAATATACAACGCCACAGTTCATGTGTTGTTCTTTTCTATGAACCTTGAATAGTGTTCACTTGAACAGGGCACATAACAACCATCCATATAACATTCTATCACAATATAACCATTCCTGATACTCAGGATTCACCTTACCATTATCAAGAAATTTATCAGGATATGGCGTAGTGCCAAGTAGAAAACCATCAAATCCACAACCTTCTAACAAAGGAACTACAATGGACTTCCATAACGAAAAGCTTGTACTATTTAACTTGATAGAAACGATCTGATTGAGAGAGTTACCGAATGGACTGAGAAGACGATGAGCAATCGAAAAAGAATCTGTTGCTCCATATGTTGATAGTCGTTTCTCCTTCAGTGCAGGATCATCCATGACGATAAGACCTTCAATGCTCTGATACCATGTTGAGAAACATGAAAGAACAAGAGAGACTTGATAGACAAGAAAACTTTGCTTCTCTTAATGTCCATCCTTGAGAGAGCTTCCCTTATATATATATAGTAACTGAGTTGTTACAGTTCTAATTTCTAGGGACTTTCTAGGAACACAAGTATGGTCCTGATCATCTCACCCTCAACGTCCTACTTAACATGACATTACAATATTATCCTCACTACATAATCACTCATTCCTCTGTTTAGTGATTGACTCTTACAAACAAAAATCATAAAAGTGAATCAAAAAAAGAATTTTAGGGTTTTGGAGAGGAGCCGAAAAACTTTTCTTAAAATTCTTTAAACTAATCGATTGTTTGTAGGTACTTTTTTCTTTACCTTAATAACCATAATAAAAAAATCAAGTTCAAATACCTTTTATGGTTGTTCCATAATTGCCACTACAACATTAGTCTCGAGACTAGTGCGTAAGCCCATGTACGTGCTATAGTGGTAGCTGATACATGTTAGTTGTTAACTTAAGTCTATATGAGGTCTCAATTTTTTTTTGACGAAAAGATATTTTCATTCATAGAAATTACTATTACATCTGATTTAACAATAAAATTACATCAATAACAGCCTTTCCTACTCCTTGATGAGATCAAATCGACGTTGCGAAAGTTTACAAATTTATGTGCAACTTATACGCTTATCTTTTGCATCTACAACAATATAACCATAACAGAAAATAAAACTTCCAACAAGGGCAAACGAACAAAAACTTCCAACGAGGGAAGAAAAACACAAACTTCTAACAAGAGAAGACAACAATTTATTGAAAAAGAAAACCTAATGAAAATATCAAACTAACAACTAGCATAGATCCATACATAAACATGTAGAAGCGTAAACAAAATTGAATGATAACAGCTATATGAGGTCATTGCATTAAATCAAGCTCAGTTAATAATCATGATAACAGCTAATGAGCTCAGTAAACAAAATTGCATTAAATCGAGCTCAGTTAATAATCATAGTTAATAATCATGAGCTCAGTTAATGAGCTCAGTTAATGAGCTCATTAACAGCTAATGAGCTCAGTTAATAATCATGATAACAGCTAATGAGCTATATGAGGTCATTGCATTAAATCGAGCTCAGTAAACAAAATTGAATGATAACAGCTAATGAGCTCAGTTAATAATCATAGTTATACTTGAAACCTAATAATAATAATAATAATAATAATAATAATAATAATAATAATAATAATAAAAAAGACTTGGGTCATTGCATTAAATCGAGCTTAATAATTTTTTTTTTTTTTTTTGTATTTAAGAAAGCTTAATGAAAAAGTTTAATCCATATATAACCAATACTACTTTGCCTGGGCTATAGTGGGCTCGTCAGTGACCCGGCCAGCGAACAACAAGGGTTACATCTGTCCCTCGTGACGTCACACCTGAAGAAGCCACGTACTTCACTAAACAATCGGTCCTGGTGTCGTAACCTGAATCGATCGATCCATTCACCGACCGACCCATCAACCCATCAACCCATCATCGTCATCTCATCTTCGATACTCGATATTCGATAAGCTTTTTAGGGTTTCAGACTCTTCGTGCGATCTTTCGTGGTTTCTGCGCCATTCACATGATTCATCGTCAGTCGGTTTATTCAATCTAGGGTTTTCGCTTTCGTTTTCTCGGATTCTCGCTTCTGCGTTCGTTTTCGTTTCTCAATTTCGTTGTTTCTCTGTTGTAGATGCTCGATTCAGAATGCCATTTCAAGGCTGAGTCGACGACATTGTAAGATCTCTCTCTCTCTCACCAACCTTTCTATGCTTTCCGAGATGAGATTTCTTGATTTCTTTGATGTTTAGGGATTTAGGGATCTAGTTCTTGATTAAAGCATGGATCTTTGCTCATGTTTGGATTATCTCATTGGTTGTTTTTCCAATTCAGGCATTGTTGTTTAGGGTTTTGATTGATGGTAGTCATCGCTACTTCTATCTGTTACTAAAGACTGGCCGTCGGCCCCAGGGGCGTTGGGGTTGGTCGAGTGGTAAGTTCGTTCTCTAACACGCTGATCAAAATAGATGTGTTGAGTTCAAAACTTGCCCACTCCTTTCTCCCTCGGATTTCTTCCTTGGGTTCCCTGGTGGCGGCAAATATTGTTGTGCCATGTGAGACAGAATTCATCTTCTCTTTCCTTGTACATGCCTTGTGATTTGACTGACCTCGTTTTCATAGTGGTTGCTTCATGAGAATGTTGATTCTAATTTCGATCATCGGGGATTGTCGTGTTCCATGTCTTTCTTAGTTTTGTGATTGATATCTTTATATGTTTCGAATTCAGTTTTCAAGTTTAGGTTGCAAGTTTGAGGAAGGTTTCTTTCCTAATAGTAAAGAAAGCTCTTTTGTTTTCTTTACTTTTTTTTTTTGGGTTAATTCTGGTGTTGGATAGATATTAATATTGTCTTTAGTTCTTGTATGGTCTAATGTGAGGATGAGCTAGCAACATCGCAGTCGCAGAATGCCTCTGTGATGGTGTCTTTCTTAGTCAAATTGGGCTTAAGATGTATGAATTTAAGTTAAATGATTCTTGCTTTTTATGTGAATTTAAGTTAAATGATTCTTGCTTTGTATGTGAATTTAAGTTAAATGATATGGTGTCTTTCCTAGTCAAATTGGGCTTAAGATGTATGAATTATATGAGATCTAGATTATTAATTTTGTTGAAGTAATTTTGCTTATGCTAATGTAAATTTGTTAATCGTTTGAATTTATATGAAATTTAAGTATACTTTTTTTTTTTTTTTACGAAATAAGTATACATACTTCCAATCTTTCATATTTTAATATTTGTATTTGATCAAAGCCGTTTTCTCCCCATCTAAAAGGGAAAAAAAACTGAACCTTATTTTATCACTTTTTGGTTTGTTGGTGGAGCTTGTGTACAGTGTTTAGTATTACTACAAATTTCTTATGTAAAAGGGCTTATAAACAATGATTGCACTTTGCATGGCATCGAGGTGATTTATTAGTTTGTCTGACGTAGGTTAGACATGCTTAGAGGACAAGTATTTCACTAATTAATTAAATAATATTTGTACATAACTTTTTATACAGCTAACCAAATCCTTATTTTGATTATGTACTAGCTATATTAACATATATACATACACCTACTTGTTTTGTCAAAATTTTTAAATAGCACTTTTAGGATATTATTAGTTCATGTTTCAACTAATAAATTCAAGTCACATTCTATTAATTGTTGTGATCATCAAATTCCTCTAATCACATCCCTCATCAGAATTTGGTCTAAAAATTAATTGAATGGCTATTATTTACAATTACAACAACAACAACAACAACATAACCTCAATCCCAAATTAATTGGGGTCGGCTACATGGATGAAACTCTTCCATTGTGCTCGATTTTGTGCAATTGATGGTGAGCACTCCAAACCATTCAAGTCCCTCCTAATTAATGCATCCCAAGTTAACTTCGGTCTACCCCTACCTCGTCGAATTTCGTCAATTTCTATTGAGGAGTTTTCTAGTGGGAGAATTTGTAGGCCGTCTTTGCATGTGTCCAAACCACCGCAACCGTCCTTACCTAATCTTTGTGTCAATTGGAGCTACTCCTACATTTCTTTAAATTTATGTGTTTCTTATTCTATTTTTACGAGTTTTACGACACATCCACCTAAGCATCCTCATTTCTGCTACATTCATTTTATGTAATTTTTGTTGCTTTACCGCCCAACATTTACTTCCATAGAGCATAGCTGGCCTAATTGTGGTCCTATAAAATTTTCCTTTTAACTTAGTAGGGATATTTCTATCACAGATCACACCTGTTGCACTCCTCCATTTCTTCCATCCAGCTTGAATGGCTATTATTTAATCGCAAAATAGTTTGTTCCAATCATCATCGGTATCAGTCTCCATAATTAATTTCAGGTTTTTACTTTTTTTTTTCTCTGAATTATTTTGATGACATGCCTTCCTTAGAGATGAATTGGCAACTTTGTCCTAGATTGCTAGGTGATGGCGTAGGTGTTTCCTATATAAACTCTTGCAATCCTTAAAAAGATCCTGTTTGGAAAAAGGTTCTTTTTGAAATCCTAAGTTAAATTTTTTTTGAAAGTTGAGGGGAAAAAATTTTATAATATTTTTTTACTTATTTAAGGGGAAAAGATACTCTTGGTTAGCTTTGTAAAAGCTAAACAAGCGAAAAATCACAGATATGTTGCTTTCAGTCAAAATCTTGTCCTTGTTGATAATCTTGTTTTTAAATTTATGTATTTCTTGGATTACCTGTGTGAAAGAATCTTACCAACTTTGGTTTTCTTTTCATTTGATGGATCATTTCGATCTTCTTGGTTGTCTCCAGATATTTTCACTTTCATCATGAATGAGAGCTTTCATATGTTTCAGAGTGGCGTGTAATGTAGCAACATCAAATTACTGGTTCTGTTGTCTATTATTAGTTAGCAAATCCTTCTTTTTTTTTTTTTTATTAATCCCCAAGGGATATTGAACTTTGTGTGCAGCCAGCCTTAATTTGAAATGAATGACGTGTGCCACTGGTCTCCATTTTGTTTGTTTGAATTTTACTTAGCAGTTTGCTGAATTTTGTTATAACTTGATGTCTGCAGGTTCTTGCAAACTTGATATCTTCATTTGTCTCCTAACTGGTGCTTGTTATTATCATGTCGAACAATCTGCAACCACAGTATTTGTCAGCACAAAATCAACAAACATCGCCTATGGATTCACTTTCTCACAGTCATGCACAAGTACTTCACATAGAAGATTCGTTGTCCAGTGGTCTTGCACCACAGCAATTACATATGGAGCCATTGTCTAATACTCTTGCGTCACATCAAGCACATGTGGGTCTTTTCTCTAATAGTCTTGAAGCGCAGCAGTTATATGTGGAGCCATTGTCCAACAGTAATGCCCCACAACAGTTTACAGTTTCAAGTAAGGAAGTTACCGAAAGGATCTATGCATCCAATAGTCCCAGACCGCAGAATGCATTAATTCCCAACAGACTGGCAACACATATGTTTTTAATGCCTAATATGGGATTGCAGCAAATACCTGTGCCCAAAAAGCGAAGGACTCAAGGGGAATCAATTGCCCGAAGGATACCAGGGGAATCAATGACTAGAAAGATACTAATGGAACCAGTGTCCAGAAAGACTCCGGGGGAACCTATGCCTAATAAACTGGGGGGACAACAATTACAAGGGACAAACAAGAGGAATGCGCCGACTGAGCCATCTGAATCAGTTAGGAGTAAACTGCGGGAGTCACTGGCAGATGCCTTGGCCTTGGTTTCTGTACAGCCGGGCAAAGGTGTAGAAAGTAATTCCCAGAGTGCAGCTGCAAACAAGTTGGATCCAGATAATGAGAATTCTCACATAGTTGAATCTACATCTACTCCTGTTGATGTTGATTCTTTCAATGCAACTTCAGGTAATGCACCCTCCAAAGATATTGACTCTGTTGAGAAGATTAATGAGGACCTTAATCCATATAAGGAGAATTCTGTTTTAGAAAATATGGAAGTTGCCACTCAAACCTCAAATGATCTGGAACAAGAATTTCAACTGAAGTATGTTTTGCTTGATGAAGATGCTTCAATGAGTAATAGCTTTCTTATTAAGGACGACTTTTTGCAAGGGAATGGATTATGTTGGGAATCAGATCTTGATTTAGGGGTTGCTGGTGTGCCAGAAACTCATTGTGTGAAAAAACCAAAGTTGACGCATGAAGTAGATGGAAATGGAGATAGACATGCAGAACCTTCACCAAAGGTTCTAGCAACTAGGATTGAAGCTGAACTTTTCAAGTTATTTGGTGGTGTTAACAAAAAGTACAAGGAGAAGGGCAGGTCATTGTTGTTCAATTTGAAAGATCGTAACAACCCAGAGCTGAGAGAGAGGGTGATGTCTGGTGAAATCTCTCCTGAACGTCTCTGTTCTATGACTGCTGAGGAGCTTGCTTCGAAGGAGCTCTCTGAGTGGCGAATGGCAAAAGCAGAAGAGCTTGCGCAGATGGTGGTTTTGCCTGAATCTGAAGTTGATGTTAGGCGCTTGGTGAAGAAAACACATAAGGGTGAGTTTCAGGTAGAGTTTGAGCAATATGATGGTGCTTCAGTGGAGGTTGCTGTTGGGTCAACTTTACTGTCTCAATATCAACAGAAAAGCGATGAAAAGGAATCTTCGAGGCCTCCTAAATCTCATGAAACTCAAAAATCAAAGGTTACCCATGATAAGGTTAACGTAGAAGGTCAACATTCAGAGAGTGGCCTAGCTAAGCTATCAAGTGACAGTACTGATCTTATGCACGGTCTTTTGGTTGATGATCTGAAGGATGCGGACCTTCCTCCCATTGTTTCTCTTGATGAATTCATGGAATCGCTTGATTCAGAGCCTCCGTTTGAAAGTCTATCTGCAGCTGCCGCACAGTCCGAGTCGACATCAGATGAGAAGAAAGATTTCGTGCCAGAATTGGAATCCTCAGCAGCCGGCGTGGGAGACATAGTAGATGATGTGTCTGACAAGCTGGATAAAGTTGAAATGGAGATAAGCAAGGAAAATGCAAGTCCAAAGTCGAAAAAGACAACCATGGAATTGGAAACTCCTCTTAATAGTGGTCAAAGTCCTGCTGGAGAGCATCTTTGGGAAGGTCTGGTTCAGCTAAATATTTCATCCATCAGTACGGCTTTTGGGTATTTCAAAAGGTATAAATTAAAATTCATTAATCTTTTAGTTGAATGCTCTTCCCTAGGGTTATCTGTCCTAATAGTTCAGCTAGCTTTTTCCTCAAAGTGTGTGTGAACCTCCCATGGAAAATGCATATTAGAAATTTAGAAAGCAACCCACTTGGAGTGGAATATCTAGTGTAGTTCATCTTTTTTTTCTTTCTCATTGACTGCATTTTTTGTGACTACAATAATAATGCTGCTCTTCGGATTCTTCTTGTGAGCTGCTTCTAGTGGTATGCATTTAGCTATTTGCAGTTGGAAGTGTCATACTTGAATGTCGGCCATGCTAGGCTAGTTGTCATTTAGGGATTTTTAACGTCCTTTTCGTTTAAATGTTTTATTTCATGATTTGTTTGTCATTCCTATGACGTCCTTTTGGGAAGCGTTGTAACTAATACTAGGCTCATATAATCATATGGATGAGGCATCACTTGCCAAAAAACAAGGTTTGGGGAGGTCGTGGGTTCTACTCCTGTTAAAATAATAATGATAAAAAAATACTAGGTTCATATGGAGAAGTTAAGAGTTCTGTTGTATAAGATGTATCCAACAGTAGTTTATGAAATGTGCTAAACAATGTTTTACTGTTTTTATATGAGGATAGTTGGTACTTTCCTAATAAGTCCAAAAGTGTTACTTTGGACCATTTGTATAGTGTGTTGACGATTGCCTATATGCAACCCTACAATTCAAGTGAAACAGCTCCAGTATGAATTACTTGACTAGGGTTGCTATTAAGTTCAAATAAAAACTGTGAAAGGATTATCATTGTGATAGACTGATAGCAAAAGTGATCTGGGCTACATACAAGTATATGATGGAACATTGTATTATTCATTAAGTTACAGATAAAAGATTACCAAAGCATCTATGGTGAGATGGATGAAGCATCACTTGGCTTGTGGAGGTTGTGGGTTCAAATCCCGTTGAAGTCAAAAAAAAAAAAAAAAAGTTGCAGATGAAAGATTAAAGGAACGTCATGAAACACAAAACAAAGATAATATCTGGGTGCATTAGATACTGAATCAATGAACTTTGGCAGTTCTAGGCCAATTGGTATCTATTTAGTGTTGGGCACAGGCGAAGGTTGTCGAGCAGACAGTAGTGTGAGTACCTGAGGCATTATATATATATATGATGTATGATGTATTACATTGCAGTCAGGAGTTCCGCAAGTGCCATGTGATGTGTTGTGCCAGAGTCATAAATCTGATATTACTTGATAAGTTGATATACTGGACGAAAGTCCTTCAATACAACCATGGAACCAGGAAGTAGGAGGAACAAAAGGACAAAATCTTGGTTGTTCATCATCTATTGAAGCAATTTGCTGGTAATAAATGTAGTTGATGTGTAAGTATTTGCAACTACTGTCATTCGGTGCATAATAAAGCTAAAAGTAATTGATGTCTTTTTGCATGGAAATGTCTTGGGATTATGCTTTAAGAGCATTCCGTCTAAAACCCCCTTCTGCACCAAGTGGAGCATTTTAGTTGTCCAAGTGCCTAGTCATTTGCTTTCATAGTGTATGCAAAAGCAGGAGACGATGCCGGGAGTGACTAGTTAGCATTTTTTTTCCAAATCATGAACCAGTTGACCTTTTCTTTACTGTAACTACTCATTCAACGGATACATGTTTGTAGGAATTTCTGTGCATGCTTTAAGCACGCATCTACTTTTTGAGCCACATGTATTTCGTGACGGGAATGATTGAAAATCCCTGTGTTCCAACAAAGATTCTAAAGAGAATTCTTTGAATGCCTGAGTTAATTTGGCATCAATGGACTCATGAAATGGAGTTTATTGAGTTTTGAAGTTGCTACAAATTTTTTTCTGTTCTGTTCTTGGTTTTAGTTGCTTCATAATGTATCTTGTTGCAGTAACAAGATATAGTTCGATAATATTTTTTTTACCATTAAAATTTTGATATGCCGTTGATATAACTTTTTCCTACTTGATTTGGAGAAGCATTGGGTATGCCTTAGACATGTACTTGAAACAACAAGCTTGACCTGGTTTGTTATCTACAGTTGTAAAACCTGCAAATGAATTCTTATTTATGATGTATCATCTGTATCTCTTTAGTGATGACTGGAAGTGATTTATGTACCTGTAGAAGTATATGAATAGCATGGCTACAACTTTCTGATTGCTTAATCTTTTTTAATACTGTTATCAACACTGTGTTTCTTATTAGCTATCTGAAAATGGCACATGACCTAGCAAATTGTACAAAGTGAACTAAATAGGATTATTGCACGATTCCCGTACTAATAATACTGATTTCCCTCTTTCTCTTGTTACTTCATTTTATTTATTTATATATTGATACAGTGGCGAGAAAACATCAGTGAAAGAGTGGCCCAGCCTTCTTGACATCAAAGGCAGAGTGAGACTTGAAGCCTTTAGCAAGTTTCTTCAGGAGCTTCATATGTCTCGAAGTCGTGCAATCATGGTATATTGCTGTACTTTTGTATATTTAAGTATCTTTACCACGCTTTGTTCTTATTCTGTACATCCCCATTGTCAAGGATGGTGTGCATCTATTCACATCCAACAACGACGAAGAAGAAATCCCAAATGAGTTGGGGTTAGCTTAGTATATTCACATCCTTGAATCTCACATTCATTTTCCATAATTAAAACTGCCATTTTAAATAATTGAATTTGAATTCTTTGTTAAGTGGTAAAATTTGATTTTTTTTTTTTTCCAATGGATAAAATTTGATTTTTGATTAAGGCATTCCTTTGAAAGCATAAATACTGATCTGGGAACATTGTGAAGCGACAAATGGAGCAGAGTACAAGCTCTGGTCCTTATCATTAACTGATGTAGAGCAAATAAAAGCAAAAAATAAAAAATAAGAAAGTATTAATTGAGCTCTCACACATACGTGGAAAAGATCTTTTTAAGATTTTTTTCAAAGAAATAGAAAAAAAAAAAAAGTCAATGACTTGGCCTAATGGTGAAGGCATATAGATGTATAGGAGGAATGAGAAGTATCAAGATTTAACCTAATTATAATTAATATCTTGTTGCCTCATTAGAAGTGACATTGCCAATTGGTATAAAGGTGGTGACTCTTTTGCCATAGGGACAAATATTGTAAAACAAAAAAAAAAAATGCAAAAAATATTGTACAAAAAAAATAAGAGGAATAACAAGTATCAATATTTTCTTGACGAGTTCTTTTAAAGTATATGCAAAGGTGTAACAAAAAAAAATGCAAAAAATATTGTACAAAAGTAATTTTGAAATTAATCAGAAGTGTTTGTAATGTGCAAAATTTCTTAAATAGTTCTTCGATCTTTTCAGACTGTAACTTGTTAAGGTCTAAAGGTCAGGTTTTTGGTATTAGATGTTCCTAATGAACAAGAAGATGCAAAACTACTTGAACATTATAAAGCCATTAATGGAGGAGGAAGGAGATATAAAGCCATTAAAATTGAGCCTAAAATATAGTAAAATGTAATGTTAAAGTTTCGTCTAATCAAACCCAGAAATACCCATATAGACGTGTTGGTAGTCTGTTTACAATTTACACTTATTTCAATCTTTCATTTGTTTTAAAAATTTCAAAGTATACTACCAATAGTTGTTTATTATTCTTTGATTAGATGTACATCATCATAATCTTTACTATCGTTCCCTTTGATGTTTGAATCCATGAAAAATCCTGCAAGTCAAAATTCAACACACATCTTGCTTATTCAATTTAAAATTTTGTGAGACTTGGTCGATATTATGTTAACTATGTATATTTTCTGCAATAACGTATATGTGCATGCACATGCATTAAGTTGTGTATTTATATCTTCCATTGTTGCATCGGTTTCTATGAATGGAACTCAAATGGCCATTCAACATATATTGAGCTGTGCAGCGTTTGGAAATTGTTTAAGAATAGGAAGATGATATGGTGACACAAACCGGTCGCACGACACACGTGGTGCACACGTGTTTAACTTTTGCCTGTTGGCGTGACCAGTTTGTGTCACCAGAAATGTCACCAAATCATTTTCCTTAAGAACAATGAACTGAGCTGACCCTTTCCATGATGCTTGGTTCTGTTGATTCTGAAGTCATTCTAACCATGGTTAGTGATAGAAAAAACAAAATTTTGTGTTGTCTCTCCTATATATAACCGTGTTCCAAAATCGTTGATTCGTAAATAGGTTCTGCACTTCTGTTGGAAGGAGGGTTCCCCAGAGGAAGGAAGATCGAAAATCAATGAGGTGAAAACACTATTTTCGAGTCGCATTTTTTCTCGTCTCTTTGAATTGTAACGTTATCCTAATGTTGAAATCTATGATCTTATCTGGTTCGTTATTATTTTTTCCAGGTGGTTGACTCGTATGTTGCCGACGAGCGAGTAGGGTTTGCGGAGCCTGCACCAGGAATGGAGCTGTACCTCTGCCCACCTCACAGAACAACAGTTGAAATGCTTGGCAAGCATCTGTCAAAGGATGACACTGAAACGCTTAATGCTATAAATAATGGCCTTATTGGCATTGTTATATGGAGGAAGCCTCATGTTACTTCCACATTATCACCCAACGGTGGTTCTCACCATAAGCACACCTCCAAAAAGAGTAACCACTTAAGAAGGCATGAGAAAAATTCCAACATGAAATCCTCAGCCTCAATACTAGGTCCACCACCAGCTCTTCCTAAACCTGATCCCATTGTCGATGATGACGACGTCCCACCTGGCTTCGGCCCTGCATCTGCTAGAGACGACGATGACCTCCCGGAATTTGATTTTGTTAGTAACTCAGGCAGGCCCTCTTCCCAGAATCCCTCCCATAACGCCTCATTGAGCCAACCAAGCCCCCACTCCCGGCCTGCGCAACGCCCTGTTTACCAAATGAGAGAGCTAGTTAGCAAGTATGGGGTTGGTGGTGAAGCTGTGAAATCTGGCCAGGTTAACTGGAAACAAAGCCAAGGGATTGAGTTAGAACCCTGGAACGACGACGATGATATCCCTGAGTGGAGGCCGCAGCAACTGCTACAACCGCACGTGTTGCCGCCTCCACCTCCACCCATACCTCACCAGCCCGTGCAACTTATGCACGGTTTTCAGCAGCAACAAGCACAACCCATGCCTCAACCACAATACATGAATCCCCTACAGCCTTTTACCCAAGTAATGACATCCAACCATCAGTTGAACTTGCCCCCACATTTTCAGTCTCAGCCAATGGTGATGCCGCAAATGGCGTCGCAGGCTTTGTCTTTGCAACCGTTGCAACCGCCCATGGTTATGAATACGAATTGGCAGGCTGCTGGTACTAGTGGTTGGTTTCCGAATGCCGGTCCTCTTCAAGGTCAAGTTCCGGGGGGTGGGATGATGCAACCGTGTAGTTTTGGTCCGCCCCCGGACCAGTTCTATGGGGCACAACAAGGGCGTGGTGGTGGTGGTCAGGGTGGAATGGAATGGAGACCAGATGTGTCTAGGAGTAGAGGATTTTGATTTGTTTTGAATGTAAATCCTTGAATGAAAAGAAAAGCTTCGTGCGCTCTTTTATGTAATGACGTGCGGGTCTGTAATTATGCTTTCTAGTGGAATCTCTCTAGTGCCCTTGTGCTTGCTTAGCAAAATAGTTTTGGTTTCATTTTGAGGTTTTGCTTGAACGTGCCTTATTAGTTACTAGTCAACGGACACGTGCTTTGCCCGTGAGGTGAAGACATCATTTTTTTTGTTTTATATTTGTATGAAATTAAACATTTTTGCTTCTTTTTCAGGTTTGGGACTGGCAATGAATTTTATTTTTCATTGGCTGTGTTAAAAAGGAGGTTAGTAATTTTAAATCTTTTCTCAAATGCATCCCAATAGTGAGATAAATGATGCAACGTAAAGGCCTAACACATGCTTAAATAAGTTGTGAAAAATGATTAAATGAAATGAGACATGATCGGAATCAATGAAAAATAAAAAAAGATTGAACTAAAAAAATAATAAGATCGTATGATCAAATATCAGTTCAACACTCGTTTGATATGACGACAATGACAAAGACAACAAATCACAATGCTGTCAATTCTACCAAGATAATGTTTGCTTTTGTGATGCTAATGTAATTTAAGTAGCTATCTACTAACTCCACCAAAAATAAAAAAACTATTTACTATGCTTATGAAGGAAAAAAGTGAAAATTAAGCTATGAATGAGAGAGAAAGAGATCAAATAGAGACATAGAGAGGATGAGAGTGTGTGATAGAGAGTGGGTATCAAATCCTATATATAGACAATGCAATGCAAAAGTTTAGGAAATGAGAAATCTAAAATTAATATATAAACTTCAATTTAGCAAGACTCATGCCAATCACCATTATGAAAATCCCTTCAAATTAGGAGATTTTTCCTTTTTGCTAACCATTGAGATCTTTGCAACGTTTTTAGTCAAATCACATGTTTTATTTTACGTTGTTATGGAAATCCTTCAAATTAGGAAACTTTATATTTTATATGACTTTTGAGGTTTTTTACTGTTTCTTTTTTTGGTTAAAGAACGTGTTATCTCTTTTTGTGAAGTTAAACTACCTATTGAAACTGCCCTTAATTATCTCTATATACATCCTCATCAATCAACACGTGTCACAATCAAACGAAATAATTTAAGTTAATTTTAAACAATAAAAAATAAAAAGACTTGCGTACCTTTTTTGTTGCTAGGACATGAAATTGAAGAAACAGAATTTTTGTATTTGACAAAGGAGGGTAAACTTGTAATAAAGGCATTTTGGCCTCACCTTTAACTACCTTAGAGGATTTCCATTATATATAAGATTTGTTGGTTTTGTGGGCTTGCTGCACGATATATTTGAACGCTTATTTAACTCATCACAATCTTTGATATGTAACGATGCTCTGCTAGGTTGTTGAACACTCTCTTTAAATCAACTGCAGAATCAACAGAAAAACAACGCCTCCACAAAACCCTAGCACCCAAAAACCATATCTGTTCTTGGGGAGCCAACACTGCGACTCACCTTTGTCCCCTCCCCCCTCTCCCAAAAAATCTAAGACCTCCCTTCTTCCTTCCCTTCTCTCCATCCTCTTTGTTTCTTCATTTTCGTCTTCTTTGTTTCTTCAACCTCCTTCCCGTGGGCCCCCCTGCTTCTTCTTCCTGTGGTCCCCCCTTCTTCTTTCCATGGTTTCCCCCACACCCTTCTTTCCGTGGTCACACCCTTCTTTCTGTGGTTTTTCTCTCCACCCCTCTTCTCTCCTCCTCCCTCCTTGTCTCCCCTCTTCTCTCGTCTTCTTCCTCATTTTTGGCAACAATAAGCTTTTTTTTTCTTTCCTAGGAACTAGTCTAAATGAAGGAAGCCAATATGAAGGATTTAGGCTCTCCGCTTCTAGTGGAGTAGTGCGACCAGTGGTGGAAGCAGTGGCGAGCGGGTTAGTGATGGTAGTGCTCGGGGTTCTTCCTTGAAGCTATTGATCCAATCAAGCTATGTCTTTCCTTTTTTCGATTAGGCTCTAGTGTTTTTAGTTTTAGGCTTTTAGCTAGTATTAATCTCTGCCTATGTGCGGTAGTTTTCCCCGTTGTTAGGGTGGATGTCCTGTTTAATGGTGGTTGTCGCAATTTGGAATTAGTCCAGTGCTTCAATGTTGTAATTTCTATTTGTAACGTTGCTCTGCTAGGTCTAACATATTCCCGCAATCAACTATTTATGAAAAACACTATTCTCTAATGATCATGAAAGCGTGATGATGAGTGGAGTGGAAGAGTTCGATATATTAACTAACTAGTTGTCCTACGCTTCACGCACGGGAGAGACACTGAGTATTAGCAATAGATAAAAATACATTAATATACAACTCAACAAAAAAATAATAATAAGGAAAGGAAAGTGAATAAATAAATAAAGTTGTTGTCCCGCACTTCACGCACAGGAGATACACTGAGTATTAGCAATAGATAAAAATACATCAATATAGAACTCAACAAAAAATAATAATAAGGAAAGGAAAGTGAATAAATAAATAAAGTACCAAGTATGTAGTCTTAGATGAACTTTTAGATGAGAATTATATAATATATAACCAAATATATACTCATGTCATGGGTACACTATTTACAATCATTGGATTCTAATCCAATATATTAATCGAGGTGCCATAAATGCACAAAGCATTAAATGTATAATTCATTTTGAAGGGTTCTTATGGCATGGATATATATTTGGTCTCCATTATAAAATTTCGCTATATATATTGACTTCAGCGGGAATTGAACCACAATCTCCCAGGGTCTTGCCTTTTTTGGCAAGTCATATTTTTACTATCTCACATTAGAAGTGTTAAATATAGTATATATTCTGTATATTGTTAGCCTCCTATTCTCTAGCCTATAATCAATCATTGTATATTGTTAGCTTCCTATTCTCTAACCTAGAATCATGCTACTGATAGCCTATAATTAGTCATTGTATATTATTAGCTTCCTATTCTCTAGCCTAGAATCATGCTACTGATTGGTGTATATATTCTTGCGGTTGATAATGAGAAAGGGAGGAAGATATTCTTTCATGGTATCAGCAGTCTAAGGTTTCTCGATCTCTCTCCGCTGTGCCCTAACTGTAGATTTTCACCTTTCTTCTCCTCCTAATTCTCTCTCTCTCTGTCGTGCTTCTTCACGGGCAACAATGACTCAATCCAAAAACTTTCACCCAGCTCTTACTGTATCTAACATTAGGAATCACATTCCTATTATTCTTAAGATGGAGAACGTACAATACTCAACATGTGCGGAGTTGTTTAAGGTCCATGCACGTTCGAACAGGGTCTTACATCACATCATCCCCTCTGATCAAAGCAAGGAGAAGGCTGCTGAGGGAGATGACGATATGTGGTCTACCCTTGATGCCACGGTCTTATCATGGATCTACGCCACGATTTCTAACGACATCTTGCACACCATTCTTGAACCAGATGCTACAGCAATGGAAGCTTGGAATCGTCTGCGGGACATATTCCAAGATAATAAGCATTCCCGTGCAGTCACTCTTGAGCATGATTTCTCCACCACTAAGATGGAACACTTTCCCAATGCCTCGGCATATTGTCAACGGCTTAAGTCTCTGGTCGATCAATTGAAGAATGTTGGGGCTCTGGTGTCCGACAATCGTCTTGTGTTCCAACTTGTCTCAGGTCTTACTGCTCCGTACCGTGGTGTAGGTACAATGATCTGACAAAGTAACCCCCTTCCTCCATTTTATCAAGCCCGTTCAATGCTGAATCTTGAAGAGTCCGGGTTAGCCAAGGAGGCAACTATGGCTTCTGACTCCGCCATGGTAGCTGCATCAAATGAGGACGATGATTCTTCCTTTGTTCCTTCTCATACGGGACAAAGGAAGGGGCAGCAACAATCTGACCGGAAGCAGAACAATCAGGGCCAAAAAAATGCAGGTGGTCGTGGAAATAGTGGAGGCAAGCACAACAAGGGTGGCTCTGGTGGTCGGTCCGGCAAGGGTGGCTTACAAGGCCATCGGCAACAGGCTTCGAATTGGGGGTGGGCTCCGTCTCCTAATTTGGGTTGGCCTCAATGGGCTGCTCCTCCTTGCCCCATGCCTACTCGAGGTTAGGCTCGCCCACCTGCTCCAACCCATGGCCCTAGGGTATTGGGCCCTCGTCCCCAACAACAAGCCTACCAAGCTTCTATGGCTCCATCTTTCAATGGGCAGTCTGGCTCTTATGCTCCTATGGACATTGCATCCGCTATGCACACCATGGCTTTAAATCCACCCGATTCATCTTGGTATATGGACACCGGTGCGACATCACATATGACCTCCTCAAACGGTAATCTCTCGTCTTATTTTAATTTGAGCAATCATAATACTGGTATTATTGTCGAAAATGGTCATTCAATTCCTATTCGTGGTTATGGTCATATATGTTTGCCCTCCCCTAATCCTCCCTTGTCATTAAATAATGTCCTTCATGTTCCCAAAATAATCAAAAATCTTATTTCTGTTAGGAAATTCACTACTGATAATTCTGTATCTGTTGAATTTGATCCTTTTAGGTTTTCTATAAAGGATTTTCAAACGGGGACGCCTATCCTGAGGTGTAATAGCCAGGGTGATCTTTATCCTCTCAACTCTATTTACAATCATGCTACTTCATCAACCTTTGCAGCCATCTCTTCCTCACTTTGGCATGATCGTCTGGGTCATCCGGGTGCTCCTATTTTCGATGCTCTTAGGGCAAATAAAAGCATTGATTGTACTCGAAACTCTACTTCTAGTATTTGTCGTTTTTGTGTGTTCGGAAAACATATTAAGTTACCTTTTGTATCTTATAGTTCCAATGCATCTTTACCTTTTGATATAATTCATAGTGATATTTGGACCCCTCCTATTCTGAGTTCTGCAGGGCATAGATATTACATGTTATTATTGGATGATTTTTTGAATTATTTATGGACTTTTCCTTTGGGTCAAAATTCGGAGGTCTATGAAAAATTTTTGATTTTTAAAGCTCATATTTTTACCCAATTTGAATGTAATATTAAAACTATGCAATGTGATAATGGGAGGGAATTTGATAATGGACCATTTTTAAATTTCTGTAAGAAGAATGGAATGTCTTTTCGTCTCTCTTGTCTTCACACCTCTCCTCAAAATGGGAAGGCCGAACGAAAAATTTGGTCTATCAATAATATCACTCGTACTCTACTTTCTCATGCATCCCTTCCTCCTTCTTTTTGGTATCATGCATTACAAATGGCGACATACCTTCTTAATATTCTTCCGAGCAAACTTTTGGATAATATTTCTCCCCTTCAAATACTATATCAACGGGTTCCTACATATTCTCATCTTCGGGTATTTGGGTGTCTATGTTATCCTCTTATTCCTTCCACCAAAATCAATAAATTACAAGCTCGATCGACTCCTTGTGTTTTTTTGGGTTTTCTATCTAATCATCGTGGCTATAAATGTTATGATTTATCATCCAGACAAATTATCATTTGTCTTCATGTTCGTTTTGATGAGAATGTGTTTCACTTCGCGTCATTACATACCCCATCATCACATACATATGATTATTTGGATAATGGTCTATCTCCTTATGTGCAAAATCATCTTCAAGAGTCTGCTACTCTTTCCCATGCGCCAGCCCAGGCCTACATACCTGCCCAACCGGATCCAAACTCGGTTTCACCTGGCCCAGCAGACCCACACTTCCCAATTATTAACCAAGCAGCTCCTACTCCCACTATTCCTCTTCCTAAGCCCACTATAGTCACTAGAAGTCAGCATGGTATTTTTAAACCCAATCCATAATACCAAGCTTTACATGCCACTTTTTCAAGGTCTCCTTTGCCTCGTAATCCGGTGGCAGCTCTTCATGACCAGAATTGGAAAATGGCCATGGATGATGAATATAATGCTCTCATTACAAATAAGACGTGGGAATTGGTGCCTTGTCCACCTGATGTTAATGTTATTCAGTCTATGTGGATTTTTACTCATAAAGTTAATTCTAACGGTGATTTTGAGAGGCATAAAGCCCGTCTTGTATGTGATGGAAAAACTCAACAGGTTGGCATTAATTGTGGTGACACTTTTAGTCCGGTTGTGAAGCCGACAACTATTTGTACTGTTCTTAGCATTTATCTATCTAAGGCATGGCCAATTCATCAGTTGGATGTCAAAAATGCCTTCCTTCATGGTGAGCTTCAGGAGACAGTTTATATGCATCAACCATTGGGGTACAGGGATCGTACATGTCCAGATTATGTGTGCCTATTGCGTAAGTCATTGTATGGACTTAAGCAAGCTCCCCGAGCTTGGTATAAGCGTTTTGCTGATTTTGCTACATCTGTTGGTTTCACTAATAGTAGATGTGACAACTCTTTGTTCATCTATAGCAAGGGGTCAAATATGGCTTACATTTTATTATATGTTGATGATATCATTCTTACTGCTTCTTCCCATGCTCTCCGGTGCTCCATTATGGATCATCTTAGTTCTGAATTTGCTATGAAGGATCTTGGTCCATTGAATTATTTTTTGGGTACTACTATGACTCGACATAAGGGTGGTATGTTTCTTTCACAGCACAAATATGCCGAAGAAATAATTGAGCGTGCAGGAATATCATCATATAACCCGTCTGCTACTCCGGTTAACACTAAACCTAAGGTTAGTGCTACTTCTAGTACTGTTTTTGATGATCCTACTCTGTATCGAAGTCTTGCAGGGGCTCTACAATATCTCACTTTCACTAGGCCGGATATTTCTTATGCAGTCCAACAAGTTTGCCTCCATATGCATGATCCGAGGGTTGATCATATGTCTGCTCTCAAACGAATTATTCGATATGTTCAGGGTACTTTGGATCATGTCCTTCATTTGTACCCATTTTTTTTTCTACTCTGGTATATTACACTGATGCAGATTGGGGTGGGTGCCCTGATATAAGAAGATCTACATCCGAGTATTGTGTGTTTCTGGGAGACAACTTGGTCTCATGGTCTTCTAAACGTCAACCCACATTGTCTCGTTCTAGTGCCGAGGTCAAATATCGTGGGGTGGCAAATGAGGTTTCCGAATCATGTTGGCTCCGGAATCTTCTCTTAGAGTTACATTATCCGATTAAGAAGGCCACTTTAGTATATTGTGACAATGTAAGTGCTATTTATTTGTCGGGTAATCCAGTTCAACATCAACATACAAAACATATCGAAATGGATATCCATTTTGTTCGAGAGAAGGTTGCACGCGGACAAGTCTGTGTTCTTCATGTGCCGTCCCGTTATCAAATTGCAGATATTTTTACCAAAGGTCTGCCGCAAGTATTGTTTGAAGATTTTCGTGACAGTCTCAACATCTGTAAACCTCCCGTTTCGACTGCGGGGGTGTGTTAAATATAGTATATATTCTGTATATTGTTAGTCTCCTATTCTCTAGCCTATAATCAGTCATTGTATATTGTTAGCTTCCTATTCTCTAGCCATCACGCTACCTATTCTCTAGCCTAGATTCATGCTACTGATAGCCTATAATCAGTCATTGTATATTGTTAGCTTCCTATTCTCTAGCCTAGAATCATGCTACTGATTAGTGTATATATTTTTACGATTGATAATGAAAAAGGGGGGAAGATATTCTTTCAAGAAGCTTTGACATATATATACACACACACACACAATACTAATCTAACTTTTTTTTTACTTTAGTAGGAGTTGAACCTAGACCTCCCTAAATCTTTCCTTTTGCCAAGGGATGTCTCGTCCATCTCACCCGATATGCTTTGTCAATACTAATATCTAACTAATAACTTCTAGTTTAAAAATCAAACTTTTAATTATAAATTCTAATTAAATAGAAACTTCCTAATTCATGTAATTTACTTATTGTAATCTATAATTCTAAATTATCTTACAAGATAAATATAGTATAATTTAGATTTATCTAAATCCATCATCAGCGTTTTACATAACCATCACCTATATAAACTCAAACAGGTCGAGTGGTGTTCAATACATTAAACAGAGTCTATACGTACGTGAAGATCACATTGGTACAATTTTCCTTTTTCTTTTTTTCTTTTATTTAACCCATGGCCACGACAATTTGCTTTCTTCTAATTTAGTCCATGACAATAAATTAATTAAGTTTGAATCCGTCTCTGAATTAATTAATACTGTTCCAGTTAATTAATTTGCTTTTAATTGTGTGTTTTTCTTGCATATCCTTTTTTTTTTTGCAATGTTCTGGCATATCCTTCAGCCTTCACAATGAAGTGGCATGAGGTTATCAGCATTCAATATGATAATCCGCATTACCGTCGAGTACATCTTGTTCCTAACCGTAGGTAATATTGTCTTCTTAATTAATTCCAATGAATTAAGATTTACAATTCTTTCTTGGAATATGATGATGATTCATTAACTCTTGTTTGTACATATATATTTGTTTGGTTGATAAGCATTTATCGAGAATGTCTTGCGCGAAAACTTGTACTTGACGAAGCGGTAGCCTATTTAGACATTGTAAAACAAACATTTAGTGATATGAAGGAGAAATATGATGAGTTTACGCGAACAATGCGGGAGTTCCAAGCAGGAAGGTAATTATATAAAATTCATACTTTCAATATAGATGAAGCATATTGGTCCATGCTTGATGTTGTATGAACTTAATATAACTTGAAATGTATCTTGCAGAATGAGCACATCAATTTTTCTCTCAAGAGTGAGAGAGATTTTTAAAGGAAATACTCAACTTATTTTGGGCTTCAATGCCTTGTTGCCCGAAGGTCATGAGATTGATGATCGCGTCATGACTTATGAAGATGCAATCAACTTTGTCTATCTTGTAAAAGAATCATTCAAAGATGGACGGGAGAAATATTTAGAGGTTTTCAATACACTGAGAAATTACAGGGCGTTAAGGTTGGGATTCATTCTTTCCATCTAGATGACTCATTTAAGCCCTGCTAGTTAGATAATCCATGCCCTTTCAATAAGGGCACTCTAGTTTATCAATTCAATTTTACTCTTCTTTTCATAAAAAATTGAATGTTTGCTTGCAGGATTGGACTATTCGAGACTGCCTCAAGGATAGTAGAGATTTTTGAAGGGCATACTCAACTTAGTTTGCGCTTCCTCAAATTCCTACCGCGGGTATGAGATCGATCCCACCTCACTTAGGATGAGTAACTTACTGTGAATTAATGGTGTACTAGAGAAGAATCATTTATATAAACATGATGAGTTCCTCCTAAACAACATTGATAGATTTCAAAGCAAGAATATTCTTTTTTTTTTTTTTTTCGTATAGTTCATCATTCTGGGTGATCTATGAACATATTATTGCAGTAGAACTGACCTATATCAGAATATTGAACATTATTTTTTGAGAAGGCAAGAAATTAGGTGTGGCAGACTTGCAAGACTTGAAGATAAAGTGTGGAAAGAGGTAGAATGGCAAATACTTCTATTCTTCGCCATTTTGTGCAACTGATGAGATTTGGTCATTTTGTTTTTTGTTTTCAGAATCACTACGACGAATATATTTATATAGCATGGTACTTGTGTGTTATCATATATAGCATTGCTAGGAAGAAATTTTTGGAAGGCTCTAAGCCATGAAATCACACATTGAACTGCTTCATCACCAGCAACTTATGGTCGCGGTAACATCGATATTTACTTGAAACCAATGCTTTGTTTCCTCATGCAGACCTTTTATAATCAAACCAAGCGAAGAGATCAAATCAACTATGTCTAAAACACAATTATCACACAACCACAACAAACACCACTTCCAAACAGTTGCAAAGACTGAAAAGCCACAGGTTGCAGAGTTCAATTAGAACTGCAAGACTGAGGGTGCACACGGATTGCACTAATCCGCGGATCCGGTCCAATTCAGACCAATTTATCACTAATTGGATCGATTTTTTTATCCCTTGGATTGGATTGGAATGAAAAATCACTAGTCCGACTGGACTAGATTGAATTACGAATCCACATTTAAAAACCGCGGATCCAATCCAGTCCAATCTGTTTATCATATCAACACATAAACATATTTCATCATATATACTATAGTATCTTGAAGAGCATTAACTCAAACTATCAACTCTAAAAAACTACATAATATCTCAAAGACTTTGCTTGTTCTTACCTCTTTTATTACACTTCAGATATTTTTTTGTGGGTTGTATGTTGCAATGTGCACTTTTTTTGTGCTTTTGTTTGGGTATACGGTGAGTTTGTGGATGGCTTTTTATTTACGTAGGGACTTGCATTTTGAAGGTTCTTGTGATGACAAATTTGTGGGAAATATGCTATATATAGATTTGTAGGATGTACGTTGTAAATTTGTCAATCATGATATATGTAATTTTTGTGATTCATTTGATTAAGTTTAATTTCATAAATTTTTGAATAGGAAAACATCAATCCGTGGAACTTGATCCAGTCCGGTTTACATTTTGCAAATTGGATTGAGTTGGATTGATGAATTATTTGGACTGGACTGAATTGCAATTTTTCAATCTGCAATAATTGGATTGGATTACGGATTGACCCTAATTGGACTGGATTCAATCCGTGTGCACCCTAACTGCAACAACAACCAATACTACAAGAAAGATTATTTTCAAGATGCTATATATTGTGCCAAATGTTGCATTGCCAAAACATATAATTAATTATAAGTTTCAATAACATAGTGTTTAATTAAGACTTTAAGTAATAATATCATTAATTAAATGTAAAACATTTTTTTGTAGTGCAAGAACAATAAAGCTAATATGTTCTGCCTAATAATCCCTGGCCTTATTTGGCAAGATAATTAAGTTAGAGAGAAGGCATTTTCCCAAAAGATATTAACTTCTGCATTTGAGAGTAAGCGAAGTGTATTGAAAATGAAAGCTGTGAAAACCAATTGGTTGGTCCAATAGTTTGGTATGGTGTTTGAGAGTAAAAGGTCATGGGTTCAAAACTCAGTGGGGGCAATTGTTTCTTTTTTATAAAAAAAAAAAAAATGAAAGCTGTGAAGAAAAGTCTAATTTCCCACTTTTGAGAGATTGGATTGTTAGGTTTCACAAAGAATAGAATTTTGTTATGTATTTTTCTTGTTTACAAGCATCCTATATACATACAAAAGTATACAAAAGGAAAGTTTCTATGTACATTAGTTTCCTTAAATACACCCTCCCTCAAACTCAAGTTGGTTTTACTCAAGATAGGTTTGTGAAAACTAAAACCAACTTGTGTTTGTCAATCAAGTCATGAAAGCGTCTCGAGAGATGAGCTTTGGTGAAGATGATCGTCGTTTAATCAGAAGAGGAAGCGACAAGAAGCTTGAGTGTTCCTTATAAGGAGATTTAAGCGGATAAAGTGACAATAATTCTTAATGTGTTTTGTATGCTCGTGAAAATATCATTGTGAGCAATTTAAATTCCACTTCAATTGTCACAATGCAGGATAGCAGCAGATGAATGAGTATAACACCCACATCATCAAATAACCACTGAAGCCAAAGCAATTCAGAAGTGGCATCAGGAAGTACACGATCGATATTCTAATTTTGTGTTGGATCGTGATATGATTGTTTGCTTTTTGCTTCACCACTTAAGGCTCACACAATAGTTGATCTCGACTTCTCCCGTTTAGGCAAGGGGCATGTAACTGCTTCTGCATTTGGAACACGTTCTACTGTTTCTCCTGCACCTTCTACCACCAAGCCCCTTCGAAAGTCAAGAAGAATTCAAAAGAAAAAGAGTGTTGAAACTACTGCGTTTTTTGTCAGACCCAGTAGATCTAAGTGTATGCCGAAGAAGTTTACTGACGTTGATGAAACTGGTCCAGTGGACATGCATTCTTCAGGGGAGGAAACTGTCAAAGGATAGACTCAAACTCCTTCTACTGGTGGATACAAGCGGCAGTGTTCCTGAAATCGCTGAAATAAAAAAATGTCGTACTCGAGGAAACTATGCAACAAGAAGGTTCTCATGTGGTCATGCGACCACAAACTTCTATCTTAGATTATGCCCAGGATAGAATTTCCTACCTGATGGAATATCATGAATACATTGCAGCTCAGATTCATCCACTCGAAGAGGAAATGAACATTACTAATGCAGAACTTCACCGACTAAATTGGCTGATGACTACTCATTTTTAATCTTTGGTGAAGATTAGTCAAAATAGGGGAGTGAGTGTGAGCGAGTGATTTAATGAGTTAATTTTGATTTGGGTATTAACTTTTGATGTATTGTTATTGTAGTCCATTGGTGACAATATGTTTTTGTAACATCCCTCGATTTTTAACCTGACTTGTGTGACACGTGTCAGGACCGTGACTCGGCCACGCGATACTGGACTATATTTCGAACCTTGGGAGTCGACACCGAGGTAATTTTATGATTCTTTGATGTGTCTAATAGTATTATAGTTTAAATGCGTGTCACGAGCCATTCGGGCGATTTTTAAAATGAGTGAGTTTTCATTTAGGTAAACGGGGGAAAAAAATACAATAAACAACATAATTAAAAGAATTATTGAATAAATTATTTATTTGTACGAGACAAGACGAAAGTATGTGTGTGACAAATAAATACAGACCAAGGAGGCAAGACGGGTCGGGGAAAGGTTGTAGGAAAACGCAGGTGTTGGTTAAATACACAACAAATAGACAAATGTGTAGAATTGTTAAAGTGACACAATTCAAAAATAGAACACCCTTGGATTAGCCTCGAGATGCGTGGTTAGGTGGAGATGAAGGGCCATGTTGAGACAACACCCCACCTAACTTACTATTCACTCATCATTGGTGTAAGGAAGAAAAAAAATATAAAAAAAAAACAAACAACAAACACCCCCCACCTTATATACACCACGTTTTTCCTCTCACTCTCGCCACTCCATACTCAACCCTCACGGTGTCCTCTTCCTCCTCTCACCAGCCCCGTCCTCACCGGTGACCGGACCGCCTCGCCGGACGTCTCGCCGGTGCAAGGTATACCTTCTCTCTCTCTTTTTCGGTTTGTTCACTCTCCCTCATGGTTCTCTCATCTCTCGACCTCCCTCTCTCTCGGGCCACTCACCTCTCAACTGGTCAAGCTCTCACCGGTCGTCGGCGGTCCAGTGAGGGTGGAGTAGCTCGCCGGAGGTTGCCTCTCACCCTCCCTCTCTCGTGTTCACTCGATCTCTCTCTCCTCTCGGTTTTCTCTCCCTCTCTCACCTCGGATTCTCTCTTCACCTTGCTCTCTTATGCCACCACCTCTCTCACTAGAGATGGTGGTGGTCGAGACCACCTCCTCCACTGGAGATCACTCTCTATCTCTCTATTTCTTTTCTCTCCCTCTCTTTCTCTCTTTTCTCACTGTTTTACTTGTTTTAAAACTATTTTTTTGTGTATGTGTGTGAGGTGATGTGTGCGTATGTGCACCCCACTGTTGGGGTGCGTGAGTGATGTGAGTGGATAGTCAAGGTGACGGGGAGTGTGGTGAGGATAGTTCGGCAATAGGGTGGTGGGTGCATGTGGATGTATGTGCATGCATAAGTGTGTAGTGGAAAAATGATAGTGTGTGAATGGATGCATGTGTTTGCATGAACACCCCACAGTTTGGAGTGTGACACTGTGCACCCCACTGCTGGGGTGCGAGATGAAGCTGTACACCCCCACTATTGGCTGTGGGGTGTACCATGTGTGAGTGGGTGAATGAATATGGATACATGCATGAATATGTATGTGCACCCCACAGTTTAGGGTGCGTGACAAGACGTGTATGACAACGGGGTGCACACAACAGTGGGGTGTTGTGTACACCTCACAGTGGGGTTTACTTAGTGGTGTGGTGGTCATATAATGTGGGTGTGTAAATAAAATAAAATAAAATAAAAATAAAGGAGAAGTATGGACACTTTATAAACAAAATAAAATGATGTAAATGGGCTTGGGATAAGATCCAACAAAGGCCTAACATAACCAATATAAAATGGGGCCATAACAAGTAAATAATTTCGTAGAAATGGGCATACATATTTGAGTCCAACCAGAGTCTAACAAATGATACAAACCCATACAAATCAACTTAAGATTAAATCCTAACCCTTACACTAATATTCAAGATTTAAACCTTTATCAGGTAGCGGGAAACTCAGGGATACGCGTTAGGAGTCGCGGGAGTGTTGTACGCGGATTACGATAGTTCAGGTAAGTACATTTGCCTTAAAAAGCATCTGTACGTTAGTAAGTCAGTTAAGAAAATATCATGTGATTCATTTTCACTTCTTTGTGTTTGTTACTATCAAATTATTGGCTTTCCATTCCATATTTCTTGTATGTGTGTTCTTGGCATAAGTGTGTGTCTCGAAGGTACATGCGGCCTGCACTAGAAGGGATAAAACGCGGGCACTCGAGCGCACGAGTGTTTGACCACCCCTAGTGATTGTGTGATACCATGTACTAGATTGTTGTGGATTGTTGTGGTATTGTTGTGGAATATAGACCACTTATGGCCTCTTTTGACTCGTAGAACACACATGTTTCGATTGCTATCATTTTCAGTCTGTCTATCATGCATTCTTGATTATTTAAATTCCTGTCTTTCAGTACCCGCATGATATTTAGACTGCCTTGTTTGTTATTTCATGAATTACTGTTATATTCTTCTGGCTTTACTTTCGATTTCTCTCAGTTGCTCACCGTCTAGTTTGTGACGGTGGGTGCAGATAGGACGGAGAGCACTAGGGGCAAGGGACCTTGCCTAGGAGACTTTTTGTGAGCAGCTGGACTTGAGGTACCGAGATGTAGGCTCATGTTTATTTCTTTTTGTATGACGTTTATATATATGATTGTTTTGGAACTGGGGAATATGTTTTGAGGTGGATTCCATCCATCCATTTTGTTGACTTGAATATGACTATATCGGGGTTTTCCACATTTATATAGATTCCTAATTTCCCTTTGATTGAGTTATTTCCCAATATTTGATTAGAGTATGATTTTGCTTCCGATGTGTTATAATTGCAATAACTCTTTCATAAATCTTGAAATTTTGATAATTTGAGACTGACTAGGCTCGTTAGGTTCGTTGAGAAACTGATTCGGGACCTGCACGGGTCTAGGCCGGGCGTACCCAAATACATTGGGAATTTGGGGCCATCACAGTTTTACTTAAGTTCCTCAAATTATATCTTGTTAATTACATATTTAGACCCTAAGTTATTATTTTGGGGTCGATCTGTCCTAGTTGGCAAAGTATTGTCAAAACAAAGTTTAAGTAAGTTTGGGAGATAGCTACAAAGAAGATTGGAGCCTTGACGCAGCAAGATACCAAGTGTAGATACAACTCAGAGTTAAGAGTACGATGTAAATTCTGAGTCGATTACAATATCAGAGTCAGAGACGAAGCTGGAACTGGAGTTGAAGTAGGAATTGGTTACGAGTTGGAGACTACAACAAGGCACCTGTCAGTGTTAATCTGCAATGAGAAGTTTGCTACTGTACAAGAAAGAACTTCGAGATGGACTAAAACAATAAATTCGCGAAGAAATATGCATAAAGGTCTGGAGAACTTTATGAAGACGAGTCAAGATTCTTGAAGGAATTAAAGGCTTAAGTGTCTATCGTTGGATGACCCCAATAAATAGCATAAGAAATTGTAGAAGAATAGAATCTTAATATTCTAAAGCATGATCAGTTCGAAAAGTTTTTACTGTACATGAGAACTGAGTTTTGATAATGTCAGCAAATTCAATATAAGTTTTCAAAATATGCAGTTATATGTTTTAGAAAATATGTATTTCAAGTAAACCTTGAATAATCATAAATAAACAAAACACAATATCAATAGCGCCAGTCACAGTCAAAGTGGGTGCAAGAACCCAAATACCTAAATGAATTGACCCAAAAATGGAGTGTCACTAAAAGAATCACTAGCTAGCTAAGACTAAAAGATGAAGCACGCTATTTCATTAACTAACAATGCATAAAATTAAAAAATTCAAACTGCAAAACACCTAATGATCCACTAGAAGCAAGAGTGCGGAGTTTACTAGTAGAGGTATAACCAAGACGAAGATGTCACTAATATACTGAAGTAGCTAAAACTGCAACAAAGATTTTCTTAGAAACATGCCGATGAAGTCATGTGAGCTCAAATAATTTATTTTCCATTCCAAGAAAAAATGATAGTTTGATCCATGCAACGTATTCTAATTAATTCGGGTTTGGGTTTGTACCACTAAAATTAAGTTGCTAGCTATTAGGTGCATGTATAATTCTTCAAACTTGCGTAATCAACATGTAGATAATTCAACCATAGGGTGATATATGTAATATTATTCATACAATCAATAAAATAAAAGTCACGCTATGTGCACCCCGGTATCCTCTCAGGGCACCTTGCCATTTTTAATTAAAATTAGTTTTTATAACCAATTGACAAAAATGCCCTCTCAACCCAACAATTCACATACCCTCTCAGGTCACCCCACTCTCGAAAACTCAAATTTTTTACAGAGTCAAGTTGATCCGTCGCCGGCCAGACATCGCATTTGTCGATTAAAGAGTGTGAGCCAACCTTGTCAATTGCATTTGTTGATCCGTAGTCGGCTGGAGATTCGATAAGTTTTAATCATTTTTAGGGTCTGATGGTTAAAGAAAATGAGTGGGAAGTAAACATCGCACACGATAAGGTTTGTTTTTATAGTTTTTGTGGTTTTTTTCCATTTCCGAAGGTGAACCACAGATGTAAATTTATCGGTCACACAAGACCGAGACAAGTTGTAGTGTCTCGATAACTTATAACCGATAACTACCAAAAGGTGTCGATTACTACCAACTGAGTCTAATTCCAAATGTAGCTTTTTATTACACTCGGTTGCAACTAATCGAGACATAGGTTAATGTCTCGGTAACAGGTAATCGAGATTAAACCAGTAGTCTCGGTGATACACAACCACGTGGTCTTAGGGTCCTTCTCACTTAGGTATCAGTTGACATTAGCCGACACTTGTACAATGATATCGGCAATGGGCGTTCGAGACCAAAATACATATCACGACCCTATATGGCCGAACACTACGAGATTGAAGTTAACACATCACCCGACCCTAAAAACAACAAATCTACCTTAAACGAGTAAGGAAATGAGGAGATTTGGTATATTGAGGCCTTGATGTCGTAATGGAATGGAGAAATGGAGGATTTCGTTCGATTTGGTGGTGGGATACTCGTGCTTCAAACAAAATGGCATTTTGGTAATTAAAAAACCCGGGGTGCGCTGAGTGGATCCCAGGGTGCACATAGCGCGACTCTAAAATAATTAATCAATGTTTTATAATACACTTGACACCAAATTTTAGCTTTTATTTTTGGCTTAACTATAAAAAAAAAAATAACATAAACTTTGAGTACTTTTGCAGAAAAAACACCAACTTTCAATTTCATCAAAAATAACAAAACTTTCAACATTTTGTCAATTTTAGCAGAAATGGTGATTTTGTAGTTTACATTAATGATGTGGCAGCATAGATCGGGTTTAATATATTCCACGTCTAGATTTCAATCTCCATTTACTTTCCCCTCAAATCATGATACACCAAAAAAACTAGTCACAAATGGTCTTCAAGAATTAACAACAAGAACAAGCCCTCTAAGCCATCTGATAAAAAAAACAATAAATCTACTTGGACTCATGAGTCCGAACTCATAAGGAGATTTTTAAATTTTTAGTACATATTTAAGGGGTATAATAAGAATTTTACAAGTGATTATGGTTGTTTCATTAATTGCTCGAGGGTGTATTTAAAATTAAAAACAGTTTTGAGTCCGGACTCAGGAGTCCAAATAGCACTACCCTAAAAAAAAATCTTATGACGATAATGGCCATTGTCCCCAATTCTAGGTCTCGATTCAATCGAATCACAAAGGTCGATGACGAGAACTTGATTTTCAGTTCTCTATTTTCTTATCTTCTTCTTTTCTTTTTTCTTCCTTTTTTTTTTCTTGGGAGTTGGGACTTGAGAGTTCATAAGAGTCGAGAACATAAACGTGTTCTTGCAATATTGTCTCAGCTCAACAAAAATAAGATATCTGCCATTACAAATGTAATCTAGACCGATTTAATGTTTGCTCATAAAAAAAAATAAGCATATGAGAGTCCTCTGTTGTATTATATATCAATTTGGGGCCACACTTACAACCGTACACGTGTTGTAATATAATCACTCTAAACATAACCACATCACGTGTTACAGACCCTCTCACAACTTCTATCTCACGTGGTGCATACACTTACAAGCTTAACGAGCGACCTTAACAAGAGTAAATCGGACGTGGTTCAGTTTTTTTATTAAATTGGCCAAGTGAATTGAACCGGGTTCATATCTCTTTGGGTTAAAATTGACAAAATGTTAAACGTTTGTATTATTTTTGACGAAATAAAAAGTTGATATTATTTATGCAAAAATACTTAAAGTTTGTGTTATTTTTAATAGCTAACTATTAATTTTCTGATTACTCTCAAGAAAGTCAATTAATCTTTGAGTAGTGCTATTTGGACTCATAAGTCTGGATTCCTAGATTTTTTTTTAAAATTTTTTATTTCAAATTCATCTTCAAGCAATCAATGACTTCGAAATAACAACTTGTATCACTCATTTGAAATTTACAAAAATTTTAAAAATTCATGTATGAGTCCAGACTCTTAGAGTCTAAATAGATTTTTTTGTTAATCTTTATATCCATATGTAAATAATTAATCGATCGATGTGTATAAAAGATATATATAGTAGTACTTATACTTGAACTTCCGTGATTCAATTAATTTTCTATTGTTTTGATTGCCAATAGAACATTAACTCGTGTGCTAACTCTCATTTTCATTGCTGTGATTGGGCTGCAAAGATGTGCCACATGGAAACTTGTAGACCCCATAAATTAAAAGGTCCCACGTAACTTCAATGATCGACGCATTTATTATTATTATTATTTTTTTTTTTGGTAGGAAACGCCTTTATTATTTAAGTTATGATGAAATCATCAAAACGTTGTTAATTTATGATTTATCCATGCAGCTATCGTTACATGTACCAACCTAGGTATCTGGCAGTATATATTAATGTTAATCATTGGTGCTGATGATATGCATGTACACACATATATAGGACGATACTAAAGGGGCCTCAATCTTATCAAAACTTTAATCAATATATAAAAGCTAGATAGGTTTTGACTTATTGAAAGAGTTTATATATAGTACTAAACCACATATACGTTATGCACCAATAATATATATGATCATTGATCCACCTATCACTAATTCTTTACGTATGCTACTATATATTAGTTATACCAAAGAATTACGTAAATGTGATCAAAAATCGACGCGTGTTATATATGAAATTTTGAATACATTGGTGTAGACATGTGCACATAGGCGTGGCATTACACTCTCATTTATATCTATATATAATGAATTCTATTTTTGGACTTGATATCCATATATAATAGCAAGCTAGCACGTGCTCATTGTATGAGACATAAATATTGAATATGTTATATGACGTTTCAAAATATGTATGATTTTATTTTTCGTTTTCGGAAAATGATAATCTATCACACTTTGGGGGCACATTTAGGGTACACACTTTGTCTTTTAGCCTATTTATGGTTATTTCTTGTCTTCCTAGGCGTGACCCCGCATCTAACATAACACTATAAATAGGCTAAAAGACAAAAATGTGCGCCCAAAGCGTGTTAGATTATGTTAGTGTGACATGAAGCAAAGCCTGCGTAATATAACACCACAAACAAACTACAAAAATGCTACACGTACATTGCAATGATGCAACAAGGAACATCACGTTTTGATGATCATGCAGTGTACCTCGTGATGCGATGCCTACGTATCTTGAGGTGCATCGCACGACTATTAGAACACGATGTGCGTTCTAATGTGCCATGTGCGATGTAAGTGTAGGATTCCTCAACAAACTAACCATACACATGGACTCAATGCATTGATCGAAACCTATTTACGACCATATGGTTGATTGAAAAGAAGATTTTCTTAAATAAATGCTTATAATTTTTTTTTCCTATGTGTGCAATTAATATATGTTATTTTAAGTGTTTTGATTAGAATTCATATATGTGTTTATATAAAACATATATATTGTTGAATCATTGATGCTACATTGGTATGTGGACCTATCAAAATTTAAGAAAAGATTAAATTTATATGTTTATAAAGAGTGTTAAAATATAGTTTTATGCATTTAATGGTAATTTAGTAATTTTAATATTTTTTGAGGCCGTAATTTGAATATTTTAAATAAGGAAAATTGTTATTATGCATAATATGGGTATTTAAGTAACATCTTATGTTGGTTTCAAAAAAAAAAAGTAACAACTTATGTTGGTTTCAAAAAAAAAAGTAACATCTTACGTTACATTCTTTTTATTAAATGGTAATCATTAACAAAGGCAAGATGATCATTAATGTAGACTATGTAGTTTTTTTTTTTTTTGAAACCATGTAGACTATGTAGTTAAACATTGAGAGTTATTATATGTTCAAAATTATTTTTCAAGAGGAATTAACCCAATTTTTCCACCCTAATAGGTGGGAAAATATGAGGCTTAGGATGAAAGATTGACAATCACGAGAAAATATTACGTGAGAAAATAATTTGATTGTCAAACGCAAGAAAAAATGTAATATTCCCACAAAAATTATTATTTTTCTTGAATAATGTTTTTTTTCCATACAATCAAACATGGCTTAGCGTTGTTCACTTGTGTCTCTTTCGCATTGAGTTTGAACTTTCTTGCAGGATGGTAGATACTACAATATCAAAAAAACAAATAATGTATACAAAAATAAATAAGGTCTTGTGTGATAGGATGAAAAAGAAAAATGTTTTTCACCAAAAAAAAAGAAAAATGTTTCAAGAAAAAGGGTAATTTATGTGGGAAAATGATTGTAACGACCCTAAAATCTAACTCGTATCATGTGTCATTTTAGGTCGTATGTGGGACCATTTGCCGTGATACGCGTGTTCAATTCTCGGTCGTCGACACCAATATATGTTATGTTTGTCTGGTGTTCGTATTATTTATTTAACTACCCAAATATTAATTTCAATGCCCCGAACGTGTGAGGACGTTTGTACGTGTGATACGGGTGTTGGGTGAACTGTTGACGGGTATTTAGCTGTTTGGGGGACAAATTAAACTAAAACACTGACAAAATGTAATTTAAAATAATAATTAATCGATGTGGAACGTGTCTGGTACGTTGGTACGTCTATGAGCATATGACGTCGCGAGTCGTGGTGCGGTACGGGTGCGAGAACGCTCAAGGAATCCAATTTTATGTTGCGAATAAGGACAAAGTCAAGGGACCAAGTCAACTAAAGTCATCTAAGTCACATAATTCGTTAGGATGGAGTGAATAGGGGCCTTGGGATGGTCCTTGAGATGAGGGTATGGGATTGGATTGCAAGAGGAGTATAAATAGGGTGTGTTGGTGAGGTTTTCACCACCTTTTCTCTCTCTCTTACCTCTCTCAAATGAAATTTTTTTGGCTGGAGTGTGATGTTCAAGCGAAGATTGATGCCAAAGGATCGACCTACAATGTGTATTAAGGTGAAATCTCAGATCTCCACTCAATTCTTGATGTTTTGGTAGGAGTTTTACAGGTTTTCGTCGAGATTTTTCGGGCAATGTCTTATGCACAGGATTTTTGAGTTTTTTTTTTATTGATTTTTGGTTGAGGTTTCGATGATCATGGAGTTAGATATAAGTGTTGTTATAATGGTTTGAAGGTGTTGTGTATTTTGGGCAGTTTTTGGTGAAATTTTGGTATAAATTGGTAACAACAAATCTCGGACGTTTTGATACGTTTCAAACTTGGTTTAGGGTTAGTATGGAGGTCCCTATGAGTCTTGAACAGGCTCGAGACATGGCAACGCAAGACAGGGATTCGAAAACCCTGGAATTCTCGAACTGTATTCGACACCGAGAAGCCTAAAGCTCCACGGCGTGTGTCACGACATCTGAGGCAGGGACACCCTTATCCCCACGCTTTAAGTGACGTTGTCGAGTATTTATCCCCACGGTACCACGTACAGCATGACACTATTCACCAGACCAATTTTAGAAAATTTTGAAAACTTCAGGGATCTCTTGGGTATCCTAATGGGTCCGAATATGACCAAATACCCAGGTAATCGACCCAATTACGCGAATGAATAAAATTATAAAAAATTGGAAAAATTGAGGAAAATTAATGTAAATTGTAATTAAATGACTACAGGGGGTTTAGTTCAGTAACAAGCACACGAGATTCGTAGGTGACGAGTCGAAGTCGTGTGAGTACGCATTGTACGAATTACGGGTAAGTAAACCAGTGAGAAATCGTACAGCTATTTCTTTGAACTTTAATTTATTATTATTATTATTGCTTTGTTCTTATTTTGGAATTTCATTCTTATTGAGTTATCCGAAGGCAAATGAATCAACGGTGATTCTTGGGAGGAGTGGCGATCTAAGGTAACATACCAATGTCATGACCTTGATACGCACTGCACTGGTCAGTGGTTCTACACGGGATGAGAGTTCTTAGCTGGATTACCAGGAAGTCTCTCATTCGTGTAAATTTAGGGCTTGTTGGGTATTGACCACGTCCTAAAATCCAAGTCTTCTAGGTTTTCCTCGACTCAACGACCGTTTAGTCAAGACTACTTGCGCTTCTCTATTTTGATATTTTGGACACTTATCTTTCGATTGATTCATTTTTATTTACAGTCTTTATATATTCATGTGTTCCCTATACCTTTCTTTCTATCTGCATGAATTAGACTACTTATTTATTTCGAAATATTGTATACATCAAGTTTGGTGTTACTTACTTGGACTTATCATTCTTGTGTTTGATTGAGTACAGATCCACAGCTGAGCAATGGAAAGGCTCCACAGTTAGATGACTTGCTTTGAGGATGCCAGAGCGGTTCTCCCTCTTAACTGATGTAGGTTTGATTTTGTTATATTATTATGTATTTTTGTTTTGTCACATGGGATATGGGATTATGTAAAAGATCTTAGGACATGTATACTATGTGATGTTACTCTCCTTTGACTTGATATACTTGATGATGGTATACATATGTAAGGTTTCCACACTCTAGGTTGCCATGACTAGTGTCTTGGAGATTATTCTATTAGTTTGAGGTTTAATTACTTCCACTATACTCTGATAACTCACTAAGGTGAATAACTCTTTTAATTTGATAAAATAATGCTTAATTATTGGTAAATGGTAAGGAAGTCTGACTAGGCTTGCGTTGACTTCGAGAGGTTGGCTCATGCGTCCACGTAAAACTAGGTCGGGCGGGGTCCAATTAAGGATTGTGGATGTGACGGCCCAAAATCCCAAATGCATTTGGGTACGCCTCGCTTAGACCCGTGTAGGTCCCGAGTCGATACTTAGCGAGCCTAACGAACCTAGTCAGCCTCCAAGTAATCAATTTAACAGTTTATGAAAAAGTTATTGCAATTATACGCAACGGAAAAAAAAAACTAAACAAGTATTGAAAAATAACTCAATCAAACGAAAATTATGAAATCTATATAAATGTGGAAACCTCGAGTGTTCATAGTATCTATCTCAAAAATGATCCCCAGTTCAATAACCAACATCGTATATATAAAAACATCACACAATCAGCAATAAGCATAAAATAAATCTAACATAATCATGAAGCCACGCACTCTGAGAGGTCCTCAGAGCAAATCATCAAGTAGAGGGCTCTTGCCCTTGCTGCACTCTGGAATATCTGCACCCACTGTCACAAACTAAACGATGAGCAACTGAGAGAAATCGAAAGTAATGCCAGAAGAATTTCACAGTAATTCATGAATATCAAATAAAGCAGTCTAAATATCATGCGGTAATTTAAATATAGGAATATAAATAGATCAAAATGCATGATAGGCAGACTGAAATGATAGCAATCGAAAACATGCGTGTTCTAAGAGTTAAAAGAGGCCATAAGCAGTCAATATTCACAACAATCAAGTGCCCAGGTTCACACAACACCAGGGGTGGTCAGGCACTCCTGCAGAGTATGGCTCGCGTTTCCCCAACTGGTGCGGGCCACATGACACCTTCACAATCAGTACCCAGGTTCACACACTATTGTGGGTAGCAGTAATTCCGATAGGAAATACCCAAGTTTCCCCAACCAGTGTGGGCCACATGATACTATATCGACACACTTACGCCAATAACACGCATATCAAGCAAATAAGAGAATTTGAATGCCAACAATGGAATAGAAAGAATATCAATAAATGATAATGAATCACATGAGAATTTCTTAATTGGCTTACTAACGTACATAAGCTTTAAGGGCAAGTGTACTTACCTAACTATCACAAATCGTATCCACTCTCACGAATCCTAACGCGTATCCCCAAGTTTTTCGCCACCTGACAAGGTCAGAAACTCTAATTAATGGGTCGAGTCATTAACTAATCCTAGGTTGATACCCTTAGCATTTTTTTCATCGTTTTAAATGACTTGAATAACTCAACAATTAAATAGAAAAACGAATACTCTCTCTCGGACTTAAAAACCACAATAACAACCACGACTAGGATATCATGACATCGATAATCATAATGCATGTAAGCCTACTCATGAATTATTGGCTCGGCTCAGTCGTTAATAGGTCACGTCATAGTCTCGCAGATTGGTGACGTGACCACGATGTCACTACCATCCAATCGACTTAAAAACACAATATCAATATCGCTTGACAATAACGACTCAATAGGAACTCAAAATAATCATATACTGACGAGTAGGGAGACTCGCGAGTGTGGTCCAACATCCGTAGGGTGCCAACACGCCATGGAAAAGTCGTAGGCGCCAACAATCACTTGACGTGATAAAAGTACTCATACATGAATTCGTCATTACAACGACTCATCACCATCAATACGGATGTTCTGGGAGTTATGGGATACACACGAGAGTTTTATTGTGATCCCCGACACTCCCTTAGTCATGGCGTCTGGCGGCAGTGCCGACTATACGCGATAGTTTGAGACGAAACGCGCAACAATGACATCATATGAAATGACGCCCACAAAACTTACCACAACTAATAGAGACGTTCCGGGGGCTGTGAGACTCCATGATGGACATGGTAAGGTCTCCAACAATCCCCCTATGTACTCACGTCGACGGCAGAGCCGCCATAGCAGTGGTTTCCAATGACAAAAGCACAACATACATAAAATGTATAAATGACATAAACAATTAACAACATCGGTGTTTTAGGCCACTCAAAGAGACGTGAGACACAAGTATGGACTTAACTTGGTCCCCGACATCTCTGGTCACGGTGGCACAGTAGTGGCATCGCCCACGACAGCGAATTCCGACGAGGACTCAAAACAGTCCAAACAACAACCTAACGATACATCATACAAGATCACACCACAACCGCCGGTATATAGATCGCTCCGGGGATTGGGAAACACCCACAGGTTCGTGAGAGTGTCCCTGATGCACCCCAGATTATGGCGGTCAGTGACGGTGGCGCAAGGTGGCAGAGCAACAGCCAAGAGTTGTCAAACATAAAAATATAAACCGAAGAACTGATTATCAACACAACGATGAAAATCTGAGGGTACTCTCCATTTCTACGGCTGTGGTGATGCTCTGGGGCTGTCGGGGACTTCGATGGACCACCAAAGAGTCGTCCTCAACCAACCTATAGTCCTTGCAACACCCAACAGTCAACCACAACACACACAACATCAAAAGGCAAAAAATAGTACCTAATAAGAGGGCAGTCCAAAACTCATCGAAAAACCACCACATGTGCCACGCGTTGGGGTCTTTGGGAACGTTAGGACACCCATGGGTCGTCCACGCCCAAGTTCCCAGTTGGAGGAATCCCATGGTGGCCGAAATAGCGGTGTGTATGTGTGCGGTAATGAAGAGAACCGTGAAGTTCGAGAAAGAGAAGGAGAGGGAGAGAGACTTCTCACCACTTCCGACGACTGTCCAGACCTCCAGCGAGCTGTCGACCACCTCGTGATCGTTGTTGTGCTCACCAAGGAGGGAGGAGAGATGAACGACCGAGTGAGAGGGAGGATGATAGCCGAAAGAGAGAGAGAGAAAGAGAAAGAGAGAGAAAGAAATCGAGAGAGATAAATATACCTCTAAATCCGACGACCCAAGACACCTCCGGTAAGGTTCGGCTACTCAGAGTCGTTGGTCGACGGTGGCAAACCAAGGAGGAGAGAGGTGTGACCGTGAGAGGAAACTATGAGAGAATGGGGAGAGAATCGAGAGAGATCACCTTCACTGCGACAACCAGAAACGTCTCCGATGAGGTTCGACCATCCCGAGCTACTGCTGGTCAGTGGTGTTTTACCCAGGGCGGAGAGAGGGACTGTGGTGCGAGAGAGTGAGGACAGTGGTGAGGAGAGAATGAGAGAGATGATGAATAGTATATATATATATATAAAGGAGATGGTGAATAGTATTTAAATAGTAAAGTAGGTAATGTGTTGTCTCATTTGTGGCCATTCATCTCCACTTATTCACACATCTCGAGGCTGATCTAAGGGCTCTTCAAATTACAGTTGTCACTTTAACAATCCATATCCCATAGACTATATGTCGCGTATCTATCCAACTCCTCGCATTCAAACAGCGTTCTTTGATCCAGTTCGACTTATCGCGCGCGTAGTCCCGCCTTGTTCCTTTAAATAATTATTTAAATTATCTAATAATTCATTTATTTGTATTTTAACGGTGTTTTACTCTCCCGTTTATCTAGGCGAATCCTAACTCAGTCTAAAAATTGTCCGAAGGGCACGAGACCCGTAATGAACACAATACTAATACACATATCACAGGAACATAACATTACTTCAGTGTCGACTTCCGAAGTTCGAACTACTGTCCAGTATCACGTAGTCGGGTCAAAATTGAGGGTTGTTACAGTCTCCCCCACTTATTAGAATTTCGTCCTCGAAATTTCACTAATAAGTACACTTAAAACTAACAGCCTTACTGAACCTCTTCACCATCTTGAAGAGATCGTTAACCTCGAATCGAGTCTTTCTTGACTTCAAACCAGTCGTGGCCCTTCAATGGAGAGACCTTCAGGTGTACATGGTCTCCCCCGAATTATATTGAAGCTCATCGTGATACTCGTCAAGTATTTCCTCTGTCACCCCTAGGCTCTCTTATATTTCATATGAGTCTGTCGTACCTTCTTAGAATGATCCAACAACAGTCTCAGGACCAACTGTCACAACATCCTCTGGCTCACTCCAGCAGGAAGGGAATCTATAAGGCTTATCACAAAGCGCCTCGAACGGTGTCATACCGTTACTCGCCTGACAACTGTTATTATGTGCAACCTCGCACGAAGTGAAGGTATTGCAGATCTCACAAATTTGTACATAATTACCGATATGTTATCGTGACCATGAGGAGTTCGAGAAAACCACTGACAAAAATTCATGGCAATATGTTCCCACTTCCACCTAGGAATGGGTAGGGCTACAGTAATCCTCCAGGTTGCCAGTCGATTAGTTCTTCTCGCGAACTTTCAACTATTTGGATGCATAAACGATCACGCGACTTTCCTGCATCAGTACGCATAATACCCACGAAGATCTCTAATTTGTCTTCTCGTACCAAACGATCCGAGCATGGACTACTCCTAACCAGTTCGTACCTTAACAAAAACATCGAACTCTAAAACTCCAGTACTCTCATGTCTACTAGAAGCTCGTAAACCCTTATCTCTACCAGAATGTCCAAAACAAATCGCGTTCGGGTATATCTTATCCCAACCAATGTGTTAAGAACTTTAAGGTCTGCTAAGTCTAACAGGTTTCAACCCTAACATGTCTACCATGCGCACAACAATATATGAAACCTCATAATATGAATCGAACATGGTACACATGCAAACACTGTAATTAGAAATCATACCCTCAACAAAGTCTCTGGATGCCCTCTGGTCTGGCTCAACAACAGCCTAAACGCGCTCCCTCTGGTGTTGGTGGTGCTGTGGCTGAGCTCTGGCTGGTTGAGTACACCTTTTTTGAATATGCTATCTGCACCTAAAACAAGTATAAATGTCCTGAGTATTATGTGTCTGGCCCTGGCCTCTGGCCTGTGTAGTCTGAATCTGCCCAGGCCTCTAACCCTATCTCAGTCTATCACCTCTACTGGTAGACTGGCCCTGTGACTGCTGCATGGGCCTCGTAGGCTGTGGAGGCTAACTCACAAAGGTAGGCACTAGTGGAATCGTTTGTATCGATCCAGCAGTCTGGGGTGTAACCGAGCTCTGTGCTCTAAAATTTTGATGACGAAACCTACCCCTCCTCTATTTCTTGTCCTGATTTTGATCCTCAAAACTAACCTCTAACCTGACTAGTCCGGTCTCTGGCGGATGAGTAGACAAATAATTATCCCTCGCTAAGCCCTCTGCAAAGTCTCGGGCTTAGTAGAGACAACAAAACCTCCGATATCTAGTCGTAATCCTTCCGTGAAGTAATACACTCGGTCAGTCTTAGAATTCGCGGATCCTCCAACATACGATAATAGTGATATGAACCTGCCCATGTACTCCCTCAAGAACTCATTTACGCGCTGCCTCAACGCAATGAACTCGTTCCTTTTCGCTCGAAGGACAGTCGAAGGAAAGTACTTCTGATTAAACTGGGTCTTGAAATCGATCCAATCTCTCGGGATACCTCGGGTAGCAATGATGGTCGTCTACCAATCATCTGCCTCCCCCTACAACATCGATGAAGAGATCGTTGCCTTCATGTGCTCCTCAGTAGCGATGATGGTGTGAATCTTCTCATGATTCTTCAAGAACAACTCTGCTGCTCTAACATCAGTACCACCGTAGAACTTCAACGGGTCATGCCTCTTGAACTCTCTCCACTGCCTAATCTCAGCAGTGGCTCCCGAACTCTTCACTAGAGTCGTAATTGGAGTAGTCTCGACAGTGGCCACAAGTGTGGCTAGTGTAGTAGGTGTCTCATTTGCTTGTGCTATCGACGATGTCTCAGCCTCAGTCTGTGCAACCGGCGCAACAACAGCTCCCTCAAGTATCGTCGTTAATGAAATTGGAGCCATAGATGCAACAACAATCGGAGTTTCTGTTCCACGAGAAGTCGTAGGCAATAATGGTGTAGTCGAAGTAGATGGTGCCGCTGTATCTGGTGTCCCCAACAATCGTACCAAGTCCTCAATCTTTTGGTCCTGTGCGATGTTCCTCTGCGTCAACGCATGTATCTCTTCTAAACATCTCGTCAAAATCGTACCAATATCATCGTTCGGACCTGGCGGATCTGTCATCCTCATCTGACCAAGAGAAAGAAACTCTTCGGATCAGTTTATAGCTACCGCATATCATATTTATACACATAACAATCATAACATGTATAAGAAATTATCAAGCTTCACCCATTACTCCCCTACCTAAGTTTCTACAGGATCATAAGGTTTCCACTCTAAGTTCAACCATTCCTAACTTCCGCTGGTTTAAATAGTTTGTGTTTTATGAATTTAAACCTGGTATGCTCTGATACCAACTGTGATGTTGGTATCAAGATAAAGAATAACTTACACATCACCCCTAGGCTCCTCAAACCTAGGCTTTGATACCAATTGTGACGTTGGTATCACAATTTTTAGACAACTCTATACTCTGTACTTAAGATTCTAAAGCCTATGCTCTGATACCAACTGTGACCACCCCAAATTTCCAATGCATTTGGGTACGCCCGGCCTAGACCTGTGCAGGTCTCGAGTTGATACTCAGTGAGCTTGACGAGCCTAGTAAGCCTCCAAGTAATCAATTTAACAGTTTATGAAAGAGTTATTGCAATTATACGCAGCGGAAAAAAACTAAACAAGTATTGGAAAATAACTCAATCAAACGAAAATTAGGAAATCTATATAAATGTGGAAACCCCAAGTGTTCATAGTATCCATATCAAAAATGATCCCCAGTTCAATAACCAACATCGTATATATAAAAACATCATACAATCAGCAATAAGCATAAAACAAATCTAACCTAATTATGAAGTCACGCACTCTGAGAGGTCCTCAGAGCAAATCACCAAGTAGAGGGCCCTTGCCCTTGCTGCACTCCGGGATATCTTCCACCGTCACAAACTAGACGGTAAGCAACTGAGAGAAATCGAAAGTAATGCTAGAAGAATTTCACAGTAATTCATGAATATCAAATAAAACAGTCTAAATATCATGCGGTAATTTAAAGACAGGAATATAAATAGATCAAAGTGCACGATAGGCAGACTGAAATGATAGCAATCGAAAACATGCGTGTTCTAAGAGTCAAAAGAGGCCATTAGCGGTCAATATTCACAACAATAACCACAACAATCCAGTGCCCAAGTTCACACAACACCAGGGGTGGTCAGGCACTCCTGCAGAGAGTGGCTCGCGTTTCCCTAACTGGTGCGGGCCATATGACACCTTCACAATCAGTACCCAGGTTCACACAACACTGTGGGTAGCAGTAATTCCGATAGGAAATAACCAAGTTTCTCCAATCAGTGCGGGCCACAGGATACTATATCGACACACTTATGCCAATAGCACACATATCAAGCAAATAAGGGAATTTGAATGCCAACAATGGAATAGCAAGAATAGCAATAAATGATAATGAATCACATGAGAATTTCTTAACTGGTTTACTAACGTACAAAAGCTTTAAGGACAAGTGTACTTACCTGAACTATCGCAAAATGTATCCACTCTCACGAACCTTAACGTGTATCCCCGAGTTTCTCGCCACCTGATAAGGTCGGAAACTCTAATTAATGGGTCGAGTCATTAACTAATCCTAGGTTGATACCCTTAACATTTTTCCATCATTTTAAATTACTCGAATAACTCAACAATTAAATAGAAAAACGAATATTCTATCTCGGACTTGAAAAACACAATAACAACCACGATTGGGATATCACGACATCGATAATCATAATGCATATAAGCATACTCATGAATTATAGGCTCGGCTCGATCGTTAATAGGTCACGTCATAGTCTCGTGGACTGGCAACGTGACACAATTTCACTACCATTCAATCGATTTAAAAACACAATATCAATATCGTTCGACAGTAACGACTTAATAGGAACTCAAAATAATCATATACCGACGAGTAGGGAGACTCGCGAGTATGGTCCAACGTCCGTAGGGTGCCAACACGACATGGAAAAGTCGTAGGCGTGCGCTACGTCACGCCAACAATCACTTGACGTGATAAAAGTACTCATACATGAATTCGCCATTACAATACGGACGCTCCGGGAGTTATGGGATACACATGAGAGTTTTATTGTGATCCTCGACGCTCCCTTAGTCATGGCGTCCGGTGGCAGTGCCGACTATACGTGATAGTTTGCGACGAGATGCATAACAATGACATCATATGAAATGATGCTCACAAAACTTACCACCACTAATAGAGACGCTCCGGGGGCTATGAGACTCCATGATGGACATGGTAAGGTCTCCGACATCCCCCTATGTCTTCGCGTCGACGGCAGAGCTGCTATAGCGGTGGTTTCCGATGACAAAAGTACAACATACATAAAATATATAAATGACATAAACAATTAACAACGTTGCTGTTTTGGGCCACTCAAAGAGTCATGAGACACAAGTATGGACTTAACTTGGTCCCTGACATCTCTGGTCACGGTGGCACAATAGTGGCGTCGCCTATGACAGCAAATTCCGACGAGGACTCAAAACAGTCCAAACAACAACCTAAAAATACATCATACAAGATCACACCACAATCGTCGGTATATAGATCGCTCTGAGGATTGGGAAACACCCACAGGTTCGTGAGAGTGTCCCCGATGCACCCCAGGTCATGGCGGTCAGCGACGGTGGCGCAAGGTGGCGGAGCAACAGTCAAGAGTTGTCAAACATAACAATACAAATCGAAGAACAGAGTATCAACACAACAATGAAAATTCAAGGGTACCCTCCATTTCTACGGCTGTGGTGATGCTCTGGGGCTGTCAGGGACTCCGATGGACCACCAAGGAGTCGTCCCCGACCAGCCTATGGTCCTTGCAACACCCAACCGCCGACCACAACATACACAACATCAAAAAGGTGAAAAATAGTACCTAATAAGAGGGCAGTCCAAAACTCATTGAAAAACCACCACATGTGTCGCGCTTTAGGGTCTCCGAGAACGTCGGGACACCCATGGGTCGTCCACGCCCAAGTTCCCATTTTGAGGAATCCCATGGTGGCCGGAATAGTGGTATGTGTTTGTGTGTGCGGTAATGAATAGAACCGTGAAGTTCGAGAAAGAGAAGGAGAGGGAGAGAGACTTCTCACCACTTCTGGTGACTGTATAGACCTCCGACGAGCGGTCGACCACCTCGTGATCACTGTTGTGCTCACCAAGGAAGGAGGAGAGATGAACGACCAAGTGAGAGGCAGGATGATAGCCGAGAGAGAGAGAGAAAAAGAAATCGAGAAAGATAAATATACCTCTAGATCCGACGACCCAAGACACCTCCGGTGAGGTCCTACTACTCAGAGCCGGTGGTCGGCGGTGGCGAACCAGGGAGGAGAGAGGTGTGATCGTGAGAGGAAACTGTAAGAGAATGGGGAGAGAACCGAGATAGATCACCTTCACTACGACAACCGGAGACGTCTCCGGTGAGGTTCGACCGTCCCGAGTTGCTGCTAGTCGGCGGTGGTGTACCTGGGGCGGAGAGAGGGACTGTGGTGTGAGAGAGTAAGGACGGTGGTGAGGAGAGAATGAGAGAGATGATGAATAGTATATATACATATAAAAGAGATGGTGAATAGTATTTAAATAGTAAAGTAGGTAATATGTTGTCTCATTTGTGGCCATTCATCTCCACTTATTCACACATCTCGAGGTTGATCTAAGGGCTCTTCAAATTACAGTTGTGTCACTTTAACAATCCATATCACATAGACTGTATGTCGCGTATCTATCTAACTCCTCGCATTCAAACAGCGTTCTTCGATCCGGTTCGACTCATCGCATGCGTAGTCCCGCCTATTTCCTTTAAATAATTATTTAAATTATCTAATTATTCATTTATTTGTATTTTAACGGTGTTTTACTCTCTCGTTTATCTAGGCGAATCCTAACTCAATCTAAAAATCACCCGAACGGCACGAGACCCATAATGAACTACAATACTAATACACACATCACAGGAACATAACATTACTTCAGTGTCGACTTCCGAAGTTCGAACTACTGTCTAGTATCACGTAGTCGGGTAAAAATTGAGGGTTATTACAGTGGAACTGGAGCCATCACAATGACATTTTCTTGCGTTTGATAGTTAGGATTTTCTCTCAGAACATTTTTTTCATGATTGCAATTTTCTATATTAAGACTCATATTTTCCCACCTATTAAGCTGGAAAAATTGAGTTTTCTTTTAAGAAAATGAGCTTTCATATTAAAATTCATATTAAATTTATGTTTTAAATATAAAAATTAATATATTTAATATATTTGTTTTTTTAAGCCTAAGAAAGCACATACATTGTTCTTAACCCAAAAAGGTAAGCTAACATATTAACCCTAAATACTACATTGCTTATTGAAGTCCGAAACTACCTTAATAAAATAGGGAGAACTATCCCACAAAAGGAAAAATTTTACCACCATAAAAGGGGGACACCTACCTCAATTCGGTGAAATATTCACATAAGGGAGACAAAACTTAAATTAAAAATAAATTAAACTTGGAACAAAATAAAATTTAAATCCTAACAAAAGAAGAATTATATAAAGAAGGAGACCGCCCAAAACACTTTGCCATCATAATGGATTGTTAATTGCATCATAGACAGAACCTCGCCACCATAACGTTATTGTCAAGACTCCATCTATTTTGTTGCTACACATACTCATTGTTGCCTGCCCATTATCGAGGGGCATCAACAACCCCTAAACAACTCATAAAATTCCAAAATCTCTCGTCTTTATCATCGTCCGATCTTACTTTCTTTCACCATTGCTACACCATCTGCCTCTGTCTCATTGAAAAGCCCTACATCTATGAGGATCTAAGAAACTAAGAGAATAGAGGAAGAATAGGCAACACTAACATATGAAGAAAAACGAAAAAAGAAAAGCAACAAAAACATTATTTTATTAAGAAGGTTGGTTGTACATCGATGTTGTGTTGTTGAGAAAAGTCGACCGACGACCATTGCGGTCGCCGACAGAACAAGGAGTAGAGAATGAGAGTAAAGTAGTTTTAAAGTTTTTTTTCTTGATGAAAGGGAAATGAGATATCTATATTTTTTATTTTTTTATTTTGATAAAAAAAAAACTCCAGTTCTTTTATTCCAAATCTGTTAACAAAACAGTAGCAAGTAAATATGGTACATCACATCATTCTTTTCGACCAAACATAGAATAAGCTTCCCTTGCAATACAATGGGCCACTACATTCATTGCTATATGCACAAAAGACACATAGTAGGACATCATGTCCTTTAACAATTCAATGCAGTCCCCTATTACCATTCTGAAATATGAATTATCAATCGATTTTGTTTGGATTGCCTGCACAACTATTAGAGCATCCAATTCCAGTAACACTCATTCAATACCCTTCTCTTTCAACCAACTTAGTACTTCTCGAAGACCGATTGCCTCGGTAACTTTTGGTTCATAGACACCTTCTCGTGATCCTCCATATGCTGCCATGAAAGTCCCACGTCATCTATGATAATCGCTCCAAATGAGCTTTTCCCAGTAGATTCAATAACAAAGGCATCGATGTTACACTTCAAGAATTTCCTTCTCGGCCTACACCATCTCTGGCCATCCAAGTTCGATCCAGCCGAGTTTGATTGAGTCTCATTCTTCCTTGCTTTTTTCCATGCCTTCAAGTGAGATTTGGCCGATTCCACAATATCAATTTGTGTCAGTTTCTTTTTCTTCCATATCCACAAGTTGCGGTTATTCCACAAACTCCTAGCCACCATAGCAATGACCTCCAATACCTCCTTGTCATTATTATCAATAGAATTTGATAAGTTTATTGTATATTATTTTATATTGATCTATTACATGTCTCTATATATAGAGATGCAATTACATACAAAAGGAAACATCTAAATAAGGTAGCACATAATCAAGGGAGTGATTAGTGTACAACATAATTACATAAGGTAGCATATAATCAAGGGAGTGATTTGTGCACAACATAGTTACACAAGTGATATCACAACATAACTATAGGAGTGATTTGTGCATATTTCCTAATTGCACAATATTCTTTAACACTCCCCTTTAAACTCGAAGTGGGAACAACATAACTACTTTGAGTTTGTAAACTAAAATAAAACTAAACCCGGGCAGAATTTGGATTGACTTCGGTCTGGAATTCGGATTTACTTCGAACTTGAATTCGGATTGACTTCGGTCTGGAATTCGTCCTGAGTTCAAAGGCAATTCTTTGTGGGGACACCAGATCGCGACGAACGGATGCATGTGGCGACCCCTCTCCTAACCTAAGGCATTACGTATTAATCATCCTTTACTACTTATACGCCTTATGGATCGTGTTCAGAATAAGTAATTCACTATTCCTACCATTTATAAATATTCAAAGTTATTAGATTTGCGAAAGTTTTTAACATTTAGTGGTAGCATTTATAATAACCTAAGTGTAGAAACCAGGAAATAACGATCACAATATATATATATATATGAAAGTAAATGGCGAGCAAATACATAATATGATAATCAAAAGTCGGGGAACTATCGCTCAACCCACAAAGTATCCCAATTGAAAGACATAAATAAAAGTGTAATACAAAATATCAAAATGCGCTACATGTATAGACAACGCGAGTCAAGGCTCAGAGGTAGTCACCAATCTTCTCCTTGCTCGGCCTGGTGATGCTCTAAGGACCTACACCCACCGTCACAAACTAAATAGTGAGTATAGTGATATTTAAGTAATAATTAGGGAATTCTATACTACATTTCCAATTTAATAAACATGTATTTAAAAGCATAATATAACTTAAAGATGTTGAACAATTAATGCAAATATATACTACAGTTAAACATGAATAGTTAGCTGACACAGGCTAAGTCGAGTGTGACGGCCCCAAATTTCCCTTGCATTTGGGTACGTCTGGCCTAGGTTTGTACGAGTCCCCGAGCCAATACTCGACGAATCTGGCGAGCCTAGTCAGCCTCCAATCAATCAATTATACAATTTATGAAAGAGTTATTGCAAGTTCTATGCAGCGAAAAGTAAATAAACTAAAATAAGAGAAATAACTCAGTCAAAGGGAAATTATGAATCTATAATGTGGAAAGCCCCAAAATATTCATCTACAAACAGACGTGAGGTATAAATCAGTACATGATACCAATATCGAAATAACCCCAAGTTCAATGATCAAAAGCATATATATATAAAATGTCATACAACTGAGCAAAAGATATAATAGACCTACACTAAGGTCTCTAAGTCCAGCCGCTAATCCTCACAAAAAGTCGCCTAGGCAGGGTTCCTTCCCTCTACTGCACTCCACTCTATCTGCACCCACCGTCACAAACTAGGCGGTGAGCAACTGGAGAAATCGAATGTAATGCCAAAAGAAGATAACAGTAATTCATGATATATCAAGTAAAGCAGTCTAAATATCATACGGTAATAGAAAGATAGGAAATTAAATAGATCAAGTGCATGATAAATAGACTAATAGATATCAATCGAATTTCTAGTATGTTCTAAAGAATCGAAAGAGGCTCATAAATGGTCTAAATCCTAACATAACGGCGAAGACCTCGTGAGGTCTTCCCGGGCATCGATGCAAGCAAAGACACAGCTATGATAGGAGGGACACAAGCCCACCCACCCAGTACTCGGTGTCACACGGTCACTAAGGGTGGTCACACACTCCTGTACAAGAGTGCCTGCGTTTCATCCCTCTAGTGCGGTTCCTAGTACTCTTGAGACGAAACACTTATGCCAAGAAACACACAACAAAGAATGGAATGGAATACCAATGATAGAGCATAACAAATCTGAATAAATGATAATGAAATCACATGACATTTTTTTACTGGCTTACAAATCATACACAAGCTTTAAAGCAAGTGTACTTACCTGACAGCGCAACCCGTGAATAACAACACTCCCGCGAGTCCTAACGCTACTTGACAAGGTTGGAAACTCTAATTAATGGGTTGAGTCATTAACTAAACCCTAGGTTAAACCCTAGTGTATTTCCAAGTGTTTTAAGGACTCAAACAACTCAACAAATCGATAGAAAATTGAATACTCTCTCTCGAGTTGAAAACCATAGCGTATGTAAGCCTAATCACACATCTTAGGCTTGACTCAGTCGTAAATAGGTCACGCCATGCCCTCGAGGACCGGCGACGTGACCACGACGTCATAACCATTCGCAATACATAAACCCTTAGCATGCGATGTTCAAACACCCATGGACCAAGTTATACACAACGTAGGGTTGAAACGGAAGGAAACACTCACACCATGCAATTTGCCGCGAAATTATGACACAAAAAACTCATTGCTCGACGTGAAGTATACATGTACACATACTACACCGCACACACATACCAATGTCCCTATGACCTCAAATTTTCAACACAACATATTCTCGAGACATAACTAAGATCGAACACCAGTAGAGACCGAAAACTATTGTTGCAACATGTTGATGCTGTCTGACATTGGGGAGGGGTCACCATGGAATTGAGTTGCCAAAAAACCCCTCAACTAGATCGTATTCCCACCATACATACGATTACAAACTCGACGTTGAAATTCACATGAAATGATAATAAAAATAAAGAAAATTAATTAAACACCACAACTCTTCTCTACCTTCACTTTTATGGACCACTCCAGGGTTGCGAGACACCAGCATGTATGCAGCGTGGTCCCCGTCAACCCCTGATCATGGTGATCCAGCGGCGGTGCCACCCCTAGGAGCAGTTTTTTGCGAAACAGTGAGATGTTCAATTGAAGCAATACAACGAGACAATTTACAAGGTTGCACCATAATTGTTGGTATATGGACCACTCCGGGGATTGGGAAACACCCACAGGTTTGTGAGAGTGTCCCCAACGTACCTCGGGTCACGGCGGTAGGCGACGATGGCACAAAGCGGCGAAGCAGCGGCCAACAGTCGACAACACACAAACCAAATCGCAAAACAAAGCATCGGACAATAGCTCAACCAGGTATGCCATGTCTACCATGATGGGGGTTCCCTAGGGTCGTAGGGACCCCGGTGAGGTACCATGCAGCACCTCCAACGGTCCTGGTCACAGTGGTTCCCTCCCATAGTCGGCGGAGGTAGGACAGACACAATACCAACCGAAAATGTATTTCAAAAGTGCCTTACATCCGCCGTGATTTAGGGAGACTCCGGGACTTTCGAGGCTCTGGTGGACCACCAGGTGTGACCTTCGACCTGTCCCCAATCATCGTCACCCACGGCAGCGGCGGCAAGAGGCGCAACTAACTTTACAGTCATGTACAGTTCGTACAAGAAAGAGAGAGAAAGAGATCGAGAGTGACGGACCTCCGGCGAGCAGAGGGACCTCCAACGAGGGTCAAAGGCCGGTCACCAGGGGGAGGCTTGGTTGTGTGAGAGACAAGGGTCGGTGAGAGAAAACGAGATAGGGTGTATGTGGTAGGAGATGAATAGTGAATGGGAAAGTGGGGTGTGTCCTTTTATAGACTTTTTCATCTCATCTCCTCACCCGCACGCATCTCGAGGCTAATTCAAGGGCTCTCCACCATCTGGATGTGTCACTTTAACAATTTCTATCATATAGTCCGTATGTTGCGTAGCTAACTAACTCTCGCGTTCAAACGACATTCCTAGGTCCGCTTTTCCTTGTCCCGACTCCTGTAGCGCGTAGTTTCACCGATTCTCATGAATTATTTAATTAAATTACACAAATATTTATTTATTAGTGTTTTCACTGTGTTTTACTCCCCCGTTTACCAAGGCGAAGCCTCACTCAGACTGATATTCGCCCGAATGGCGCGAGACCCGTATTAGACTAAAATACTAATACACACATCACAAAAACATAATATTACTTCGGTGTCGACTTCCGAAGTTCGAAATATTGTTTAGTATCACGTAGCTGGGTCACGATCTTAATCACTGCAACACTAGTTGGGTTAAAATTGAGGATTGTCACATTGAGATGATCTACGCCAGGTCAGCAATGAGAGATATCACTTAGCCTTTACCACTACTGTATGGAGTTGTGCTCAATATATCTCAACAATTAGCAGAGTTATGCTCTACGTGTGTCAATCAACTATACTTGCCGACAACCCCGTGGCCCATACCACGTGTGCCGCCCAAGAGTAGTGGCGAGTGTCGGAGACCCCGAGGGACTTAACCCTCGTGAATCCACGCATCTCTCGTGTAATGGACACTAGATAATCCCTACTTTAGTTTTCAAGAATTAATAATCCTATATCTCTATGATTCCAAAACAAGTTAAGCCACAAAGCCAAAGGAAATGGAATACGAGTCCAAAGTAAAGAAATAGACCTAAAGCATGTTTTTCTATGTAATTATCAACCTCAGTCAAACCAATCATCAAGCATTTAGGAAATAGAGTCAAATGATATACTACACAACGCATCATGCTATGTCAACATTCATAATGAAAGGAATTAAAGAAAGCATGATGTGGGAGTTCAAACAGCAAGTCTACAAATAGACTGATAGATAGTAAATAGATGGAATGAAATAAAGTAAAGAATCCTCACAATTTCACTTACAAGTCAAAGTAGTAGTCCTAACTATCCGACATCCCGACACTCCGTAACTCGAGTTCCCAAACTCCCGGTATGTTCCCCTAAGCCCTGATATGTTTAAACACTATTTAGGGTCAGGGTGTGTTGGTTGGGTAGGTCGTGTACTCGGTTAGTGGAATTAGCCTCTTGACAATTTTAATTAAAATGTCCCTGTGAACAATGCATAGCGCGGCAAAGTGCCCAGTGCACTACTGTTTCTGGGTGAACAATGTAGCACGCTGGCAAAGTTGCCCAACGCGCTACTGTTCTTAGGATGAACAGTACTTCGTCTTCCCCAGAACAGGCAGCGCGTTAGGCAACTTGGCCAGCGCGCTACATATGTCAAAACCCAAAATTCCAAAGGGAATTTTGGTGTTTCAAAGGTACCACATGCCATAGATTCATTCACCAACATATGTATGATTATAAAGGACCAAAATAGACTCAAAAATACCCAGAAACAGGAGAAATTCTCGATTTTACAGAATCAATTCATGCATGAACACATTTACAAAAATTTCACCAAAAAATCTTATTTTTCTGTGAATTTTTTATATAAAACCATAATCAATCGGTTGAATCAACATAAATATGAAAGAAAACACTCCAAAAATAGAAATTATAGTTTAAATTCGACTTTCACACAAAAACCCCATTTCAACCCATTTTAATGGAAAAGAGTGGTGAGGGAAATTACCTTAGCTAGAGACTAGTTTTGCTTCTTGTTCTAGCTCGAAATTCACTCAAGGATTCTTCATAATCTCCCCTCTATTCAGCTTTGTAATTTGCATGAAAATTGGTTTGTGGAAATGGTGAGAATTCCACTCATCCGTTGTTATTTATAGTGTTAGATGTAATATAGTGTGCGTCATGTATCTCGAGGCAAATCTGAAGATCCCTAACTAGGCAGTCTAGCTTCCTTGGTGACACAGATTTAGTTACTCTCAAGATGGGAGTGTGTGCTAGCACAAATCCTAAGGTTTGTACTATGGTTCTTATAATTAAATCTCAACTATAGGCCTATTTATTTGATTTACATTAATTGTAGACTATAGGCTATGTATTAAATTGATTGAAAAATACTTAACTAAGTTTAGACTTACTACAAGACTAGCTACTAGGTACCCCCAGCTCGCACGCAACTCGAGGCGTGTTCCTGTTCGCGTCCCAACGTCTATAGCTGCAAGAACTGACTTAATTAGCGTACACACATACACAACACTAGGCAAACACCATTACAAATATAAAATATACCTCGACCACATGTCTCGGTCGATGTGCACGTCTCATGCAGGCCACACGTCACAGGTCGGTGATCCTGATTAAGGAATTAATTAAGGGTTAGGAAATTTGAGTCGCGACAATGCAAGTGATCACGAATAGAATATTCAGATAGGTAGGCGGGACAGATAGATTTGCAACAGTGTTGCAATTAACAAGCATGACATACATCGCGAACTGCGCTCGACAGCGTACAGAGCGTGGATAACGGGTGTGACAGGCATTGCAAACTATGCTCAAATTTAGAGACAATATATGGATAACAGGCGTAATAATTGAATAACGGAATAACGGAGTCGACGGAACAACTTGACGGAGCAGAGTTGATGGAATGACTATCGGAGTAGAGTTAACGGAGTCAATAAACCTAAATATTTCATAACACCCTCCCTTAAACTCAAGATGGTTCATGAAAACTAACTTAAGGTTGCCAATCAAATTAGTAAACCAATCTAGGGTTCGTTGCAAAGCAGATCAACGACCACCCAAGAAGGCAGAAATAGATTCAGATGCGGTAGAGTAAGAACAACAGAACAACGGATATCAAAACAATGGAATCGCAATGTGATCTCTCTCGAGATGCACACACATACAATAGATCTAGGATTCATTGTAGAGGAAATCAACAATAATCCACAGAGCATAACCATATATATGTCCTAACCCACAACATACAAGCAAAGGATTGACTGATGAACAAATCTGAAGTGTTTATGCACGCGAGCGGAGCGGTTCATGAATGATCACCAATTAAACGAATGAGCAGATGATCTCGAGATGACCACAAAGGCAGATACAATACAAAGCAGATGTGTGTGCAAATGACGGGCTTAATGACCAAGACGAAGATGGAAGAATAGAGCGACATACGCAATGAGATGTGTAAGGCACAAGTAAATTAGTTAGATCAAGCAGCCAATAAACAAAAGTGAACACTAGGTAACGAACATATTTGAGTGGTAGATGGGCGTAAGAATAGAGGTGATGAAGTAATGAAGATACATAACAAACATGAACGAACGCAAGAACGACAACGCAAGAAGTGAACACCATGAAGCGGTTGTCAACTTAAAAGTCAATTGACCTAGGACTAGGGGATTCAGTGACACAAACATATGTGGAAGCATGAAAACATGACACAAAAAATGTTTGGTGGTGTGGATGAGATCAATAAGGCAAGAAACTGATCAACATGTGGGCATTAATCAAGGACAAAACATCAGAAAGGACAAAAATCAAGAACCTTAATTCATGGAATCATAGGCATGCACGAAACGAAAAGGGTTGGTGGCCATATGAGCAACAAAGCAAAACAACTACAAAAGCAAGAAGCAGCGGAAACAAAAACATAAAGGCGAGAACAAACATCAATGAAGGGAGCACTACGAATAGGAGAAAAGAAACAATAAAAACACAAAAGAATGAGATCAAACAACAAAACGGAGTCGAAAGAGTCAATCAAAAGAAAAAAGAAATAAGAGATTACCCATAACCGAACGAAGACTCTGATACCATGACAAATCTTAATAAAATATGATAAGTTTATTTTATATTATTATATATTGATCTATCACATGTCTCTATATATAGAGAGAGATGCAATTACATACAAAAGGAAACATCTAAATAAGGTAGCGCATAATCAAGAGAGTAATTTGTGCACAACATAATTACAAGAGTAATTTCACAACATAATTATGGGAGTGATTTGTGCATATTTTCTAATTGCGCAATATTCCTTAACACAGTGATCAAATGTAAAACTGACATCTCTACTAGTGTCAATACGCATGGAGGTCCAACATTGCGAAGTCGTGTTGCAAACCACCAGAGCATGATGAGTGATCTCTTCTCTTCCTCTACAAAAGGTGCACATAAGAGGTCAATTGGTATTCTTTGATCATACAAGTTCCTGGCAGTTGGAAGCTTGTCATGAATTGCTCTCCACATGAAGTTTTTGACCTTAGGTAGGATAGCTAGGCTTCATAACCTATTCCACTGATTAAAATCATTTGAAGGCGAGTTTATAGATAGTGCCCCCATGAAGTTCTTGTATCCATCCTTTACTGTGTAACAACCCTTCGAGTCTGAACCCCACATCCATTTGTCATGCACATTGCGTAAGCTTAGCTTAATTGATAAGAAAGTTATGTACATGTTGACACATGCCAATTCTACATAGATTTGAAATTAATAGTCTAATTATTTTTTTTGAAACCAAATTAATAGCCTAATTAATAACCTAAGTACATTATTTTCAATTTTTTGTTTTTCTTTTTTTTACACTATAACAACTTTATTACATCATTCATCATATATTTTATATTTGCTTTTTAAACAACTTTTATTTAAAAAAAAAAAAATATAGATTCATAGGATTCCGGGACACTGTTTGGGTTTACTTTTTTTTTACACAATTACAACTTTATTACATCATTCGTCATATATTTTTCGAAAAATTCTTCATATATTTTATATTTCGTTTTTTTTTTTGTAACAATCATAATTTTATTGAAGCTTAACACATATTACAAATTATGACATTACTTATACATCAGCCAGTGCCACGCTCCAACAACTAGTACCAACATGACTTCACGAAGTCTTTACCATATCATGAGCCAATGAGTTCGCTTGTCTTCTAATGTAACGGATCTTCCATAAAGGGTTTCTAGCCAATAACCTCTTACATTCATCCAGGATTACACCAACTTTAAGCATATTCAAATTCAGATTGTTGATGTCATTCACTGCTAATAGTGAGTCCGATTCAAAGATGACTTGTGTAAGTCCTAGCCCATCCACCAAGTTCAACGCCTCTTTTATTTTCATAGCCTCAGCCTCAGCCTCAGTGGGAGTACATCTACTCGTAAAAAGTCCTTGTGCGTCCATGGATCAGTACACCCATGTCATTTCGAACAACACCACTCAGGCCTATCTTTCCTTCCTCAACGAAAAGAATTGCGTCGGTATTGCACTTGAACCAATTCGTTTTTAAGCAATTTTTATTTATAAAAAAATAATATAGATTCATAGTATTTCAGGACAATGTCCTGGTCTAAAACTAGTATGGATTAGAAAGTATTACACTTTTTTATGAACATTTATTGTAGGTGAGTTTTGAAAGAAAAAATTCATATATACATGAGCGCAATCAAATACATTTAGGAAAATGTAGGAAAACTTTTTTATGAACATTTATTTAGAAAAAATATTTTTTTTTTCACTTCAATGAAAATCGAACCACGATCTCCTGAGGTCTTGCCTTTTTGGCAAGTGATGTCTTTACCATCTCACTAGAAAAGCTTTGACAAAAAAACTATCTTAAAAAAAAAAATTTTTATAAAATATTTTCTTTGCAATCACATAGGACCTTAATTAACAAACATGCGCAATAATCCAAATAGTACCGGTCATGAGTTCGTTTGTGTATATTTCCTGTCCACATTTTTTGGCACCAACATGGTCGCAGAGAAATCGTCAATGATATTTTCTTTCTTTTCTTTCTTTATCGTTTCCATTTAAAACACCATTCAATGGAAAAGCCGATATTGTTGTCCAGCTCTTTGTGACTTTGTCCAAAAAGAAAAAATAAACAATGGAGTACTGTTGATTGACTTTGGAAATTATTGGTTGCACCTATTTTCTACCATTGTGTCCACTAGATGTGCCTCCAAACATGTACCTAGGTATTTCGAGGTGTATCCGACGGACATTGCGTGGTTTAGAATATAAAACGGATGTCTAAGAATATCTATTCATCAAGCATACAATGGAAGAATATCGCGGCTTCTTAATTTGAGAATGACCCTTGTCTTTAGTCAAAGATTTAGTTAATGATCAACGAACCGATATTTTCGGTTCCAAGCAAAATTCACCAGCTACACAGATAACTTCAAGAATTGATAAAAAAAAAAAAAAAAAAAACCTCTTGAATTTATTTTTCTTGAAATCACATTTAAATAATAATAATAATAATAATAATAATAATAATACCTACCGATCTCAAGGCATACTGACATATATAGGACCTTGCTAAGGTAACTTAATTTGGACACCACCAAATAGACACAAATTAATTAGGTGTCATACGATATATCTTGAGGGGTGTGCGCAATGTATCTTGAGGTGCATATATAGTACGGTGCATAATCAATCAATGTCCATTTGGCGACATTCAAAACTGGTTAGAATATCATTTTCCCTAATATTGCTAAACAATGACAGGAGTTTTTACAAGGTAAAACTCACCATTTAGTCTTTGAACGTATTTTTTCATTCGTTTAGTGTCTTAGTTTTTGTACTTTTATTTATACATATTTAGTTTCTAAAATTTTATAAAAAAATACATGCAATGTTAGTCTCGCTGGAAGGACCGACACATTTTATTAACCATATAAAGATATTGAGAGATCGTGGTGTGATTCTCACTAAAAAAAAAAAAAAAAAGAAAAAAAAAACACTTAAAGAATGGAACGACAACCAAATGTATATCTTTATGAAGCTCATGAAAAAATGTGTACAATTAAAAGTTGGCTTAATTGGTTAAAATATTCTAATGTTTTACAATTTTTGTTATTATATCATAATCTTTTAAACTTATTATTATATCCTCACATTTCTACATTGACAAATTTATATCTTAAGTCACTTTTTAACTCTAAATTTAATGATGTATCACATAAATAATGACTTTAAAAGTCACTTCGTCATCTATAATTACTAAGATTATTACTTAATTTATGTTTTAAACTCATTAATTAGATGTTACCTTATCAAATTTAAAGTTAAAAAGTGAATTAAAATATAAATTTATCAATACAGAAATATTATGATATAATAATAAATTCAAAAAGGTTATGATATAATAACCAAAGTTCTAAAAGACTAGAATATTTTAACCAATTTAATCGACTAAATGATGCGGTAATGTACTCACACATACCTCGTCACCTCGATGTCATTCCAAATACTTAGCCAATTGTATACAACAATACGTGTCTGAAGTACATCATCTAATCTTTTCCCAAGAACTTATCCAACATAAAGAGCCAAATCAATGTCTTATCGTACCAAGAAAAAAAAAAAAAAAGGAAATTTCTTAAGCTACATAAATTGTATAGCATGAATAAATCAGCAGACAAGCAAATGCCTAACCCATGCTAGCCTCTTGCATGCGTTACCATGGTAACTAAAAGACTAGTGTATATTGTCAAAACCTTTGAGATAAAATGATAAAGACATCACTTACTAAAAAGATAAGACTTTGAGAGATCGTTTGATTTCCATTTAAGTAAAAAAAAAAAAAAGGACTAAGTGTGTATTACAGTGCATTTTCAAGTCAATTGTAACTTTACTTTTATATATAAACATGAAAAATGATAATCTAACAAACTTTGGACGTACACTTGAGATGCATATTTTGTCTTTTAGTCTATTTATAGTATTTTGTTAAATATGAGACCCACTGAAGACAAGAAAGAGTTATAAATAGGCTAAAAAATAAATTGTAAACTCCAAATGTGTGTCCAAAAATGTATTAGATTATAAATTTTTTTTTTTTTGGTAAGATGAGGTTATTATTTTCCTATAAACATATATATTGACAGACCACAGAGAAGTATGAAAGTAGGTGAAAAAAGAATTAAAAAAATGGGCGGGACGCGTGGGCCAATGCGTAATACATACTGCACTGTAGTAGAAGCGTTCAAGTAGTAGGCCCCACTTAAGACTTTCCAAAAACCAAAAACAAAATTCACAATTTTAAACTCCAACAAACACACACACACACACACACAAATCCTTCCTCCAAGTATTCAAAGTTCTCCGTCGATTCAATTTGATTTTTCGCACTCGCTCGTCTTCTGCGCGGGCAGAGTCGGTTTGTCGATCGATTTGTTCGTAGGAGCATTTGTTGCTTCGATTGATAGAGAGAGAGAGTAAGATCGAAATCAGCTCGACCAAGAAACTGTGTTAATGGCGGCGCTGATGGTGTTGGTGTTGGTTTGGTTTTGGACGATTGAAGAGTTAGGTCTCGTTTGGGATGCTTGGTGAGTGGGTTATGCTTTTCCTACTTTCTTGATGTCTTTGTTTTTGACGCTTTTTTCTTGACTTTAACGCGTTTGATTTCAGTGCGTTGTAATGCCGACTCCGTTGAACTTGAATTTGTGTTTGTATGTTTGGATTTCCTGGCCTTGTTGACCTAATTTCTTGTTCTTCTTTGATCTGTGAATCGGCGACGACGGCGATCTCGCCTAGAGATTTAAGGAAGAAAAGTAGTAGTACGTGTTTTTTTGGTGAATTAGTAGTTTTGTTTCTAAAATTTATGCCTTTTAGGGCATAATTTCATTATCAATCTCTTTGATTTTGAGTCTTTTTGAGGTTGAACAGTTTTGTCTGAAGTTTGGTTTCTACGGCGCAATCTGAATTGTTGATCAGCAAACAATTTCATGCAGTTTAATCTAATTAAGAATCTGTGAGTTTTAGGATGAATTAATCAGGCCTTTTTGTTTGGATTCTTGTGTTATCTATTGAATTCGGAAAAGCAGATGGCTAGTTTTTCCTTTTTAGGAATGTTGATACTTTTGAGTTTGAGAGTTGGTTATTGGAACTGATTCTGTTGAGATTGTTTGGATCAGATGGGAAAGATATGCCTTTCATGTGGTGTTGATTTGGCGAAGTTGAATAATGGAGAGGAAATCAAGAAGAGCGATAGTCACTCTGCTTTGGACGGCAGAGGAGTCTCGGCTTGGTCTTGCAAGGCTTGCAGGATGAGGTATGAGGAAGAGCTTTTGAGACTAGAAGTTCTTGCTACTACTCCTTATATGACTCCAGCTATCAGTCCGTCAATTTCATTGACCAGCAGCGATAGTTTTGTCTCAAGCTGCGGTAATTCCTTGTCTTTCGATTTCCCTTCACGTACTGTATAACTTTCGAGTAAATTCTGCAAAAAAAGAAGAAAAACGACTTTCTTTTTTTCTTATCGGTATTGTGTTTCTAACTTCTGTTCTTGTACTTCTGTTTTAGGCGACTTCTTGTCAGATGAACTATTACCGGGAAGGTAGGATGGCTTGTTTTATTTTATGTTAGTACTGTGTACAATATGCAGTATCTGATTAATTTGCTGCTTTTCCTATACAGTAGAGAGGATGATAGTGAAGGTTCTGCCGATATGAGCAAAGATTGTAACAACTCGAGCTTTCCGAACTCGACAAAAGGGATTAATGGACCTGGCTTGTTAAATGTGGATATTATTGAGGATATAAATAATGGTCCGGATTCAAAAATTGGAGTTGACAATACATTGGTTAGCAGAGCTGGTGGTGACCCTGAACAAGCAGGGCATTATATCAACAACGGCAACCAACTTAATTCTTCAATTGATGGAACCGTGCCTTTGTATGATTTTGATATTGATATTGATACCAATCATCCCCGTATTTGGTTGCCTCCAGAGCCAATTGACCTGGAAGATGACATCGAGTGCAGTGTGGCTTACATGGATGATGACGATGAATGCATTGATGGTACAAAATGGGGCCAATCGAGTTTCTTGGATCCATTCAGTAGCCAACGTCATGGAACCTTTAGGTTTAAAGAGGAACGCCAGAGAGTGTTGACTGAGGTAATGCATGGAGAATTCAAGAACCTTGTAAGTCGACTTCTTACATTAGTAGGGGTTCCACTCTCAGGGGAAGCTGGTGAAAATTGGGTGGACATTGTTGTTTCCTTAGCTTGGGAAGCTGCATTACTTGTCAAGCCTGATAATGTTGATGGAAAAGCAATTGATCCGGAAGGATACTTGAAGGTAAAATGTATTGCAACTGGTCGCCGCGATGATAGGTCTGTATCTAGAACCAGTGTCTTCTATACATCAATTGGCAATTTATCATATCACCTGTTGTTGCTTGGATGAAACATGTAGGTGCAATATCATCTAACATCAAAATAATGTTTTTTATTTCACAGCCAACTAGTCAAGGGCTTGGCTTTTAAGAAGAATGCTGCACTCAAGCATATGCCCACTGAATACAAGAACCCTAGACTTCTACTTCTCCAAGGAATGCTTGGACAAAGTTCAAGTGGTTTATCGTCTTTTGACTCAATGGAGCAGGTAACATGGTTGCTTCATTATTAATTGTTTTAATGAAAGTATATTACTGATGGGGCTAATTCTTTGGTCACTAACAGGAGAAAGATAATGTTGAATCTCTTGTAGAGATGATAGCGATGTGCCATCCAAATGTAGTTTTAGTGGAGAAATCGGTTTCTCGTGATGTGCAAGTGGCTCTTCTCGGGAAGGGAATCACTCTGGTATACGATATGAAGCTACACCGTTTGGAAAGAATTGCTCGTTGTACGGGTTCAGAGATTATCTCTTCTGTTGACAGTTTGATTAGTCAGAAGCTGAAGCAATGTGAACTTTTTCATGTTGACAAGTTAATTGAAGAACATAACATTTCCGAAGAAGGTGGTAAAAGAACAAACAAGACATTAATGTTCCTTGAAGGCTTTCCCAGGCCTTTGGGCTGTACGGTATGTCAAGTTTTTTTTTTTTATCTTCTAATTGATTCTTGCTACCTGTGTTATCTCCTTTCTGAATAGGTAAAGCTCAGGTTTTCAAGTGCCGTACTTTCACATGTTTATATTTGTTCTTCTTTTTGGTATATTGATTTCCAGCTAGCATGATAAACTTGAGATTTTGCAAATCCCACCACTGCCTTGGTTTCTTCTTTATTTTTAGTGTTGAACCATGTCATTAGTTGTTGTACATTGTACTCAAAATGTGCCAAGTTCATATCTAAGCCTAACGCAATGGAAATGCCATTCTTTCTACTTTGCTTTTTTTGTTTTGAATTAGTTATATTTCATTTGTAATATGCTTTACTCTTTATACATGAGTCTGTGCATCTCATTTGGGTAAAAGCATTTAACAGTGAAGCCTTTATGTTAAAAGAAAAGAAAGAAAGGAAGAAAAAATTTGTAGCATAGCTCATTTGACAAGAAGCCCAAAATGTTGCTACTGGTGACTGGTCTTTTGTGTGTTTGCTTCAAATCTCCACATGGTGAAGAAGGGAATGCGTTAAAACTCAGAAGATAACATTTCTTTAATTATTAGTTCTTCATGCTAAATAGTTGATCCTCACGTGCTGATAATCTTTTTAATTATTTTTATTGACCCAGAAAAATTTGAAATGTTCCTAAATTATCATCTTTCTATTCTATTAAACACTACTTTGGATATTCATAAACACTCCAATGTGTCTTGAAGTAAGAACATATATATTTCTAGAAATAAATGGAAATCATTAAAACTATATGTGCAATGGAAATTCATTAATTTCTATGCCAAAAATTGGTCGCCGTGGCTTTTTTGACACATTGGAGAACTTTTCTGGTTGCCCTTGGATTTAAGCCTAGTTTAGGAGTACCAATTGATCTTGAAGTTGTGGACCTTGTGGTTAATACATAGAGGTCTAGCAATGGATATTTTAAGCATTGACAAATATATATATATATATATATATATAGAGAGAGAGAGAGAAATTCTACTATGAAGCTCAAATATATACCCATGTCATGGGAACCCCTCAAAATGTGTTGTGCATTTATGACGCATCTATTTATGGGTTGGATTCAAATCCAATGGTTGTAAATGAAGTTTCCATGCCATGGGTATTTTTATGGTTCCCATGGTAGTACTACCCATATATATATAAGCTTACCTCTTTTTATTTGTTCCATGCTTAACAGGTCCTTTGGATTAATTGTTTGTTAACATATCAAAACTTATTCATTGGTGCAGCTAACCTAAGCTTTTTGTTTGTATATATCTTTGTTCCTGCTGTCGTTGGTTGGTCATATGTTTTGCTGGTAGATTTTTAATTGCATGATAGACCATTGATGAAGGAAGTTGAATTCATTTATTTTATCCAGAACCATCTCTCTAATGAAATTTCTTCTTTTAATACTGCAGGTTTTGCTCAAGGGAGCTCACAGTGAAGAACTAAAGAAAGTCAAACGTGTAGTCAGGTGTGCAATTGTCATGGCATATCGTTTAATTCTGGATACATCTTTCCTTGTGGGTCAAATGGCAGTATTCTCTACTGCCCATTGTAGTATTAGTGATGAAATAGAAAAAAAGGAAGCTGTTAGCTCACTTGCGCTACTTAATTCATCTACCCCATGTTTGGATGTGTCCAATGAAGATGCTTCTATGGTTTCCATGGATATCCCTATTACTGATGACAAATTTCAAGAAATTTCTTCTTTTGAAGGAATTCCCAAAAACTCTAACTTGGGCTGGAAAGAGAACTTGGTCTTATCTGCATCTAGTCATCCTCAAATCCAATCATATAATAGTGAAGTTGGTCAAAGAGGTCAGATTCCTCCTGAAACTGCTAATGGCCACTTGCTAGAGACATCTCATGACTCTGCTTTGCCGACTATTTTTCACGAGCAGTTACTATCACTGCTTTCAACCTCTCTTAAGAAGGTTCTTGGGGAAAACTCGTCTATTGTTTCCTCTCCACCTTTTCAGTCCTTTTCCGCATACTTTGACGGAAAGGAATTGGTAATGGATTATCGGAATGACGGTATCTTACCTGTCTCTACATCTTCTAAGCTTCCTAATTGTCCCAACAGAGAGTCTAATAATATGGTTCGTGAAGTAGAATTGCATAATGGTCAAGATGCTGAGTTTTCATCAGCTCTCTGTGAAGTCTCGCAGGAAAACGGCAGATTTGGTGCAGAAGACAGAAATCATCTGCTTCTCATGGATGATTTCAGCTCAGTCTTTGATGCTCAAAACATATTATTTTTGGCGTCTAGGCAAAGTATCTCGCGGGGAGCCATTTGTGAGCAAAGTCAAATTCGTCGCATTAAATACTATAGGAATTTTGATGTGACCCTTGGATGGTACTTGTGCAACTATTTACTTGACCAGGTTATTCAAAAATTTAATAGTACTTGAATCTGATTTTATGGTGGTTTCTGCTTTGTGCAGTGCAGATTGATAATAGGTACTTAAAAACAATTTTCCACTTTTTCTTTCACTCCATGACAGAGACAACTATGCTCAGCTTGCGGTGATCCCTCAGAATTTCATGCTTTCAGTTATGTTCATCAGAGTGGAAAGCTCACTGTACGAGTTAAGCCGATCTCTGAAGCAGACCGTTTGCCTGGTGAAGAAGAAGGAAAGATCTGGATGTGGGCAAGGTGTTTAAAATGTGTCACCTTGAACAGCAAGGAAACACACACCAGAAGAGTAGCAATGTCTAAAACAGCTAGTTCTCTGTCATTTGGAAAGTTCTTAGAGCTTTGCTTTTCAATCTACTCCACTTCCAATTTTTCGTCAAGTTGTGGGCACTCATTGCACCAGAATTGCCTACTCTTCTATGGGTACATCCATATTTATTCTATTTAACCTTCTTAAAAAAAAAATTTGGTTTGAAAATTGTACTTTCTTATTTCATTAGCATTCAAGGGCTTATACTGTTTTTTTAATGATGCAGATTAGGCCCCATGGTTGCTATGTTTCGCTACTCACCCATCTATGTCTATACGGCAAACATGCCACCACCTGTTTTGGAGTTCGTTAACCAAGCGGGAAAAGGTTTTGTTGAGAAAGAAGCAGAAAAGGTATCATGTCACTAAAACTGTCTTCACACTTGATTTTTATCTAGTTTTGCTTGTTATAATTGTTATGACATTTATTTCTATTTTATGAAGGTTCTAGAGAAAGGCATCTTATTATTTGCAGAGGTTAAGAGCAAATTGCAGGAGATGGCATCTGGAATTGTCGTCTCATCTTCGAATACATACCATAATCAAACTGTTCCAGTGAAGAAGTTTTCTGACCTTGAAGAATTGTTGAGTCAGGAAAAGTCTGATTTTGAGGTTTGACCTTCCCTTTCATATCAGATATTTTCATCGGTTCAGAAATTATAACCTCACGTTATTATATATATTTTGAGGAATGCCATTAAAAAAAAGAAGAAAATTCAAAAGAAGAAGAAGAAGAAAAATATTTAACTTTTGATCCTCTCTTTGCTTGCGATATTAATATTACACGAATCATGAACATGGACTTTCACCCGAATCTGTAGATAAATTGTTAACTTTTACTTGTCTTCCATTAGGTAGGCATGTTGCTTTTATAGAAATCTCTTTTTGGTGGATTTTCTCCAATTAAGGATCCTTTTATGAGATGATGGGTCTCATCTGCTCAGTTCGAGGCCTGTATAATCAATGTTATAAAAGTTATAGTTTTTTTTTTTTTTTTTTGATAAAAGTTATAGTTTGTTATGTGTATTTTTTTTTTTATTCAATAATATGTTTATCCCATGTTTTTGTTTTGTCTTTGCTGTTTTATTAATGATCAGGCACTTATTCACAATATTTCGCATCGAAATGAGCCTTCAGAGCAGGGCATGTACGAACTGCTTAGTTTAAATAGTTTGATTCAGGATCTTGTACTGCATTCCTATGTTTGGGATCGGCGTTTGGTTTTTCTTTTATCATGTAGTTCTGGAGTTGTCACCACTGATACTACTAATGGAGTGTGTGAAGAACCAGTGCAGTTGCTATTGCAGAAAGGAGAAGTTTCTGGTAGAAACGAAGCAATGAATGATATTTTGCATGATTGCGATAAACTTTCGGAAATAAGAACTATGGCTCTTAATGGCCCAATTAATGATGGCGAGTCCTTAATTAGTCATTGTAAGGAAGTAGCGCTGGAGATCAGGTCAGATGAAACTTTTGCTGAAGAAGATGAGAACTCTAACGGAGAGATTCTTGGTCCACAGCAGCAGCATGAAAATTCAGTACTAGATTCTATTCCCCTTAATAATTTGTCAAACATTGATGTGGAGGCCAATGGGAGGCCGACCAGGGGTGGTTCCTGTATTGATGGATCACCTCTGTATGAGAGAACTGTATCCACTACAGGCAGATTTGACGAAGATTCTTTTACAAACCAACTCTGTTTTAATGTTCCATCAACTGTCTCAGCTAAAGTTCCTTTGCACAATGAAGATATTCAATACCAAAGTCTTCCTATTTCTGAACCTTTACAGCCCGAAAAAAATACTCAGAACCCTGAAGAGCTTTTGAGAGGTTCGGATTCTGTTATCCATGGGTCTACACTAAGTGAGATATCATCCAACTCTTGCCTTCAAGGACTTGACCTCCATGTCCCAACTTCTGGAATTTCTCTGGCATCTGACTTAGCTAATTCAGAAGGCTGGATCTGGGCACGTTTTTCTGAAATTGCTAAGGGAAACAGAAAGGATCTTTTGTCTGGTAAAACTCTTAAATTTAGTTTGATCAATGGCTATAATCCGAGCTTTCTATCATCAGCCAATCATTTGATTACTGAACAAGGATGTGAATGTCATGTACCACTGGGGCATGAGAACAATGTTGTATCATCCTATGAGGGTGAACCGACGAGCATAATTGCCTGTGCTTTGGCATTGTTCCAGAATGAGCTTAGTTCAAGTAAATATTCAGTTGGAGACACGAGGAAAGAGGACAGAGAGGATAATTCATCACTTGGCCTGAATGAGAGTATTACTTCTGACTGCAGTTTCACATCGCCAAGTTGGTCTTCCAATGATTCTCTTGGTTCAGACTGGGGTAGATCAAAGGGGAGTGTTTCAACTGAAGAGTCGTATGCTTCAAGTTTCTATGAGTTGAATCTTGGTGATTTTCTACACTTCTCACGGCATCTTCATCCTGAGATTCATGTAGGAAATGAAAAGGTCAATGGGAAAGCCAAATATTCTGTTGTCTGTGTATATGCACATTTATTCCAAGCTCTTAGGCAGCGCTGTTGTTCACATGAGCTTGATTATATTGCTTCGTTAAGTCGTTGTAAGGACTGGGACGCTAAAGGTGGGAAGAGTGGGTCATTCTTTGTAAAGACTCTGGATGACAGATTCATTGTAAAGCAAATCAAGAAGATAGAACTTGAATCATTTATAAAGTTTGGCCCAGATTATTTCAAGTACATCAATCAGTCTCTCACCTCGGGGAGCCAAACATGCCTTGCAAAAATACTTGGAATATACCAGGTTGATTGCACATTGATCTCTATGCTTTTTTTTTTTTTTTTTTGTTTCTGGACTGGAATCTCATCATTCATGTTCTCTTATTATTTTTTCCACATCAGGTAACTATAAGGCAGAATAGAAGTGGAAAGGATATAAAATATGATCTGATGGTCATGGAGAATATCCTCTTTGGTCGAAGCATAACACGCCTTTACGACCTAAAAGGTGCTCAGCATGCTCGATATACACCAAAGACAGATGTCAAAGGGAAAGTCCTTTTGGATCAGAATTTTGTTGAGGATATGAATACCTCTCCTTTCTATGTCTGTGGGAGAACCAAACATCTCTTGCAAAGGGCTGCTTGGAATGACACGGCTTTTCTCACTGTAAGTGTGCAGTCAATAATTTTGGATTTCTAAGTTAGTGGATGAGATTTGGTAAGATATTTTTTTCCCTTTTCAATGACACATGCAGTCGATCAATGTCATGGATTACTCTCTGCTTGTGGGACTTGACATGCAAAAGCAAGAATTGGTATGCGGCATCATTGACTATCTGCGTCAGTATACTTGGGATAAACATCTCGAGACATGGGTGAAGGCCTCTCTCGTTGTACCCAAAAATGTATCACCCACAGTTGTTTCACCAAAAGAATACAAAAAAAGATTCAGGAAGTTCATGTCTGTGTACTTCTTGAGTATTCCGGATTATTGGTGTCAAGAAAAATCTTCAAACCAGAACAATTTTTCTGGTGACTCGCCTCCATTGGGTAAAGTGGAACAGGAGGATGCATGATGGATATACACTTAATTGTACTTCGATTTTCTTTTTTTCTTTCAATTTTATATTTATATTTAAATATCTGTAACTTCTTGACTGTACATAGATGCCTCAAGTATTCTATACCCTCCAATTTTTTACCCTTATATAAAAAATCCATTTGCATAGTTTATTGTTGAAGTCAAAATTACTTGTGTATATTGTTCATTGATAAAAACGTGCAATTTCTCCATAAATGAATGAAACTTGCCTACATTTTGAACCATTTTTTGATGCACTAGTGGAAGCTGGTATCATATTTTCTAAGTAGTCTTGTCCCCCTCTAATCCTTCTATGCAGCAAATTGCTCATCTTAATAAAACTCTTGAATATTTATATTCATAATTTTTTTTTTTGACAATAAAATTTTATGTTACTTGTGTGTTCTACTTAAGTTACTTAAAATTCTAAGTTTTCTAAGAAGATTCTCCGAGTGTAGAACGATTTCTTCATCTTTTTTTCCTGATAACTGTGTGGAAGGATTTCTTGTTCTGCTTATTAGTCATTTTGATATATATGCTTGATGATTAAAGATTGGGTAACGTCCAAATATAACGGTTCTCGTTAGGGGCAATGGTTTTGTTTGGAATCTTCTGTAGCTATTTTATTGATGAGCCTTAATGAGGCACTAGCACTATGTGGAGATGAAGCTTTTGGAATTTTTTTTGGATGAATAAGCTTTCGGAATTTTTGGAAGAATCATCACATCATTTATATGTAGCTCGAAGCAGTTATTTTGACAATAATTTCTCTGCTTTTTGTAGCAAAAAGCTTGCATGTGTTCCTGTAAACTTTCGAACAATTAAAATGTATGGGTTTATCATTTGTAATGGTTTCTAAGTTTATGGCCTATTGAAACTTGGGGTTGATATATGACATTACTGTATGAGGATAACATTTTTAAGTGAGGTCTTAGTTTCTGTTCTATGTGAGGACATTATTTTTTCCATGTTTTTCTTGAGGAGTTTTTTTGCCATGTTAAATAACATTTGTTTGTTCAATCGATTCAAGTTTGTTTGTCTTTGTCAGTTGGTTGCTTAAGTTTTTGTATGATTTTCGAGAAGTTAACACAACCTCATGCATTCTCTTACTATATTCTCTTGCATATCTATTTGTTCAAATAGTCTCAGTCTTAAAGATGGACCAAAATCTTTTTAATAATGCCATGCCATCTATTCTGGATCCTATTCTATATGTGAATCAATGTCAGTGAATGAGAACGATGACTTCAGGCTTTGATTGCTGGCTCACAATATGTTTTTGAATGCCAGGTTTTTACCCTTCATTTTTAGAATGTACTAAAGCTTTTTCATTGTCGCTTATGACTATAAGTTATGACTGTTGTTTTACTTTCTTTATTTTTTGTTTTTTTCATTGGCTCTAAATGATTTCTATTCTGTTTAACCATGCTTTCCAAAGGATACTGTAATTTCTGCTCATTGGGAACTACCAGGTATGTTTCCATTTAATTTGTTAGTCTGAAGGTCAAGACTGAAGATATCACATTGGGAATTCCATGCTTTCTTATTTTAACTTATTCATTTCCTATTATGCCATTTTGCTTAAAAAAGTTATATTGTGTACTTTATATAAAAAGCTATCTTACTTTTTGCTTTCAAGCACTGATCGGCATAAATTGTTGTTGTATTACTTTTACATGGATTTGAATTTCAGGTCATGCAGTAGAACCATGGAACAATTAACAACTTCAGAATATTGGCATATATCAGGGCAATGACAAAAATAGTTTGATTCTTAGCATTTTAATTATTCTATTGGGTTGTTCCTCAGCATTCTCGTCTTTCGCTTTACTTGTTCTCTAGGTTTACTGCTACTTTCATAACCGCTCCATGTATCTGTTGGCCTCAGACCTATCCAGATTCTAAAATGCCCATTCTTTTGATGGAGTTCTTTTTTTTTAATTGGAAACTGTGTGGTGTTTGATCTTTTTTTATTTTTCAATTCATTGGCATGAGTTCGGTGATTATTCTTGACTGATACTTCACTTTATGTCTAAAAATTGAGGAATTGACAGCTCCCTGTAGTTTTACTGCTTCCTAAAAGTTAGGAATCAACTGGTTTGCCTTTTGTCCAGTTTATACATGTAGTGGTTATGGTTCTGTTTTCTTTTAGGAATGGAGTTGCATGGATGACGATGTTTGATATGGATTAGATGATAGCATTTCAAATCCCATGTTATCCATAAACACATTTTCCCCATTAATGCATTTTATATTAGACAAAGACCCGTGTTTTTAGTTGCATGCCAAATAATACTTTGAACTTGGTTGTTGATTGAATTCGTAAAAAGTTTTCAATTTCTATGCTTTTGTAGCTGTCTTTTCCTTGGGTCTGGTTGGTATTAGATTGATTTAGACCCTGAAAACAGAATAGGATTTAACTGAAAAGAGATTGTGTCAAGCTGGTTAATCAGAAAGTTCGAGAACTGATGGAGACTAGCGGATCATGGGATCATTATGCTGTCTGCAAGCACTTTTACAAATCACAACTAGGGAATGTAGGTGGCTTGCAGTGGGTTCCTTGCGCCTGCAGGTAAGGTGAGGAAAGGACAGCATTAGAGTTAGAAAGAGTCGTTATTACTTCTCTTATAAAGAATCTTCTCCTGTATGAGTTGTTTGACTGCGAGGCTGATGGACCTCTGCTATACAAGTCCTTCCATGAATTGTTGAAAAAAGTTGCAACTTAGTTGAACTAGGTATGCTTTGATGCCGAATGGAGCTGGTCCAATTTTACTACTATATTGTTACCCAGATGAAGATGGGGCTAATTAACTAATAGCAATCTTAGTCCGATAAAGTCTGCTTATGTTGCTGGTCATCAAATGTATGTCTAAATCCCTGCCAATTCAATTTGAATAATTTCTTGAAAGATACATACAGACTTTTATCCTCATCCACTATTTTCTTTGTGAAGTCTGTCTGCATGTTCACGTGTGCATGCGTTTTGTTTTCCATTTTTGGGGAAATGCCTCAGAAATAGTTTTAAAACACATAATTAAGCTTCAAATAATAGGTTTGATCACTTTTAGTTGCTTTATATGCTTCAATGGAATCGAAGTTGTGAAACTGGAACATTTATTTTTCAAGATAAGTGTGGTTTCTCCTTGCAGGAATGGAGAAAAGTTCTTCCTATCAGCACTCGTTTACTTGAGCCCAAGTCAGTAATTTAATTGAAAGATCTCAACCTTCCAATGCAGTTGCTGGTATGATTTTCACATTGGCCTTTGGTTTGTCAGTTGCTCAGATGAAGGCAGGTTCAAAACAAGATATAGTCAAATAAGCTCACATATATACACACAAAAATGTCTTTTTTACCAATCACGGAAGAATTTATCTGCAACAGCTGGGGCTTCACTTGTGAATTTGTCGTCAACTGAATTGCTGGTGTTGATATTTATGTCACTGTCAAGTGATAATATTTGTTTAGTGACGCTTTACTTTATGTTTGACGTGAGGAAATTATTTTTCTCTTGTTAAATAACCTATGCTTGTTCAATTCTTTCAAATTTTCAATCAATAAAAAAATTGTTTCAACTTATCTTTTGTTTGATTCCTTTTAAATTTTTATATGATCTTCTGTCGTCAAATACAACTGTTCATGTATCATTATATGCATATTCTTCGTACGTTGCATATCAATTTGTTAAATGGTCTTAGTTTTTAGTCCAATTGCTTCGATAATGTCATGCAGTATATTCTGGAACCTATTCTATATATGGACCACTGAGTGAACAAGTACAATGACTTCTGACTTTCTTGCTGGCACATAGCATGTTTTCTAGATGCAAGACATTGTAACCTCCATTTCAGAATGTACCACTATAGCTTATTGTCCATAGCAGCTTATTATAAGTTGAGATTTCCATTTTATTTTCTTTGTTTTTGTTCTTTTCATTGACTCCAACATATTTCTATTCAATTCAGTCCATCCTTTTCGAGGGCTTTCCAAGGGATATCGCGATTGTTGCTTACTGGAAATTGCCAGTTATGCTTCCTGTTAATCCACTTCTAATGGCTTCTAGTCAAGGTATCGCATTGGGGATTCCATGCATCCTTTTCTGAACTTGTTCATTTACTGCACGCTTCTATTTAATAAAAGCTTTCTTATTCTTTGCCTTTTAACATTGGACGTGAGAAATTGCTGTTAAATTTCAGGTCCTACAAAGAACCACAGAAGAAACAACTTTCAGGATTGTGGCGCATGTGGAAGCTCTGGTTAGTGATAAAATATCTTCGCCGCCTTATATGAGTCGATATATTCTGCAAAATATAAAATTAAAATGGGAACCATATGAAGGTGGCACCATGCCATATGAGACTATTAGAATGCAATGCCTTATATGAGTCGATATATTCTGGGCGCAGAGAGTCATCACAGAGGTCATGGGGAAGCAACAATGGGTCCGTAGGAACTTCAGAGGGGATTCGGGGACAATGATCTTCCAAACGCTTGAGAATCACGTTGGGAAACTCATGCAGTTATGGCGGGTCAGTAATAGAGGATGGGACACCATCCTTGTGCTTGGGGACGATGATAAGGGGTGGGCGGTCTTCCTAAACGGACTAGTGGAGGATGATGAGTTTTTACGCAAAAATTCATACACCCCACACATTCGTGAGCTTTCCCAGATCCCCCTCCAGAGAAAGTATCGAAAAGGGAGGAGGTGGGGAGGGCACCTCACCATCAACTTCTCCAAGAACCAAGTAGGGTTTCCGAAGGGCGTCATGAACCTCCGGCATGGCTTCCCCCTCCTGATCAGGAAAGGAGAAGCTACGGGAGGCCAAACAAACAACCGATGGAGAGTGCGAGGCCGATGAGTGATCAACAAAGTGTTAAACGAAATCCATGCACGTCTTCAGCTGCGCAGAGTGAAGAAGATTGAGATCGGTTGGTTTCCCTCTTTCGAGCCTCATGGTGTTGTAGATGGAGTCTGATTGAGGACGGGTTGGAGAAGGGAATTCTACGTAAGACATGTCTTGTAGCAGTGGGGGAAGACCGGGCAATCCTGGAGTGTGTCAAAAGAGGAAAGAGTGCTGATGTTTAGGGTTCATGCGCAGCGGAGATTACAAAATAATTTTGACAAAAACCCCAACAGGATCCGAATCTAATTCTATTAAAAACGTTTAAACTATGAAAACTTAATCATATCTCAGTCGCAATGTACCTTTCTGAAGGTTAATCGATCTCTAAGGCGCTGTCAACGACAAACGCCCTCTATCAGCAGTCCACACACGAACAGCGCCGAGATTTAAAGTGCTAGCTTCGAGAGAATACCAAACCTTTTTGTTTCTCTCCAAAACGATCCAGAGCATACCAAAAACCCTAAGTCGTTTCTAAAATGAAAATAGAGTTTTGGCCTTTTAATCTTTCACATTCGTGTATTCTAATTCAAAGCGTCTATTTATACAACCTTTGTATATAGACTGTTAAGTAAACTATACATATACTCCTACTTAAAGAAGTATAAGTGTAATACACTACAAGGACGTTTCTGTCATGAATTTTATCATATAAAATTCGTTTTTCTGAACCATCTTAAAATCTCGCAAAACCATTCTTAGTGTGCGACCCAATAGGCTCATACAACGTTGGCAGTGTACCAAAACACATTTTGGTATACAAGTTATAAGCGGCCTCTAGCAAGACATTATGACTACCTAAGTTGTACGAATATCAAATCGATACAACCTAATCAATAGTGTATATAACATCTTTTTGTCACACGATATCCTTTTGATCAAACATAAGGCATGGAATTGTCATCCAACATGTTCAATCGTACTAGTCTCGATCTCTAGGTAGACTGAAAACATCCAAGTGAAATTGATCAATATCAATTCACTTAGACTAGGCCTTTTAACAGTCTAACACATCGAGGGATCCACTAGATATCTCTCTTTATATGAGAGGGACAAATTCTATCTCGATTACACAACTTTATCACATTGCTCACATAGTAACCAATCACAACCTTTATAATCGTTTGGTTAAAGACAACATTTGATAGTGTCAAATCACTATGTTCCTAATGTTGAAGTCTTTGGTAATCTCAAGTCAGAGGACTGACAAATATACCTATCATGAGAAACAACTATGACTTAATCCATGTGACGTTTTTATAGCAGGTCGGTCCAGTACTTTATTCCCTAACAAGTACTCGTGATCTTGATTCGTATTCCTATACGTATAATTATCATATGATCATCAATCAAGACTCACACTAGTCTTAATTCATTATAGTTCCCAATATAATGATCGACTAGGGACATTTAGGATATTTCTATAAATGCCTATGGATCTTATTATAATGTAAACATGTAAATTAATCATAATAAACGCAGATGAAATCCTCTATTTTATTAACTAAAAGTATTCATAAAAACAGTTAATTGATTGACCTAGGGCACATTCCCCAACATCTCCCACTTGCACTAGGGCCAATCATGCATGCATCTAATGCCTAATGATCTAACATGACCATCATGTTTTGCTTGTGGAATAGCTTTTGTCAATGGATCCGCAACGTTGTCTTTAGTAGGTGCTCTGCAAATCTTTACGTCTCCCCTCTCAATAATTTCTCTGATAAGATGAAAATGCCTGAGTATATATTTGGATCGGCTGTGTGATCTAGGTTCCTTGGCCTGTGCTATTGCCCCGTTATTGTCACAATACAAACAAACAGGGTTAGCAATACTTGGAACCACACCTAGTTTAGAAATGAACTTTTTGATCCAAACTGCTTCCTTTCTGCATCGGACGCAGCAATGTACTCAGCTTCTGTTGTAGAATCACACAAAGATCTTGCTTTGAACTTTTCCAATTTATCGCACCCCCATCAAAATAAACACATATCTAGACTGCGATCTAAAATCATCTATATCAGTTTGAAAACTTGCATCTGTGTAACCATTTACAACTAGATCATTTTCAAAACCTCCATAGGCCAAGAACACTTCCTTAGTCCTTCTTAAGTACTTAAGGATGTTCTTTACTGCTATCCAGTGACTCTCACCAGGATCTGACTGATATTTGCTTGTAGTGCTCAAAGCATATGATACATCAGGTCGAGTGCATAGCATGACATACATGATAGATCCAATAGCTGATGCATATGGAATCTTATTCATACGATCTCGCTCATCATTTGTCTTAAGACATTGATTCTTGTTGAGACTTATGCCATGAGACATTGGCAACAATCCTCTTTTAAAGTCTTGCAAACTGAACCTATTCAGCACCTTGTCTATGTAAGCACTCTGACTTAAACCGATTAGCCTCTTAGATCTATCCCTATAGATCCTTATCCCTAGGATATAGGCTGCATCTCCTAATTCTTTTATTGAGAAACACTTCCCTAACCAAGACTTGACACTCTGCAATGTTGGGATGTCATTTCCAATGAGTAATATATCATCAACATACAGTACCTGAAAAACAACTACACTCCCACTGACCTTCTTGTACACACAAGGCTCATATTCGTTCTTAATAAAACCAAAATCCTTGATTGCTTCATCAAAACGAAGATTCCAACTCCTAGAAGCTTGCTTTAATCCATAAATGGATCTTTGAAGCTTGCATACCTTCCTAGAATTCTCAGGATGTACAAAACTTTCAGGTTATGTCATATACACGTCCTCAAGCAGCTTTCCATTAAGAAATGTTGTTTTTACATCCATTTGTCATATCTCATAGTCATAATATGCAACAATGGCAATTAAAATTTTTATGGATTTAAGCATGGCTACTGGCAAAAAAGTTTCATCATAATTAACACCTTGAGTCTGCCTGAAACATTTTGCTACAAGTCTTGCTTTGAAAGTATACACTTTACCATCCATGTCAATTTTCTTCTTGAAAACTCATTTACATCTAATGGTCTTACCACCTTCAAGTAAATCAACCAAGTTCCAAACTTGGTTATCATACATGAATTGCATCTCAGAGTTCATGGCAATTAGCCATTTATCTAAGTCTGGTCCAGACATAGCCTCCCGATAAGTGGTGGGCTCATTTTGATCCATAAGCAACACATCACGACTATCAGTAATGAGAAATTCGAATCTCTCTGGCTCATGTCTTACCCTACCAGATTTACGTGGGCCTTATGTCACTTGCGGAGGTTCAACTGGTTCATAACGTTGTTGAACTTCCAGTAGCGATTCAGTGTTTATCTATGATTCTTGAACTTCTTCAAGATTTATTTCTCTCCCACTAGTGTCTTTTGAAATAAATTGTTTTTCCATAAAGACACCATACCGAGCAACAAACACTTTGTTCTCAGCGGGATTAAAAAAGTAATATCCTTTTGTTTCCTTAGGATACCCCACAAATAAACACTTATCAGAATTAGGTGCTAGTTTTTCTGAGACTTGTCGCTTTACGTAAGCCTTACAATCCCAAATCTTAAGAAAAGACAAACTAGGTCTCTTCCCGTACCATATCTCATATGGTGTTTTATCAACCACTTTACAAGGAACTCGATTTAGAGTGAAAGCTGTAGTTTGTAATGCATAACCCCAAAAGGATAATAGAAGATCCGCATGACTCATCATAGATCGAACCATATCTAATAAGGTTCGATTTTTCCTTTCAGAAACTCCATTCTATTGTGGAGTTGCTAGTGGAGTCAATTGGGGGACAATCCCACAATTTCTAAGATGATCATCAAATTCTTGGCTTAAATACTCACCACCTCGACCTGATCGAAGTGTTTTGATAGTTTTACCAAGTTGATTCTACATTTCATTTTGAAATGTTCGAAACATCTCAAATGATTCAGCTTTATGTTTCATAAGATATACATAACCATATCTGTTGAAATCATCAGTAAATGTAATGAAGTACTGATAAGCTCCTCTAGCCATTGTGTTTATAGGACCGCATACATCAGTATGTATTAGACCCAATAAATCACTTGCCCTTTCACTGTGTCTAGTAAAGGGACTTTTAGTCATCTTGCCTCGTAAACAATATACGCACGTTTCATATGTTTCTAAATCAAATGAATCTAGAAGTCCATCTTTATGGATCTTCGTTATGCGTTTCTCATTTATATGCCCGAGACGACAATGCCAAATATAGGTTTGATTCAAATCATTTGACTTAAATCTCTTTGTATTTATGTTAAAGACTAGAGTATCATTGGACCTTTTTATGCTTAGAATATAAAGACTATAACACAAATCAGCATTTGCATAAAATATTCCTTTACGAGAAATGGAACATCTATTATTCGCAATAAAATCAAAACCATTCATATCTAAGCATGAAATAGAAATGATGTTTCTGCTCAAGGCAGACACAAAATAACAATTATTTAAAGTTAAGATAAGTCCACTAGGTAAGACTAAGTCATATGATCCAACAGCCAGGGCAGCAACTCTTGCTCCATTCCCTACGCGGAGGATGACTTCTCCTTTCTTCAACTTTCTACTTCTGGTGAGTCCCTGCACATTTATACAAATGTGAGATCTACATCCGGTATCTAATACCTAGGAATCACTAGTAGATAAATTAATTTCAATAACACAAATACCTAAGGTGGTAGTCGCACTACCCTTTTTCTTCTTTAGATCTTCCAGATAGAGTTTGCAATTTCTGAACCAATGTCCAGGTGCATGGCAGAAATGACAATTTCCTTTCTTTTCTTTTGGGTGTTTTGAAGCAGGAACAGTCTAGGGCTTGACTTGTTCCACAGGCTTTACAACATGTGCAGCAGCAGCCTTGACTACTTTAGCCTTGCCTTTGCCTTTTTTCTTCATTCCCTTTCCCTTTTAGACCATCAACACATTACTATAGGGTTTCTTGATATTTTGTTCAGCAGTTTTGAGCATCAAATGCAACTCTGAAATTGATTTCTCCATATTATTCATATTGTAGTTCATCACAAATTGTGAGTAACTTTCCGGTAATGAATTTAGGATCAAATCCGTAGCCAACTCTTGGCTTATGGGAAATCTGAGTCTATCAAGCTAGTCAACATAGCTCTTCATCTTCAGAACATGAGGACTAACTGACGCACCCTCAGTCATCTTGCAAGAATGTAGGTTTTTTACTGTCTCGAACCTTTCTGCCTAACTTGTTGTTGAAACATTTCCTTCAGCGTTACAGCCATGTCGTAGGCTTCCATTAGTTCCATGTCCTTCTGAAGTTCAGGAACCATAGTTGTCAACATAATGCATGCAACATCAGTAGAATCGTTGACATGCTTATTATGCGTATCCTTCACAGTTTTCATAGCTCTGAGGACCGGAGCATCCAGAACATACAACTTGCATTCATGTTTGAGAACAATTCTCAAGTTTCTGAACCAGTCAAGAAAGTTAGTCCCAGATAGCTTATCCTTCTCAATGATAGATCGCAGTGACAGGGGATTATTGTTACTTGAAGAGGCAATTGATCTACAATAAAGATTATGCAGAGTTTATTTTAGTATAGAGGAATAGACTCCAACTAAATTAACAACCCTCCTAAAACATACTGTTTATTTAGGGGACTTAAATTCATATTTCACCTAATTCTATGACAGCTATGGCATGAAACACAGAACTAGATTATTTAGGTATGTAACAGTTACCAATTACAACTTATGTAATTTTAGATACTTTTATGAGATACAGGACATCTTATGTCTTAGCATGCTTTTATCTCATCATATGCCTAAAGCCTAAAACTAATTTGATAGCTTTATTAAGTCGGACCAATTTAAACATTTAGGTAGCTCTTACCTAACTTATCTCACCAAAAAAACACAATATGCCCAGCTATGGCTGAAACTATATAAGTGCGATCGAGGCCTTGATAAGTGTTTAAATTGGATGACACAAGACTTAAGATTTAATAGAGGGATTTTATTCAGTTTTAGTTATTTTTAAGTAAACAATGAAATATCATATATTTTATTAATTTGTAGAACGACTAAACAATTTAGGAAATTCTTATGCTATTCACTAATAGAAGAATTTCCGTGCGCTAGGATTAGTTAGACGGCGGTCCCGCTGGCCGATCAGCGAACAGGGTACAGGGGGCAACGCCCCCGTTTTTTTTTTTTTAGAAGACGAATCTCAATTCCGAAAATTGAAATTCTCTATAGATTATCATATTTTTCGTTGATTTTACTATACTAAATTTATCCTTTAATTTATCCAAAATTAAGTCAATTAAAACATTTTTAATTAACCCGGGCCCACATCTAACTAATCATCTTATCCTAATCCAATTAGGACTTTAGATATTTGAATCTTAGCATATCACCAATAACAAACTTCTCCATATTTATCTCCTATCCAATAGGGATAACGAAACCGATTTTGCTTATATCTCCTAATCTAATTTGTTATTTATTTTTATCAAATAGAAACTTCATAACAAAATAGATATAACAAGATAAATAAATAATTTTAAAAATTAATTATTTATTTTGGATTTAAGATATTTGAATCCTAGTATATCACCAATAACAAGATTCTTGATATCTATCTCATATTCTAATTTGTTATCTATCTTTATCAAATAGAAACTTCATAACAAAATAAATATAACAAGATAAATAAATAATTTCGAAAATTAATTATTTGCAATTTCGATCTTCATCCAAATAATCACAAACATGTAATTGAATCATGAACTACTATCCCAATCGAACCTAATGGTGTCATGAATCATAGAACACGAAACTCAATTCATTAAAATTATTCAAATTAACCTAACATGGTTACTAGCATGTATGAAACTAATTTCAATTAAATCATGAATATATGTATCATATACACAAAACATGATAATAAATCTCACAGAAAACCTATATATGGCACATATACATCAACTATTAACATGCTTTCAATCATGTATCATAAGAAAACATGCAATGAGTTTAATGGAATCAAACTCGAAGGTTCTGACACCACTGCTGATGTTTGGGGTTCATGCGCAGCGGATATTACAAAACAATTTTGACAAAAACCCCAACAGGATCTGAATCTAATTCCATTAAAAATGTTTAAACTATGAAAACTTAATCATACCTCAGTCGCAATGTACCTTTCTGAAGGCTAATCGATCTCTAAGGCGCTGCCAACGACGAACGCCCTCTATCAGCAGTCCACACACAAACGGCAGTCGGGATTTGAAGTGCTAGCTTCGAGAGAATACCCTAAGTCGTTTCTAAAACGAAAATAAAGTTTCGACCTTTTAATCTTTCACATTCGTGTATTCTAATTCAAAGCGTCTATTTATACAACCCTTGTATATAGACGATTAAGTAAACTATACATATACTCCTACTTAAAGAAGTATAAGTGTAATACACTACAAGGACGTTTCTGTCATGAATTTTATCATACAAAATTCGTTTTTCTGAACCATCTTAAAATCTCGCAAAACCATTCTTAGTGTGCGACCCAATAGGCTCATACAACATTGGCAATGTACCAAAACACATTTTGGTATACAAGTCATAAGCGGCCTCTAGCAAGACATTATGACTACCTAAGTTGTACGAATATCAAATCGATACAACCTAATCAATAGTGTATATAACATCTTTTTGTCACACGATATCCTTTTGATCAAACATAAGGCATGGAATTGTCATCCAACATGTTCAATCGTACTAGTCTCGATCTCTAGGTAGATCGAAAACATCCAAGTGAAATTGATCAATATCAATTCACTTAGACTAGGCCTTTTAACAAATTAACACATCGAGGATCCACTAGATATCTCTCTTTATATGAGAGGGACAAATTCTATCTCGATTACACAACTTCATCACATTGCTCACATAGTAACCAATCACAACCTTTATAATCGTCCAGTTAAAGACAATGTTTGATAGTGTCAAATCACTATGTTCCTAATGTTGAAGTCTCTGGTAATCTCAAGTCAGAGGACTAAAAAATATACCTATCATGAGAAACAACTATGACTTAATCCATGTGATGTTCTCATAGCGGGTCGGTCCAGTACTTTATTCCCTAACAAGTACTTGTGATCTTGATTCGTATCCCTATACGTATAATCATCATAAGATCATCAATCAAGACTCACACTAGTCTTAATTAATTATAGTTCCCAGTATAATGATCGACTAGGGACATTTAGGATATTTCTATAAATGACCATGGATCTTATTATAATGTAAACATGCAAATTAATTATAATAAACAGCAAATGAAATCCTCTATTTTATTAACTAAAAGTATTCATAAAGACAGTTAATGGATTGACCTAGGGCACATTCCCCAACAAAGAGATGTGATGATCTGAGAAGGAGGCCGAATGGGTGGGGATCCCATTACGAGGATTGTTCCATGGAAGCCAGACTTACACTAGAGTGAATCAAAATGGGGAGGAGTCCAGTGTTGGATTTGTATTCATGGGCTCCCATTGAATATGTGGATGAAAGAGGAGTTAAGGTCTATTGGCGACAAGTTTGGGGGCCTGGTGGAAATCGATCAAAACACCCTGCAGAAATCGAATCTAGAGAAAGCAATCATCAAAGTGAAAGGCAAGTGGAGGGGTTTCTTCCCTTCGAAGATAGTAATTCCTTGTGGCTCACAACGTGCACGTCTTCGTATCAGTCGATTCGGCACAGAGGGGTTGCCGAGGCCAATCCCCGGTCATAGGCGTGGCGGTGAAGTGGTCAATATGGCAGGATGTATCATCTAAAAGGGAAGAGAGAGAAGTAGGCACCGAACATTATACCTCAAAAAAGTAAGGTGGTAATGATGCCGTCAGGGCATGTTGTAGAAGAAGGGGTTCCACTTGCAAATACGTGCGTGCGAAAAGAGTTGATAGAGAAGAGGCCCAAGCACCTACGGATGTGGTTGATGTGAGTGTGCTCAATGCGTTGCTGAAGGGACGCTAGCATTGACGATGGGCCAGTTTTAGCCCAATAAGGAACACAAAAGGAGTTGGGCCCAAAGCACCCAGATGGGCGGATTGGCGAGCTGGTGTTGGAAGGCGTGGCCCAGGCGTGTGTGAGTTTGTCGTGAACAGACAGGGTAGAGGGCTAGAAACTTGGAGACTCGGCGATGAATTGTTACATGGAACGGATAGGGGTTTATTAAAACTCTGAATGACGGAGAGTCTCAGTCGTGCATCTCTTTATTGAGTAGCCATAGTACGAGGGAGGAAGTGGCGATTGATTCAGGGTCAACCAAACCAGTGGCCGAGGGAACTAAAGGGGAGAGACTCGTAGGCAATGGAATGGATGACAACGGCAATGAATTAGAGGATAAAGGATTGGGGAACGCTGCAAACGGGGAGGAGTACGAACAGATAGATGAACGAGTAGGAACCCCAAATCGACAAGCTATTGGATGCAGACTTCCCGACATTCGAAGAGCTAGTGGCTAGGTAAACAGAGGAGATTCGACAACTAATGGAGACAAGGGTGGAGTTAGGTATGTCTACATTGGGATCTTCGAAGCAAAAGCACCAGCTCAACCTACTTCTAGCTCAACATTGGAGATTTTGCACATTCAGGATGTGGCCCCAACGTAATTGCTACCGGAGGAGGGAAACACATTTTCTAATGTCGACACATTGCTAAGCAACTTCCTTTCTCAAAATGGATTGCGCTTGAGGGAACGGGAACATCAAACCGTACACATTAGTGAGGCAAATGGGGTTGAGGTTCCAAGGGCTTTACTGAAGGAGCTTCAAATATTAGAATTTAAAATGAATTATAATGGTCCTCGAGATAAAAGGGCATTCGATGGACGATAATGAGGATACAAAGTTGGAATGTTAGAGGAATTGGAAATTTGAACAAGCGCGTTTTGATAAAGGGAGTTGTAAGAGCGGTCAACCAAGACTTTTTGGTGATACAAGAAATGAAGCGGTCCGATTTCGATAAAGCGAAGTAAGGGGTATATGGGGTGGTCGGTTTAAGGAGTGGGTAACATTGGACGCTAAGGGAACACGGGGTGGAATAGCTATTGTTTGGGATAACCGACGAGTGAAAGTTGTGGGTAGCATGATTGAAGCATTTCGGTTTCAATACATGTTGAGGAAGCATTTGGATTAACATGGTGGTTGTCGGGTCTATGGCCCGACCCTGGCATGAAGGTAAGAATTTTGGAATGAATTGGGGGCTTTATATGGCTTGTGTGGTGAAAAATGGTGTCACTGGAGACTTTAATGTCACGAGATTCCCGTCGAGAAAAGCAACAATGCAAGATTCACTTCAAGCATGCGAAAGTTTGATAGAGTTATTAGGGAAATGAAACTCACTGACATTCCTTTGCGCAACGGTTTGTTTATTTGGTCAAATTTCAAGACGCCATCGACATGTGCAAGGTTGGATCGATTTTTGTTCACTCGAGGTTAGGGGAGCAGGTTAAAAATGGAAGGCAATTTCTCGGTGATAGAGTTACTTCGGATCATTTTTCAGTTATTTTGGAGACGAGTCATATTAAGTGGGGTCTCCCCTCACGATTTAGATTCGAGAACGTTTGGCTTACGCACCCGAATTTTATAGATGGATGTAAAAGGTGGTGGAATGCGAAGCGGTAAATAGAGGGGACCAAGTTACATACTTATGGGAAAACTAGGGAGCATGCATGGGAAAATGTAGAATTGGGGTAGGGAGGTATTTGGACAGACGGCAAGCAAAAAGTAGAAGAGCTTAAAAGAGTCATCAGTGAGCCGGATGGAAAAAAAGGGGACGCTAGAATGGGATGAATTTATGGCAGGACAAAGGAGAAGAAGAGTTAAGATGGAGCTTGAAAAGGCTCTTCTTCTGGAAAATCGATTTACGAGTCAAAAATTGCAGGTCAAGTGGGTTAAAGAAAGTGATGGGAACACCAAATTTTTTTATTAGATCCTAGGGGCACGAAAGAGTAAGAATGCGATTGGAAGGCTACAAATGGAGAACGGGAACTTCACAGAGGACACATATACGATCAAAAGTGCGTTGCTGGACTTATATAAAGCCTTGTACACAAATGATATGGATAAGGCATGGGAAATAGAAGGAATCTCTTAGGGAACCCTTACACGCAAGCATGGTAAATGGACTTGAGAGGGATTTCTCCGAGGAGAGATTTGGAAAGCGATGTCGAGTTGCGATAAGGACAAGGCTCCAGGCCGAAGGGGTATATATTTGCTTTTATACGAAGTTGTAGGGGAATATTGAAACGTAACGTCCTAGCTTTCTTCGCGGATTTTCACCGAAATGGGATTGTAAGTGCTAATATGAACGAGACATTCATATGCCTAATTCTGAAAGGGGCAACGACCGGAAAGATTGACGATTTCAAACCTATAAGTCTTGTCACTTCAATGTACAAACTGTTGGCTAAAGTGTTGGCGGGTAAGTTGAGAGAGGTCCTCCCGGTGAACATTGCAAAGGAACGGAATGCTTTTTGTGCCAGGGAGACAGATGTTGGATTATATGCTAATAGCGAGCGTGGTGGTGGAGTATGCTTAACAGCGGGATAGGAAAGGAATTGTGATGAAGCTCAATTTGCCAAGGCATACGACTGGGTGGATTGGAAATTTTTGGATTACGTGATGAGAATGAAAAGTTTTGGGATAAGGTGGCAAAAATGGATTTAAGGATGTCTCAGCTCAGTTACTTACTCGATAATGGAGAATGGCATGCCGAGTGAAAGCTTCAGAGGATAGCGGGGTTTGTGACGACAGGGTGATCCCCTCTCCCCGTTTTTGTTCATCTTGGTCGCTGAAGTTATGGGGCGCATGATTGACGTTGCAAAACAGATTGGTTCAGTGCGGGGGTTTAAGGTTGGAAGGGACTCACCTCCAGTACTCGAATGACTCACTTTTATTTTTAGAGAACTCGCACAGAGCAGTAAGGAATATGATGTGGTTAGTACAATCGTTCTGCAAGATCTCTGGGCTTAAGCTGAACCTCAACAAAAGTTGTCTGGCGGGTGTCAACACTAAAGATCAAGAAGTTATCAGTATGGTAGCTAGCACTCAGTGCCAAGTGGGGTCATGACCAATGAAGTATTTAGGTATGTTGTTGGGTGGCTCACCAGTGTACGCCTCTTTTTGGGAACTCGTGCTAAAGAAAATTGTGCAAAGATTGGACGGATGGAAGCCAAATTTCTTATCGAAAGTGGACGGGTCACACTTATCAGTTCGGTTCTCGATGCACTTCCCACGTATTTCATGTCATTATACCCAATACCGACGAAGGTGCGCAGGCGGAAAAGAGGATGACGAGTTTTTGTGGAAGAGAATGCACACGGATAAATCTTGTGCGTTAGTTTCTTGGGACCGCGTATGCTTGCCAAAGAGTTTGGGAGGGCTAGGTATTGAAAACTTGGTTAAAAGGAATAGAACGTTGGCCGGTAAATGGCTTTGGCGGTTTCAACTGGAGTCGGGAGCTAGGTGGGCAGAGATCATCAGGAGTACATATGTGGTCGGATTTAACGGTTGGGACTCTTCTGGTCAATTTCGCACGACGTACAAAGCGCCATGGAAATTTATTTTGGAGTGTAGAGGACTTTAAAAAGGGACTAAAACTTACGATGGGGAATGGAAAAAGAATTAAGTTTTGGAAAAACACTTGGTGCGGGAGGAAATGTTGGAGGCAAGGGGGGTTCAATGGGACAAGGCCATAAAATGATTTGGAAGAGTCCAGTGGCGATGAAGGTGTGGTGGGGTTTTCGCATGGTTAGCTTGGACGGGCAAGATCAGCACAATAGATGTATTACAGAGGAGATGGGCCATTCAAAACCATGCTTGTAGGCAGGCAGGGGAGTCTATTGATCATATCTTGATTTCCTGTTCATTCTCTTCCCATGTTTGGGACGCGTTCGCGCTCGAGTTAGGCATCGTGCGGTCCTCACAGCCCTCCTTCAAGAGTTGCGTCGAGTCGGTACCTCCCAGATCCGGGGAGCAAAACAACAATCGCATTTTCAATGAGTGGAAGTATGGGAGAGTGCAAGGAGAGGGGCAGCATCTGTTCTGATTGGTCATAAAGAATTTGTGGGGGAGACAATGGTCCCAACTTGCTGGTCATTAGAGACTACTGGTGGTCTGACTGGCTTGTGTTTTGATGCATGGGTTCGATGATGGGGGAAGGAGGCTGGGTTATCTGTTTATTTTTTTACGGTCTCGTCTGACCCATTTGTTGGTGCTTGTTGACTTTTCTAATAGTCATGACTGGATTATGTGTCCTTGTGATGTTATGCTTTTCACTTCACTGCAGATTTAATGCTTTGAGGTTGGAATAGTTGTGCAGCTGCGCCAGGGGACATTCATGCCACTTTCTAATCAGTTTTGCAAAGCTTGGGCTCAACTGCTATATTGATGGGTCGCAGACGGTCTAAAGGGAGATGCTTGCTTGTCACGGGCCTAGTTGGGGAGATTGGGGCTTATTAAAAAAGTAGGGTTGGTTTTCTTTTAAATTCACTAAATAGGGTGAATTTCTTTAAAATTTCAAAAATAATGTATATCTCCTTTAGTAGAAGCGTTATTGACGATGACGTGGCGTGATGTGGCGGTGGGTTGGTGAGGTGGCAATTCAATTTGTATGAATGACTCATTTTGTAAAGGAGTCATTCATACATTTCACATTTTGTATGAATGACTTCTTTACAAAAGGAGTCATTCATACAATGTGACTTTGTATGAATGACTCCTTTTGTAAATGAGTCATTCATACAATTGGAATTGTGACGTGGTGGTGGGTGGTTTCAATTGTATGAATGACTCCTTTACAAAAGGAGTCATTCATACATTTCATATTTTGTATGAATGACTCCTTTACAAAAGGAGTCATTCATACAATGTGACTTTGTATGAATGACTCCTTTTGTAAAGGAGTTATTCATACAATTGGAATTGCCACCTCACCCACCCATCGCCACGTCACAATTTCAATTGTATGAATGACTCCTTTACAAAATGAGTCATTCATACAATTGCAATTGCAACACACACCCACCGCCACCCACTGCCAAATCACACACACACTGCCATGTCACACAGTATGCATTTCATATTTTGTATGAATGACTCCTTTTCAAAAGGAGTCATTCATACAACTTATATTTTTCTATACCCTTGCCCGCCTATATTAAAAATACTACACATACATCAACCCAAACCATACTAAAATACATATTGGGTGTGTTTCATACCAAATCGAGATGCTTATAGATAACTCAAACACAAATGTGTGTTTTGGTATGTCCGTGCAACATTCCTCAAACATAATACAATTGTTATTGAATTCTTCTAACAATTAACTTTTCAAGTACACAACATGACGAAATTAATAAAGTCATATTCCGGTTAAAACGTATCACTCATAACCCATATCTAACATAAAACGATAAAAGTAAACAAACGTACCAGTAGGAAAGTGTACAATCAAATCACAAGAAGTCCGCGAATGTTTACGATGGTGTCCATGTCTGTAATGATCTCATGAATAACGACAATTAAAAATTAGGCCATTACAATACAAGTAAGAGAAAAACAAATAGCAAAAAAAAATCGAAAAAATATACAAATCCAAGAAATTACTATGACATGAAAGAAACTCATACAAAGGTATGATGCAGTTCTATCGATGTCGACGTTGCTCCTCCGTGTGGCAAACCGGTCGTACTCTATTTCGACCTGTATTTCTGCGTGCTTGTCCGTCCGGCTGAGTCTGTTGAGATCGACGACTCGACTGAACTTCTTCCTCGTGTTGACTCGATTGACCTCTACTACCATTGCTATCAAAGATAGGGGTTGAATCATTCCAACATACTGACTTCCTGTATGTGGTAGGGTGAAAGGAACATTAGGTGGCATGCCTAATAAGGGCATGAATGAGTCATCTCCACTATATAGAATATTGTAATTATAATATGGCCGAGTAAATGGACTTGGCATGTATTGAGGCAATGAACCATGCATTGAATGTGTAGGTATTCTATGGTCCATGTAAGAAGATGATGGCCCAGGAGCATATGGATCAAAATGATGAGGATGAACACTCATGCTCGGTGTCCTAGGCAAAAACATATGAGCATCAGGTTGCGTTGGGGGCAGCAAAGGAGAGTACCCATAAGAAGAAGGGCGGGTTAGAGGTGGTGGAGGAGAACATTTGCTGCTCTCACCAACATTCTCTCACGTTCTTGGTGTTGGACGAGTTGGAGGTGGTGAAGAAGAACGTCTACTGCTCTCACCCAGAGTCTGAGTCATTGTTGTTTTTCTTCTCCTCCCTCTATCTGCTAAGCTTTGATCCTCTTCTTCTTGAGAAGCTTCGTCATCTATTTCTGGCTCAACTACATTTTCATCATTCCACAGAGTAGTCCTTTGCCGTTCATCCTCATCTAAGATTCTGATGCCTTCATGTAGAGCAGCAATGCCTTGATCGATCCTGTCATCAATGAACACTCGCTCCAATTGACGCGCAAATGTAGACTGATATACAAAAAAAAGTAGTGTTAGTTAACAATTTTAAATATTCATCATGAGGATAACAACATTATAGTTTCAAGGTTACCAAAAATTCGTGTAGAGCCCCGTCATGTCCAATGTATCGTTTGGTGATAGATTTGTACCACCTCATGTACTCTTACTGATCATGTTCCCCTTCTTGTTCTATCGTGGCTATGGTATTACCACGATTTTCTCACAACTCTATATATCTTTTGTGATACACTGCCCAATTTTCTCGAGGGTGTCCTCTCAATTGGACGCGGTGCAGACGTATGTCAAAATCACAGTGAGGTGGCACGACCAGTGTCAGCCCAAACTGTCTTATGACCCTTTCCGGTCTATGCCACTCAACTATATGGAAACAAATTAAAGGACACGTCGAACGCCAGCTCCCGTGACCTTGAGTACATAATTGTGGAAGTGACTCAATGACATCAACGTATGGTTGCCACTCCACGACATTCTCCCTCTGCGTGTCAAGTACATCACGAAATGATGATAAAACGTGTGTGGAAGTCCTAGTTACCGAAAATGAAACTATCCATCTATATATAAAACAATAAATTAGTCATAAATTAAAAAGACGCAATGAATAATTAAAAATAATATGAGAAACATTTTTATTACCGATATCCCAAAGGAACGTCATTGGGCATGTATACTCCATCACATGTTCGAGGTCGAGCTCTAGGAACAGGCATGCGCGTTGGTGCTATAAATGGAAACCTATCCCAGGCGCAGAGTTGTATAAGAATTGACATACCAGCAACCTCGTGCGCCCCAGAGCAAGATCCACACACAACTCCCTATATAAATACGCCAAACATGCACTTCCCCAACTATACTGTCCAGCTATTTGAAGGTCCTCGAGCAATGGAAGAAACATCAAATGTACATATCGATTCGACTTGTCAGCAAACACACAACCACCAATAAGTTGTAGAATGTATGAACAAATATAATGTCAAACCATTTCCTCATTGTTGTCATCCTCTATAGGTGGCACAATTTGTTCGAGCCATGAAACAAGAACTCTATTCCCAGAAAGGTCAAGTGGTTCAGGTCTTCAACCAAGTAGTCTTTCACACACTGCGGAATAGTCAACATCTATGCTTCCAGTCACAAGCATACCATTAATCGGTAACCCGAGCTGAATCTCAACGCCTTGGAATGTTATCGTACACTTGCCACAATGCATGTAGAACGTATGTGACTCTGGATGTCATTTCTCAACAAAAGTGGTGATCAAGTCTAAAAAATCCTACGTGTGAAACCCCATAAAAGCCACTAGAACGTAGGTAAGGGATCATTCGAGAATGGTAATTCACCCGCCGATCAACGACACCCCGTTTTCTTCGCACGCGCATCGTATCATGTACCTTACAATTAAAAAATATGTCGATATATATATATATATATGTATTAAATGTTTTTGCATAAATATTAAGCACATACATGTTAAATGTCTATACCTGACCCCTCCAGACTTGCGATGATATGTGTGTAGATTAGAGGCATAGAAGAGAACGATTAGATAGTCCTGGTTCCATGTGTACTCGCTACAACTGTGTGATTAGAGAAATTGGTAGAGTAGTTTTAAAAGTCACAATAAATCATTAGTACGAGTTATAACATTAACAAATACCTATCTATTACTTTACGTAACATATCTGAATACTATATTAATATAAATATTATGAAATTACCAACTGACACCATTTACAAACAAAATACAAATCCTCTCATTGGTTTGGATTGGGGGGTTGAGTTTTTGATGGACAATTTTTTTTGTTATGTCCCTCTACACGACAAAGACTGCAACGGTTCCTCCTAGTAGGGACTCGACCACGATCTCTATTCGGACATATTGTTCGTTTATATCCTTCTTGATGACATGCAACATCGCAATGTCCTAGAAACATTAGGAAGATCCATCTCATTTTGCCTTCGTGTTCCCTTTAGTCTCCCTCGGCCACGTCTACACCTAAGATCTGGTAAAATCTTCACCGCAAAAGTCGGCCAATACTTCTCATCGGGGATGGCTTTGAATTGAGAGGAGTAACATCGTGCGTACACATCCATCCTGTAGTATGGCTCAATAAATTGTGTATAATCAAGTCGAATAAGGGCACATGCAGCTAACACGTGTGAGCAAGGGAAACCAAACGATTGTCATTTATTGCAGCTACAATACCAGTTCTTCAAGATAACAATCTGTGTATTATTGCCTTTATGCATGCGATCACCATGACGTCCAGTGAGCACCTCAAACTTACCAGTGTTTCGATTTATCAATTTGACATAATGTCTCCTTGCAGATTGTTCATAATGTGCAATTTTATCTATGACATATTTCGTGTAATTGAGCCCGTGCGAGATTGCTTCATCGATTTCCTCTTTGCACCGATTGGTGTATGTCACCAACCTGTAGTAAATCATTTGAACCATTGTTGTTATTGGCAAGAATCGTGCCCCTTTCAATACACCGTTAAAACATTCTACAATGGTAAGATAATGCTGTGTCAGTAATATCAGCACAGTAAAAAAAATATAGGATAACAAACATAACTACTATCAATTACATACCAACCCCGTTAGAATTCATCCATCCGTACCGTAGGCCTCCATCATGCAATTGAGTCCAGAGTTCCTTGGAAATGGCATTCACATATTGAAGACATTGAGGACTTCCTGATGACAAATAAGCAAAACGCTCCATGCATGCATCAAATTTCCTCACTTGATGTTGACCAGCAGCTCGAGAAAGGATGTTCTTCAACGATTCATTTTTGAAATTCGTGTTAAAATTACTGGTCAAGTGTCGCAGGCAATAACGATGGTATCCTCTTGGTGGACAAAAACCATTTGCTGGTATGTTAACAACCTCGAGAATGCCAGAATGACAATCGGAAATAATACAAATACCATCTCTATCGGTCACGTGTTTGCGCAACATCCTGAAAAACCACCCCCACAAGTCTGTTGATTCATTTTCCGCAACTACAAATGCAACTGGAAGTAGATGTCCATTACCATCAACAGATAGGGCAATCATTAGTTTACCACTGTATTTGCCATACAAGAATGTCGCGTCAATCTGTAGAAGAGGCCTACAATGCTTGGACCCTTCGATTGATGCTTCGAATGCGAAGAACACACGACGAAATTGAGGATTCTCTTTCCTGATCTCATCTGCAGCTTATTGTCTATGTGACCACTCAATCTTTGTCCCTGGGCTCTTATTATGTACAGCTGCCAACCATCTTGGTAACCTAGCATACGACGCGTCCCAATCTCCGAATGCATTTGCAACTGCTTTCCTTTTAGCATCCCATATTCGCTTATAGGGAACTTCATGTCCGTATTTTAGCTTAATCATTTCTACCAAGGCCTTGATAGTGATTGTCTGATCTATTTGAACAATGCTTTGTATCTCACGTGCAAGCATGTTGGTGTTGAGTTGGGCATGACTGCGTTCTATGCCGGGATTTATACAGTTGTGCGGCTCGTCTAATTGAGTGATCTCCCACAATTGTTTCTTCTTTCACAAACAAGCATGGAGACACCACATGCACCCAACTTCCGGCGCACTTCTGCACTTCACCGCCCATAAGGTTGTAGTTGACTCCATAACAAGGTATTGACAATGTTTGTTAACATGCCATACTTTGATGACATGCTGCAAGTCTTTCTTATTATCAAAGCACATTCCTCTTTCTAAGTCAAAATTAGGCATGTCTCATCCAGTCGAATGATGAGAATGTTGGGTCGAAGTAGAATTAGTCATTTCCCAATCAATTTCATTATACATCGGCAATGGTTGGTAAACTTCTTCATCGCTTGCTTCTTCCATGCACTCCTCCTTGTCAATTGCAAATTGTTCATCATCTTGCAAGTTTTGCACCCCTGGAGGTTCGTAGGTTGGGTCGTCTGTAACAACATTTATATTTTTCCAATTAACAGATGGCGCAACATCCTCGAGGGGACATACGTCCTCGTTAATGTCGTTGTCGTGGTTCTCGTTAGGGTCATCATTGGGGGCAGTAATGTCATCATCAATCAGAGTAACAAATCTATCTTGCACAACATCACCTATAGGTTATTGCATACGTAATCTTTTCATCATTGATGTAGGGCATGTCATGCCACATTTTCTTCTACCACTTGTGAATGTACAGTAGAATTTTGAAAAGGCTCGATTGGCTCGAAGGTTAAATAAATCTCAACCTTCGCTGATAATGGTAGATTCGCGACTGTTGACCACATCAAATCAAAATGGGTCTCGTCCTGCAACGATACGGGGATAAAATATGTGAAACTGATGGATGGGTTATTACGTGACGATACGTCTTCGTAATGAGAGTCTCAGTGGACAAGATACCAAACACGTTATACACATGATCCATCAACTCATGTTTACTCATTCCAAACTTAATAATTAGGATCATTGATGGGGGTCTGCTATACTCGATGCCTTTCGAAACATTAACAATTTCTCTGTATGCATAAAATCGAAACGGGATGTTCTTACCTTCCATGACCTACATAATTTACCGCATTGATAATGTAAAAAAGATTACATATATAACAAGCGAAAAAATGATCAAAATGAGGATTTGAGGCACAATCGAACTTTTCAAAAAATCCTCATCAAAAATTATTCGTGTTCCTCTATCAAAATGGAGCATCTTATAGTAATTTTTCAACAACTTCTCTCTCTCTCTACACTCTCGAAGGTCTTCTTTTCTCTCCCTCTACGTATTACATTAGTTACTTTGAGCACTCCATGTACAAGTAATTTCGATTTGACAAAGAGGAAGATGGTGCCTAGGGCATTTGGGCGGTGAGAAGTCTTATTCGTGTTTGGATTTTGCTTAAGAAGTTGTTTGAGTTTGGGTGTGAGGAGAAGAAACGGAGGTTTGTTTTTCACTTTAACTTTGATTTTATTTATAATGGAAGGAGTTGAGACTTCTTGAACGGTTTTTGTTTGATTTCTAGGTTTTGATTCTTGTTTTATGTTGTTTGTTAGTTTCAATTAAACGAGTTGTGATTTTAGGGTTTATGATTTTTTGTTAACTCCTTACAAAAATGTGTACTCCAATTTGAGAGGTTCTCTATATGAATGATATTTACAAAAAAATTGAGATTTTTTAAGCAAAAACCATACCCAAAAGTCTTGTTGTGCCTGTCTTAACGCCAAAAATGATCGGCATCATACCAACAAAAATTTTCTCATGCTTGCGTTAACTCCAAAAAGGACATATCAACCTAGATCAAATGTCATTAGGGGCTGCCAGCTTCTCAACAAATCAGTTAAACTCCAACCTAAAAACTTTGTTCTAGACCACCCACTTGCATATATATATATATATAAGCATTCGAATGTTGTCACGTGCCTTAGAGCTTCTCACATAGATACAAAAGTTCTTGATAGTGTAGATATACACAAGTATTAGGTGGGTTATTCAACAATAATGACACGCATAACAAGTTCTATTTATTTACTTTTTTGGGTAGAAACAAGCTTTATTTACCTTTGTATGTCGTTTCAAATGCATATTGTCAATAAGTAATATATAGACAATATGGGCATAAAAGTAGTTACCACTTAGTGTTTATTTAATTCAAAATTCGATTGATTGATTGAAGTAGGTTATAGTCCCATGACAATATTTATTGACAATATAGCCGATATGAACAATGTAGAAGAAATAGTAATTATTATCACTTGCAATTAAAAACGTTCATTCAACACAAATCAATATGTTGATGTAAACCAGAAAGGAAAAATGACAGGTTGACGTACATAGGTTTTATGTTTTCTTAATCACTATTGACATAATATATTGTTAATATAGTCAATATTGTTAGTATAATCAATATTGTCAATATTGACAATATCAATCCATCCATACTTTTCAAAGTGTTTGATAAGAAATATTATTACAGAATAAATTATCAAGAAATTTGACAGAATAAAATTGAGAATTATCTTCTTCTTTGGTATGGTGGGAATCTCATTAAACTCTCTAGCATCAAAACATTACAATGTGAACTTATTAATATATATATCGACACTAATCTACTTTTCACGTGTACCTACACATGGAAGTTTGCACTGCCTAACAAAAAAGTCTATTCCTATTAATCGCCAACACACATTACATCATTTATATACTTGTATGGACAACAATCACTTCTTGTTTTATGCTTCTCTAACGAGATGTTGTTTGTAAAAAGCTCTTGTAGTTGTGTAAATCTCAAGTTTCTTTCTTAATGCTAAAAAAATGCATTACATATAGAAGGAAAGATCAAAACTGAGCTTAGTACTTTATAAGTAGAAATACTTTCCCTATCCAATGTCATATCGTGATATATTTGTTTCCCACGATGTTGAAAAAAAAGGTTAAAGTTGAAAAATAATACATTTTAAACATGTTATACACTAATGCTTAATTGTTTTTTCTAAATATATCGTCTATAATGTTCTTATTCTTAATCAGTGGTTATCGGAGCTTCAAGTGGTAGATAGTGAGTTCGAATATGATCAATTGCGGTCACAGTTAGCAAGTTAGCTACTTCCTTGTATGGTCGTGGCCAGAGAAGAGGGAGAAGAATGTTCTGAAGTATTCAAAGATGAGTAGTGGTCTGATTTTTTCATTGTATGATAGTTGACCGAACAATTGGAAATAAATATATCTGGATGAGGCAGCGCCTATAGTCTACTGTCAGCACTAGAGAGCAGAGTGAGGACACTTGTGAATGCGAGATTTCGTATTTTGTTACTGATGTTGTTGGAGATGGTGAGGGGACTAATAGTGTATACACCGAACCCTCCATAAATACTAACTTGTAATTGATATCTTGTCGCAATAATCAAACACTGATAATAAATAACACATATAATATTTATCTTTGGATCGATTTTCCACTCACGTGTAAAATATGTCAAATAATTATTAAGCATTTATCACTACACACAATAAGCTATGACAACCACTACAAAAAATTAGTTTTTTTATAGGGTTTAACATTTGTAACATTTTGTTAACTACGATGTTATGCTGCAACATTCTTTAATAGCTATTTAAAAATAAAACATTTAAATTACACACACCATGCAGTAAACACATGCAACTTAACCACATTTTCTTAAAAAACCTATTACACTATAAATATATTAAATAAATAAATAAATTCTTGTTCTTACTATTTTCCTTCCGGTTTGTTCTTCAATTTAATATTCCTTGACCTACAAAAAATTAATATTCCCTGTGAAAAAAAAATAAATTTAGTTATTTTATTCAAATGAAAACTAAACAACAAAAAAATATTCATAAAAAGAATAATTAAAAATATTGGTTCTCTCGGCTAAACGTTCCCCAAACACCGAACGTTTGTTAAATACACGCAAACACACACACACTCTCTCTCTCTCTTCTCACACAATCAATTGCTTTCTCTCTCTCGGCTAACACACTCAACCCAAACACACACACACTCTCTCCTTCTCTTTCTCTCACTGCTCACACACTCTCTCTCTCTCTCTCTCTCTCTCTCTCTCTCTCTCTCTCTCTCTCTCCCCCTCTCTCTCTCTCTCAACACACTCTCACCCTCTCTCTCACTCTCCCCTCTCTCTCTCTCACTGCACACTCTCTCTCCTCTCTCTCTCGACGACACCTCTCACACTCTCTACCTCTCTCTTTCTCTCTCTCGACACACTCTCACCCTCCATGTCACTTTCTACCTCTCTCTCACGACACCTCTCTCACGGTGTGACAGCCCCAAATTCCACAATCCTTGAATTGGGCACCGCCCGGCCTAAACCTACGCAAACCCCCGAGCTAGTCTCGCTGAGTTACGCAGGCCTAGTCAGCCTTCATTACCATTTACCATTTATTACATATTTATAAGTGAAGTTAATTAATTAGTGAGTTATTATCAGATACAGCGGAAGCACTTAAACTCCAAACTAATCAATAACTTCAAGACATACTAGTTAGGACAATCCTAGGGTGTGGAAACCCCGTAATCATATCCACCATATGAATCAAAAGTGAGTATCAATAATGTCCTACATGCCCAAGATCTCTCATAACCCATAATCTCACGTTCAACAAAACAATATAGATACTTAATATAAAACATACTCAATACACCGAAGGGGAACGCCTCGTGGTCCTCGCCTTCAATTGCCTAGCGCTAATCCCTTGCCTTAGTCTGTTCGCCGGTCTGCCCACCGTCACAAACTAGACGGTGAGTACAGTGATGTAGAGAGTAAAATACCAATAGAGTCTAAACAGTATTTCAAATGTCAAGTAAATGGCTAAACTAATATCATGCATGGATATCACGAAGAATATAAAAGACAGCATGATAAGTGAAATCACGAAGATAACAACAATAAATGAGTGTCAAGGACACAAAGCCAAAAGAAAAGGAATCTAAGTGTCCCAAGTCCACCAGGTTGCCACACTTAGTTACAACCTGACTTTCAAGACAGATTCTGAACCTACTCAAACCCAAGGCAGTATAGAATAAGGCATTTAGCCCCAGGTCACATTTAGTTCGCATACGGGCACCGCAGCGTCACACACAGTTCAACATACGGCCACCGCAATCCCAAACTACGAGTTTAACCATGTTCAGAATCTGTGTACTCACAGCATATACCGTGAGCACCATGTTGTCCACTCAGACCCAAATATACCACTCATTAAGGAATCCAATTAAAACTAAGCCGATAGATCACCAAAAATAGATATAACAAAGGGAATTCAACAATTAATATAATCCACAAGAGAATACTACTCAACAAACATAATAGCTCAAATAAATGCACAATTGAAATAATGTAAATACTCTGGTTGGTTTTACTCACAAATACCGCACGTAACTCCGCATTCGCGACTCTCACACGCCACCAAAATGACTCCACACGCTTGTCACCAATTCACTAAGCACCTGGTAATCATTTTTTATCCATTTACATTATGTTAGAGTCTATTTGGAAAATCTTGATTTCTAAATCCACTTCCCATATTATCCTTGACTTTTTCTAAATTTCTTGGCTATTTCTGCCAATTTCACGCTTTTCAAGGCAAAAACCCTGACATAATGCGTCATAAGAACCCCGAATATTTCACTTTTCATGGAAATCCCCAAGTTTCTCTTTATTTGATGAAAATATAATTTTCCATAATTTTTCATAATTTTTCCTGAATTTTTCCTATTTTCTGGAATTTTATTTCAATTAAAATCCTTTTAAATATATATATAACTGAAATAAATAATTATTTATTAATATAATCATGGGTGGGTGGGTCCCGGGTCGGGTCTGGACCGCCTTGACCGGGTCAAACCCGGTCTTTTAATTAAATGTATTTCCCCCGGGACACCGTAAACCCGTAATTCGCCCGTCGAAACCCATTCGACACGTTTTCTCGAGGCGATCACTATTCGTTTATCGACGTGACCGCCCTATCACACAGACACGAGTTTAACTCGATAATACACGTCATTACACAAAAATAACATAAATTTTTGGGTCGTTACACACGTCACCTCTCTCTCTCACACTCTCTACCTCTTTCACGGCACCTCTCTCTCCACACTTTCTACCTCTCTCACGGCACCTCTCTCTCTCTTACACTGTCTCCCTCTCTCTCACGGCACCTCTCACCATCTCTCTCACACTCTCTCCCTCTCTCCTCCTCCCTGCGGTTATTCCCTCCCTCTCTCTCGGCTCACACACTCTCTTCCACCTCCCTCTCGCTATTCCCTCTCTCTCTCTCTAGCACATTTCTCTTCCTCTCTCCTCTCGGTTGTTCCCTCTCTCTTTCTCTCTTGGCTCACAAACTCGACCCAAACACACACACACACTTCTACTTACACCGCCGCCTATTTCGCGCAATGCTTCTTTCTCTCTCAATCTCCCACACACTCTCTTCCTCTCTCTCGCACTGCTGCTCTCACTGCCTCTTGCCTCTCTCCCTCTTTTAAACATTTAAACACCTCCCACCATCCCCAACCAACATTCAACCCCCCATTGATGACCCTAGGTCGTCGATAGGGGGGTTGTAGGGGGGGCGCTTGCAGAGATTCTCTGCATGCAGAGAATCTCTACAACTCATATGCAGAGGCGGAGGACACGAATTGCGCATTTTCAAAATGCACAATTCGTGTCCTCCCATGTGGCAACCACCTAACAAGAATGGTGCCTTTACAAAAGGCGCCATTCGTGTTAGGTGGCTACCACATGGGATACATTAGTGACGTGGCGCTACGTAACACGAATGGCACCTTTTGTAAAGGCGTCATTCGTGTTGGTCACATGACATGGCGCCACGTAACACGAATGGCGCCTTTTGTAAAGGCGTTATTCATGTTGGTCACACGACGTGGCGCCACATAACACGAATGGCGCCTTTACAAAAGGCGTCATTCGTGTAACACCAATTTTTCAAGCTAATTACGCCTTTTCAAAAGGCAATATACTATAATTAAAGAATAAAAAAAACACAGTAATTTACGAATTAAAAAAAAAAAAAAAAAAAAAAAAAAAAAAAAAAAAAAACCGTACGAATGTAATTTTTTCAGGAGATTGAAGGTTTGGGATTTATTAACTTTTGCTAGTGCTTTCTATTTATTTAATGCGTTGTGCTATTTGTTTCGGATGCGTTGTGCTATTTATTTAAAGGCCAGCTATGTGCACCCCAGACGTTACTCAGGGCACCCCATTTACAAGGGCACCCATCGAATTTCTCAGGGCACCCCTGAGTTAGACGAAAATGCCCTTCTTCATCAATGTAAGGCACCCCACCACCAAATCTTCTTTCACAATCCTTCTCATCACAAATCGACGCCTCAATCTACCAAATCTCTTCATTTTCTTGCTCGTTTGCTATTGATTTGTTGTTTTTAAAGTCGGGTGAGTGTTTGCGGTGTTTGTGAGGTGAGGGTTTGAATGATGACTTGTAGTAGATGGCTGATGTTGAATCGTATAGGGTTCAAGGGTGTTTTTCGTTGAGTTTGTTGTTCCTTTATCTTGTGTTGTTGTTGTCTTTCATGGAAATGTCCCCATCACTGAGTTCAACCACAATCCCGTAATGTTCGGCCACACAGGGCCGAGACTATTGAGTAGGTCTCGGAACTGCATGAACGAGACTCTGTAGTACATCTTGGTACCAAGTAACCGATCGAACAAGTAACTTAATTCACAATGGGTTCGGTTATCAAAAAGACCGAGGCATAAGAGGATGTCTCGGTTGTTGGTAACCGAGACATCCTCTTATGTCTCGGTACCCAGTGACCGATCAAACAAGTTACCCATTCACAATGGGTTCGATTAGAAACGAGACCGAGACATAAGAGGATGTCTCAGTTGTTGGCAACCGAGACATCCTTTTATGTCTCGGTCCTGTGTGTCCAACACTTACGTGTATGTGGTATATTTCAAAATGCGGGAAACCCTAAACACAAAAACATCAAAACACACCAAACTCATGCTTCCAACCCTCAAAATGGGGTAGTGGGGTGCCCAAAGTTGTGTTCAACCATCGACGAAGACGACGGGATTGGTTGAGAGCACAAGGGTGATGGAGTTTGGTGGTCACACATCAAAATGTGGTGGTGGGTGCCCAAAGTTGTTTTTTTTTGTTTTTGTTGTGGATTTGTGTTGGAGGGCATATGAGTCATTACACATACAATTAAAAAAAAATGGGGTGCCCTGAGTGATGACTGGGGTGCACATAGCGGGCCTCTTTATTTAATGCGTTGTTCTATTTAATGGTTTAGTGAATGGGTGTGTGTGGAGTTTTGGTTCTTGTTTTTGTTTCAAGGGCAGTGAGGCGAGATGGAGTTGAAGGAATGGTGGGGAACTTCAATGCGTTTTCGATGGAGTATCTCTATTTTCAACCAATCATCATGGTCAGATTGGTCAGTTGAGCTTGGGCACGGCTTGGGGTGTGTACCTCTTCTTCTTAGCTTCTCTCTAAAGGAGTTTGGACTCCATTTCACAACATAGTCGAGTGGTGGGAGAGTTAGAAGGTTGGAAGCATGCTTCATTTTTGGCTGCGGCCTTGGTTACCTGTCAGTGACGCCGTCTCTTCTTTGTGGGATTTTATATAAGCTTTGAAATTCTTTGTGTACATAGTTCATGTGTAAAATATGTGGGTGGGTAACCAATCCCCCAATGTACATACTACATACTTTGGCGTCTAATACCCTTCAAGGAGCTAGTCTCCTAATTTCTCAAAAAAAAATTTGAACAGTTTGGCAAAACTTATTAGGACCAAGTCCTTGGCGAATATGCTATGATCTGAAAATGGATAGCTTATAGAAGAATGCTTTTTCGATGAACTTTTGGCACGCCATTTAGGTACGCACTTGCTTGGTACTCTTGATTGTTGCATCAATGTGTGTGCGCACGACACTAAAAATGCTCAACTATATGACTTCTGGGCAACTAAAGAACCAAGGAGGAGATGTCCCTAAGAAATTCATTCAAAATGTTTTGCTCTATATTTCTTTAATGTTTTAAACGTGATCTAGATTTGCTCTGGATGGAGATTTAAAAGAAACTGAGCAGAACTAAAGAGATTAACAGGAATCTGGTAATCGAGGTTGGCTTCTAAATAAATGCAAGTGAACAGAAATACCACATAAGATCTGAATTTAATCACAGCAAAATTCTTTTTTTCAAATGAACAAAGTCTTACATTCTTGAGTAATTGAGAAATAAAAGAAAACCATTTTTCTTACTACTATCCAGACTTTAACTTATTTAAGATATGCACAGTAAATGCACAAATCTTGATACTTGGATTTTTAGGAACTTTTTGTTATTCAGCGTAAATTGAAGAGTAGAACTGATTTCGTAGCCTTTTCATGTCTCAGACTCAGATTTACCGGTAACAGAGGTCTGCCTCCTTCAACGGCATTGCTCAAGTTAATCTTACGGAATCACTGAATCTGCAAATCAATATATTTCAATGTGCCTGCTGCGCAAATCCAACAAAACCGCATTCCCTGCAAGTCCTAGAAACCAACAGACTCATTTCATGTTGGACAACTAACAAGTATGGGAAATAACAAATAACATTCAAAGACAAATGCATACAACATAAGTTACCATAAACATCGCACAATGTCATACTGGGGAGTTGTATATGATCCTATGTCTTGTATTCATATATAAAAAGGTGTACTACAGTTGCATCATAGTTCGAGTACATACAAAAAGAACAGCGAAGCGCTCACCGTTCTATAACAATCTGTAGAGGATCTTGTCAGAGATTTCACAAAAAGAACAAAAGTATGCCTGTTCAAAATGAGGATATGGCAAAACATACTATCGGTGTGGTTCTTTACGGTTTCATTTGTAACCATAGCAACAAAAGGAGAGCCACAAAGTTTCATAATACCTATACTTTTTTCTTCTGTACTTCTTTAGCTATATGGAGGGTTTAGTCTCAAAAAACTCAATTATCAAAAGACAATCTGATGCAGAAGCAAGTTTTCCAGCTCAAATGCTCAAGCTGAAGAAGTTGAGGATGATGAAACTGGAGATGTCATAGGCTGATGCTCCGATTCTTCGGATGTTGCTGTCACATCAGAGTCGGACCTGAGAAGAACCCAATATTGTAAGTCCTTAGTAACTGATATGAAATGCAATTAACTATCAGATCACAAAAATCCTTGAAGGTTCCAACAGTAAGAATTGAACATTCGAGTATTGACCTCCAAAAAAAAATGAATCAGATGAGGAATTTCAGGGTTTCACTTCAAACATTTCACTTTCAGCATTACACAACTAGGAAATCATAGATAGACCTGAAGTTTGTTTAACAAGTAAAAAAATGTGGAGAGCAACTGCTTGCCATCATAGATGGCAACTCCTGATCCTAGCATAAATTGTACAATGCCTAATCACATTTGATCTTAAGTAAAATCTTTTTGATAAGGGTTGAGTCTCCAAATCAAGGAAGAACACAAGAACAGGAAAATAAAGACAATTAAAAGGAAAGTAAAGACATAAAGGAAGAAGAAGAGATAGAGATAAAATAAAAGTTGTTTGATTTCTTTCTTAGCTTTCAAAATGGATTACAACATAAACATATAGTGTCGAATCCCTAAAAACATTTGGGCCTAAGATAATGGATAACAACAACCAAATAACAAAACGTTTGGGCCTAAGATAAACAACAAAACCAAATAACAACAATAACTAGATAATTTAAAGCTTAAAACTTGTAGTCCTTGGCCCAAGCAACTGGGTGAGTGTTTCGCTTGGGCCTCAATGTGTTAGGGACCATATTGGGTGAGATTGGGAGCCCAGGTATCGTATCATTACCTACCCCTTCAAAAATCACCTTGTCCTCATGGTGGTTGGAATTCCAAAGCGTCGATCCCTCCATAAGCGTCTCCCGCAGTCTATCAAAAACATAGGCATCCAGAGTATGTAAAGAGCACAAAGGTGCACAAAATGATTCAGCAACAAGGGCTTGCAGAATTAGCAAATTGGGTGTTATCCATGCATAGAGGTGGCCCATAAGCTACAAGGGAGCAACTTCTTCAACAAGCATCAAGCCATATCAACATCCTGGAGAACATCAATTCTACGCATTTTTTTTTTTCACATGTTGAAGAACCAACCACCATAGTAGAGATAATACAATAGGCTCCAAGTTCGCAATCAAAAGTACTAGAAACAACCTAAAGCAACTAAAAATAGCCACGCCAAAGTCATGTCTAAAACGAGATGCACCAGCAGAACTTCCAATCTCCCAAACCATCAAAAAGTTGAGACTCTCCTCCGCCACAAATGTTGGATGCTTATACACCGACAAGTAAGGTGGTTCAACCAAGAGCAAGTTTTGTGTACAATTAAGCAAACAGAAAGGGAGCATCAACAGAACATTAGTTGTCGAAGAATCATTGAAGTTTTCAAACATGAATTGGGCATTCTCAACAATAGTAGCACAACATGCTCTCCTCCAAAATGCCAAGAAATCAACATAAACATCTTGAAGAAAAAGATGATAAGACATGTCGTTCATGCAACCAAGCACGACCTCAATAAGAGCACTCGCCAGTTTATTTACCGCAATATCTTGGAGAGAAATAACAGCAATCCCATAGCCAAAATATAACTTCTCCAAGGTTATACCTCCATTTGAAAAGGAAGCTCTTACAATCATTGTCAATATGAGCTTATTAAGATCCAAACTCGTAATTATCATCTGTTGAAACCATTCAAAACAACTAAAAACAGCTTCAAATATAAGATGCCACATAATGTGAGTTTCATGACACACTAAGTACAAGCCCACATTTTATCAAACACTTGTACCACAAGCATTGTTGTCCAAATAGCTTCATGTAGTTGAGACATCATTAAATATTAAGTACTCCAGAAGTGTTGGTACCCATGTCTTAAGACAATGTGCGCTCAATAGACCCATACTCCAATAAAATTTAACAAGGATGAGCACAAAATCATCCAAGCACCGAGCAAAAAATATGAGAGTGCAAATTTGGTTCTATAGTTTTTCGATTATGAGAGTGCAAATTTGGTTCTATAGTTTTTCGATTGTGTATACCATAGGATGTCAAGATAAAACCCTTGGTAAGAGGTAATCCCCAATAGACAAGATGACGATGGTGGCCATGGAGGCGGTGTAATTGCAACAACGAGGTTGTGATGTTTTCCAAAACCCAAACATCCCTTGTCCAACAATAAAGCCTTATGAACAACAAGTATCACCATAGCGGGCATCTTCAATTTGCAAAGAAAAAAATTGCAGATCGGAAAATTAAATGATTTTCAAGGGAGTTTCCTTTTTGAAGTCTGCAACACCCAAAATGTGTCGTGCTTATGGTGGGGGATATGGAATGGTCGATGCACCAACTGAAGTGTGAACATTGCCACCACCAAAAATGGTTTGAAGTTCAGCAATAGCGCAACCATAAGAGTCATAGCAAGCATCAATTTTCTGCCCCATTGCATCTACCAACTCACTAAGACCATGAATCGCATCAATATTACTCAAAGTGAGCGAAGACACTTTGGATTCGCCATTTTTTGCATCAGATTCAACATCATGGGCAAACCCTCCATTAGTAGAACCCTTCTCATACGATGCCCTCGCCCACCAAATCCCTAAAACCGATTGAATGACCGCGTTTTCGATATATGGGGTCCGACGCAATTGTTCCCCATTTCAATCCCCTCCAAAAACCCCTCATTCGAATTCGCCATTTTTCGCATCAGATTCAGCATCATGGGCAGACCTTCCATTAGTATAACCCTTCTCATCTGGTGGCCTTGCCCACCAAATCCCCAAAACCGAATGAATGAACTGCATTTTCGATATATGGGGTCCGACGCAATTGTTCCCCATTTGAATGCCCTCCACAAACCCCTCATACTACTTCCTCTTTGCGACCTTCTTCCTCGTCGCAGAGACCAAATCGGCGTTCTTCCTCGAACAGATCCGACCTCCGCCGAAAATCGAACACCGCTTCCACTACCTCAAGAGGATTCTTTTCACACATCCAGAATCGGTTTCAACGTTGCAGCCTGAGCATCGCCACTGTCCTCAATCTGAATTTGTGTCGTTTTTTCATGACTCCAGTCGTCGCCGCCAGTTGCTTTAACGAGGCCTTCCAACTAGTGATCTTGTAAGGGTTTGGAGAGGAAAGTTGGGGGTATGTGTGTTGGTGAATCGATGGAGTAAGAGCATAGGTTGTATTGTTGGGGGCAGAGAAAGAGAAGAGTGGGGATGAGAAGGTTGAGGCATTGGGATTTGAAGAATGGGAGCAGGGTAGGGTGTAGAGTGAAGGTCGTGTTGGCGAGGGAGGTGTAGAATTTGTGTAGGGTGGGTTGGTGCAGACGAGGTTGGTATAAGCTGGGGTGAATGGTGGGAAACCATGGTTGTGGAGGCAATTGATCATATGAGGGAAATGAAGGCGGTGAAAGTGGAGTTGGCCAGTTGAGGGTGAGTAACCACCAAAATTAGTGTGTTGTTCCATAACAACACTTTCATATGAGTAGGATGAGTAAGCCATTGAGTAAGCTTGATAGTCTATGGGAGGTATGGAAATCATAATGAAAGCACCAATTGATAAGGGATTCAGTCCCCAAATCAAGGAAGAACACAAGAACGGGAAAATAAAGACAAAGGAAGAAGAAGAGAAAAAATAAAAGTTGCTTATTTCTTTCTTAGCTTTCAAAATGGATTGCAACATAAATATATAGTGTCGAATCCCTAAAAACATTTGGGCCTAAGATAATGGATAAACAACAAAACCAAATAACAACAATAACTAGATAATCTAAAGCTTATAACTTGTAGTCCTTGGCCCAAGCAACAGGGCTGAAGTGTTTCACTTGGCCTCGATGTGTTAAGGGCCATATTGAGTGAGATTGGGAGCCCATGTATCGTATCACTTTTCCTAGTAGAAACTCAATCCAAGAAATAAGATTGTCGAGAAATTTTACTATATTGAAACTTATAACTGCATATACTTGCCAAACAATTAATCATATGTAATTGATACTATCTATATTGATAAATTTATATTCCTAAAATGACTATTTTGCGCTTAAATTTGTTTTTCTTGATACAAGGACCTCTTTTTTTTTTTGAGGTTATATAAGGACCTCTTAAAGAGTAAAAGTTATTTCTATTGCATCATAGTATATTTTAGCATTATGTAAAATCTTACAATTCTTGATCCTATCTAACATTCAATTCAAAGACCGTTTCAACAATCCAAGACAAAATCTCAAATCGAACCCTAATTGTCATCAACAAATAAGGTTGGGCTTTTAGGAGAGAAACAAAAAATGGAATGGACAAATTTCCTCTACTAACATCAAGTTTTCAAGTAAGCTAATCAATTTTCTCTAGCTGAAAACAGCCTCCCCCCTTTCCTTATTCCACGTCACTCACTCTTATTCAAAGGAATGAGAGGAGTACTCAAAGTCTAGCATGTAGTCGGTCCAAGTGTTGCAAGACGCCAAGGAAATCCCGAGGTGATTTTCCTGGCACCCCAGGTGATCAAAAATATATTTATTTAAAGACCCTTGAATTATTATTTATTTATTTATAAGTCCTTAATTAACAATAATTTTTTGTTGGTAAATATAATTCGCATTCAATATATACTTCAAGGATACTAATAAGCCTTTAGGTACTTAAGTAACATTATATATGTTAAGATTTTATAGTTTGATAGGTATTATAGTACCAAACTCAATTATAATTTTCCCCTTCAAATTTTTAAAATTATTTAGAAGGACATCGCCTGCCTATCGACCGCATAGGTGGTTTTCCCTCAAAACGCCTAGGCGATGCCTATGTGACCGCCTAGGTATCACCTTTCAATCACTGAGTCGGTCACAGTAAAGCCTAACTCCAATGATGGACCAGACTAATAGCAAATGCAACATCTGTTTTTGAGAAGAAACTAAACACCATATAACATTGTAAAAGTAAATAACAAACAACATGTTTTGTACCTTACCCACCCTCATTTTACCATTTTTGCTTGAACAATGATTGGATGTCCCCGTATTCACAAACTTTTGATACGTATATTTGCCAAACAGTTTAGGAGTCCTTTAAACACATATTTAGATGTTAATCTTAATGCATAATTAAGGGTACTTCAACAACTAATTAGTGAATGCATGTATCAATTTCAATAGTTTCCTTTTTAATATTTCCATAACTTCAAGTACTGGTTTCCTTGCTCTTGAAGGTTTCAAGGTCCTCTTCTTTCATATTTGTCCATATTGCAGCACATATTCGATACCTCCTTGCCCTGTTGTTGGTTAGTCAAAAATTTCTGCAATCCCTGCTGCCTGAACTTTCTTCTAGATAAAGCTTCCCATTTGTTCTAGATGCCTATCACACACTAATACTGAGGATGTATGTAATTGGGGACTTTCCTTTGTTGCCTAGAATACAACAATGTAGGGAAATGCACCATTGTGGATGTTTCTTTCGAGTCATCCATGAATTAATCATTCCTAAATGCAATCAGACACCCAAAAATCTTAATTTCTATAGGCATAGAAGCATTCTTAATTGGTTTGGTTTCAAGTAGCGAGGACAGTTCGATAGTTTGTAGGTAAAGAAAACAAATCTGCATGTTGACTTCAGTAAGGATTAATCCAATCACGTTATGGATGGGAATCCATAAGAATCTACAGGCTAAATTAGCCTCTCCACTCCAAAGGTCTTTCCAAAATCTAAAACACCTGCTTTGGAGTGATGATTTGAGAATGATAGACAAATAGCAACCGTAAACTTCCAATGGCTATGAAATATGTTCCAAGGCGATACCCAATCTTCCTCAAGATTCATGTTGTGTCTCCACTTGATGATCCTAATTGATAAGATGCCATTTTCTTTTGGAAGCATTCAATACCATTCGATTGCTAAAGCCCAGTCGTATTTTGGCAAATTGCCAATCATTAAATCAAGTTCAAATGAAATGTTAGGATCGAAGTAGTTGACTCCGACTAATTTGAGAGTGAGGCTCAGCTATTATTTATTATCGAACCGACAATCGCCACTCTTTTCAAGTAATTTCTGCAGCAACTTCCATGAACCCCAACTAATTTGGAAATGACACTATGAACAGATATGATGTTGAGTCGGTACTCATATGCCCCCATTTCCACATTTTCCACCTCCCACCTCCCATTTAACTATGAGATGGCTTGCCCCTTTCTTCCCCATTCCATCAAATCTTATTAAATATTTTTTCAAAAGCCTAGGCAACATCCCCAAGAACTTCAAAATCTGATGAGCCTCATTTTGACAAGAACACCATCTTTCATCCATCAAGACGCTTGCCTATAGTAACAAGAATTAAGTTCCAAAAGGCTTTTGAATAATTGGCTTTTAGTTATGTTGATCTAGAGCTTTTGAAGATCCAAAAATTCTTGAGAACATCGATGACATTTTTAATATAATTCAGGCCACTATTTCAGCAATATAATACCTCCACTTTTTCTTATTTCATCCAATCCGATCCATACCTAGCCGCAACGTCCTACTCAATACATTTGCAACTAGAGTAAAAAAAAATACAATGGAGAACTTTTTCCTAGATAGTTCTCATTCATATCCTATCATCCCGGGTGCGGGTATGAGTCTAAAAGTCGAACTTTTCTAATTTAAGGACACGGAGACTCCTGTCTAGGTTGCTTATACCATATATTACATATATGCATTATATTTTTTCTCATTTTTCATTTTTTACTTACACTAGCTTTTAAGTTTTTTTCCTTACATTCCTTCAAATGGAGTATCCATGTCTTTTTAAGTGTCGTGTCCATACTATCTAGGAAAGCTTGATCTACAAACATCGTAAGCTAAAGCAAAATCAACTTTTCTTTTCTGACACGGCAAAATCAACTTTTAAAGCAGTCCCTTTCCTTCTCATCCTCTCCAACCACAAAACTTCCTACTTTATTGCTTACTGAGAGGATCCATTTAGGATGTCTCCCTTGAACAAAGTATATTTCACTTCAACTGGTGATTTCAAGGCGATGCCTAGGGGTGTCCACCGCTTAGTCCTTAATTAGGTAGCCAACAGGCCTGAAAATTCTTTTTAAAATTTTTTAGGGAGGTCTCTGTAATTTTCAAAACCTTTTTGTTATTTTATTATTTTATTTGTTTGAAGATATATTTTTATTTCAAAATGTGGAAAAGTGTGGGGGTGAAAATTTGTTAATGAGAATGTGTAGGTGAAAAAATATGCCCCTTAAAAAAAAATTAAATTATTTATTTAGGAGATATGAGTAAATGCTTTTTGTCAACATAGATTGACGCCTAGGTGCCACCTAGACTAGGCGGGTCTAAGCCGCCTAACACCGCCTCACCGCCTTGAAAACATTGACTTCAACAATGAGGTGGAGTCCAGTCCTTAGTCAGGTTGTAGAGACTTTGGCGATGATCTTATAGACTCGTAAATGACTCTCTATGCTTGAAGTTTATCATTTTCCAATAACTTAGGTTTTAGAAATGAAATGTCTCATTTCTAATTTTATTATATCACACCATTAATATGGAACTTCTTCAACACTTGAAGAACGTTCTCCTTCACCAAATCCCATGTTCTCTTTTGAAAAACCAACAATCAAAATCCATCACGACCATGTTTTTTTTTGTTTCCAATATAAACATTGCCTTACTATGCTCCTCCATCTCTACAAGTCTCTCAAGCAACTTTCTATCTTGATGTCCAATATGAGCCCAAGCTGCCCAACCTAGAGCTTCAATATCCCAAGAATCTTTTCTTACTAGAGGGAAAAAGAAAAGAAAAGAAAAGAAAATTGGAAGGAAAGTGCGATTTTGATATTGCCCTATCATCAGAGTCCCAATGTCGATTTAAAGCATGTAGGAACCTTTGACACAGTAACTTGTGAAAGAACTATCACACTTAGAACTTGCAGCCTAGTAAGCAAAATAGTCCTCCATTCACATATAAATATACATGTATTCCTTTGCATTGGCTAAATAAGTTGCAACTAAGCGGTTAAATATGAATGTCTGTCACTTACAAGAAACTACCCAAAACATATCAACAAAGTTAAATTAATATGAGATGATATAATATCAAGCAAGAAAATGAAATTCTCCTCTAGAAAACTAATTTCTGGGACCACATATGTGGCTTGATATTTTGATCCTAATTAAAGCAAACAAACACTACAAAACAAAAGGACTTCTTACTGTTGCAAATCAAAGAAGAGTTCTTACAGTTGAATACTGGAAGCAATTCAAGACTTTCAAGCTGATATAGATAACATGGCCGGAGAAGGGGCTGATTTTACTACTTCCTAATATAATACATACCAAGAATCCATAACAAGGAGTTGCTTTCAGATATAATATCAAACCCAAGATTAGAGACATCAAAGGTTAGATGCTCATTCCAATCATTTTTGCGTGTGTGTTTTTTTTTATTCTTTCTAATGGTGAGGTTGCATTCACCAAGGATGGATGCAAGGCAGGATATTAAGATAGCTTGATATTTTTGGGACTCTAAGGCTCTACCTAACAGCCATTGTTCTTGGATGAAATGTTTTATCACAATTAACACAGATAATTTTCTCATTTGATTCACCAACAATCTATAGAGAAAAGTCAGCATGTCTCTTATGAGTTGACAAAAACTCTGTGACTATTACAAGCAAACCATCAACCACAGATTAAAGCAGACTCAGTGAATGTTACAAGCATGAGCAAAACATCACTTACCTTAGTTTTTCCAAAGTTTTCACAGCTTTCTTGACAGCATGAAGAGTCATTTTCTTCACCTAATGAAGAACAAACCAGTGGTCAACAGACAAAAACAAGATCATTTATGAAGAAAGACAAAACTACAAGAAAATTAGATAAGTTCAGAATGTTCAAGTATTTAATTTATTGAACTGAACATATCCAAAATTACTCTCAAATGTTTCTATACACAACCCTAAACTCTAAACCATACAACCCCGCAACCCACATGCAATAGATTGAGATATCTCATCAACACATCATAAAAACAATGATTGCAAGTCGTCGCCTAGGCACTTGGGAATTTCTGGACAAAACCACTAAGCAGTAGCCTAGGCAGGGCTGTCCTACGTAATAATTTTTTTTTTGACAAGTCCTAAGTAATAATTGTAAGAAAGTAAAAGTAGCTAACTACATTTAAGTTTGTTCATTCATATGAATACCTACAGAACAACAAAACCTTAATACAATTAATGTTACAAAAGGATCTAAAGGCTTATTGATATTATTAAAATACATGGGATAAATGCTACAATTGCATTCGTATGTAACACTAAAAGACGCATTCTCCAATGTGGCACATGGGCCATCCCTTTTAAAGTGGTTTTGGAGTCAGGGACTAGGTTTGGTGGTTCGCAACTAACAAGACTTTGACTACCTACAAAAGAAAGAAAATAAATAAATAAATAAAACCATGAGAGTTCTTCTTCTTCCTCTCTTCCTCTCTTCCTCTCTGTCTCATTACACCTCCACTCACTCACTCCAAACTCACCACTCTCACCTATGCTTTATCATCACATCTCACCGCCATCAACCCCTCTCCCTCTCCTTTCCTCACTGCAAACCTAGTTTTTTTTATCAGGATTGACAATGGCAATGAGGACTTTGGCGCGAGGTATACATTGCTCGACAACAAACTACAACGTCAAGGACAAGGAAATTTGAGTTTGGAGTAGAGGAGACTTGGAGACAAGGGTGTTGAGAGGTTGATTGTGATTAGTGAGGAGAGTTTGTGGTAATGTGATTCTTGCACCACTTGGTGCAGTATAATTCTTTTCCTTATTACTCCCTCCATCCCATAATGGTTGACATTCAGGGATATTTTCTATTCCAACAAACATGTCACATTAGGAAATCAAAGAAGCATTAATTGCTTCATTTCCAATTTTAACCCCAGTCAATTTAGTCAAGTAAAAGGAATGAAATAAATAAGGAACATCACCAATTTCTAATTTGCAGCTAAAATCATAATGGTTGAAGCACCAACTTTGAAGGTCCAAAAACAAAATGTAAAGTTACAATAAATCTGACAGCTTTGAACCATTAATGAAGTGAGAAAAAAGACTTGAGAAGAAAAAGTTTCTCATAACTTCAAATACTTAATGTGCCATTGCTAAACCTTCTAGAACCATTTTTTTTTTTTTTTGCATCATGCAAGCAAATACGTCCCGATTGGTAGAAAATCACAAAAACAAAGGCATGATTGTCAGGATAACTTCTCCACTTCCTAAGGAAAAGAAACACTTTTTGGACAAACCATACCTCCTTGAAAGTTGCCCCTCCATCCAAAGCATTTGTTGTTGTTGCCTCCCTCTTTGTTGTTTTTTTTTTTTTCTTTTGACATTTTCTATTAACAAATTAAAAGATCACACGAACCAACAGATTTCGTTTTTTGAACAACCAAACAGATTCTGTTTAATTTAATTTACATTAATTTATAACTAATTTATGTTCATTATTTTCTCAAGTGCACAACAACAAAACCTCAATTTCAAATTAGTTAGGGTCGGCTACATAAATCAAACTCTTTCATTGTGCTCAATTTCGTGCAATTGATGGTGTGGTTTCCAAATCATTTAAATCCCTCTTAATCAATGTGTTCAAACTTTAAAGTTAGCTTTGGTCTACCTCTACCTTGTTGAATTTCTTCAATTTCTATTGAATCAAGTTTCCTAGTGAGGGCATTTGTAGATCGTCTATGGAGGTGTTCAAACCACTGCACCTGCCCTTCCCTAATCTTTATGTCAATTGATGTTACTCCTATTTTTCTTTAAATTTATATATTTATTATTCCATATTTACAAGTTTTATCACACGTCCACCTAATCACCCTCATTTCCGCTATGTCCATTTTATGTACTTGTTTCTCTACCACCCAACTTTCACTTCCATAAAGCATAGACAGGATAATTGCGATCATATTTTTAAAAGGGCTTGATCAAAATAAAAAAATAAAAATAAATAAAAAAAGTCACACACACACAACTTCTAACAGCATAGCATAAAACTACAATAATTTAATCTTTTCTCAATATGCAAGTTCCTGGGAAGTAGGGTACAAAACTCAACCAAGCCCATAAGCATCAACTACATAGGAAGTTACTTCCCAAGAAGAGCACTCCTTGAGAAGGCAAATGAACCAAACGAGGTCAAAGACAAGAAAATGGTTTTCCAAAAAATTATAATTGAAAAAATGCATGTATCAATTAAACTTGTTGCAAACACAAGTTGAGATTAACTGTTAAAAGTAACTATCATCCAATAGCTTTTATTTTCACAATTAGACGAACAACTTCTTATAGTTGACTTCATATGCATAAGGCTACTCTTGGAACACAAGCCTTGCGTTAAATCTCCTTGAAGTTCCACCAATATTTACTTCAAAGTAAGCACCCATTTATGAAGGCCAAGATTATAAGTTTCTCATCCCATTCTGTTTTCAAACTCCTAATTCCTCACATAGAAACCATGTCCTTTCCATTTCTTCATTGCACTACTATTTTTGTCATTTTAATATGTTATAGACATACAATAAGTACTCTGCATAGTGTGGCAGTCTATAAAACGAAATGAAGTATATCTTTCATGTAGTGTGCATCTATTTTAAATTTTCTTTACGTCTACGGGTTTTTCAGATCTATGAAGTGAATCTATGAGTCATAGGGCATACTTTAGAGTTTTTTTTATTAAAAAAAATTGACAAGTTTTTAAAGCTCACTACAGGTTTGTCCTTTACTCTTTTTGGACTTTTATCACTTAAAGTACAGGTTTTTATCTTTCTTGTGTATAAATGCAATGGAATACCACAATCATTGACACCCTTTTTTTCCTTCACTGAAACTTTGTTCACCTAAAGAAGCAAAACCAACATAATAGAAAAATAAAAATAGAACCGCAGGAACATCTGAACATCCAAGCCACCAAACCAAGAATTCAATAACTCAAACAGACCCAATCTGTTGTAACAAAATGCTACTCCATGTCAATTAAAATAAAAAGGCATGTTTTTTATACTTTCTAGTATTGTTTTTGAGCTAGAATGCCCAATTACTTGAGCCCTTTTCCATCAATCTCCATTTATTCCTTCAAAAAATTAGAAGCTTCCACAGGAAAATCCAGTAAAGATAGTGTGTCATACACTGCAATTATAATCCTTAATATAGCTGCTTCATCATTCACATTCTAGTACCAGTACTGCATCAAAAACATAATACCTAGTTTCCTTAATCATATGAAGAGAAGCACAAACCTTTTTGTCACATCAGAAATATATACAAGCTCATATTTGATATTTCCGAAATGTTTCAAAAGCTTTAGGATCAATGGTTTGATTGAATACTGATCAATGGCAAAGTTCGACCAAAGCACTAACTTATTCAAATTCTGAAAAGTTCGTGAGTCATGTGACTAATGAAACTATTGCAACTTATACAGTTAGACAAGGAAGAGACACAAAAAGACCAACCTCCAATTTGTCTTCCTTTGCTCTGTGATTTTCAGGAAGCATGCGAAAATCTTCAGTCAAACGAATGCACTCTTCCACATTTTCCGGTGACACAAAATCAAGAGCAACTTTTAAACATGACTGAAAAAATACAGAAAATTAGAAAATAAAAATGATGTGCTTAGTCTACAAAAGGTGGATTTAATAGCAGCATGATGGGAAAGGAATTGTAATGAATAATAAACGATAAATAAGCCAAAAGGAGGGGTTTTACGAAATTTAAAAAGGAAAGGCAGTGATTGGATGGCATACTTAGGATTTATGCATTTGCAAAGCAGTTGATACGACAAGCTGCTCCACTAACGTCATTTATTTAACAGACCAGAATAAGTTCAGTCTAATCAACATTACTAAGAATTCAGAAGCAAAATCAAAAAATGTTCCTTAAAAGCACTTTTACCTTAAGATTTCGAACTTGATGAGGGCATCCAGCAGGAATAAAGACTGCTTCTCCAAGTTGTTGCACAAAAGTCCAAGGTTCAATTCCTATTAGCAAAGATCCAACGGATGCAAGTAAGAAACAAAGCAAAGAATATTGCTACAAGGAAAACAAGCAATTTCAGCTTTTGGACAAACCATATTCCTCTTTAAGCTTTTTTTTGTGCTCCAGTGTCAAATAAAATGTTTGATCATGGATCGGGTGAACAACCTGTAATGAGGAGTAGCTGCAAGTTAAGTTTCATGTATAATAGATAGAAGCAATCATAATGGCAACTGAATTGACATTTATACAACCCACCCCCCCCCCCCCCCAAAAAAAAAAAAAAAAAAACCCAAAAAAAACATGCCTGTGTGTGATTTTTTTTGTTTATTAATTAATTAATTACATTAAATCAATCCCAAACAACATACACATCAACAGGAAATATCCATGACTTGTACAGTGTAGCATCACACAGGATCAAATGCAAAAAGCAAAAAACCACGGGAAAATGAATTCATGTCCAAGGAGTCTAATCCCTACACAAACACAAGAGGCTGAGCATCCCTTCAATTTGTAGTGTACAGATAGATTCTCGTAGTTGCATGTATATTTATAATCTTATACTAGGCTTACTAGCTTCGTTCATACCTGCTCGACTGGAGAGCAGTGGATGTGTCTAAATTCCCTATAATGCTTCTTAAGATACTCCTGCAGTTTAGGTACATCTTGTCGGCGAAATATGTCCCATAGAGCTCCACCATCTGATACCTCCGGCAACTCCAAGTTTGACCATTCACACTGTGTTCACTTCTAGCCATCTTACTTCTATTAACCTCTTTGTTGACGTCAGGTACATTTTCACATAGTTTTGCATCAGTCAGGATATTGTCCTTAATTTCTACATCTGAATTGGAACATAAAAATCCAGTTTCATGAATAGAATGATCAGCAAAATTTTCTTGATTAGTTGGGGGATCACTATTTGGCAAACCCATATCACATTTAATTCCAGTTTCCGATGAAGCAACACCTAATAAATGATTTGCCTCTTGCTGAAAACCATGAGGTGCTTCAATATCAAAACCCTGGTTATATGAAGGATCATTCTCACCCCTCACATGTTTTCCATTTCCATCCTGATTTCCTTCCGTATAAGGTTCATCTGGAGAAAGATTAGGATTTGATGCCAAAGACTTTTTCGTCAAGAATGCTGGCAGTCTGCCCCTCTTCCTTCTACCTCTAAAGCCTCTTGTACCTCGAGTAATTTTTGCCTTTTTCAAACTCTCAGCAGCTAGATTACAGTTCTCTGATTTATCTGGCAATGGCAACCCAGAAGAACAGTTTATGTCATTCAGTTCATTTGATAAAACACCAGAAATATTATTTTCCTCAGTTTTGGGATTTTCTTCCTTTTCAGTATAGCTGTGTGACATATCTGTTTCATCCATTTCTCCATCTTTTGGTGGTGCATAACTGGATAAATTGTTAGCCTTTAAATGGAAACCAGGAGGTGCTTCACTAATAAAAAATTCATCACACGAAAGACTAGCATCATTCCCTCCTTGCATTACATTATTTACATGTCCCACCTGAGGTTCTTCAGTAGCAGATACGGGATTAGAAGCCAATGACTTTAACGAAGCTGCTGGCTGTCTTCCTTTCTTCCTTTTATCTCTAGTGCTTTGTGTAGCACAAACATTTCTCTCCTCACATTGTATGGAACTACAGTCCTCAGTTTTTTCCAAAGATGACGACCCAGATAAACAATTGCTTTGATTCAATTTGTCTGATAACACAGGAACTTCACAGCCTTCATTTATGGAATTGTTTTCTTCAGCGTGCTGTGCACCATTTTCATACTCAGGCATGGTTAAAGTACGACATCCTTCATTTACTAAGTTAAAGGCTTCAGGAATAACAGATGGTTTGGAAACAACTGCTACAGCAAATCTGTCTGTTGATTGTGACTGGTTCACTACACCTGAGTTTTGTACCTGCTTCTCAGCATCAGCATGTAGTTCCTTCGCACTTTGAGCAAAATGTTTCTTTCGCTGCTTCTCTATTTTGGCAAGCTGACGGGGAGGAGGAACCACTTCTGCAGTATGCATCAAAACATTCACCTGCGTAACAAAGCAATCTTTTTTATTGCAGAAATTAGAATCACAATGGAAAGAGAACAATAAACCCGTTCAGTCTTGAGAAAAATAGTACATTCAAATCAACCCATAACTCAATCAGAAACATACAAGCAAAAAGAGAAAAAGATCAAAGAAAGAAAAGGAACAAAGAAACATAAAAGTAAAGATGGCAGTATAGTAAGCATCATTGGCTCTATGTTCATATTTCATCAAGCTAGCAGTGAATGGAAGAATCACATAAATAAGAAACAGATAAAAATTGAAAATTCTGAAACATCAAACAATTTTTTGGTACACTTATGAAAAAAAAAATCATTTACAAAATGATAATTCATACATTTGTGAATGCTGACTTACTTGACCAAAGAGTGAAAAAGATAGAAATAAATATGCCCCCACCATCAAATTTGGGGATGATAAAACACTCAATGAAAATAAAAAGTTCATTCACCCCCAAGGAGTGTGGTGCGGGGCAAAGAAAAGATTATTAAAGCTCTGACTAAGGCATATGTTATGGGTTCAATTCTTGGTGTCTAGATTATATTCTCTTGATTTCTCTGAGTTATGGGGCTGGGGCGCCCGACAACTCCAATGGGATTAGTCAAACCAAAGTAAGGAGGGGATGAAAAAGGTTTGGACACCCAGGTTATCTAAAAAAAAAAAACACGAAAAGTTCATTAAAATGATGAGAGGGCTTGTACATATTGAAGCCCATAAACTAATATATTGTATTCCCAAACCCATGCACTGAACATAGAAAGCACATTCATTCAAGTTTTACATCATTGCATAATCTCTTCAAAATTGTAAATTTAAGTCTCATAGATACTAGGAAGATATGCACTCTGCTAGTGCCAAAAGATGAGAGTACAACTAAAGATGAGTTGCAAGAGAAAGAGCATACCGCATCAGACATGTCACAATGAAGCTTGGTTACAGAGTCCCCACGTCCCAGTTCATTGCTGAACCCATAAGCAATATAGGTCTTTGGCCCCAAATCAGGTTTCAAGCATGTTTCGGCAGCTTTACTGCAAGATTCAGAAACCCTTGTTTGGGATGTGTATATTCCTGAAATGGCAAGGCGTTGATGAACTCCACACCATGACGAGGCAAACGTTCTTCAAATAAATTTGAGGGGGGCCAATCTTTCAGTTTGAGCATCTCAGGCCAAAAGTTGAAATGTGTTCGACCCTTTGAGTACCCTTCGAAAAACTGGTGAATATTAATATCGACCTGCGTGATATTGCAAGGTCTGTAATCAGGCACATAAATTTCTAAACTAATGTTGAAGAATGTCAAAATTCTGTCCATCAACCAGCAAAATATATCATAGATTCATGAACCACAAACACCTTTACTAAAAACTAGTTAGGCCACATTTATGTGATTTTCTTTTTAATTTTTTTTGTTTAGGAAAATGTTTTTACTAAAAAAAGTAGTCCATTTCTTAATAATTAAAATTCAAAATATTTCCAAATCAAGACGTTGAGAAAATCAAACTAAATTTATATTTTTGAATCAAGCTTTTATAATTTGATCATGAACTTTAAGTAGATCTCTTTTTCTAATTTTTAATATAATTTTAGAAGTAATATAATTGATTGATGATACACTTACTTATGGACTGGTTATTTGTCAAAAATAAAACGATACAATTAAAAAAACTTCTACAAAATGCATAATATTTTTTAAGAAAATATATAACACATTGTAGTTAATTAATATATAAAAATTCTTATTTGATTTAATTCTTGAAACATTTTAATATTATAATAATTGACTTCACTTAATTAAATATAAACCAAAGCAAATATACATACTCTATGAAAAAAAAGAAAAACAAATATCATATACATTTGTCAATCAAAGAGACTAACTAAAACAATGTTTCATGGATAAAAGAGACTATAAAGCAATATTTTATATGTAAAAATAAATATGGAGGGCAGAATGTTTTTGGTGTATAGACAAAAATGAAAGGCAAAATTGGCATAAAGAAAAGCATTTTTTTTATGTAAAAACAAAAAAGAAGGGCAGAATTGGCATTGCCTTGTACAATGAACAGTGTCAGAACCTTCCTTTTTATTATAATAGATAGAAGTAGATAGAGATGTAAAGACAAAATGAAGGGTAAGGGTAGGATTGACATTGCGCTGTACAATGAACAGTGTCAAAACCTTCCTTTTTATAATTTATCTATCAACTATATAAAAGAGTCAATCTTCAATTTTTGAGTAGCAAACAAAAAGTCTGTTTTGCCCTTATTTTTGTGTTATTTTACATATATCCCTTTATTTGGAAATCACTTATATTTTCTACGCATAATATTATTTGAGATTTTAACTGTTTCTCGATTTTTTTCTTTGACACTTTTTTGTCTAGTAACTTCGATTTTTGCCTATTTCCCTTATTCAAAATCGTGTTAGACACAATTAATTGTGTGATTGTTCAGTGTTGCGCAACCAACAACTATACAACTCTTGTTTGATGTAACAACTATAAAATTATTAAACTATATATAATTATGTACAATCGATTACATACATGTCTTGTTCTTTCTCCAAACAAATTTGTTGTATTTTTTCTATCAATACTCAACAAATTTAAAAAACTACATATATATATATATAGATTATATGCATGTCTTGTTCTTTCTCCACTTAATTCCCGCAAGTGTTTTAAAAAAAAATCCCACGAGTGTAGCGAGCGGTTCCATTCGTGCGTTGCACATCATGAAACTAGTATATATATATAGTAGAGGAATAATTTGTTTGATATAATAGAAAAGATCAGTGTGCTAACAAGACATGCATCAAAATATGATATGAGCTCTACTCTCCAACTTTAAATCCAATATCAGTTATCTGCATTTTGGCCCTGTTCAATGTAAAAAACTTTCCTTTAAAACCATTCCATGAGTAAGAAACTACCACTTACAAATAATCATGCCAAATAACTATTATTAAGGATTAAGTTTTAATGTTCCCTCTGAATAACCATAATATCCATTACAACACATGTCACTTCCACATTTTTCATAGGTTAACCAATGCTAAACTAAAACAGCATACTTCAACTCTACAATTATGTTCTTTCGGAACATGGGAGTAATGATTGAATGAATAATAGGAAAAAATAACAGTGAATTTGCATAGTTTATGTTCTATCAAGAACCAGAGATTGCATTGTTTATCTACCAAAATATTATATTCGCACATCTAATTTCCAGAAGAAAGTTCAACACCAACAAAAGAAGAATAAATATAATCATTTTTTGGTGCATAAAAACAAATGCTGTATAGACATTCTACAAGCAAATTATACATGCCTTATGAAACCAAACAGTACTAAAAAAAAGAAAGAAACCATAATCATAGTGATAGATTGGCAACCATGGTAGAGCCCACTAAGACCCATCGAACAAGGGTCTGATGCAATCACTTAATGATGCAGTTTTTACTAAATTTATAACACTATCACAGTGTTGCACAGGACTAAAATAATCATGCGAATCCAACTCATTAACAACCAAATAAACCATTGCGAACTCATGCAAAAAAAGGGCATAGAATGGAGAGCATCCATCTTTTAAATCATGCAACCCATCCAACAAACGTATCCAGGCTGTGACAGGCTCCCTCGTGGCCAACTGAGCTATGTAGAACTGATTTAATCTTTTGTAGGAAAAGAATAAAGATCTAAGGATGAAAGAATTAATGCAAACACGAACAAAAATATAAATAATAAACAGTGAAAAAAAAACAAGAATATGTATAAACATAATAACAAAATGGTAAATATATACACGAGTATTTTCAGGTTGGATCACAAATTTCAGCAATAACTAAAATACAAAGAAAATAGCAAACAAATGTAGGTAGATATATGGCAAGAAAATTTTCAAAATTTTAAAAACTTCAAATGTACATTGATCAATTCAAGAAGCTGAACAAATAATTTACTATGAAACAAGTCAGAAGTTTAGCAATAAAAATGTATTGAAACACACAGAGACCTTAAAGGAGACCGAATTTGAAGTTTAGAAGAGAAAATATTGTTGTGCAATATGCAATGAACATAGCTCTATTCCTATCAAATGTATTAAAGCACGTCTAATTTTCTTCTTATGGAAGGAATTACACCACATACAATTACTTTATATAAAAATAAATAAAAATAAAGTGTCATTTCATATGGACTAAAGAAACTTATGATTTTAAAGAGTACTAAGGTTCATAGACAGCCTTTTCACAATAAAGGTATCAAGTATGCACAAGATTTTCTTTTTCTTTTCATAATGGATCATAACTTAAAAAGATTCAGGATTGAGGCTATGTTGTCGTTGTTGATCATAACTTAGAACAAGTAACTAACCTCACACCAGTCCAAGCAATCAATGGCAATCACTGTCAGCTCAGCAGAAAGCTTCTTCTTCTTTTTTATTACCTCACGGAATGCACGCCACATAACCATAGGCTCCCAACTCAAGCCAGTTGTAATCTCAAGAGTGTTCTTAACAACAACAGGCTCCCCTCTGATCCAGTGCTTCTGAAAATGTTCTAGCTCTCCATGTTGGGCATCTTCGGCTGTTGGGTAGTACAAGTAATTATCATCACTGTCTTCTCGAGAAGCTGCCTTTAGCAAATTCTTCTCCCTAAACTGAACAGAGGTTGAGCAAGAGCACTGTTGTCTTGAAGGTTCAGACATGCCTTGAAATTTGTAACTTTCACCTACTTCTTCTGCCTTCTTCTCCAGCTCTGAAACCCAATTTTCTGGGAACATGACTTCAGCTCCAAAAGGCCAGACCCACAACCACCAAATTCCTTGGGAAGACAAGGGATGCTACCATCTTCATTGCAGCGCCAGTTAGATTGTAGAATTTCACAGTTTTTAGGGTCCTTTCAACATTGAATTCCATGGATTGCACTGGCTGCAAATACTTGGGATCTGGATCTCCACCATGCAAATAAGCTTTTCCTCTGTCAGAGTATTGCATGTCAACTGCCTTCCTGCCTCCCTGCAGGCAGTTATTACGAAGCTCCCAACAACATGCAACACAAAGATCGTAAGAACAGTTTGGACAACTTCTATGATAATCAATGATCGAAGTTCTACAAGTGTCACTGCAATGAAAGTAAGACAGTATCAGTTCCACAAGAGGAAAAAAAATACACATAAGAAACAGAGGAAAAGCTTAAGCGTAACACCCCTACCAGTAGACACGCTCGTCACTAAAACAATTTGTTTGTTGCACCTTTAACTCTGCTAGAGGTATTCCTAGCAAACGAAACAAATTAGTTAAGTCAACAAAACAAATCAGTTAAGCCCATCAACATATGATATCCCAAATGAAAATAGTCACTTTTTTAATCTTGGAATGGAATCAGTTTGTACCAGACTCTTAGAAGAGATTAAAACATACCTTGTATCTTAGCCTCTGCTGCTCTTTCTGCTATCTGTTCTTGGCTTATCTTTTTTAAATGTGGAAGAAGCAAATGCACCAAATACTGACAATACTGTATTGATTCCTCCTGCCGCTCTACCATAACTTTATCCTTTTTAAGCACCTACGTGTTACTCAACAAGAAGGAAGTGAACTATCAGGATTCAGACATCATTAGTGTACAATGAAATAAAAATAAGAAAAAGTAAAAACAAACCTCCTTTCCACTTGAACGCAAGCATGCTTTGCAATTACAATTTCCGCGGCAAAAAGGGCATTTCCTCTCTACTTCCTCTTCCGAAAGATGAGGATACCTAAGCAAAATAATGAAATCAAAAAAATGAAGAATATAGAAAATTGTATAGAAACATTAAATAGATGTTATGGCAATTGCTCAGACAATTGTGCAAACTTCCAAACCAGTAAGGCCCACCATTTAATAAATCAAGAGCTCTCTCATGAATCATTCATTGACTTGGAAAGTGAAGTCATAATAAATGAGGCACTTCTCTTGCACAAGTAATTAACTGTGTCTGGTATCCATTACTTACTAATCCAAGTCAAAACTAGTGTAAAATGAATTTATTTCTTTTGTAGCTCTCAATATTGGATGCATCATACAAGTTATTACAATCATTTTGCATCCCAAATAAAAAACAAATTGAGTTTCAATTAGTAAGTTATTAATACTGAGTTGAACGTTTATTAATACTGAGTTGAACGTTTTCAATTAGTAAGTTATTAATACTGAGTTGAACCATTGATGCTATAGAATACATCGATAGCATCCTTTAAAGATTATACCGACCCCTAAATTTGGAGTTGGCCCTTCATGTGAATTGTGGCACATGGAGTAATTCCAGAAAAGCAAATGCAAAACCATAATATTGCAAAAAAGTTGAGTCAAAATAAAGCATGTGTGACCAACCAAGTGGTACTCAATGGTTTAGTATGTGGTCACTATGGATGAGATTGAGAGTTTGAGCCCTCCCATGTGCAAGTCTGAGGGGTAATAAGTTGGTTTCCCATCAAAATAAATCCATAAGACGTGCACCTGTGCGGTACATGTCATAATCAGAACACATTCAAACTAATCAGCTGCACCTACCATTCAATCATAAATTATCACGCTATCCAAATCCATCTGTAAATTACCATGTTAAACAAGATTGAGCAAAAAGAAGTGTTAATGAGCTAGAGGGTCGCCTTCTATCATTAAATCACCCTTAAGACAACTAAGTATTAAGCAGCGATAACAAAGGAATCTAAAAGAAAAAAGTAATAGATACCAGCGCTTCACACACAGTACACAAAATCTTTTCCGCTCGCAACCCTTGCATCTAACAACAGAATTCTCGCTTCTTTGGCATTGATGGCAACACGTTGAGTTTTCATCTATCCTCCCCTATTCATCCACAACAGTAAAATAGTCTTAGCTGAAGAAAAAACTCCCTCCAAAATGAGGGAAAAGGTAGTCCAAATGCTATCATGACCAACATTGCTTGGCTTAAACAAAATATGCACAAAACTGAAAACAACACATCAAAATCAAGAAAAAAAAAAAAAACACAGTTCCCACACACACAAGTACTCGATAAACTTTAAAGCATGAATAATAATACCCTAGAAAGACACAAACAGGTCCTAAGAATCAAAAAAATTGAACCTTTCCTTTGGTTTCTTCTCAATGGACTAAAAACAAAGACCCTACCTTTGTCACTTTAGGCTTAACGTCTTCTCTAACGACACGGTTCCTCGCCGCTCTCGCGCTCCTGTCCAATGCAGAAGACGAACCAAGATCCCTCATTTCCGAATCCTTCGAAGCCTCACATCCCTCAAATTTCACCTTCTTCACCTTCTTTTCCACCTCCACTGCTCTCTCATTATTCACCTTCTTTTCTGCTTTCCCCCTCCCCTGATTCCGGTCAAAAACCCGCTCTTCCTCACCAGAATCCTCACCGATCTCTCCACCTCCGCCGCCGCCGCCCGCGTCGCCGCGACGCCTCTTCAAAGCCCTAGTCCTCGCAGTCCCCACCGCCATCCACCCCTCCTTCTTCGACCTAGAAAGAAGCTTCCCCGCTCGCTTATTATTCTTCCTTTGCATCAGAAAATGAACCTGACAGTAACTCCTGTCCTGAATCTTCCAGTTGTTGCACCTCCACTTGTTCCCATCCGTTCGATTGCACCGCAGATGGTGCGGCGGCACGATCGGCTCCTCCTCATCTTCAACATCCGCGACGCTCTCTTCTTCTTTCGCGCCTTTCACGGCCGAAGCCTCGCCCGATCGCGATCGCGATCGCGACCGCGGCTTCATTTCGCGGAATCACGGCCAAAACCTAGGTTTTGAAGCGACGAAGGAGAAGAGGAGTTCCTCTGGTTTTGAAAAACCTTGCACTGGAGCGAGTCCGCGCCAAACAGATAAACAAAGAAAGAAACAACTGTACGAAAATGAAAGGCGAAACCGCCTTTCCTTAAATAGGTGGAAGTCGAGACACGCGTCTAGTGCGTGCGGCTAAGATGCGCATGGGGCCTCGTGCTAAGATGCGCCGGGAGTGTTTTGGTCAGGAAAGTGGGACTACGAGTCTGCGAGTCTGCGACTGTACTGTAAGACGTCTGGTTTTAGTTTTGGCGGGGAGACTGGGCGGGCTGTTCAAACTTACTACTACAGTGAAATGTTAAGAATCATGGGTCTGGTCGATTTGGTGTCAGAATTGCAGTTTGCTTCTTAAAGCATCTCCGTTGGCAACGCCAATTTAGAATATGAATTAGTGTTTTGTCATAAATGTAAGAGGATATATATTTTATATGGTTATATATGGACATTAAAAAAATGATCTCTAATAGTAATGTGAATTTAGGTCATGGATTGTGACTTCTTGACTTTATCAAACAATTGATGACGTAACAATAGATCACAATGTTTAGAAGTAGACATTGTGGTAGACATCTTTCACTTTGATTTTATGTTACATAAGATAGACATTCACAATCTATTGTATCCTAAGGGCATCTCCAACCAGCGCCATTTTGGCACAGGTTGGAGATGCCACCTCAAAGATCGGTTTGAGGTGGTTGGCTTACTACAATACTACGAGTGTCACACCAAATTGGTGCGGCACTGTTCACGGCGCCATTTTTTTTTATTTTTTTTTTTTGTTTTTATCAACAAAAAATAGTGCAAAAGATAGTGTTGTGGGTAAAAGATAGTGTAAAAGATAGTAAATAAATTAATAAATAAAGTAAGATAGTGTTATGGGCTAGAGATGGTTTTAAAATTTAGTGTAAAAGTTACACTAAAATAGTGCAAAAGTTGCACCATTTTAGTGTTGTGATTGGAGATGGCCTTATCGAGCACTTTTGGGTTATATGTGGATTTATCCTAGATGGATCCATTTCCACCCCAATTCATGAGGTTATTAAAAAAGTAATGTTGTTTTTTTAAAAATTTATCAAATAGGATAATTTATTTAAAATTACAAAGGTAATGTATTTTGTGTTTTGAAAAAGCGTAATTGTCCTACCAAAAGAAAATAGTGTAATTGAGAGAGGTGAGTATGACGTGGCAGTTTGATTACATGAATTACTCTTTTTCAAAAGGAGTCATTTGAAAAAAAAAATATATTAAGTGTATGGTTAACTCCTTTTGAAAATGAGTAATTCATGTTACTTTACCCTCAGCTGTACCCTCGCCCCCATAAATTGAAAATACTACGCATACATCAATCCAAACCACACAAAAACACACATTGGTGTATGTTCCATACTAAATCAAGGCGCATATAGACGATCACATACCAATGTGCGTGTCGGTATGTCCATGTAGCATTCCTCAAACCTAAGACAATTTTCATTGAATTTTTTCAACAATTAATTTTTCAAATATGCAACACAACGAAATTGACATTTCACCTTCAACTTTACACAGTGTAAGATAATACAAGCATCATTAGTAATTCATGATAAGAAAAATGCAAATGACATAATAGCAAAACCAAATTGAAAAATTAAAAAAAAATTGCATTTATTGCTTCGAAAGAGATAGTTAATTTAAAGATCTTACAGTTAATTCAAATTTTCCTCAAAAATAAGGGAACTAAACACTGGTCTCATTGTAACTTTAGCACTTGATTGTCTCTATCTCTATAACGACCCAAAAAATATAATGTGTTTGTATGACGATGTGTAGTACCTATTTATACTCGTGCTTGTGTGACAGAACGGTGACATCGAGTTGCGAATAAGGTTCGCCTAGGAAAACATCACGAACGGGTATCGGGCAGATGAAATACGGGTGCACGGGTTCGGGAAATGATTTTGTGGACGACTAAAAAATAAATATAATAATAAGTTAATTCGGGAATATGTTCGGGTCATTAGAAATTCCATTCGCGCACGATGATGCAAGTCGTGGTGCATGTCGTGTTGGGAAATGTGCCCTAGGTCAATCCATTAACAGTCTTTATGAATACATTTTAGTTAATAAAATAGAGGATTTCATTTGCTGTTTATTATAATTGATTTGCATGTTTACATTATAATAAGATCTATTGGTATTTACAGAAATATCTTAAATGTCCCTAGTCGATTATTATACTGGGAACTATAATTAATAAAGACTAGTGTGAGTCTTGATTGATGATCATACGATGATCATACGTATAGGAATACGAATTAAGATCATGAGTACTTGTTAGGGAACAAAGTACTGGACTGACCCGCTATGAGAACATCACATGGATTAAGTCATAGTTGTTTCTCATGATAGGTATATTTTTCAGCCCTCTGACTTGAGATTACCAGAGACTTCAACATTAGGAATACAGTGATTTGACGCAATCAAACGTTGTCTTTAACCGGATGATTATAAAGGTTGTGATTGGTTACTGTGTGAATAATGTGGTGAAGTTGTGTAATCGAGATAGAATTTGTCCCTCTCATATAAAGAGAGATATCCAGTGGATCCCTCGATGTGTTAGACTGTTAAAAGGCCTAGTCTAAGTGAATTGATATTGATCAATGTCACTTAGATGTTTTCAGTCTACCTAGAAATCGAGACTAGTACGATTGAACATGTTGGATGACAAATCCTTGCCTTATGTTTGATCAAAAGGATATCGTGTGACAAAAGGAAGTTATATACTCTATTGATTAGGTTGTATCGATTTGATATTCGTACAACTTGGGTAGTCATAATGTCTTGCTAGAGGCCGCTTATGACTTGTATACCAAAATGTGTTTTGGTACACTGCCAACTTGTATGAGCCTATTGGGACACTGAGAATGGTTTTGCGAGATTTTAAGATGGTTCAGAAAAATGAATTTTATATGATAAAATTCATGACAGAAACGTCCCTGTAGTGTATTACACTTATACTTCTTTAAGTAGGGGTATATGTGTAATTTACTTAACCGTTTATATACAAGGGTTGTATAAATAGACGCTTTGAGTTAGAATACAAGTACGAAAGTTTTTAAAAAGGCTGAAACTCTATTTTCGTTTTTAAAACGACTTAGAGGTTTTTGGTATGTTTTGGATCGTTTTGGAGAAAAAAAAAAGGTTTGGTATTCTCTCGAAGCTAGCACTTCAAATCACGGCCGCCGTTCGTGTGTGGACTACTGATAGAGGGCGTTCGTTGTTGGCAGCGCCTTAGAGATCGATTAACCTTCAGAAAAGTACATTGCGACTGAGGTATGATTAAGTTTTCATAGTCTAAACGTGTTTTAATGTAATCAGATTCGGATCCTTTTGGGGTTTTTCTCAAAACTGTTTTGAAATCTCCGCTGCACATGAACCCCAAAACCCAACATGTCGGGTGTTGAAACGCTTAAGGAAAGGCCAATCAATTATGGAAAAGAGATAAGGACAAGGGGAAGGTCTCAATGTATGTCACAAGTATGGTTGAGACTAGTGTAAATGAGAGCCATTGGATATGCCTCGGGATACGCAAACACCCCATGATGAGACGAGTCAACTTTCTCTTTCTCATTTCTTTCTTGTTCCTCTCTCTCTTGATCAAGAAAACGTGATTAAGGGGCTGGATTTCAGATTTTTCGATGCGGATCGACGCCAAGGGATCGCGCAACAATAAAAACGGAGGTGAGATCTCGACTCCCCTTTTAGTTATCATCTTGTGGGTTCTCGTTCGATTTTCGAATCAGTGGTTGGTCGAATTTTATGTTTTCATATTGGTTTTGGATGGGCATCGAGGTCCCTAAAAGGTTGGGACAGGTTCGGAACACGACAACACGGGCCAGGGTGATGAAGAACCTCGGTATTCACGTTCTAGAAGTGATGTCGTGAGATACATCGTGGGGCCTAACGCCCACGGCGTCAGTCACGACGTCCAAACCAGATAGTGTTGGGGTTCGAAGATTTAAATGGTGCCGCCAAGATTTTGACCCACGGCGCCACCCACTGCGTGACAATATTCACCAGAATAAAATTTTGAAATTTTTTGAAAACTTCGGGACTTCTCTCGGGTATTTAAATCGGTTCAAATACGACCTAATACCCGGGGAATTAACCCAAAATAGTGGAAATGGGTAATATTTTGAAAATGGAGAAAATTAACGGGAAATTACAATTAAATGGAAATAAAACTTTGACACAACCAAATTGGATTGAAACCAGGTGCTTAGTGGACTAGTGACGAGCGTACGAGATCAGTTTGGCGACGTGTAAGAGTTGCGAGCGTGGATTTTGCATGGTGACTGTGAGTAAAACTAGTGGGAGTATTTATATTATTTCATTTGTGCATTTAAATTGGGTTGTTATATTTCTGGAGCAGTATTTCTTGGTGAGATATGATTTCTTGAATTCTATTTGTGATATTTATTCCTTGGTGGATTATCGTCTTTGTTTTCTTGAATTCTGAATGAGTGATCCATTGCAAGTCAGTCATGGTTACTATTTGTTTGCGATAGAAGTTCTTATCTGGACGTTGTTAAAATCTCCCAATTGAGTGTACGTTGGGGCACTTATCTGAGTCTGTGGATATCTCATAGTCGCAAGGGTTAGCGCTAGTAGGCTGGGTCTCATCTTGAACCCGAATCTGCTAGGCTTGGTGCCGCGACTCAATGTCCTTTTAGTCGGGACTACTTGCGCTTTCCTTTATTTTTCGGGACACTCAATTATCGTTGATTTCTCAGTGATTTACTATCATGCGGTCTTGTGTTATCTTTGTGATATTCCTGCATGATACTTGTTTAGCTGTTTATTTGACATTTAAAATTATATTGAAACTCCACTTGGTTGTTATTGTTATCTTGCGTACTCACCATCCTTTTTATGACGGTGGGTGCAACCACGTCACACTGCAAGTTCGACAAAGGAAAAGGACCAGAATTAGGCGATTGAAGTTAAAGGTTATTAAACGACCTCTTCTTGCCTACAGTGTAGGTTCTTGTATTATATGTTTAGATACTAGGATACGGGTTTATGAGAGATTTTGGGATATGTATACCGTATTTGATTCTCCTCTGACTTGTTATATTTTTGGAGGTATACGTATGCGGGGTTTCCACAGTCGAGGTTGTTCTAACTAGTGTCTTAGAGTTGTTTTGGGTTAGTTTGAGATTTTAATGCTTCTGTTATGACCTGATAACTCACTAACTGGAGTAACTAACTTAATTACATTTAAAAAGGCTTGATTAATGGTAAATGGTAAGGACAGCTGACTAGACTTGTGTGAATCAACGAGAAATTATGTTCATTGCAATCTCCATCTCTATCGGCATCATATATGAAAATATGCATACAAGTAAGAGAAAAACAAATAGCAGAAAATGCTCGAACAAATATACAAATCCAAAAAATTATTATGACATCAAATAAACTCATACAAAGGTATGATGCAATTCTATTGACGTCAATGCTGCTCCTCCATGAGGCAAACTTGACGTATTCTATTTTGACCTGGATTTCTCAGTGCTTGTACATATGGCTGAGTCTGTTGAGCTCGACGAGTCAACTGATCTTCTTCCTCGTGTTCACTCGATTCACCTCTACTATTAATACTACCAAAGATAAGAGTTGAACCATTCCGACATACTGGCTTCCTATATGTGGTTGGATGAAAGGAACATGAGGTGGCATGCCTAATAAGTGCATGAATGAGTCATCTCCACTATATGGCATATTGTAATTATAATATGACGGAGTAAATAGACTTGGCATGTATTGAGGTAATGAACCATGTGTTGAAGATGATGGTCCGGGCGCATATGGATCAAAATGATAATGATGGACTGTGACGGCCCCAATTTCTCCGTGCAATTGGGTACGCCCGGCCTAGACCCGTGTAGGCCCCAAATCATCACTTGGTGTAGCCTTCAAGTTAATCAATTTAGTAATTTATGAAAGAGTTATTGCATTAATATACAGCGGAAAACAAACAATTATAACAAAGGGAAATAACTCAATCAAAGGGAAATTAGGAATTCTATAAGTGTGGAAAACCCCGGGTATTCATGTATAATTCGATAGGCATATATACATGATACCAGTCTCGCAAAAGAAATACCAAGTTCAATGATCCCAACAATACAAGTATAAAACGATATATACATCAACAAACAAAATATAAACACCTACTATAGAGTCTCTTAGATGTCGCTGCTAATCTTCACAGTATATCACCTAGGCAGAGCCCCTTGCCCTTGCTGCTCTCCACTCTATCTGCACCCACCGTCACAAACTAGACGGTGAGTAACTGAATAAAATTGCTAGTAGTACCAGAAGAATGTAATCGTAATTTACAATTATAACAAGAAAAACAGTCTAAGTATCATGCGGAAATGAAATAACAGGAAAGTAAATAAATCAAATGCATGATAAAGAGACTGATAGATAAACAATCGATATTTGCATGTTCTAAGATTCAAAAGAGGCCCATGAGTGGTCTATTTCACAGCAATATGGCAAAGATCTCGCAAGATCTCCCCGGGCAATGTCGCAACACTAGCGCAGCGTGAAATTGAGAGGCATCGCAACACCTTCGAATCCAGTACCTAGTACACACATCACTAGGGGTGGTCAGTTACCCCTGCAGAGGGCACCCTCGTTGTCGCAGCTAGTGCGGGACCACATGATACCTTCGAGACACACACTCACGCCAAGAACATACAACCAAGGAAAACGGAATGGAATATCAAGCAAAGGATCAATGCAACAATAGCAATAACTAGAGGATGTATAAATCACATGTTATTTTCTTACTGGTCTACTAACGTACACACATACGATGCATGCATGTACTTATCTGAACTAGCGTGACCCGGTACACACTCAGAGACTTTAACGCGTTTCCCGTGTTTCTCGACTACCTGATAATGGTTTAAGTCCCGAATATTGGTTTAGGGTTAGTATTCAGTTTTAGGATGATTCTCATAAACTTTGTTTCAAATGGTTAGTTAAGTGACTTAAACAATTGTGAAAAAGTTCTCCAATTAAGTTGTATTCAAGTTACGCCGTGAGCCTGTGGCCCCGCGGCGTAATTGTGGCATTTTATACTTAAAACCCATGTACACCACACCTATGAATCCATATATTCGCTCCAAAATCACACAATCACACTCACGACACCCGAGTAATATAAACACAACAAAGGTACTTATGTACATACCCTGTTGGGTTTTGGGGTTCACGTGCAGCGAAGATTACAAAACAATTTTGAAAAAAAAAAACCCCAACATGATCCGAATCTGATTCCATTAAAACATGTTTAAACTGTGAAAACTTAATCATACCTCAGTCGCAATACATCTCTGAAGGTTAATCGATCTCTAAGGCGCTGCCAATGACGAACGCCCTCTACTAGCTGTCCACACACGAACGGCGGTCGAGATTCAAAGTGCTAGCTTGGAGAGAATACCAAACTTTTTGTTTCTCTCCAAAACGATCCAAAGGATACCAAAACTCTAAGTCGTTTCTTAAAACGAAAATAGAGTTTTAGCCCTTTTAAAATCTTTTGTGCTTGTATTCTAACTCAAAGCGTCTATTTATACAACCCTTGTATATAGACGGTTAAGTAAATTACATATATACCCCTACTTAAAGAAGTATAAGTGTAATACACTACAAGGACGTTTCTGTCATGAATTTTATCATATAAAATTCATTTTTTTTGAACCATCTTAAAATCTCGCAAAACCATTCTAAGTGTGCGACCCAATAGGCTCATACAACGTTGGCAGTGTACCAAAACACATTTTGGTATACAAGTCATAAGCGGCCTCTAGCAAGACATTATGACTACCCAAGTTGTACAAATATCAAATCGATATAACCTAATCAATAGTGTATATAACATCCTTTTGTCACACGATATCCTTTTGATCAAACATAAGACATGGAATTGTCATCCAACATGTTCAATCGTACTAGTCTCGATTTCTAGGTAGACTGAAAACATCTAAGTGACATTGATCAATATTAATTCACTTAGACTAGGCCTTTTAACAGTCTAACACATCGAGGGATCCACTGGATATCTCTCTTTATATGAGAGGGACAAATTCTATCTCGATTACACAACTTCACCACATTATTCACACAATAACCAATCACAACCTTTATAATCATCCGGTTAAAGACAATGTTTGATTGCGTCAAATCACTGTATTCCTAATGTTGAAGTCTCTGGTAATCTCAAGTCAGAGGACTGAAAAATATACCTATCATGAGAAACAACTATGACTTAATCCATGTGATGTTCTCATAGCGGGTTGATCCAGTACTTTGTTCCCTAACAAGTACTCATGATCTTGATTCGTATTCCTATACGTATGATCATCAATCAAGACTCACACTAGTCATAATTCATTATAGTTCCCAGTATAATAATCGACTAGGGACATTTAGGATATTTCTGTAAATACCCATGGATCTTATTATAATGTAAACATGCAAATCAATTATAATAAACAACAAATGAAATCCTCTATTTTATTAACTAAAATGTATTCATAAAGACTGTTAATGGATTGACCTAGGGCACATTTCCCAACATACCCCGCCATTATAAATTAACTGACACATATGATGGGTCTTATACAACCACTATGCATTTTCAAGATAAGTTGCATGTATAGTGGGCTTTAGTTGAAGTAAAGAAGGTTATTGGGCCTCATTTGGGCCTACACTTTAAGGATTCATTTACAAACACTTCTTCTTCTTTTTTTATACACACACAACTGTTGTGTACACCCCACTGGTGTGCACACTCACACTTTACACACCCCGTTGTTTTGTGCACTCAACACTCCTCTGTTGTGTGCACCCCACTGTGATTTACCATGTTCACATGCATTAATACGTTACTTTATTACTTAAAACAATATTATATACACATTTGCCTATTGTCACACATATACAACTGTTGTGTACACCCCATTATGGTGTACACACACAGTGCTGTATACACCCCACTGTGGTGTCCACACACTGTTGTGTACACCCCATTGTAGTGTACACACAGTGTACACCCCTTGCACACCATTCATACCAAAACAGTTTTCATAAACACTTATACAAATCGAAACTCACACACCAAAAACTGTTGTGTACACCACTGTGGTGTACACACACACTGTTGTGTACACCCCACTGTGGTGTACACACAGTGACATGTACACCCCGCCATCCCCACACATCAAAACAGCCACACACACACATATCAAAATCGTCATATACTACACAAACTTATCAATACTGTGTCCACCAACTGTTATACATAGGGGTCCCCTCCGGCCAGCAGAGTCGCCGGAGGGTGGCCTCTGGTCGGTCTCCACCGGCACCAGGGCCAGTCATCCCTGCGGTGGTCACCAACGCCCCACCAGTTCCAACAAATTTGGAAAAACAGTGAGCAAAAAAAAAAAAAAAAGAGAGAGAGGACAGTCGAGGTGGCTCACCTTGGTGTCTCCGGTGAGTGGCCGAGGTTCCCAGCACCGTGGTGAGTGGCGGTGGTGACTGGTCGAGAGTATGGAGAGAAGACAACCAAAAGTGAGAGAGAGAACGTGACTGTCAAGCGAGGAAGAGAAGGAAGAGAGGGAAGAGAGGAGCTCACCTAGCATCGTCGGTGGTGGTGGAGGGACGTCAGGCTCGGCGACGGTGGCGGTGGTGGTTGTCCAGCCAAGGACGGGAGGACTGTGACGTGAGGGAGAACCGAGAGCGTAAGCGTGGAGAGGAGAAAACCGAGAGTGAGTGACGAAACGAGAGAGAGAGAGAGAGAGAGAGAGAGAGAGAGAGAGAGAGAGAGAGAGAGAGAGAGAGAGAGAGACGGCGGGGTCAGCGTCGCCGGTAGGAGGCGGCGGCAGTGGCGAGTGGAAGAGGACGATGAACAGTGACGGCTTGGAGGGGGTAAGAAGATGATGAATAGTGATTAGGGTTTTAGGGTTTCCTTTGTTTTTGTATATGTGACTTAAGGTGAAATGACCCTTTTGCCCCTGATTTTAAACTTGCCCAACCCTTGGACAACTACCTTTATGAGTCATTTGGCTCATCATCATAATTTAACCCATGTACACATCTCTATGACCATCCAATGGTTCTCCTCACTCATTTGTGTCACTTTAACAATCTTATCTTATATTAACCCATTAATTTTATTAAATTACCAATAAGGTTACACAAATTCCCACCTACTCGGTACACAGTGCCCCGCGTTTGACACGCTTCTCGAGGCGGTCCCACTTAGTATTCAAATAAATTTCTTCATGTCTAAGTTATACTTTATTAATCAAATTGTATTTTCCTCAACCAAGGTATATATTTCATTTGACTTTGTTTACTAATAATGTCTACTAAAACGGTTCCCGAAAACCCCGTTTAACTAATCGACATCTCACTCAATTAAAATATAGCCTAAACGGCTCGAGACCCGTAGAATACTAGAATACTAATACACAAAGTCAAAGAATCATAAAATTACCTCGGCATCGACTACCGAAGTTTGAAATACCATCCAGTATCCACGTAGCCGGGTCATAATCCTGACACGTGTAACACAAGCTAGTAAAAAAATTCGGGGTTGTTACATGGACACTCATGCTCGGTGCCCTAGGTAAAAACATATGAGCTTCAGACTGAATTGGGGGTGGCAAAAGAGTGTACCCATGAGAAGAACGATGTGTGTCACCAACAGTCTTTGTCGTTCTTGGTCTTGGATGAGTTAGAGGTGGGGGAGGAGAACGTTTCCTGCTCTCATTTACAGTTTGTGTCTTTGTTGTTTTTTTTCTCCTCCTTTCATTTGCTAGGCTTTGATCCTCTTCTTCCTTTTATTTTTGAGAAGCTTCATCATCTATTTCTGGATCAACTGCATTTTCATCATTCCACATAGCATTCCTTTGTCTTTCATCCTCATTTAAGAATCTAATGCCTTGATCAAGAGTAATAATGCCTTGATTAGTCCCTTCATCAATGAATACTCACTGCAATTAACACGCAAATTTAGACTGATATACAAAAAATAAGTGTTAGTTAACTATTTAAAATATGACTCGTGAAGATAACAACCTAACAGTTTTAAGCTTACCGCATATTCAAGTAGAGCCCCGTCATGTCCAATGAATTGCTTGCTAATAGATCGGTACCACCTCATGTACTCTTCTTGATCATGTTTCCCTTCTTGTTCCATTGTGCCTATAGTATTACCATGATTTCCCCATAACTCTATAAATCTTCTAAGATACACTGCCCCAATTTTCTTGAGGGTGTTCTTTCAATTGGACGCAGCATAGTCGTGTGTCGAAATCACAGTTAGGTGGCACGACCTGTGTCATTCTGAACTGTCTCATTACCCTTTCCAGTCAATGTCACTTGACTATATGAAAACAAATTAAAGGACATGTCAAACGCCAACTCCCATGACCTTGAGTACAAAATTGTTGAAGTGACTCGAAGACATCGGCATATGGTTACCACTCCACGACATTCTCCCTTTACGTGTCAAATGCATCACGATATGACGATAAAACGCGTGTGGAAGTTCTAGTAACTGAAAATGCAACTATCCATCTATATATAAAACAATAAATTAGTCATAAATTAAAAAAACACAATCAATAATTAAAAATAATATGAGAAACATTTTTATTACCGATATCCCTAAAGAACTTCATTGGGCATGTTTACTCTATCACATGTTCGAGTTCAAGCTATGGGAACAGGCAGACGCCTTGGTGCTATAAATAAAAACCTATCCATGACCCATATCTGTATAAAAATTGACGCACCAATGACCTGGTGCGCACTAGAGTGAGATCCGTGACACAACTCCCTGTATAAATAAGTCAAACATGCACTTCCTCAACTATATTGTCCAGTTGTTTGAATATCCTTGAGTAACAGAAGAAACATCAAATGTACATATCAGTTCGACTTGTCAGCGAACACATAACCACCAATAAGTTGTAGAATGTACAAACGAACATAACATTGAACCGTGTCCTCATCGTTGTCATCCTGTATAGGTGGTACATTTTCTTATAGCCATGAGACAAGAAATATATTCTCATAAAGGTCAATTGCATCCGGTCTTGCACCAAGTAGTCTCTCACACCTCAAGATAGTCGATATATGTGCTTCCAGTCACAAGCATACCATTAATTGGTAACCCAAGCTATATCTCAACGTCTTGAAGTGTAATCGTGTACTCACCACTACGCAGGTGGAATGTATGTGTCTCTAGGCGCCATCTCTCAACAAAAGCGGTGATCAAAGCCCAATCAGGGCTGAAAATTCCTACACATGAAACCTCATAAAAGCCACTAGAACGTAGGTAAGGGATCATTCGAGAATGGTAATTCACCTGTCAATCAACAACATTCCGTCTTCTTCGCACACACATCGTTTCATGTACCTTATAATTAAAAAAATGGGTCGATATGTATATATATGTGTATTAAAAGTTTTTTCATAAATATCAGACACATACATGTTAAATGTATATACCTGCCCTCCAAACTTGCAATGATTTGTGTGTAGATTGGAGGCGTAAAAGAGAATGGTCAAATGGTTATGGTTCCATTTGTGTACTCGCTACAACTTTTTGATTAAGAAAATTAGTAGAGTAGTTTTAAAAGTCACAACAAATCATTAATACGGGTTAAAACATTAACAAAGACCTATATATTACTTGACGTAACATTTCTGAATACTATATAAATATAAATGTTATCAAATTACCAACTAACACTATTTACAAACAAAATACAAATCCCATTATTGGTTTGGATTGGGGGGTTGAACTTTTGTTGGACAATTTTCTTTGTTATGTCCTTCTTCACGACAAATACCGCATCGTTTCCTCCTAGTAGGGACTCGAACAGGATCTCTATTTGGACGTGTTTGTTCGTTGTTTGTTCGTCTATGACTTTCTTGATGATATATGCCACATCGCAAGGTCCTTGAAACATTAGGAAGATACATCTCATTTTGCCTTCGTGTTCCCTTTGGTCTCCCTTGGCCACGTCTACACCTTGGATCTGTTAGAATCTTTGTCATAAAAGTCAGCCAATACTTCTCATCGGGGATGACTTTGAATTGAGAGGAATATAATTGTGTGTACACGTCCATCCTGTAGTATGGCTCAATAAATTGTGTATAATCAAGTCGAATAAGTGCGCATGCAAGTAACACGTGTGAGCAAGGGAAACCAAATGATTGCCATTTATTACAACTGCAATACCAATTTTTTCAGGATAACAATTTGTGTATTTGTTGTCTTTATGCATGCGATTTTCATAACGTCCAGTGAACACCTCAAACTCACCATTGTCTCGATTTATCAATTTGGTGTAATGCCTCCTTGCAGATTGTTCATAACGTGCAATTTTATTCATGACATATTTTGTGTAATAGAGCCTGTGCGAGATTTTGCTTCATTGATCTCCTGATTGCGTCGGTTGGTGTATGCCACCAACCTATAGTAAATCATTTGAACTTGTGACGGCCCCAATTTTCCCCATGCAATTGGGTACGCCCGGCTTAGACCCGTACAAGCCCCGAGTCATCACTCGGCAACCTGACGAGCCTAGTCAGCCTTCAACTTAATCAATTTAGTAATTTATGAAAGAGTTATTGCAATAATAAATAGCGAAAGACTAAAACAATTATAATAAAGGGAAAATAACTCATTCAAGAGAAGTAGAGGAATTCTATAAGTGTGGAAAACCCCGGGTATTCATGTACAATTCGAAATGCAAAGGTACATGATAACAATCTCATCAAAATTTGCCAAGTTTAATAATCCCAAAGCATATATATATATATATATATAAAACGATATACATAAAAGCAAAACATAAGGAAACCTATAAAATAGTCTCCAAATCCAGCCGCTAATCCTCACAATAGATCACCTAGGCAGGGTCCCTTGCCCTTGCTGCTCTCCGCCCTATCTGCACCTACCGTCACAAACTAGACGGTGAGTAACTGAATAAAATCGAATGTAATGCCAGAAAAAAATAACAGTAATTCATGATAATACAAGTAAAACAGTCTAAATATCATGCGGTAATAAAATGATAGGAATTTAAATAGACAAGATGCATGATAAACAGACTAATAGATATCAATCGAAAGTCAAGTGTGTTCCAAAGAATCAAAAGAGGCTCATAAGTGGTCTAAACCATAGCATAACGGCGAAGACCTCGTGAGGTCTTCCCGGGCATCGACACAAGCGAAAGCACAGCTATGACTGGAAGGGACTCGAACCCATCCACCCAGTACTCGGTGTCACACGGTCACTAAGGGTGGTCACACACTCGTGCGCACGAGTGCCGCGTTTTATCCTCTCGGTGCAGTCCTAGTACTTTTGAGAGACGAAACACTTACGCCGGGAAACACACAACAAGAAATGGAACGGAATACCAATAATAGAGCATAACAAGACTGAATAAATGATAATGAATCACATGACATTTTCTTACTGACTTACAAACGTACAAATGCTTTTTAAGACAAATGTACTTACGTGACTAATTGCAACCTGTGTACAACACTCTCGCGTCCCTAACGCGTATCCCCGAGTTTTCCGCTACCTGACAAGGTCGGAAACTCGTGGTAATAGGTCAAGTCATTTACTAAATCTACGTTATATCCCAAACATTCTCCCAGTGTTTCAATGACTCGAACAACGCGATGAAAATCGAAAATAAATACTCTCTTGGGTTTTGGAAACACTATAACACATGTAAGCTTACTTGTAAATTTGTAAGCTCGGCTCGGTCGAGTGTGGGTCACGTCATAGTCTTAAGGACCATCGGCACGACCCCGACGTCATCACCAATAACCAAGTCGAACCATTAAGACCACATAAAACAAACTTAGAATAGTTTATCTGCAAGACTCAACAAAACCTCAATAACTAAACACCAATCGATAAAGACACCGTTATGACTTCACGCTGGTATTGTCCGACGTTGGGAGAGGGTTTCCTTGGCATAAAATGGTCGAGAACACCTTAATTAGTCAGAACTTAAACACATTAACCAAACAAGAATTCAAACTTAATATTTCCATAAAAACATAACCATTTCCCCAATACATCAAAATTTCGAACACAACTAAAAGTTGCAAGACCTTAACAAAGGTTAGGTGAGATCCCGACAACCTTCACGGGTGGTGGTCCGGCCGGTAGCACCGCCAAGAGTGGCGGTTTTCGGCGAGGCTCCACCACACCTATTCACATGAAATGACGACTTTTTAACACTGAATAGGGCTGTTTTGACCACTCCGAAGACTGTGGGACCCACGTAGGAGATTGGTGGGGTCCCCAACAGCGTCCCAGTCATCGTGGTCCAGCGGTGGCGCCGCCAGTGAGGGTGTTTTCTGGTGAGGGCCAAAAATAGTAACAACACATGAAATAATGAAAATACACACACCACAATCCTATAAACATGAACCGAACCACATCAAGGACGGAGGGACTCAGGCGAACCCTGAGGACCCATCCCAACCGGCAATAACACCTCCGGTAGCGACCAACTAACGGCGACACAACACATACACACATCACGGTTTCAACAATAAACAAAAAAAAACTAAAAACAGTGAGACGAGAGAGAGAAAGAAATAGAGAGATAGAGAGATCTCCGGTGAGGGTGGTGGCCTCGACCACCACCATCTCTGGTGAGAGAGGTGGTGGCGTGAGAAAGCGAAAGGAAAAGAGAACCCGAGGTGAGAGAGAGAGAAAATCGAGAGGAGAGAGACCGAGAGAGAAGAGAGAGAAACGGAGGGCACGTACCTCCGGCGAGCAGTGGGAACTCCGGCGAGGTGTGTCCGGTCGCTGGTGAGAGCAGGGACGAGAGGTGGGAATGGGAGAGGCGGCGGTGGTGTGTAGAGAAGATGAATAGTGTATGGTTTTTCTTTGTTTTATATATATATATATATATATGGTCAAATGACCTTTTTACCCCAACTTACTTCCTACACAATTTTAAACAATTGCCCTTATGGGTCTTTTGTCCCTTTATCACATCTCAACACTCACCCACATCTCAATGCAAATCTCATGGTTGTTCATCATCCTGTTGTGTCACTTTAACAATTTCTATTCCATAGACCATATGTTGCGTAATTAACTAACTTCCGCGTTCAAACGACATTCCTCGGTCCGTTTTACCTTGTTCCGCCTCCCATAACGCGCGTAGTCTCGCCTTGTCTTTCCAACTAATTAATTAAAAATTCATTTATTTGTATGTTTTACTTGTTTTTCTCCCCCGTTTAACTAGTCGAAACCTCACTCAATTAAATATCGCCCAAACGGCTCGAAACCCGTAAAATACTAAAATACTAATACACACAATCAAAGAATCATAAAATCACTTCGGTGTCGACTCCCGAAGTTCGAAATACTATCCAGTATTCACGTAGCCAGGTCACAATCCTGACAAGTGTAACACAAGTCAGTTAAAAATTTGGGGTTGTTACAGTCTCCCCCATTTATTAGAATTTCGTCCCCGAAATTTATCTAATAAGTAAGCTAGATTAACGACTCTTTGCAGCTCCTAACGAGATCGATAAAAACTCAGAGTGAGTCATTTCTTGACTCCGAATCGTTCGTGACCCTTCAGTGGAGAGACCTTCAGATATTTATAGTCTCCCCAAATCATACTGAAGCTCATCGTGATACTTAACAAGTATTTCTTCTGCCACTCCTGGGCACTCTTAAGTCTCAAACAAAACTATTCACGACTACCCAGATGCTATCGTAACCACGAGGAGATCGGGGCAACCACTAACGAAACCCATATCAATATGTACCCAATTCCATCTAGAAATGGGTGGGGCTGTAGTAGTCCTTCAGGTCGTCGATGCCCAGCCTCTACGCGTTGGCATGTCACACACTCAAACAACTCTGATACCGCGAAAATCATCCCTGGTCACCAAAAGAATATCGCATATCGACGCACATCTTAGGTCAACCCGGATACACAACAAAACTGAAACGGTGAATCTCCTGAAGTACCTCGTCACACACATCAGCCATCAATGGAAACCCCAGTCGCCCGCGATACCTCTAGCATGAGTCCGTCGACCGACTCTTGTCTGGGCAATCTGAACTATCCACCATCTCACTGCACCGCTGGTATGACGCATCATCTTGTTGTACCTCGCGCACAATGCCAAATGAGACGGTCAGCAACATCGTTTGACCACGTATCTTGGTCTTGGTAGTCGTCGGCACATCCGCTGAACTCATCAACCCGGTTGCCTCACGTAAACCACACTCGTAAGTTCTTTGACACACGACTACTTCCGCATCCAATCCTTTGCAGCGCAACGCATCAACAATAACGTTGGTCTTCCTCGGATGCTACGCAAAACGAAAAGTTGTAATCCTTCACGAACTTAGGCCAAGGCTTTTGTGTCAGGTTCAGCTCCCTCTGAATGAATAGGTGCTTAAAGCTCTCAAGATCATTACGTAACTCGAACGAGCATTGTACTGATGACATTCTCATATCCTCAGCGCGAACACGATCGCAGCTCACTCCAGGTCGTGAGTTGATCAGTTCTTCTCGCAAACTTTCAGATATTCGAATGCATAAGCGATCTCATGGCTTAAATCTTCTTGAAATCAATTGCATCACCGTTTGCTTTAAACACGCGTCATAAAATCTAACCTTGGGTAACAAATACTCGTACGCGATTCAATATCTTAGCAGTGTCGACATCCTGTTTCGTTCTACCACATACGCTACCCACAAGGGTCTCAATTTCGTCTTCTCGTATTATAACCCGAACATGAAATGCACCAAACCAGTTCGTACCAAAAGAAATTTTGAATCCTAAACTCCATCACGGACTCGTCTGCGCTCTGCCTCAACGCAATGAACTCGTTCCTTTTCGCTCGAAGGATAGTTGGCGGAAAGTACTTCTAACTAAACTGGGCCTTGAAGTTAACCCAAATCACTCGGGATGCCTCGGGTAGCAATAATTGTCGTCTACCAATCATCCGCCTCCCCCTGCAACATTGACGAAGAGATCGTCGCCTTCATGCGTTCATCAATAGTGATGATGGTGTGAACCTTCTCATGATTCTTCAAGAATAGCTCTGCCGCTCTAATGTTGGTACCACCATAAAACTTCAACGGGTCGTGCCTCTTGAACTCTCTCCACTACCTAGCCTTGGTAGTGGCTCCTACACTCTTTGCTGGAGTCGTTACTGAAGTAGTCTCAGTATTGGTCGCCGGTGTAGCTAATGTAGTAGGTATCTCCTTTGCTTGTGCTATCGGCGGTGTTTCAGCCTCAGTTTGCGCAACTGACGCAACAACAACTCCCTCAGGTATCGCCGCTAACGAAATCGAAGTCGTGAACGTCGCAGCAATCGGAATCTCGACTCCTCGAGTAGTATTCGTAGGAAGTAACGTAGTCGGGGTAGATGGCGTCGTAGTAGCCTGTGTGGGTGTCCTCAGTAACCGCACTAGCTCATCAAATCTCTGGTCCTGCGTCGCAGCTCTCTGAGACAATGTACGTATCTCCTCAAGGCATCGTGACAAAATCATGCCGATATCGTCGCTCGGACCTAACTGATCCGCCATCATCGTTTGAACAAGAGAGCGGTACTTCGAATCAATACATAGCTACCGCGTACCATATAGTACACACAACAATCATAACATGTACAAAGTTAAATTCGACTCATCCCCAACTCCCCCATCTAAGGTTCTAAAAAGGTCATAGGGTTTCCACTCTAAGTTCAAAAATTCCTAACTTCCGCTGTCTTAATGGTTTGTGTTTTAAATTGAGAGTCAGGTCGTCATAACCTGGCTCTGATACCAACTGTGATGGCCCTAATTTTCCCCATGCAATTGGGTACACCCGGCCTAGACCCGTACAAGCCCCGAGTCATCACTCGGCAACCTGACGAGCCTAGTCAGCCTTCAACTTAATCAATTTAGTAATTTATGAAAGAGTTATTGCAATAATAAACAGCAGAAGACTAAAATAATTATAATAAAGAGAAAATAACTCATTCAAGGGAAGTAGAGGAATTTTATAAGTGTGGAAAACCCCAGGTATTCATGTACAATTCAAAATGCAAAGGTACATGATAACAATCTCATCAAGATTTGCCGAGTTTAATAATCCCAAAGCATATATATATAAAACGATATACATAAAAGCAAAACATAAGGAAACCTATAAAATAGTCTCCAAATCCAGCCGCTAATCCTCACAATAGATCACCTAGGCAGGGTCCCTTGCCCTTGCTGCTCTCCGCCCTATCTGCACCCACTGTTATAAAATCGAATGTAATGCCAGAAGAAGATAACAATAATTCATGATAATAAAAGTAAAGCAGTCTAAATATCATGCGGTAATAAAATGACAGGAATTTAAATAGACAAGATGCATGATAAACAGACTAATAGATATCAATCGAAAGTCAAGTGTGTTCCAAAGAATCAAAAGAGGTTCATAAGTGGTCTAAACCATAGCATAACGGCGAAGACCTCGCGATGTCTTCCCAGGCATCGACACAAGCGAAAGCACAGCTATGACTGGAAGGGACTCGAACCCATCCACCCAGTACTCGGTGTCACACGGTCACTAAGGGTGGTCACACACTCGTGCGCACGAGTGCCCGCGTTTTATCCCTCTAGTGCAGGTCCTAGTACTTTTGAGACGAAACACTTACGCCGGGGAACACACAACAAGAAATGGAACGGAATACCAATAATAGAGCATAACCAGACTGAATAAATGATAATGAATCACATGGCATTTTCTTACTGGCTTACAAACGTACAAATGCTTTTTAAGACAAATGTACTTACCTGACTAATCGCAACCCGTGTACAACACTCTCACGTCCCTAACACGTATCCTCGAGTTTCCCGCTACCTAACAAGGTCGGAAACTTGTGTTAATAGGTCAAGTCATTTACTAAATCTACGTTATATCCCAAACGTTCTCCCAGTGTTTCAATGACTCGAACAACTCGATGAAAATCGAAAATAAATACTCTCTTGGGTTTTGGAAACACTATAACACATGCAAGCTTACTTGTAAATTTGTAAGCTCGGCTCGGTCGAGTGTGGGTCACGTCATAGTCTCAAGGACCGTTGGCGCGACCCCGACGTCATCACCAATAACCAAGTCGAATCATTAAGTCCACATAAAACAAACTTAGAATAGTTTATTTGCAAGACTTAACAAAACCTCAATAACTAAACACCAATCGATAAAGACACCGTTATGACTTCATGCTGGTATTGTCCGACGTTGGGAGAGGGTTTCCTTGGCATAAAATGGCCGAGAACACCTTAATTAGTCAGAACTTAAACACATTAACCAAACAAGAATTCAAACTTAATATTTCCATAAAAACATAACCATTTCCCCAATACATCAAAATTTCGAACACAACCAAAAGTTGCAAGACCTCAACAAAGGTTAGGTGAGATCCCGACAACCTTTACGGGTGGTGGTCCGGCCGGTAGCACCGCCAAGAGTGGCGATTTCCGGCGAGGCTCCACCACACCTATTCACATGAAATGACGACTTTTTAACACTGAATAGGGCTGTTTTGACCACTCCGAAGACTGTGGAACCCACGTAGGAGATTGGTGGGGTCTCCAACAGCGTCCCAGTCATCGTGGTCCAACGGTGGCGCCGCCAGTGAGGGTGTTTTCCGGTGAGGGCCAAAAATAGTAACAACACATGAAATAATGAAAATACACACACCACAATCCTATAAACATGAACCGAACCACATCAAGGACGGAGGGACTCCGGCGAACCCTGAGGACCCATCCCAACCGGCAACAACACCTCCGACAGTGACCAACCAACGACGACACAACACATACACACATCACGGTTTCAACAATAAACAAAAAAAACTAAAAACAATGAGACGAGAGAGAGAAAGAAATAGAGAGAGAGAGAGATCTCCGGTGAGGGTGGTGGCCTCGACCACAACCATCTCTGGTGAGAGAGGTGGTGGCGTGAGAAAGCGAAAGGAAAAGAGAACCCGAGGTGAGAGAGAGAGAAAACCGAGAGGAGAGAGACCGAGAGAGAGAAACGGAGAGCACGTACCTCCGGCGAGCAGTGGGAACTCCGGAGAGGCGTGTCCGGTCGCTGGTGAGAGCAGGGACGAGAGGTGGGAATGGGAGAGGCGGCGGTGGTGTGTAGAGAAGATGAATAGTGTAGGGTTTTTCTTTGTTTTTATATATATATATATGGTCAAATGACCTTTTTACCCCCAACTTACTTCCTACCCAATTTTAAACAATTGCCCTTATGGGTCTTTTGTCCCTTTATCACATCTCAACACTCACCCACATCTCAATGCAAATCTCATGGTTGTTCATCATCCTGTTGTGTCACTTTAACAATTTCTATTCCATAGACCATATGTTGCGTAATTAACTAACTTCCGCGTTCAAACGACATTCCTCGGTCCGTTTTACCTTGTTCCGCCTCCCATAACGCGCGTAGTCTCGCCTTGTCTCTCCAACTAATTAATTAAAAATTCATTTATTTGTATGTTTTACTTGTTTTTCTCCCCCGTTTAACTAGTCGAAACCTCACTCAATTAAATATCGCCTGAACGGCTCGAAACCCGTAAAATACTAAAATACTAATACACACAATCAAATAATCATAAAATCACTTCGGTGTCGACTCCCGAAGTTCGAAATACTGTCCAGTATTCACGTAGCCGAGTCACAATCCTGACAAGTGTAACACAAGTCAGTTAAAAATTTGGGGTTGTTACAGAACCATTGTTGTTATTGACAAGAATCATGCCCCTTTCGATACACCAATAAAACATTATACAATAGTAAAGATAATGGCGTGTTAGTAATATCAACACAATGATAAAAAGCTATTGGATAACAAACATAACTAGTATTGATTACATACCAACCCCATTAAAATTCATTCATCCGTACCGCAGGCCTTCGTCATGTGATTGTGTGGCGGCCCCAATTTTCCACATTGGTCCGCCACGGGTGGCCACGCGGGCCCACAACTGTCCACGTCACCACCAGTTGTGTCCCACGCCCAATTATCCATCATTGATCAACTTCTCATTTAATTTGGTTCAATTAATATCATGTATCCTCAAGTTAACAGCGGAAGCTTAAATGAACAATATGAAAATTCATCTCGTGTTTTATTAGCAAAATGCCTAAGTGGAAACCATACCAAATATACAACATATACATCTCATATGATCCTCAAAATATCAAAATGTACAACCTATCTCTCAAGCCCAAAACCCGACATAAAACGAATAAATATAAACATACGTACGAGTGGGGCTAAAACCGTCAATCGATGTACTCTTCAAGCTTGCCCTTTCCCCGGCTCGTACTAGGGTCTGCACTCAGCCATCACAAAAAGACAGATGACGAGTCCAGAGTGAGTAATCCCAAGGAAATTCACCAAGTAATTACGAAAGTAAAAGTACTGGAATTGAAGATACTATAATTTAAACATGCGGAATAAAAAGAAGTACGAGACAAACCGTAAAAGAAAGATCATCGCATGCATAAATATAGTGACGAAACAAAGTACGTGCACATAAAAATCAGACCAAGTCATACTTCGGGCTTTCCCCAAGGCACGGCCCATGAAGAACACACCAATGGGTTGACCCTGGACCCTCTAGGTGGTCGGCGTAGACCAACGACGCACCCACACAAGCCTACCATACCCGGGTAGCCTATTCACCGGTGTATACCTAGACAAGTGCTATGACTTAATGGACTCTATGGCCGTAACGAATAAGCACCAGGTGGGGAGTGATCTCAACACCGTAAAGACACCAGGTAGGAGTACCCTCCACTACCGCAAAGTCACAAGGTGAGAGTGCCCACCGTAAAGCAAAGATGAAATGGAATAGAGAATAAATGGAACTGAATTCAAATAAATCAAACTGTAAATACTTAAAGTGAAGTTCAATTGGGATACTACACACCTCAAACCGCACTCCTCGCTCCACAAACAACCCCCGGTCCAATACCTCCAAATCCCGGTATCACTCCCTGGTCGATTTCGACTAACCCCTACTCAAATTACTATTTCGAGACTCCTGGAATTCATTTATGAGTATTAATGATCAATTAATGGGTTCATAATGTTGGTTTGACTCATTTTGTCATTTTCCAATTTTTGGGGTCCAGAGAGAACAATTAGCGCGCTAATGAGATAAATTAGCGCGCTAATTAATCTCAATCACTGTTCATCATCTTCATTACTCAAATGTGATTAGCGCGCTAATTTCTCCCATTAGCGCGCTAATTGCTCGTTGTCCGAAAAATTTCCAAATTACAAAGTTGAACTCCAAACCCATAAATTCAATTTCCATGTTTCCATAAAACATCAATGACCTTAATTACACCATTTAAACACTAATTACCATAATCAAACCCCAAAATCCACAAATCATGGAAATCACATTTCAAAACCCATTTTGGAAAATCCTCCAACTTCTCCCAAATTTGATCAAAACATATAACCCATATCATATCATTCTCATAAACACTAAATTTTCATAAATACAATGTTTAGTCCCTCCAAGAAATTCGAATTTACAAATTCAAACCCACATCAAAAATCTCCTAAAAATCCAAGTTTAATGTGTCCATACCTTTGATTCTTGTGGTAGGATGCCCAAAATCACTCACTTCACAACTTAAATGTTGTTGTTCTTCCTCCTCTTCTTCCCCACCGATCTCTCTTTCAATCTCTTTCAAAACCTCACTCTCACTCTCCCTATTTGATCGGTCAAACACACAAACATATATATACTTGGCTCCCATCAAGTGTGTGCACGAATCTCGAGGAGTATCCAAGGGTTCTTGATCACCCTGTGTCACTCCAACTCCAAACACCTCATCTTGACACTAATGGCCCTGTTGTGCATCTCGAGAAACATCAACTGTTGTTGTTTTATTCAGCTAACTATAGCACTTTGATTACCAATTTGATTTAGCTAGTATTAATTATCTACTCTATTCGATAAATTCCCAAAATTTATGGGTAAGCTCACCTTAGTTTCCTCGACTACCCGGCACCTCGTGCCTCGTGCCTCGTGTCCCGTGTCCTCACGCACCCCGAGGTCATTCCTCACTCGTCAATAGACTACATTAACATACATATCGTAATGGAATTAGCTAATCTGTACATTTCCATCACAATTTACCACATCAAGCATACAAAACGGCCTGTATACCTAGTTCGAGTGCACTCCAGCTTCGCTGTGGGACCCTCGACCGTCCTCGCTGGCATCCACATCTGCAATAACGTCATAATTAACGGCAATTTTTAAATTGGGCCGTTACAGATTGACTCCATAGTTCCTTGGGAATGGCATCCAAATATTGAAGACTTTAACAAGTTCCTGATGAAAAATAAGCAAAACGCTTCATGCATACATCAAATTTCCTCACTTGATGTTGAACAACAGCTCGAGAAATGATGTTCTTCAACGATTCATTTTTGAAATTTGTGTTAAAATTACTGGCCATATGTCAAAGGCAATAATGGTGGTATCCTCTTGGTGGGCAAAAATCATTTGCTGGTATGTTAACACCCTCGAGAATGCTAGAGTGACGGTAAGAAATAATACAAATACCATCTCTATCGGTCACGCACAACATCCTCAAAAACTACCCCCATGAGTCTGTTGATTCGTTTTCCATAACTGTAAATGCAACTGGAAGTAGGTGTTCATTACCATTAACAGATATTACAATCATTAGTATGACGACCCTTCCCCGACTTAGGGTCAAGTCACCCGGCCTAGACCGCTACTTGGACCTGATACCTGAACCAGGCCCAAATAACAGTATGGCACGCCTATCAAACAAACCTGTGGGATACACATTGGCTAAATAAAGAATAATAATTGCAGAATAAATATCAATAGATATCCTTAAGCCAATAAATTTAAGTTCACAAGAACATTTATGAAACTATAAATGGGCTCGTATTCATTTAAACTAAACAAGGTTTATTAAAACTTCAAGTGTATCAACTAAAGATAAGTAGGTTTCAAACTACCCAAAGACTTATTTTAATTACAACCCAAGTGTAATAGTTTCAAAATCGAATATACATAATATATATCAACCCAAGGCTCACATCAAGTGAAGACTTCAAGCTCGTCTCTCCCTTGTTTCAATTCTAGCACACTCGTTAATACCTGAGATGTAAGTGAGGTGAGCTAAAAGAACTAACGGAGCTCAATAAGAGGAAAACCTCGATAACTATCAAACATGCAAGTATTACCTATAAAGCAAAACAACTCTACACATGAAGTTGTAAATCGAATCGCAAAGCATTTAATGAAAAGTAATGGAGACATGGTTCTTGTTCGTAAAGGGGGTATAAACAAGTTCAAGACAAGCAAAGCATGAAAGTAAGATTCATAATTTAATAAGTAAGGAAATAAGCATGCTTTTGAAAATCACATCAAGAGGGTGAAATCACAGTATGTAAAATAAATTCATTTGTCCATGCAATGAGGTCCAATAAGAGATTTACCATAAGAAATAGTATTAAATATAAGTCATTGTTCCATTCATTGCATTTTAGCTCTTGGTATGAACCCAATGACTGAAACACATGCTCTTGAGGTGATGAGAACTATTAGTGTACACAATGGCCGTTGTGAACTCCAATTAATTCCATAAAGACAACAACAAGTGCTTCCAAGCCATCACTAGTTGTGATCACTTGTTTATTTGATGATTCAGAGCGTGGACCCCTCAATTTGATGGACTGTATAGTCTCATCCTGCTAGTCGGAGCGCAGACCACTCAATTTGATAGGCACACAACCATATCCCGCTACAAGTGTTCATATCACATACTTTCCAAAGATTAGTACATTCAAATCATTAACCAATGCAACCCAATATCCCAAGTCCTTTAATTTAAATCGTGATACTAATATATACTATTAACATGCCACATTTGATAGATTAGCGACGCTCTCCACTTACCTGTACTCATCGCGAATCCTAATCTCGATCCTTTCGCACTTGGGGCTCGATGTGAACCTTCATGCGGAACTTCTTTGATCCCTTTGACTTCTCAAAACTCATTTTCACTATGCCAAGCTATACTCCCTCAATCTCCTATCTTTTTTCAAATAGTGTAGAATACCAAAATGGTGGTCAGGTTTACTTAACATCTCCTTTTATAGGCTAAGGTTAGGTTAGGTTGCATACATCCTTTTGTGTTAATAACTAAAGTGCCCTCCTACTTGGACCTTAAGTCTAACTCCCTATTTAATATGATTTAGGCCATTTTTATTAGTTTAACTTAATTAGCCTTTTGACTACGAAAATTTTCACAAATCTTTCCCTAATTAATGAGATCTCATAAATTTGGAGATCTTGCCCCTTTTGATTAGGAAAGTTCTCACAAATCTTTCCTTAATTAATATGATCTCATAAATTTGGAGATCTCGCACATTTTTATAACTTTCTTCGTGTTTAATAAACGTTTTTCAAATCTTTATTCTCTTGTGAGTTTCCTTAATGAAAATGGGCATATATTTTTGAAATCTCTTCAAACCATGTAAAATGTACATCTCGAGGTGTAGGATATTATACTGTATCACTAATAAACCAATCCAAAGAAAATCCAATACACATTTAGTATTTAAATTACTAAATTGCCCCTAAGTTAGACCGGAGAAGATTCGAGTCGTTATAATTAGCTTACCACTATATTTGTCATACAAGAACGTCGTGTCAATCTGTGAAAGTGGCCTACAATGCTTGAATCCTTCGATTAATGCTTCGAACACACGACGAAATTGAGGATGCTCTGTCCTGATCTCATCTGTTGCCCACTATCTATGTGACCACTCAAACTTTGTCCCTGAGCCCTTATTTTGTACAACCGCAAATCATCTTGGTAACCTAGCATACGATGCATCCCAATGTACGAATGCATTTGCAACTACTTTCCTTTTGGATCTCACATTCGCTTGTAAAGAACTTCATGTCTGTATCTTAGCTTAATCATTTCTACCAAGGCCTTGATGGTAATTGTCTGATATATCTGGACAATGTTTTCTATCTCATATGCAAGCACGTTGGCGTCGAGTTGGGCATGATTGCGTTCTATGCTGGTTTTAGAGATTCGATTTGGGGTTTGAGTTTTTGGCTATTATTTGAATCGATGTTTTTGTAATGTTGTTGGTTTTAGAGATTCAATTTGGATTTTGAATCTTTCATTTTGAACATAAAAATATATTAATGGAATCGAGAATATCTAACTATTCTAAGTAAATCCGACTAATTCATTGTTTGTTTACATGTTTTTTTTGAAGTCTCGAGAGTTTTTCATTCGTTCTTGTCACCCATAGATTTCGGACATATAGTCCCGTGAATTTTAGAGTTAGCTGAGATTTACTTACTTATAAGGCACCAACAAGACTAAATTTGACCTTGTTTGACAAAAAAAAAACACTTCTACACCACTTCAGACCTAGTACAAGTGCTTTACAATAGCAAAAAACTAATAGGTGGAAAGCTATTTCGGAAATTTCATGAAAAAATGTTGGGTAAGTTTAGCAAAACCAGAGTATGCTTGAGTAATGAGGTACATTACGCAATCGCTCATTTTTTTGACTTACCACTCCCTTGTTTTTATACACAACAAATATGATGCTTTTTTTTTACAAAAATATCAACACATGAAAATTTCAAGTAATAATGCATCAACTGTTGTAAAATGAATTGACACTTGACCAAACATGTAGATGATCAAGCATTGTCAAGTATGGCTCTCACACATTGTGCAGTAACATCAAGTATGACCCTTACACTTCATGTTACTTGTAGTCTCCACTTGATTGCACTATATTATTGTTGCTTGTACACTATGTATACTTGTATTCTTATGTGGCTTAAGTTTTTAGTATAACTTGTACACATTATATTGCTTGTAATGTTTGTTCAAAGTACATGAGCTCATCATGTATAAGGGCCTATATAAAGGGTTCCTTGTCTTGTAAAGAATATACCAAGTTTTATACAACTTCTCATTTCTTCTTTCTTCTCTTCTACTTTGTAGTTGTAGTTCTTTGTAGTAGTTCTTCTACTTTCCTTCTCTAATTCTAGCAAGTTCCATTTTAATTTACAACACGTTATCAGCACGGCGTTGCTCTATAAAAAGGTGTCAGAGTTCAAGAAGCTTTCAAGGAAATAAAGCTAGGAAGGTATCATTTTTATTTGATTTAGTATTTGATAACTCTTATTGAAACTTCATATTTGAACAAGTTTTATTTAAAAGAGCCTTCTATATTTACTAGAATGGTTTGGTAATTTTAATGGTGTCATGCTCGGGTCAATAATTTTGTCTAGCTGAACTCCATTATCATGTCATACTTTTTGTTACTTAATTGGTATGGAAGTTTGTAGCTAGATCATTATATATATCATAGTTGGCATAGCAGGCCTTTTATTTAGAAGTGCACAATCAATTTCAAAATGCAGTAATGTGCCGGTTGTGAATACGGGTTGTGTTATGTTGTTTTTCAATGGTGTTCTGCCATCATATAGTATTTCCCTTAATGCATTAAATCACTAGCAAGTTATGCAATGTCAAGATATTCCTGTTTATGTCAGCCTCATAAAAGACAAATGAGAGAGCCCTTCACTTTAGTATACATGCTTGGTTACCTTGAAAACTACTAAAATTTAGACCAATAAAATATTTTTATTACTATAGTCCTCAAAACTAATATAATATGTTAATATTCGTAACATTTTTCTCTCTAGATCTCTTTCTTTCATTGTTTTTCCTCCATGCATATTGTTATGTATATATAGCTCATCAAAAGAGAAAAAAAATGCATGATTGGTTGGCTAGTTATCTAGCTAATATATAATTAATTTATAGTTGGTAAACGTATATGGCTTCTTGTGCTTCATTTTGGCTCTACAAATATGCCACGTTTGTGTACCAGCATTCCAAGACTCATGTGGAGCAGGTGAGTCTTACTCTATGTCTTGGTTTTCAAGGTAATCCATTTATAACGTCTTGCATATATGCTCTCTTCATATTTGTGTCTAACCTAATCAATATTTCAATCTTTTTCTATTTCATATATGAATGGTTTTTTTTTTTTACATTATATGCATATATTATCTTAAATAAAAAAGGTATTGTAACAATTAATATACAAGCTGAAAATATGAAAAATTAAAGTATATATATTATTTATGCATGACCCATTATACAACTTCATATTGACTACAAAAGTATGTTATGTAGTTGCGTCTCGTACGATTTTCTACATCAGAAATTAATAGTCAATAAGTGATATATAGTTTTTCTCATAAAATTATTAGCAATTAATGATGTTCTATTCTTGGTTTTTCATAATACAAATTATATTGTAAGTTTGAGTTGATAGTGGGTAAACCTTGTCCCCGATAAAGTTAAACATTGAAAGGGAGAAGGGTTATCCTGTTCGAGGAGGCATGGTTGTTAAGTAGATTTTTGTCTCGCCACCCAACCTAGAGGTTGTCTCACCAACTCATACAAGTAGTATATTTTGTGTATAAGATAATCAAGTCGTGAACATTCATTTACTCATATATTATGTATTTTACATAAAAATGAGAAAACTACTTGTGTCGTCTTTATTTTTAATATATATATATATATATTATACTTGAGTGAATTAATTGCCTTAATAATATTGACAATAATAATTACTTGTCAAGGCAACTGGATGCTCAAATTATATATAAAACATTTATGCAAGGCTATACTTATAATACTAATATCCATTCGCCAATATCTCTTTAGATATTTGAAAAGTGAATATTTTCCTTTATATTATTTTTTCACCTCATAGAGTTAAGTATATCAAGGCCAAAATTATTGATACTCCAAAAAGTTCAAAATGAGCGGTTAGGTCTTACGCTACAAAATTTAATCAGTTGGATATTAATTATAACTCTGCAATTTAATTACCTTTATGTTGAGGCCTCTGTAGAAATATGATTGATGAGATAATAAAATGCCACGTGACTCACCTCGATTTACTACTGCAACATATTATCGAACGTGCATGTCAATCCAATAAGTATTAATTATGGATTGAATTCTTGTCTCATGGTAGCTAAGTAAAATAATGAGATATTATAAATATAATATCAGTCTCGTCCAATTGGTTCAGCTTCAAATTAAGAAGCATATGTTGCATACTATAACCATGGTCGCAATAACAAATTACGGACGTGGAAAAGGTCAAAAAATATAGTAAAATTCATATTAACAATTCCACTGAAGGTTGGAATAAAAGTGGTGTACCACTAGAAAAGGGTAATACATTATTGACAATGAACTTGACAATGAGCACTCATAATCGTGACACGTCTCGTCACATACGAAAGGCTATTTCGCCTAAATATTGTCATTGTAACAACCCTCAATTTTTAACCCGACTAGTGTTGCATTGATTAGGATCGTGACCCGGCTACGTGATACTAGATAGTATTTCGAACTTCGGGAGTCAACACCGAAGTAATATTATGTTTTCGTGATGTGTGTATTAGTATTTTAGTCTAATAAGGGTCTCGTGCCATTTGGGCGAATATTAGACTGAGTGAGGATTCGCCTATGTAAATGGGGGTGTAACACAATTAAAAAATACAATTAAATGAATTTTTGTATAATTTAAGTAGTTATTTATAAGACAAGGCGAAACTACGTGCGTGACGGAGAAATACAGACCGAGGAGCGCAAGACCAATGCGGAGTCGGATAGTCTCGCAACATACGGGCTATGGAATAGAAATTGTTAAAGTGACACATCATAATGAGGATAGCCATGAGATTGGCATTGAGATTTGTATGTATGTTGAGATGCAATAAAGGGGTAAAAGACCCATAAGGGCAGCTGTTTTGAAGTGTATGAGAAGGAGGAAGAAGGGCAAAATGGTCATTTTACCCATTTATTCATATATATAAACAACTAAACCCTGATTTCATTATTCATCTTCTTCTTTGTATAAACCCACTGCCGCTACTCCTCTTTCCACTAGGCCTCACCGGAACCGACACACCGGAGGTCCGTCATATATATATATATATCGTTCTCATGTGCCCTTTGCTGTGGCGGCCCCAAATTTTCAGGGTCGCCACGTGCAACAGGTACTTCTCTAGCACACACCCTCCAGAAGTACCTGCCACATCACTCATTCATCCACCTCCTCACTATATCCACATATACTCTGTGAAGTGATGTTCCTGAATTTTATACTATTTTATCCATATATTACTATTTCACAGCGGAAGACCTTAATACAATCAAATACTTTAATATACTATTGATTAGTGCACCTATAGTGGAATCCCGAACTGTACATGCATATATACGATTAGCTGAAATAGTGTTATATACAAGTATAGTAATAACAAGTTTTCATCCCAAAATACTACAAAATATCAAAACCATATATGTACCAGCACACGTACTAGCAAGTTTTGAAGTGGTAAGTCAGATGTAATCACCAATGACCTCCTTACCCTTGCTGGTACTAGGATCTGCACTCAGTTATCACAAAAAAAACCAGATAACGAGTCCAGTAAGTAAAACACCAAGGAAAACCACCAGGCATTGCAATTTAGGAATATGAATAGAAACCAATAAACATTGTCAAATAATCATGCAACAACAAGGAAATAACGCAGTCAACTGCTCAAAAGGAAATGCATGAATACCAACACCAAGAAAACAAACTGAGTGTGAAACAGCTACCCCAGTGAACCTAGGACCAGTGGCCCGGTCGTACTCAACTCCAATGACCCCGCTGACTGTGTCCTAAGTCACCATGTACTCCAAAACAACCCACACACCCGAGTAATAGCCGGAACTCTACCGTTCCCATAATAAATGGATTTAGATTTACAAAGAATTAAGCTCAACGAATAAAATAAGTAAATGCAATAGTAGTGTTCAATTGGGTTTTACATACCTCAATTCGCACTCCAACAACCCCGAAATCCAAACCTCGGTCTAGCTCCAATAAACACCCAACAATCAAAAGTATCACCCCAAATGTACCTAAGATTATTTATCATTGTATTAGCTTCAATTTGACATATTATGTCAATTTTACATTTTTCGAGGTAAAAACCCTGGTATAAAGTCTCCTCCGACTTTTGAATTTCTCATTTTCCATATAAATTCCTCAATTTCTATTTATTTGGTCAAAATACTATTTTTTCATATTTTTCCCTATTTTTCTAGATTTTCTTTTCCATTTTCTCTTTCTTCTTTTCTTTTTTTTTAAGTTTTGTTTTGGGTGTGAACCGGGTCGAACCGGGTTCGACTCAATCGAGCGAACCGGCCCGGTTCACCACCTTCTTCTCTAACAGAACTGTGTATTCACAATTCTGTTTTTTTTTTTTTCATTCTTCTTCCTTTCTTTCTTCCTCTCTTTACCAATGGAATTGGGAGGGTGGGGAGACGACACATATTGTCTCCCTCCTCGGACTGATTCCAATTCTCGGCCATGGCTGAGCTCACCATCTCCACCACCACAACGTAGATAACAACATACCACAACAACAACAAACAACTCAACTCACCTCGTTCTCCTCGATCACACGAGCCCCCGAGGTCTCCTCCTTCTCTCCTTCCTCGTCTTCTTCGTCTCTCCCGGTTTTTTTTTCGATTTCAACTGAAGAAATGTGGTGGCGGTGACGAGTTTATCAAAATTTTCAAGTAAAATGACCGAAATGCCCTTGTGTCCATCTACTTTTTCTAAACAACCACATACCGTTTTTGGTAATTTCACATTTTCTATTTTATTTTCTGATTTAATATGTATATATTTATATATATATATATATCAATTTACCTATATATATAAATATATACACTCACCTATATTTCCACCTTTAAGATTCCGCCGTGCGTGCCAACGAGTGTACTCGACGTGCACACTACTATACCACTCACGCGTGTCAATCATGACTAAACCCCGGCTCTCAACCTTGCCCGAACCAAAATAATATACATACACACCTGTGATGACTATAATATCAATTACATCACAGAATTTACAACCAACATAGTAAAACCTGGGTACTCCTATCCGAGTCCACCCAGCTGTTCAACTGTAGGGTGACTGGCTGTCGTCGGAGATGACCCTATGGGTCACCAGAGTCTCTGAGCACCCTTAACGTCGTAACGAACGTGGGCGGTGGTAGTGCTGGCCATCCTCGTCCCAATAGATCATGGACTGTGAACCTTCTCCTCTCCTTTTTCACGTCTGGTCGGTGGTATGGGCGGTGCCGTGACCAGGGGTCTGGTCAGGGACGACTCGATGGTGCCTCACCAGAGTTCCACCGATCCCAGAGCACCCCCACCCCAATATATGTGTATAAATAACTATGTATGATGTTATACCCTGTTTTGGATGATGTTTTCGAAACTATTGGAGTGACTGTCTTGGCGGTGCCGCTACCGGCAACCGTTGTGACCTGGGGGGCTGTCGGGGAGTCGTCACGATCATGTTGACGTCGCCCCAAAGTCGAAACCAGTAGCCTTGTGAGTGGTGTTCACTGTTTCATGTGTGTGTTGAGTTGTTTCACTGTTTTGCATTTTGGGCGGGGAACCACCACAACTGGTGGCGCCGTCGCCGGACCATCGTGACTACGGGTCGACAGGGACCACGCGACATACACGTTGGTGTCCCACAACCCTAGAGTGGTCCATAATCAAGTGAAGGTAGGGAAGAGTTGATCAAATCCCTTTTTATTCTAGTTATCATTTCATGTGATTATATGTCAAAGTATAATGTTATTTACGGTGAGTAAACGAGCAAGCTAAGGAGTTTTCCAGTAGCCCAATGCCGTGGTAACCCCTCCCCAACGTCGAATAGCAGCCACATGGTGCTACAATAGTCTGTATTCTTGATTTGGGTTTGGTGTTGATTATGTTCGAGATACGTATGTTGGGTTTTTTCAATAAGGAACTCACGACATGAATACATGATTAAGTGATTAGAGTTCATGCATACGTAAGAATTTTCATGTGTCAAGTACAATATTGGTTTTGGGTATGTGCGTGTGCTATTGGTCGAGGTTTCATAATGAGTATGGTTATGGTTATGGTTTGGTGTATAGGTTGTGTTTATATGTGGACGAATGGTCATTATATCGTGATCACGCCGCCGGCTCTTGAAGCTATGACGTGATTCACATACGACTGAGCCGAGCCTAAGACTTGTAATTAGGCTTACATAAGTATTGTTATAACACCCAAGAGAGTCATTGTGTTTCGTTATGGTTTTGGTTTGATTTACCGATTGAATTATCGAGTTGTTCAAGTCATTAAAACGTTGGGAAAACACTAGGGTATCAACCTAGGGTTAGTTAATGACTTGACCCATTAATTAGAGTTCTTGAACCTGTCAGGTAGCAAAAAACTCGTGGATACGCATTAGGATTCGCGGGAGTGTTGTTATTCGCGGATTACGTTGTCAAGTAAGTACATTTGCCTTAAAGCTTGTGTATGATTTATAAGTCAGTAAGAAAATGTCATGTGATTCATTATTATTTATTCAGATTCGTTATGCTCTATTATTGGTATTCCATTCCATTTCTTGTTGTGTGTTCTTGGCGTAAGTGTTTCGTCTCAAGAGTACTAGGACCTGCACTAAGGGATAAAATGCGAGCACTCTTGTACAGGAGTGTGTGACCACCCTTAGTGACTGTGTGACACCGAGTACTGGGTGGGTGGGCTTGTGTCCCTCCCATCATAGTTGTGCCTTCACTTGTGTCGATGTTTGGGAAGACCTTGCGAGGTCTTTGTCGTTATGCTATGATGTAGACCACTTATGGGCCTCTTTTGATTCTTTAGAACACACTTGACTTTCGATTGATATCTATTAGTCTGTTTATCATGCACTTGATCTATTTAAATTCCTGTTTTTCTATTACCGCATGATGTTTAGACTGCTTTACTTGTTATATCATGAATTGTTGTTATCTTCTTCTGACATTACATTCGATTTCTCCAGTTGCTCACCGTCTAGTTTGTGACGGTGGGTGCAGATAGAGCGGAGTGCAGTAGAAGCAAGGAGCCCTGCCTAGGCGACTTTTTGTAAGGATTAGCGACTGAACTTGGAAGATATTATAGTAGGTTTTTATGTTTTGCTTACTTGTATATCGTTTCATACATATGTTTTGGATTATAGAACTTGGTATTTTTGATGAGGTTGGTATCATGTATCTTGGCTTATCGAATTGTACATGAATATCTGGGGTTTTCCACACTTATAGATTTCCTACATTTCCCTTTGATTGAGTTATTTCCCTTATGTTTAGTTTATTTACTTTCCGCTGCGTAAAACTTGCAATAACTCTTTCATAAATTGTATAATTGAATGATTAGAGGCTGACTAGGCTCGCCAGGTCTGCCAAGTACCGGCTTAGGAACCTGTACGAGTCTACGTCGGGCGTACCCAAATGCAAGGGGAATTTGAGGCTGTCACAGTCATATATAAAATACCCAGATATTTTTGTGACATTTTACCATGCCTTCAAAATCGAGGTAAAATTATGAATTTTACTATTGAAAATAGCTCAATTAAATTGATACTAAGATGTGTCTAAATTACGAGCTAAATAAAGATGAATAATGCATGTCTTGCTTATTGTACTATGTACGCAATATAATATAAAATAGAGAGTATTTCTCGAAACTGAACTTAACAGAGACTAATGTTCATGCAATATCTGGCACAACTATAATGTTGTCAATGCCTTATCCAGAAGTTACTCAGTATGATTTTGTGTCATCTGAGAATTTAAATTCCCAACTTTATCTTCTGGATTTTACTTGAATATGACATATTAAGATAAATGTCTTCATATGATCTAATGACATTCATAAGATGAAATGATCGATTTCATCATCCATGATCATCAATAACGCGAATAATATTGATAATTTGCGTGGGCATCAATTGTGGAACCAAAAGATTTTATCAACTAGTAATTATTGTTGTGTTGTTAGTCTCAAGGCAAATTATTGGTTGAATCATCCCGAAGTAAAATTAGGGCCAGTTTTGATATGGGGCCTGGTGGGCGGTCACCCCAGACCCAAAAAATGAGGAAGGCACCTAATTTACAAAAAGTTAGGGTCCTTCGGTAACTTTGCATGTTTTAAATTATTTTTATTGACCAAACGAAAATGAAATAAAAAAAAAAAAACTTGCACAATAAGTTGGTGCATATCCTGCCCGACTCCCCCATCTTCTCATCTCCCATACATAACATGTATCCTCTCCTCCCCATCAATGAGGTCATACCAAAAAAAAAAAACACAAACAAAAAAAAACTAAAACAAGTAACGCTCTCTTCACCTTCTCTCCACTCTCCTAAAATATATTTTTTCTTCTCTATTAAAAATCTCTATTGCAAGCTTGCAAAAAAGAGAAAAATAGATCTCCCTATGTCTCTCTCTTAATTGACATCTCTATCTCTCACTTCCCTCATTTATTTAATAGACTACGGTTGTGTTTGGTAAGTCTACATCTTAATTTTTTAGTGCTTATCCATTAAGACTCTTTCTATAAGAACTTATTAAATAAACTCTTATAAATTGCGAGGTGTTTGGTAAAAATAATTTAAGAACCTCTTATTTTCAAAATTAAGTGTTTTAAAAAATATTGTCATCTCTAATTACAAGTGTATTTTGTGTCATTTGTTTGGAAAAAAGAGACCAAATTAATTTGAGATCAAGAGTGCAATTTTGCTATCTTCTTCATTTGCATCAATGTAGAGTGAGCGAGCACCAGGAACTTTGAACTCAAATCCCATAAAATCCTCTCAAGAATATGTAATTCCATAAAAAATACATCAAATCACTCTCCCAAATGTTGTGTTTGTTGCAATGATTTGATCTTTCTAGACCTTCAACAGTCCCAATTCGTTCTTCAAAAAAAAAGCCCCAAGTCCTCTCTTAATCTCTTTACTCATCAAACCCAATAAACCCAACTCAATTCAGATTCTAAAAATCAAAGCTCATTCAGTCTCATACCTCAAAAACTATGTGGGTATCATCATAATCTGCTCGCCTCTAAGAAGAAGAACATCAAGAGAGAGAGAAAGAGAGAGAGAGATAAGAACAGATCATGAAGAGAGAGACAAGACCAGAGCATGAAAAGAGAGAGAGAGAGAGAGGTACACAAAACTTTGAGAGAGGCAACGAAGGTGTGCACATAGAGAAAGATTGGAGTGTGATTGAGAGGGTTTAATGGAGAAGAAAGGCATGAGAGATTGGGTGTGCGTTGAGAAAGGTTGGGCAATTTTGGAATTATAAGATTAATCGCCGACTCATAACCTCTACCCGCATAAGTGAAAAACCACTTATTAAAAAAGTATAAAAACTTAACTTATTTATTAAGAGGTTTTTCCTCTTATTCTTTAAAAGGCTTATTTAAAATAAGATGTAAAAGACAACTTACCAAACACAATTATTTTCACAAAGCTCTTTTTAAATAAGAATTAGTAGAAATAAGAGGAACAAATAGAGTTACCAAACACCACCGTCTTTTTTTTTCCCAATTTCAATTCATTCTAATGGTTTTTAATTTCGCCTTGAGCCCCTTTAACTCTTTCAATGACAAATGTTACATTTTTCATTGTCGATCCCAAGTCCGAACAAAGGATGGAAAAAGTCTAAAAGTATATATATTTATTTTTGTATGTAGATGATTTAAGTTCAATGCATGTTATTTATAAATTGTTGATTTAAGTCGGTGTATGTTCCGCAAAAAATATTTCAGTGTATATTATTTATTACTCACCTAATCTTTAATTAAAATTAATATATATTTATATAGAAGACCCCATTTTAAAGTTTCACCCTAGGCCTCGTAAATGACAGAACCGGCCCCGAGTAAAATTGTTGTAGAAAATCCCATTTTCTGCTTATATCTTATTTATGAAAACATATGGGCTTATTCATTCTTGTCGTAAATATTTTCAACTCATGCATTGGCTAAGTAGTCGCATACGTATTTATACATTTTTAACTTATATAGGCTAAAACAACGCATTATTAATTTAAAATAAAAAATATTAAGTTACTGATTTACGTTTTGAGATATTTACCCAAGATATTTAGTTCATTTAAAGTTCTTTACAACTCATTTTAGATGAACAACGAAATATCTCACATTTGAGTTTTTCAATTATAAAGTTTATATTCTATTTCATATGCTCAAGTAAAACTAAAATGAGTTTACAAAGAAAATTTTTGGTTTATGTTGGTTTTCAACAATTGTATAATGCCTTGAGCCCCTAATAAGGGATTTGGTTACAACAAGTTTTGTCAATTTTCACTTCAATGAAGCAATTTTTCCACCATTAAGGGGAGATATATAAAGTCAATTCAAAAATAATGGTGTGAAATTGCTTGAAACGCATCAAGATTGTTGTATTATAATATGAACTTAAAGTTCAAATGATCATTCATTAGCCACAAATTATGAATCAATTACTTGATGCAATTACTAATATGAAAATGTGACAATCTCGTATGTTCCACCATTAAAGGTTCATATATGAAATGATGCCCCTATACAACAAAATGCATTAGAACCAACAAAACGCTTAAGGTGTAAAAGACTTGTTGGTTCAAATGATACAAATCCCTCAAAAAGAGGTAGGGAGTAAATACTCCTTATAAAATAAAATAATACTTTGGTAAGGATTCAAAGTATCCTTTTAAATTAATGATGATCCAAGACCATAAATAGTGGATGAATGTTAAAGAATACATAATTATCAAAAGAGGTTATCCAAATAAAGATAAATCCGTTAAGGAAACGAGAAGTTATTGGACTATTAGTCCAAAAGATTTATGACATGTCAGTTGGATTTAAATAATTTGGTCCGATGAATACACCAAAACCTCAATAATTATTTACTTAGAATATGATATGTAAATAATCTATATATCATTCATATGTCTTCATCATCATATGTTGATGACTCAAGTTTTATGAGAAATTACGACGACATCGTTATATCATTTGAATACCTGAAAAGGGAATTCAAGATAGAAGATCTAGGAAAAATAAGACTTAGCCATGATTTGAAAATCAAGTATTTTCCAAATAAACTAGTTGTCCATCAAATAATTTATTTCACTTAAAAGGGTAAATTTGGGTCTGCAAAGATTTGTTGCAAAACAATAAGATGTTTCACCCGTGTCAACATGAAAGGGAGAATCAAAAGGAGTTATTGATTAATGCATTGCACTCTTTTTCCCTTAACTATAGTTTTATCCCACTTGGTCTTCCTAACAAGGTTTTTAATAAGACAATCTTAACAATATTATACTCCTTATATAAATTGATTAGTGTATTGTACTTTTTATTCCCTTGACTACAGTTTTATCCCATTAGATTTTTCTAGCAAGGTTTTTAATGAGACAATGCTAACAATATCGATCATACTCCATATAGGAATTAATGAGTACAATGCACTCTTTTTCCTTTACTAGATTTTTCCCACATGGTTTTTCTAGTAGAGGTTTTAACGAGGTATATTCTCTCAAAGTGTATGAATGTGTCGTACTCTTTTTCTTAGCTATGATTTTTTACCAAAGGGTTTTCCTAGCAAAGTTTTTGATGAGACAATCAATAATATCATACTTCAAACTAAGATTGATGAGCACAATATACTCTTTTTCCTATATTAGATTTTTCCCACAAGATTTTTCTAGTAGAAGTTTTAACGAGACACATTATCTCAACAAGTGTCATCTAAGGGGGAGTGTTGTAAAATGGATTGATACTTGACCAAGCATGTGGATGATCAAGCATTGTCAAGTATGGCTCTCACAGTGTGTAGTAACATCAAGCATGGCTCTTACACTTCATGTTACTTGTAATATCTATTTATTGTACACCACTTGATTGCACTAATCATTGTTGCTTGTACACTATGTATACTTGTATTCTTATGCGGCTTAAGTTTTTAGTATAACTTGTACACATTATATTGCTTGTAATGTTTGTTTAAAGTACATGAGCTCATCATGTATAAGGGCCTATATAAAGGGTTCCTTGTCTTGTAAATAATATATCAAGTTGTATACAACTTCTCATTTCAACTCTCATTTCTTCTCTTCTACTTTGTAGTTGTAGTTCTTTGTAGTAGTTCTTCTACTTTCCTTCTCTAGTTCTTGCAAGTTTCATTTCAATTTACAATAGCAACCACCACTTTTTGACTTACCGCTCCTTTTTTTATACACAACAAATACAATGTTTTTTTTTACAAAAATATCAACACATGAAAATTTCAAGTAATAATGCAGCAACCACGGTTCAAACTCTAGAACTCTACCTGAGACACCTTAGGGCATCTCTAATCCATCAACTCTAAAATAGATTAACTCTAACATTATTTACGTCTATTTTGTTGTAAATAGTGTCTTTAACACTATTCACATCTCCAACCCATCAGCACTATCTCTTACACTATTCACTAAATTAGTGTGATAATTATAAAGAAGACCTAGCTTTAAAGAATACAAAAGTAAATAGAAAAAATAAAAAAAAAAAAAGAATCCAGTGTTAGAAGGTGTGAATAGTGTGGCATTGTTCACCCAACGCTATCCCACAAGGATAGCGTTGGGATTTTGGTGCTCCACCGGAGCACCAAAAAGTTATCACTATTCGCCAACCAGCACCATTGGTTGGAGACGGTCTTTGTGTTCTCTCCGTCGCCACTGCAATGCAATATTATGTTTTTTTTGTTAGAATAAATTTTACGTTTGATATTTTAGACATTTCATCCTTTCTGGCCCGACCTTTCAACCAAAAAATAAGTTCAACTTACTAAAGGGTACACCCCTACTTTTACCAGACCTTGTTATTGAGTCCCTATAGCCCCCTTTAGTTCAACTTATGTTCTTGCTTATTGTTGATGTTGCACTCAATAAGTAACTTTTGTTCCGTTTGGTTAATTTTATATTTTTTACGATTTGCCTACATAGCATTGACATGGCAACCAAAACTAACACAATTAGTGCAATTCTCAAAAGCATCTCCCTACATATTTTTTGTTTTTCATAAGTACTTATCCACATCATCAAAGCATAACCAAAAGGGGTTATAGTATGCGAACAGAACCATTATTCAAATCCCTGCGAATCGGTACGAAATAGAGAATATATAGTACAAATTCGTAGTCTAAGTAACACCAAAATGAAACGCAACGAAATTGTACCTCATCCTTGCCTGTGTGGCTGTATCTCCCTCTTCAATGTTGAAAAATGGCAACTCATTACACCGAACGGGATGATGCCTTGAAAAAGTCTATGCCCCATTGATCAAGGTCGCTGACAAAGCTTGCCTAGCATTGGCCCTTCTTTTTTTTTTTTTTTTTCACTCAAGGAGGAGTCGAACCCACAACAACAAGTGTTTTTCTTCTATTATGAAAAAATTATAACGTTCAATAAACAAACTGATTGTTGTCTCATGGGACCCGTATTATGTAATAAAATATCTCCTCTGAGATAATATCATAATAATTAAGCATCCTAACATAAAAAACTCAAACCTAATTCTCGGTTAATATTTACCACCCACAACAGCTGCCCCATGCGCAATGACTCTCTATTTCCTCCACTCTTCTGATGCAATATTACGTGACCACCAACCTTATTTCTGGGTACCGGCCTGGACTGGTTCAATCACCTCAGCCTCAATGGCATCCTTGCTGCTGCTGCCGCTCCACTCTGTGTTACTGTTGTTTCCTTGTACCTCAAAGGAGGGCGCCGTCCACTTGCTAGAAAGTGCGACTCCCATCATCTCATATATCTTACCTCCAAGTTCGGCTGGATTCTCAGGCTGCATCAAGTTATGAATTTTAAGAAATCAGATCATGAAGTGTAAACCTCTATAGCTGACCAAACAATAATGGAAAAAATGGTTAGTAAATCTAAATTGTTAGAAGAGTAGACTGTGGAGTGTAATCGCGAAATAGAGTACAGTTGACGCACTCTTTCTTTAAGGCGTTTTAAACCAATACAGGTATCCAGACCACTTTGAAAAATAAATCAAGACTAAATTACAGTACTTACAGTAAAGCCACTTGACATCAGAGCGGTGTCGTACAATAGATCAATTGCTCTAAGTGCCTCCTGATCATCTGGGTTGTTCTTGGAGGCGGCCTGCAAATGCCAAATCCCAAGGTCAAATTAAGAAATTAACGTGGATAAAATCGATGCAAATTTGATAACATAATATCATCCATACATTCAAGTTTTTAATGATTTGGTGCTCAGGATTGATCTCAAACACCCTTCTGCCTTTCATGAAGTCCAAGCTAATTGTGTCTCCTCCCATTGATTGTGCCTTCATAAGCCTGAAAGCAAGAAATCAGGTAAATCAGCTTTGCATGCGATACGCATCTTCATCATAAGGTACAAGTTTCCAAGTGGGGATGACTCGACCTTTCCATGTTGGGAGACCAGCCAAACTTTCCAGCCACAATAACACAGGGAGAGGTGTTGAGACGGTTAGAAACTTGAACACTGGCAACTTTTTCACCCAGCCGCTTCTTAATCCAATCACAAGTTCTTGCGAATTCCTGCTTGAACTCCTTCTCTTTCTCTTCGTTCTTATCACCTAAATGGATGAGTGGAGTATATATATCAATAAAAGTATATTGCAGCAAGTATATGGGATAATTCCATATTAAGTTAGGTGGCCCAAATTCCATAACTCGTCTGAAATAAACTGGTTATTTCCAACCTAATTTATTAGCAAAAATGTCAAGGTACCAACCAATTTGGAATCAGCTCATGAATCGCACCTGTTGGAGCAGAGACGACCCTACATAATTTCCTAATGAAACTGTGTAAAGCGCACAAGGCTCTTATGATTAGAGGGCTTATTTATATGCAGCCCTATCCCTACTTAATGGAGGTGGCTGCAAATTTCAACTAATGGCCCAAAGGTCATCATAAGAGCCTAATAAGCCTACTCAAATCGCCATTTAAGCTGAAAGGACAGACGATAGCTTTCTTCAGACAATTATGGTCTTTACTTTTCTACCAGAGGAAGTAAGTTTGAGGAAACATACCCAAATCTAAATCCTCCTTGCTGATGTCAACAAATTTCTTCTCCTTGTATGATTTCAGGTTATGGACAGCAAGCTCATCAATGGGGTCGACCAAGAAAAAGACCTAAAAGAAAAGTAGAAAAAGATATGTCAATGACGTAGGATGGTGATTTTAATATAATATAAAATCAATATAAGAACTCTTGATGACAGATTAAAAAAAAAAAAAAACAAACACACACACACACATGTACCTCAAATTCTTTCTCAGCCAGCTTCTCAAGGAAGGGCGAGTGTCTCGCACTTGTCAGACTGTCAGCTGCTATGTAGTAAATATCCTTCTGTTCAGGTTTCATATTTTCAATGTACTCGTCTAAGCTGAGCATCTCCTCCTCGCTTTGATTGGAGAAAAATCGAAGAAGTGGAGCAATACGTTTGTGGTTTTCATGATCATCAATACATCCAATTTTGAGGTGTTTGCCAAAATTCTCCCAGAACTTCTCATAGTCCTATTGCAAAAGCACAAAAAATGAATATAGATAGGCCAGGACAAGAATGATATAACATCTAATCATACAATGAATGAGATTCCAAGAATACCTCTCTGTTCTTACTCATGGAAATGCCTAGTATCATGTCAAAGGCCTTACGCACCAATCGCTTCTTCATAATCCGTACCTAAGGGAACAGTTAAAAAAAGTTAAATTCAGTTCATTTAGATGGCTACGAGAAAGTCAACAGACATTAGAAATGCACTCACAATACGACTCTCCTGTAGTATCTCACGGGACACATTAAGTGGAAGATCATTGGAATCTACAACACCTTTGATGAAGCTCAGATACCTAGGGAACTGTGTCAAAGAACATAAAACATAATAATTATGTTCATAAAAGGAAAACATGTTTAGTGAATCAACAACAAAGTAAATAAAATAACAGGTCCACCACTTACCAATTCTCCATCAAAGTCATCTGAAATAAATACTCGTTTAACATAAAGCTTTATGTTTTTTGACTTTGGATTCATTATGTCATCTTTTCCTGAAGGAGCCACAGCTGGCACAAATAGTATTGATCTGAACTCCACCTCACCCTGTAAAAGATTATGTTTGCGAGCCAGGAAGGACAATCAAAACATTAAATAAGAATACTGATAAAAGAGGGAAGACCACCTATTGGACATTTAACTTGATTACGTACCTCTGTAGTGAAGTGAGAAGATGCAATAGGATCCAAATATTCATTGAAAGTCTTCTTGTAGAATTCATTATATTCCTCAGTAGTTACTTCCTTGGGAGTACGAAGCTACACAAAAAGCAAAAATGTAATTGCGCATCCTCAATTTGGCAATCCTATCCAAATTATTCATTTCTAGCCATATGATTAGCAGGACATAGGCTCACCCATATAGGTTTAGTCTCATTAGTCAACTCCCAGTCCCAGTACTTCTCCACGACAGTCTTTGTCTTTTTCTTTTTCTGTTAAATAGAGAAAGACACCAGAAATACGCAGACCTTGACTTTCAGATAACCGGAATAATAAATCTAAATAAGTAAATGCAAGCTCCTCTCTAGTCTCCTTCATGGAAACATTAAGTTCTGAAAAATTACCTCGGCTTTGCCATCTTCTCCATCTTTTTTGGCTTCAGAAGGATCCTCATCAACTTCAATCTGTCAAAAAAAAAAAAAGATCGTGCTGCCATTAGAAAAATTAGAGAATAACTAGAATGTTAATATCTTTTATAATAAAATAAGAGAAACAATATCAGAAAGCTCAGCTTGAGTTCGCTCATTCCACATTTGAAATGCCAACAATTAAAAACTTGAAATTGTGCAATTTACATATAAATGCCATAAAGTCTCACCTCTTTGGTTAATCCCTTTTCTTGCCAGGTGTATATTGGGAATGAAACAAACTGTGAATAGTTTTTCACAAGCTTCTGAATCCTTTCAGGATGGGCAAAGCCTTTATCATCACACTGAAAGCAGTCAATTCAGAAGTTTAAAGAACAAGAAAAAATGCTCGTCAGCAACTTAACTCTAATCATTCTGATAGGCTAACATATTGATAAACAGCAGTGCACCACAGACCTTAAGATACAGTGTAAGACGAGTCCCTCTTGGTAGGAGCTTCTCTGTGTCTGTCTCCTCTCTAATTGAGTAAGAGCTTGCATCGGCTTCACCCTCCCAAACATATTGCTTGTCAGATTTTGGACTTTTACTTGACACAACAACCTTCACACAAAAAAAAAATGGTCACAAAAAATTTTAAAAAAAATGCAAAAAAAAATATTTTGTGCCATCACCCTCTAACTTGTTAAGAATGCTAACAAATCTAAAACATGCATAAAGTCCTACAAATACCTTGTCGGAAACTAAAAATGCTGAATAGAAACCCACACCAAATTGACCTATCAAATTGTTGTCTGCACCAGCCTCCTTACTATCCTGAGGATGAAAACTAGTTTCTTTCAGTAAATAATGTCACAAGAAAGTTACAATCTATATAAACAGGAAGAACACTAGTTTCCAAGAACATTATACCTTCAAAGCTTTCAAGAACTTAGCAGTTCCACTTTGAGCAATGGTTCCAAGACAATCAACAAGCTCTTGCCGTGTCATACCAATTCCTGAATCACTGGATAACACAGGAAAATTATAACAAGGACCCACATTTCAAGAAAAAAAAACTTTATTCTCCGAAGCTCAGAAGCTCAGATGGTGAATAGATTCATTCATACGTACGTGATAGTAATGATTCCACTGTCTTTGTCTGCCTGGATACGGATGTCAAGATCAACTGCATCATTCAAAAGGCCAGGCTCTGTGACGCTCAAATATCGCAGCTTGTCTAATGCATCACTTGCATTGCTGAACATAAACATAAGAAGACAACCATTTAATTAATCAATACGACAAACATACCTTATGAGCTTGTAAGGCACTCACTAATAACCATAGACATTAGAAAACTGTAGGATGGATTACTGAGTAAGTTGGAAATAGGAGAGAAAATGCAAACATACCTTATGAGCTCGCGAAGAAATACTTCCTTATTGCTATACAAGCTATGAACAATGAGATCCATGAGGCGACTCACCTACAACTCAAAACATGAGAGAACATAAGGTAAAATATCCCAATCCTTTCTCCATCACAAAGAACAACATTTGCATTGCAAATTTGCTACTTATTGAACATGAACTACAGTCCCTGCAGTCTACCTCTGCTTGATACTCATATTTTTCTGCAGGTGGCTCTGATGAATCTGATGCAGTTGCAGTAGATTCATAGCGGTAACCATAGAACAAGCCATTCCTAGAATTTAACTGTTTGGTACCAGATGTGTTACACTTATCGAAGTTGAACGCTGTATACCATCTATGTGAATACTTGAATGACTTGGAGTCATCTCTTCCAGCCTATGCAAACAAATACACACTTAGCTATAATACAGCAAAGAAAACATCATTTAAGAACAAAAGAGAATCCATGAATAAAGAGCATGAACATACATAAGAAAATAATAAACTAAAAAGAATAAATACTCGTGCATGCATTTTCATTCATGTTGTTTATTCTATAATATATATTGTGATGTACCAGTACCCCTACCTATGATTTTAAAAGGGGGAAATTAGTCATTTCATAATATTCTTGTCGGGTTAGTGTGAACAAGCAATATACTGAATAAGCAAGGGATGTAGGATCTTATGAGGGATATGAGAAAAGTGTTTAGAATTTGGGACTCTGGTAAGTAGTAGAGGAGGATCCAGCCTCTCAAAAAGCTTTGATTTTCTTGTTCCTTAGATGAGATTTCTTCTCCCTCCATCATCAATAAAATTTCAGTAGGCTTCCTTTGTTCTTCAATTATTTTTGTTGAATAGGAGTTTAAGCATTTAAGATCATGTCACATTGTAGCAGCTAGAGCCTTGGCATCAGCGCGATACAAGATCAGTAAAAACGAGCTGAACAGATTTTTCTTCACAACGAAACATGATTCTCCGAACAATTCAAACCCAACTCTCACTGTAAAGTGTCAGCTCTTGAGAATCATTCATCTTGAAGAATTTTTCAAGTTGTAATATATTTAACAAACAATCAAAATTCATGTCACAACCGGCCAAAAAAAGATGGAGAGAGGATGATATGTGTCGCAGAAGTTTTTGAAAAACCGACATACAAAACTACTTCAAAATCAAATCACTTTTATGTGTTCTGATACATTAAAAACGAAGCAAAGAGGGCTGTTGTTCAACAATATATCAATTTTACCTGGCCTTGCAACTGAGAAGAAGAAAGCGGTGCAGCAATGTTTCGCAAGCTCCGTGAGCCGCTGTTGCGTAGAACTGAATTGATGGAGTGCCTCGAAAGCTTATGCATTCTCTACCAGTATGAGTGCCCCAAATCAATGCTGAATTTGCAAGGAAAAGTAATATTAACATCTGAAGAATATTGTGGAAATTGAAAGTAATTAACACCATCACAAAAAAGCAGTTGAATGCCGCGTTCTAAAAAATCAGTTTTTTCAATGAAATGTATCATTTAGAGATGCATCCTTGATGTTTTTTACATCAGCAAAAACTATCACTGCAGCTCTTAATAAATATCCTATTTGATAAGAATGCAAGCATTTTCAGTTCCAAAAGTATTTATTTACAGCGCCCCCTTCTTCGAGCGCAACTAAAATTGAGAAAGCAGTTCACACTGAGTAGCAGAACAGAGAACTGATAGAGCATCGGAAGGCGCAATTGCTTAATCGACAACCACATCACAATCGAAAACAAACTCATCATTTCCAATGAAAATTAACTAAAATCATCGATTTGAGCAAACAAAACCCTATACATGAAGCAAAAAATGAATTTCAAATGCGCAGAAATTGAATCACCAAACACAGAATGACAAATTGAAGATTATCTAATCACGATGGCTGATAAATGAAAGAACAAGAGGAAGCATAGAGACCGAACAAACCCTAAAAACCCAAAACCCTCAGAGAATTCGAAAGAGTGAATGAGAGAGAGAGAGAGGGGTTCAGTTTTAAACCCTATAAACCCTAAACCCTTGCGCTCTTTACTTCGTATCTCCAAAAGAATTCTCTAGAAAGTGCTGGAGAGAGTGATTTATGCTTTTCCGTGGTGTACATTGATGTTATGTATCGAGATGAGCGCGTACAGATAACGAAGCGTATCCTAAGAATGTAGATCACTGTTACTTTTAGGTTTGTCACGTATTGTAGCAACAACTGCACCAAGTAATCAACGTTAGGGTAATATCCGGCCACATTTGTGGTGTGACCCTTCTAATCATTTTTTATTTTTACTTCAAAGAAAATCTAACTATGATCTCCCGAGGTCTAATTTTCTTATTCATGATAATTGAATTCAAAACCAAACTAACAACAAACTCCACACACCAATGACTTTCCTATATGAAACATTTCAACACAATTTTCTTCATATATAGAAAAGTTTTTGTTTTTAACTTAGTTGGTATAACTATTTACATCTATAGAAGAGTTCATTGACTTTAATGAGGTTAGGATTATATGACTTGTACATTTTCTAATAGTGGTAGGGCTATTTTCAATTCTAATATCTATTTTTTTCTTTTTTCCTTTTTTTAATAAGAGAAATTGGTAATTCCTATAGGATTAGGGTTAAATACAATTATTCGTATACACATTATAGTTTGTTTAAGACAGGTACAGGTAGGGAAATTTCATAAGTAACCTACCAGTTTACATCCTTAGAAGAGTTTAGTAATTTTAATAGTGTTAAGGCCTATACAAAGGGTAGGGAGATTTCATCGAGAAATAATCCAAAGCTTACAAAAATACTCCTGCAAATATTCAAAGACAAAAGGCCTTATCAAGTTAGCATTGAACTTATTGGTGGCAACTGCAATGGTTGAAAGTGTTTTCTAAAAAATGAACATTATCAAAACAAGATTAAGAAATAAGATAAGGTGATGAATAGTTGAATGACTTAATAGTAAGTTATATTGAGCGATACATGTTTATAGATATAAATAAACAAAAGATATTGTAACGTTCAAAACATGCAAAATTGCATGATTCAACTATCTTCACACAAAATTTAGTAGTATTTTAATTTATATCACAAGTATTACAATTATTAGTTTATTATACTTTTTTTTTGTCTTTACTAGTATAACTATTTATTTGTAAAAAAAAAAAAATAGGTAAAAGTTCACCTCCTAATAAAATTTTCAGGATTCCCCTTGTTCATGTGCATTGTGCAAGGTCTCATCCATTTTTTATGGACAGTATATAACGTGAATTAAACACAATGTTCTTTTTTCGTTTCCAATCCAGTCACTGTATCCCTACTGTTATATTGTGGATGTTACGTTTGTGCACGTGTCCATGTGTGTGTTTTAATTCCTTAATAAGCACTATTATATCAAAGTTATTTGAATGAAGAGGAAGCTAGGAAGCTCTTCAGGAAATCAAGAAAATAAAGCAAGGATAAATTCTGTAAATGGTGTTACTGTCCGTGGAGGTTTCTCTATTCATATTTTCTCCTTGTTTTAGATGTTTTTTAAATCAAGTTGAATAGAAACGTGATGGATCCATGTAGTCAACAAAACTAATCTACTTGAAAAAAAAAAATAAAAAAAAAAACTAATCAACAATAATTGCCTTTGTTTTTGTTGATCAGTTGAGGAGTGCCAAAGTTAGGGCGTTAATATATGAATGTATGTATCGAAATTATGTTTACTCAAAACACTTTGTCTTTGGTGAGATGGTAAAGATATCATTTGCCTTGTGAGTTCGACTCCCATGAGTCAAAACAAAAATACACACACACTCACTTTCCATCTCTTATATGCAAACTTCAATGTCCAAAACAACTACATCAGTGTGCAAAGCTAGGGAGTTAATAAACAAAATTCCCTTCTCTCTTAGTGCAGAAAAATTGCAATTCAATTATATGTATGCATCACAATACCGTTTCATATTACTCGCCCAAAAATAAGGGCCAGAATCAACCCTTAGATGTGATTTAAAATGCAGAACTTGTGCTCATTTCCAAAATGACTAGTGGCGCCCTCCAACTCAACATCAAATTCCAGCCACGAGTTCGGAAGTATTGTTCCAGCTACAGATCCATAGCTGCATTTCAAAGAAACCATCGTCTTATTGGTACTTTTACATCAATATGTAAAAGAAAGAGTGTAACAAATGATATTGGCAAAGATATGGATGTGGATTTGAAGATATTCCTGCAAACATTTGAATACTGCAGAGTACAGTTATAAAATGAATAGCCTGATATTGATGATGTGGATTTGTAATTCTACTCCTGTCGCCAACGCGCATTCCTGCAAACATTTGAATACTGCAGAGTACAGTTATAAAATGAATAGTCAATGATACAAATGGGTTTGCAGTCGTTATAGAGCAACTAGCAAGTACTGCCATTTAAGACCACCATCTAATCCCTTGATAACTTGCCCTTTTTTTTTTTTTTACTTGTTTTCTGTGGCACCCACAAGCCCAAACCTGACCTTGTTTGACCAAAAAAAACTCCAACGACACTTCCAACCAAGTAAAGTGCTCTAAAAAAATTGAAAAATGGAGAGAATTGAAGGTAATAAGCTGATGGTGAGGGTGATAGGTGAGCAGGGTATTTTAGGGATTTCAAAAAAATGGGGTATGTTTAGTAAGCTGGGGAACATTTAATAAAAAGTGGGATCTGTTTAGCCACTGCCTTTCGTTATTAATGACAATAGCCAACTACACTCATATCAATTGCCCCGCTTGCTCCTGTATTCGTGGGTTTATGGATCTCAATAACACCGATATTGTCCTCAACTTAACCACCTTTGAGTCATACATGTGGAGTTTTACTTTATAATGTCTTGGTACTATTTGGGGAGAGATCCAAACTTAAGTATTTCTTTAAGACACACTTAACCGATGTGAGACTAATATTCAGTCCACATCTCAAATGGTGTTTTTTTTTTGTTACATAACTCCAACAATGTTTTATATACTTTATCTTCTTCCATCATAATAATAACTAGTCATTTCCCTGCGCTCAGACGCTTGTGTTATTGAAACTATACAATAAAAAGTTTATTAAATTATTTTACACCCTTATAAATATGTTAAATTTTAAATAGTGAAATTGTACTATGTTTTTTTTCTTCTAATTCTTTGAAGGGAGAAAGGAAAAAAATCCAGTGGATTGCAAGAAGAATGGATGGGAGGTGAAATTTATTGGGGCAATAAAACTTGTACTACATTCCATTCCATGTATTTGCTCATGGTTTCGAGTTAAACGTACACATACTATTAAACCATTAGATGTACACATAATATTTAATTTAGTGAATCTGATGGGTTGACACGCGTCATATGATAGAACTTGCACTACACTCCATCCACGTACACCTGTTTATGAGCCGGGCTCGGACCGGGCCCAACCAGGCTTGCGCCTAAAAACCTTAACCGAAGCCCAGCCCACCATATATATATAGGCCTACACATAGGCCCAAGCCCAGTCCATGTCAAAAATACAAAGCCCAGCCCAATCCAAAAACCCATATACAAATATTTAAATATAAAAAATATAAGAAAATTTATTTATATTATATTAATAAAATTTTTATAAACTTTTTCAATAACTTTTGTGTTTCTATGTATATATTATATATTCTTTTGTTATACATAAAAAAAAATAGCTCGAATGGTAAGGATCACCTAATGTGACTATTGTGTCCTAAGATCAAATCCCACCTATAACACTAATTATTTTAAAAAATTTTAGTCACTAAAGTGGCCCAAGCCAACCCATTTGAAAGCGGGCTTAATTGGACTCGGTCCGGCAGACTTTTCTTAAAAATGATTACCAAAGCTCGATGATTTGTTTGCGGGCTTGGATGGGCCGGGCGTGTACCCAAGCTCATGATCATGTGTAATTCCATGTATTTACCCATGGTTTTGAGTTTTTTTTCGAAATTGAAACAGTTTGACAATCAGGGACTGCTCTCTACAACGTTGAAACTTATGACAATACACAAAAGTATTAGAACACAAAACAAATAACAAAACTTCATAACAATGAGAAGACCTAAAACTTTCCAACAAGAAGAAGACTTAAAAATTTCTCAACAAGGAGAAGACATCTCAATACTTCCAACTAAAGAAGAAAACTAACTATAAAGTAAAAACTAAAAATAAATCAATCCAACGCGACTTACAAATCCACATAACGCCATTGATAAAGATGCACAACAACAAAGATGAACCAATATTTATAAAATCTATTAAATCTATTGTTTATTGAATAAACAAAAAGTAAAAAGGATTTAATTGGAACCACCATCGATTATTGAGAGGATCGACAGTGGTTCAAGAACTCATGATTTCGAGTTGAATGTACTCATTCTATTAATCCATTCGTTGATAAGATAACTATTATTAATTATTAATAGAAGTACACATAACACTTAATTTAGTGAATTTGATGGGTTGACGTCTTGTATGATAAAATATAATTATATATATTATAACAACTACCTATAACAGAAATAAACAAATAGTAAGAAATAAGAAAAGTGAGAAGGATAAAAAATTGGAATGGCCCGAGGTAGCTTCTTTAACTTTCTCTCTCCTTCGACTTTTACATAGACATTTTTCATAAAAGATTACCTTTTAGCGAGTGAGGAATGCAATTCATGAAGAGCTGGTGGACCTCCGAGATCGAGGATAACTAAAGTGGAGAGAACTGCAAGAGAAATGTAGTTTGATTAATATCGAGAGTGGCGAGTGAGATTTTGATTGCGTGATTCTAGATTTGTTTGAATCCCAATTTAAGGTACTTATGGGAACCCTAGTTTTTAATTTCTCACTGTTTTTTCTGGGTTTGTTTACCTCAATTGGGACTAGAAGATGAGTTTTTCTTTTGTTGACCGTCTTCTTGGAATTGATCAGAGACTTAGGACATTTCAACTGTTCAATTCATAAACATCGAAGAATCATATTCTTTTACAGTGTGGTTTTCATGCTTTTGCATAGCAAATTAAAGACCTCAGGTATTCTGATTTTTGACATGTTAAATCTCTTATCTTTTTTTTTTGATGGATAATGCTAAGGTGGCCCACTACAAACACTCACGATAAGCACGCACTAACTTTTTGGCAAAAGATAAAAGTAGTGCGTCCGTAGTGGGTCACCTTAGCATTAGCTTTTTTTGATAAGTAACCAACTTAATTACACACCCTCGACTGCAACATTAGTTAAACCCCAAACTTTGCCCTTTCGCAAGTAATGCCTCTTGGCGATAACTAGAATTTCATTACTAAGTATGTATTGGCTGTTTCACATGAGGAGGCACTGCAAGGCAACACAACATAAATCAAGTCAGCTTTGTCCTGATATACGAAATGCATTTTTTTAACTGCTGGATTGCGTTTTAGATGATTTTTGGCATTCGATTTGTTTCTAATGTAGGGATGCCTTAATATAGATAGGTTTAAGCACGTCTTATTATGTACATGAAATTAAAAAAAAAATAATAAAGAACACCAGATAAGTGGTAAGAAAAATTGGAGCGAACTTTTCAAAATGGTCCTTATCATTCCTTCCTTTTTTACATTGGTCTTATAGCTTGAGTATTTTCGCACTATGTATTTTCTACAGTTTCTATGTTTCTAATGTAGGGCTACCTTAATATTTATGGGTTTGAGCATGTGTCTTATTGTTTACATGAAAAACTAAAAACCAGATGACTATGGTAACTGGAATTGGAGTGAAATTATGAAAATAGTCCTCATATAGCATTCGTTCTTTCATGCATTGGTCCCTAACTTGAGTATTTTTGCACTATGTATTTTCTGAAGTTTATGTGTATTTGTTTCCATGTGATTCCATTTTTCTTTTCTTTGTTTTGAAATATTTTTGGCTTGCTATAGATTATGTGGATATGGTTGGTTGTTTATATTGATAATGGAGATTCAATTATAAATTTGCCAATAATTATGTTTAAGATGAGTCTTCAAGAAAAAAAAAAGGCCATAAACTTCTTGTACATGAATTTTCTGCAAAAATACTGCAGTTTCTTCAATTATATAGCACAATTGCTTGGGAGTTTAATGTTACTGCTTATATATTAAAGGCCTAATGATAAAAAATATCCTAACCCTTACAAGTAGTATCAATTATATCCTAACCTTTGGAATTTATCAATTATACCCTAATAAACCTTTTTGTTTTAGTTTCAATTCTATCCTCATTCCTTAACTAATTTGGCCCCATTTTTCATTCACAATATGTGCCCACACATCATTTTCTTCAACTTTCTTGTAACACCCTTTAAGGATTTATTTTACATATGCATTAGAGTTCAATAAATACGTATTCATATATATAATACACATAGTTGTGTGTACATATGCCTACTCAATCATATACATAATCTAGTTTTTTTTTTTTGAATCCATATTCATAATCTAGTTATATAGTTCTTTTGTCAAATCAAACAACTATGAGTAACCTTCTAATAAGTTTTATATGCCATTTTCATATTTATATACACAAAATTTTCAACTTACTATTGGGGACCTATGAAAAATTAAATTTGAATTATTGTACCAAAAAAAGTTGAATTAGAGTTTTAATGTATCATTGATTTAAAAATTACTATTATTTTTGTGAGTCTTCATAAACTTAATTTAAGCATGGGGCTTAAAAGATTTTAATGTAGATTGAACAATGTGGATGATCATGAAAAGAAAATTTAGAAGATTAAGTTGCTTTCAAAGAAAAAGTGCACCAAATTAATTGAGGATAGAATTGATACTAGATTGAAAGGGTTAGAATATAATTGATAAATTTCAAAAGTTAAGATATAATTGATACAACTTATAAAGGTTAAGATATTTTTGATAAACCTTTAAAGTCTTGAGGAATAATCTTAGACTTACATTTTTTTAGTAGGTTATTAATATAAAATATGATGACAAAATGAAATATTTCTTTTTTTTTCCCAAAATAATTTTCTCGCCTTTCTAAAAATTGATGGTTAAAAAAACTTTCACCACAATTGGCCCAATCGTATATGTTCAGATCTTGCTTTTCTGAATGTATATCCACGCTACCTAAGAGCATCTCCAATGGTAAATGTGGATTGTGGGTGTGAATTCTCAAAGTGGAGAGGATGTCCATCCCATGCGGCTCAAATAAACATTAGACTTCAAAATAGGTCTCCAATGGTAGATGTGGATTTGTGGCTCAATTGATGAGGTGACATTTCTTTTTGTACTTTTATTAATTAAAATATGAAAATAAAAATCTAAATAAAATAAGTAAATATTTAAAAAGACTGAGTATCCAACGTGGTTGTCAATTTAAATGTCCTGAATTGACATTCAAAATAAACAATGTTTATCCATGTCTGCTCGACATTCAAAATGCACATTATATTGGAGAGGTTTTTTTCACTCCAATGCCTATTTAGTATTAGTAGGCACACATTGGCATCCAATCTACATTCCAATGGAGATGCTCTAAAAAGAACATTAAAAAGAAATTCTACTTCCTTTCAATATACATGGATCGGTGGATGACTGTTTCTTCTTTGTGGATTGTGGGCTTTTTCACCATACTTGTAGTACAAGATACTGGTATTATATTTTGCTGAAATTGTATAGTGTTCTGGCTTTTTTTTGAGTTACCTTTTTTGGTAAATGCCATAAAAATTAATAAGAGGTTGAAACAAAGAATTTATTCTTGGCAATATCGATCTTTTAGTTACTATAGTATTTTTTAAGCATTTTCATTGTGCTTAGGTTTAGGGAGCTGTCTAAATTTTGTGCAATACGCAGGTGTTCACGCGATTTGTAGGACTTCACTTCTGGATCCTCACTCTCACTGGCTGGAGAACTCACTGCCATGCAAATCTAATTTTGTGTCTTTAAAACAGCTTTGGACATAATTTTGTGACTTTTTCTTTGAGTTCTCTGGAACATGAGTTTGGGGGTTGGTGCTGTATGTTTTGCTTCTCATATTATGCCCCATATTGGCTGCTGCAATACTTTTGTTGGTTCTAAGAATTTTGAGAAACTCTCACGGTATCAGTTATGTAGTAAAGCTGCTTTTGCCTCTACTTCTTCTCCTGGGGAAGCTGCTGATTATTCAGGTGATTAAATTTTGTGCAAACTTAAAATTGTAATAGATAGCTAGATAGAGGCCCTGGTTGTGTGAATCACTGTAACTATTTGATTGTGCAGGCGCAGAGCAATTGTTGAGTGGCGGGAGAGGCAAGGGGAAGAAGTTAAGTATAGCTGGGGTAGAGCAGGATGAATTGGTGGAACCCCATGTGTTAGCCGAGCAAGACAGCTGCTTCTGTGAGTTCAAAGGGGTACGCGTACACTACAAGAAATGCCATCATCATGATCATCAAAATGCTGAATCTCATGAGGTTGCGACTGAGGCTCGCATTCCCTTCCCAATCATTTTACTGCACGGGTTTGGAGCTTCAGCATTCTCATGGAGTCGTGTGATGAGGATTTTGGCGCGCCTCACTTCTTCCGGAGTTGTTGCTTTTGACCGACCTGGCTTTGGATTGACGGCTAGGCCACACGAAATTCAAGAACAAATGGTCAACCCCTACTCTCTGTCCTTCTCCGTCCTCGTAACCCTCCATTTCATCCATTTATTAGCGGCTCAGAAGGCTATTATAATTGGGTACTTCATATTATATATATCCTACTTCATTCATACTTCCTTATTTCATCCAACTCTCTCTCACAGCACTGATGACATTCCAGGCACTCGGCGGGTGCTCTAGTAGCACTTGACACTTACTTTGAGGCTCCTGAACGTGTTGCTGCTCTGATTCTTGTAGCTCCTGCTGTTTTCGCTCCTCTTAGGATTAGAGGTACGGCTAGGTCTAGGTCCGGGATGGGTGATTTCGATGGTAATACAAATCTAATCCATGATGATGAGAGTGACTTTCCTTCCACAATCCCTCATCAAAACCCTTTTCTAAGTATTTGGGGGATATTCTCAAGATTCTTCGCTTACATTGCCTCTTCCATCATGAAGTTGCTGAAAAGGATGACAAGCTTTGCTACTTTTCTGTATAAGGGAGCCTTGACTGCAATCCTGCGCTCAACCATTGGTTTAACTTTGGTGGGTTGAATTCCTTTCTTTTTGCGTTTCTCTCTTAACTGTTTAGGCGCTGCTTATCTTTAAGTTCTTCCATCTTATCTCATTTATGGATGGTTTTGCAGGTGAGGTTTGTAATTGATAAATTTGGTATAGCAGCCATTAGGAATTCGTGGCATGACGTGAACCAAATCACAGAGCACGTAATTCATGGTTACACTAAGGTAAGTCATCTCTACTTTTTGCTATAAGCTTAATGAAACAAATTTGGGCTGGTGCTTTTATCAAATTCAACAAGCTTCCTGGGCGATGCAGCCATTAAGGGCGAAGAATTGGGACAAGGCTTTGCTAGAGTTCGTGGTAGCTATGCTCACAGATTCCCCATCTGAATCAAAACCACCGCTCTCACAGAGACTCGCTGAGATAGCATGTCCAGGTAATCACTAATTATGCTTCCCAAACTTCCTAATTATTACATTTATTTTGCATCATGACCTTAAAATGGACTCGCCGTGAATGCTCCGACCTACACTTGATGCCAAAACTTGTCAAATTCTGGTGTTGACTTAAATATTAGCCAATATGCTAGTACTTTTAAAGAGTTTAAGTGTTTGATTTTGACCTCCAGTGCTTATAATTACTGGGGACAATGATCGACTTGTTCCCTCTTGGAATGCCGAGAGACTATCGCGTGTAATCCCTAGTTCGTGCTTAGAAGTTATAAGGAATTGTGGCCACTTGCCGCATGAAGAAAAGGTGGAAGAGTTTGTTTCTATTGTGCAGAAGTTCCTGCAGAGAGTTTGGGGACCTTCAGAGGAGCAGCTTGTGCAGGTGGCTATAGCCTAACGTTGGAACTCGGAAGCATTAGACGTATATGTTCATTCGCTGCTGGTACGGAAATAATGTCAATGTGTTTGTCTTGGCATAGTATGATGTGCAATTTGCTAATTAAGGATCGATGGTTTCCTTCTACTTGTTCAGGTTGTCGATGTCATAGCAATGAATCTGCTGCATTGAAGGTTTGGTGTCATTCCTTCCTTATATTGATATATACAAAATGATAATTGATGTCCATTGAATAACATTGCTCTATGCAAATCATAGATAATAGGCTAATAGCATAGAAAGTGTTCCAACATTGTACATGTAATATCATCTCTGCTTTCCCTTGTATCTGAAATTTCAATGACTCAATGGTGCATTCTAAATCTGTGTATGAAGTGTCAGTGGTGCATAAACTAACAGGGCACATATAGGAGCACTGCAGTGTTAGAAGAGAGAGTCACTTGATATGGTGAGGGAGACATCTGGTAGTCCTGGAGGAAGGTCAAAGCCGGACATAAAATCATCGCCGAAGATGAAGGCACCAGCTGCCAATGCACCCGCACCGACTCCCATTCCAAAAGCAGGTCCGGCTTGGGCATTGCGTGAGGGTGCTGAGGAAGCAGATGTAGAGGCAGGCTGCGGTAGATTAATGTAGGATGATGTAACTGGTTGGTTGGTGCTTGGGAGAAATGTCGGTAAGTAGCCAACGTGAGAAGGTGGCGGTGGAGGTGGTGGAGTGGGAACCTTTCTTGGTATTTGTCGATGGTAACTTGGTTCGACTGCTCCGGTAGTTGACGATGATGTAGGATCGTACCGATGTGGTTCATCATATGGGGATGGTTGGGTTGGCGTATAGAATGGAGATGGAACTGCTGCGGATTGGTGGTTAACGCCTTGCGATTGCATTACTCCACTGTGTTCTGGAGCAAATTCGGGCATCCTGTCGTCTTGTGCTTCTGCGAGTTCAAAACCTTCTTCATGATCACCGCCTGTGGCAACAAACAACATAATCAACACTACAGCAGAAATGGTGTTTATCATTTTATTTGGTTTCTTATGGAAGTCCAAAATGTTGCTTGATTGATAGCTCTCCAACTGCTGCAGTACAGAATGATGCAAGAGGTACCTGAGTAAGTAGCAATGCCCCCATCGCCATGCTCAGAAATTCGGACTGAAACATTAACAAAACCTCGCGGCTTTTCCGAGTTCTTCTTTCGCAGTTGAAAGCTTCCCACGTCTTCTGACGGCGAACTCTCCTTATTGGTATGCTTGCCTAAGAACTCTTTCAACTTAACAATAGCCGTCCCTTGTAGTTTCTCACGCAGGAAAATAGGATCCCTGCTGTGCACTTCAACATGAAGTGCATCAGATGATATTGAGGAGCTATTATCATCAATCAAGACTACAAACTTGGTCTTCCAAGTAGGGTTTCCGCTCCCGGAAGAATCTATCTTGGTGCAGTACTTGTTGTCAGGATCAATCCATCCCACGGCGAACCACTGGTTTTTCCAAAGCGACGAGGATCGCCCTAGCCCCCGACCAGATAATATGCATACTTCTGCCCTCAGTTTCCCCATTAATACCTTAAAATTAAAATCTCTAGCTTTTCTCTCTTTTTGGCTCTCTAGTGTTAGTGATCATGGCATATAATAGAATCAATCACTTTGGTGAAAAGAGAGATTTTCTTAAGGCAATTGCAAGCAATGGAACTAATGATCAAGTAACAAAGATTCATCTTTCCTTGATACAAAAGGAAAGCAAGTTCATTGCATTGGTTCAAGTAAGAGAGGACTAGCTAGCCTAGGTAATATTCCTTTCTCTTATTTGGGGCTTTTCATGTCCTGGACTTGGCAAATTCCAGTTCTTTATTCTAAATCCTTTTAGGCTGGAAGATTTCATTCTATCATACATTTTTCTTCTTTTGATAAGGGCAGGTGGTTTTTTCCTCTTTTAAGAAAGATTGCGCCGCATATATTTACTTTTGAAAAGTGCACACTTGACATTAGGCATTGAGATGTGTGCACTCGATAAGTGTACCTAAATATATAGTAGGCGTTTCTAGATAAGAAATTACTTTTGTAACTTAAGAAACACTAGCACAAATTAACAACACCTGTGTGGTGTGATGGCCCTTGATTTGATGCGTCATGCATCCTGAGGCGCATTGAATGGGCACGACTAGTGTGCTGTGTTGTTTGTGTGTGTCGAGTTACATGGTTGACCTTAACTTTAGATAATAGGGTAATGCTAGCTAGTTGATGTTTTTTTATTACATACATATATCACTATGTAGCAAATGCATGTAACTAGCAATGCTTTTGTGTTATAATGCAATTTTAGGCACACTAGACAATTTAAAGAAGTTGACCAATATTTTTGAATTTCGATATATATATATATATATATATATATATATATTTGTTAGAAGAATTATAGCAACAACATACTTTACCAAGAAGATGCATGCCCAAGATATAAAACATACTTTACCACTTATTTACATGATAGCCTTCTACTTGAAGTCGAGTATTCGTGTGAGCTTAAAGATACCTTAACTTCATAGCAACAACACGTCAACTTGCATAACTTAGTTCTCGTGCATGCATGCGTGCATTAACTAGGACTGAAATAAATACAAGCCGATGCAACGCAACGTATACTGTTCATACATTGTCTATCGATGGACAAGAAAGAGTTTCATGGAGAAGAGCAGATCAGCAAAAATGATAATGAAGAAGATAGTTTGAATCCCGAGGGTGCCGATGCTGATCGAGAACAAATTCGCCAGCATCACCAACAGGTTCATTATATATATATTTTTTAAAAGAAATATAGTACATAGTTAATTAACAAATATCGCGTTTTGTGTTGTGCTTTTTTTTTTTTTTGGCATATAAACTTAATTACGTTGTGCTTCTTCTTGGCTTAATAACTTGTACGTTGTATATTTAAGTGCGACTGCAGGTTTCAAAAAAAAAAAGTGTGACAAATTGTTGACAGTTTAAAGATAAAGAAAAGTTATGGCGATCGAACAACTGAACAAGTGATTGGCATTAAAAATAAAAGACTGCATTTTTACCTGATATACAATCTCACTTATTATTTTTTTTTTTTTTTTTTGTTAAAATCTCACTTATTCTTCAAATGTATTTTTATATATGTACGTACACAAATAAAACCACATTCAACCAACCATGTGGTAGCTCACTGGTATGGTATGGGTTACTAAGATCGGGGCTCGAATCTCAATGGGAGCAAGTTAATGTTTCTTTAATTTGTTATCAAAAAAAAAATTGAACTACACTTCTCCAATCCTATTAAAAAAGAAATAGAACTACTTCCATATAATTAATTTTAACTGCCTAATTTGACTAAAACACTTTTTTTACAAGAAAGAAACCAATTTGACTAAAACATTACTTAATGGGATAAACATATATATAGCTAAGTCCCAAACATTTACAACATGCTAATTAAATATTTAATCTTGAATTATTAATTACCTAACAGTAGTTATACTATTTTGATTTGATTAGGAGAGGGAGTTGATGCTTTGGTCGATTAGCGAAACTGATGATGATAGCGACCGCTCAACCATTGATGTTGAAGGCCCTTATTATGGAGGCTATAATGACTACGTCATTGAAGGTATGTATATGTGATCATATAAATGTCTAAAAGTATACTTGTACCGAAAAAAAAAGTCTATAGTTTTGAAGATGATAAAGAAATTAAATGTCATGTTCATTAGCTAGGTTAATATGCATAACTCTTCAAAATTATTCTTTCTAAACAAAATGTTGATGTGAAAATATTTAATAATTAAATAAATTAAGAATTGATAAATAGATTATTGAGCATCGACAAGTGTGGCGGAGTGGTATGACAAGGGTGCTAAGTCATTGAGGTAAAGGACTAGCCATTATTCAAGTCTTGATAGCTTTATCATTAATTTTCTTGAGTTATCTCTCGGGCTCAACTAACCATGCCTCGTGAGATTAGTCAAATCAAAGGTTTTGATGCCCATAGTTTCAAAAAAAATTGTTTTTTTAGTTGGATATAACTTTGGGATGTAAAAAAAACTTTGGATATAAATTGTTATTTTAGCTTCACACAATTTTAGGGTTTGGCTTTTTTTCAAAAATAAAATAAAATTAGGGTTTGGTTTTTTTTTTTTAATTTTCCTATGTGGTGTCCGACGTCAATCACACACACATGATAGTCATGAAAGAAAATGAATTTTAATTAATTAGAATTCATCCAATTAGAAACTAACTGTGATTCTTTCAAGCTGAACTGGATGCCCTACTTGAAGAAGACATCGACAGTGACAATCATAATGATCAGGTATGACTTTCCCCTTTATAAATATAACATATATCTTACATTGTAAATAATGTAGAATTATTAAATTTATTAGTTAGAAAATTTGTGCTTGAACCAGATCTTGTAATTATTAACTCTAACATGTATAAACTATGATTTGTGTTCGAGTTAAATTCTGAATTTTTTTTTGTGTTTTTTTTTTGAAGAATATGTTAGAGATCATTTCTGTTAGGATCAGACCAAAAAAAAAAAAAAACAAAATTCTTTCTTCAAAAATAAATTGAAGTCCTCTTTTACATGCATGCTTAATTTTATTTTATTTTAAGTTTTTTCTCTTTCCTGTAACATATATAAAGATTTTTCCCTTAGATATTTGTGACCGTCAACTGAAAAACGGTAATTTAATTATTGTCATGTTGCTTTTTTTTTTTGGCCTAATGATAAAAAATATCCTAACCTTTACAAGTTATATCAATTATATAATAACCTTGAATTATCAATTATATCATAACCTTTGAAATTTAGTATCAATTCTATCCTTTAACTAATTTAGACCCTTTTTTTTACCCACACATTATTTTTTTTATTTTCTTATTATACAATTTAAAGATTTATTCATATATATATATTAAAAGCTTAATATTCTTTTTTTTATGTATTCTTTTTTTTTTTTTATGTATCATATACATATAATCCAAATACATAATTCTATTAAAGTAAATAATTCTTTTGTTAAATTAAACAACTATGAGTACCTTCTAATAAGTTTTATATGTTATTTTCATATGTATATACACATGACTTTCAACTTACTGTTTGTGATTTATGAATAACTAAAAAAATTAATTAAGGTATTAACGTATCATTTATTTATAAATTATTTTTTTGTGAGTTCTCGTACATTAATTCAAACACGAGGCCTACAAAATCTCAATGTGTAAATTGATCATATGGATGATCATGAAAAGAAAAGTTAGAAGATTATGTTGATTTCAAAGAAAAAGTGTCCAAAATTAATTGAGGATATAATTGATACTAAAACAAAAAGGTTAAGAGAGAATTGATAATAAAATGAAAAGGTTATGATATAATTGATAATTTTCAAAAGTTAGGATAAAAAGGTTAGAATATTTTTTTATCATTAAGCCTTTTTTTTTTGTAAAGGTTTGGATATTTAAAGGAAAGTAACTTGCAAACTAGTGCATGTTGCTTTTTAACCTACTAAACATGTATTTCAACCAGTGAAAAATATCATCACCTACTTCTTATCAGCTATCCTATCAACTAGTTTTATTTTTCCAAACCACATGGCGCGTTGCGACTAGTGTCATGTTATTTTTTATAAATAAGAATGAACTTTAATGAATTTTACATTTATATCAGCTATCTTATGATTAACTAGTTTTTTCAAACGATTTTAATTGATCAACTAGATTATCAATTTTCAACTATTAGCTTCTAACTTTTTAGCTATAAGCTAGATTATCATTTTTTAGTTAAATTATCATCTATCAACTCACTATTACTAGATTGTCATTAAGATATTTTATATATATATATATATATATATATATATATTTTTTTTTTTTTTTTTTACTTCAAAGCCCATAACCACTTTAAATCTTGCATTTTTAGCAAGTGATGCTTCATCCATCACACCAAAGATATTTTGACTTATTATTTCCTTCAAAATTATCTTTATATCCATAAATAAAAAGAAGTCTAATTGTGATATCAAAAAAAGAAAAGAAAAAGAAGTGTAATTGAATTTTGGCCCAATTGTGTTGGATACCCATAAGCTTATATATGGATCCAAGAATAGATATAACTTTTGATCTCTGTTGATCAATGAATTTTTCCACTAACTTCTCTAAAAGAATTATCTTTATATTTTTTTTGGTAGAAATCTTTATATTTTTACATTTATATAAAAAAATTATACGGCTTTTGGGCCCCCACTTGAGATAGGGCCTAGCTAGGGAATGCTCAAGTTCCCTATTTACGGCTAGAGCCACCCCTTTCACTTAATAAATTGTGTTTTTTCATTTTTATTTCTTATCATACCAACGTTCATAAATCTATTAACAATAGAATTTTGATACGAATGTATTAACAATAGAATTAATGATACTAACTTTTTCACTAACTTTTTCATGACCTGTATAGGACATGGAAGAAGATGATATAGACCCTGATGAAATGACCTATGAGGTTTGTCTACTATCAACCAACTAAGCTTAATCAAATTTGAAATTTTAAACAATGACTCACTACTCAACCACCTTGTTTCAATGAATTTGATATATTATTATTATTTGGATACAGGATTTAATAGCTCTAGCAGAAATAGTGGGGAGCGAGAGCAAGGGACTCTCTCCAAGTCAACTCAATTGCTTCTTGCGCCCTTACAAATACCAAGATTATAATATTAGTCATTCACCTTGCAAATATGAATACAATCAGTAAGTTAATTGACGTTAAATTGAGCTCAATAAAGACTGCACTTGCAACTGAAGTTGTTAAAGTAACCAACTATAATTGGGTGACCCATGGTTTGGTATGAGGTTTTAAAGTTAGAAAGGTCACGTGTTCGAAGGTGGGAACGTGTCTTTTTCTTATCAAAAAAATTAAAGTTGTTGAAGTACAAAGCATAATGTGGATTACACTAGGTAGATGCATGCCTATTTGACTTGTCCACGGGCTTGGGTACCCGCCTAAGGCCGTGATCAATGGGTAGGGCTTGGACAAATTTTCTGAGGCCCAAGCCCACCTAGGCCCGAACTTGCCTAAAACTCGTTTTAATTTGGGCTGGGCTTGGGCTTACTTGTAAAGCCCAAGCCTGGCCCACCCATCACTGAATTAATGTCTATTTTTTCAAAAAAACATGTGAATCTCTAGGTTTGAACTCAAGATCCTTTACATCGATGATTATTTTTTGCCACTATGCTACATCCATATTTTATATTGTATTTGAATGTTAACATAAATATATAAAAATTATATAAAATAATACACTTTATTTTAATTTTATAGAAGAAACATTTAAAAAATGCTTATTTTTTGAAAAATATAATTATTTTTTATTAATAAAAAATATATATGGGTTAGATGGGCCGGGCTTAGATTTTGTATTTTTTGCATGAGTCGGACTTGAGCCAAGATATAGGCTCAAACATAGGTGGTGTGTTGCCCCAAAGTTCTTAGGCCCGGGCCCAACTAGCCTGAACCTGGCCCATGAACAAGTCTATGCCTATTGATCAAGCAACCATCCATGCATATAGTCTTTAGTAAAAACTATGTATGTACTGGAGTTTTAGATTTTTCCGATTTATATTTTCATAAATGGAATTTTGGAAATGTTGTTGTGGCATTTTAGACACATTCTAGCTATCACACTTTTTAACATGGATTGGGATATCAAATATACGTAGACAAGCTCGTTACAGTTTATATTTGACAACCCAATAATTAGCTGCACTTCCTTGTGTTTAATGTCCTTAATGTTACACAAGTATTATTTTTGAAAATTAATTAAAGCTCCATGAAGGTCTAAAATTTGTAATGTTTTGGAATATTTAGGTGTGTAATATGTCAACTTGACTACGAAGTAGAAGAAGCAGTTGTGGCATTGCCATGCGAACATACATACCATTCACAATGCATAATGCAGTGGCTTCAAATAAACAAGGTTAGCTAGTACTATATATTATCTATTTATTGGAGTAGTATTTCCAAGTAACATAGTCGAATAAATTAATTTAAATTAATTAGTAGGGTATAGCCTTTTGTACTAAAGGAAAAATAGGCTATAGCGCCAGGCCTTTAATTTGAACTTATATAACGATGTTTTTGATAGTTATTACTTAACGAATTTGTTCACACCTTTGCAGGCATGCCCTATATGTAATGTGGACGTCTCGTCATCCCAATCTTTGCCTACCCCATATTCTAAGAGTGCATAAGAAGCGCTATTTCTTTTATGTTGTGAATAAACATTAATTGTTTGAGTTAGAAATTAAGGATATATATCTTCAATAAAGGTTTTCATTCATGTATTGTTAACTATAGGAGTTCGGTGTACATATAGATTATACAACAAAGAGCTAAGGAATAATTGGGTTGATTTGTAGGTGGTATAAGGATGTAAGAAAATGTATGATTACCATGTACAAGGGATACATGCACCTACAAGTACATAGATTTATTGTGACAATCGTCATTTCCACATAACGCCCGCCCGTACGTTCTAAACCATCGCCAAACCCCTCGAGATAACTTGTGAGTACGGGCGATGGCTTAGTAATTAAGCATTAACTTGCTGAAACCATAATAGTAAGATACTAAAGCTAACAATTCTAAGGCAATATGCATTTGCCTTCCAGGCACTAGAATAATTTTGGTCTTTAATAAAGTTTCAAAACTTTTATTAAAGATGAGTGTTATTAAATGTCATGTGAGAAACGTGTTTAATGGGTCGTGTTTTAATTCATAGAAGATTTTTGACATTTAATAACACCTAATTGATAGTGTTTTATTTCTTGATAGGAATGAGACTTTATTATAGCCCAATATCTACAAAACAAATGTAGTAATGTACAAAGGCGAGAAACAATGTGTTTCTCATAAACAAAGTTGAAAAAAAACCATTACTAGTGTAGTAAGGGAAAAACGTGTCCACCTTTCTAAAAATACGTTCCCCACTCCGTAAGTGATCAATGATGCAAAAACGCCTCTTCATGGTGCCACATTCACACCGAATGATCAACTAGCTAGGTTGAACCCGTGTTCCTGTGGCCAGGAAAAAAAAAGTGGAAAATAAAAATCACATTGCTCCACCCCCGAAGTACAAAAACTCCTACTCTTGCAACCGTGCCTCCTATGTCGTCACCCTCTACTATACAACAACCGAGACCACGATCGTTTAGATCCGACCATGAAACATGTTTAAAATCCATTGCCCTCTTCGCCAACTCCCACACCTCCGTCTAATCCCTCTCCCTCCTTTCGAAAAGCCTCTTATTTCTTTCCATCCACAACCAACACCAAATAACTTGTATTAACAACTTCTATGTAATACTTGTATTAACAATTAAAACACGACGAATCAAACACGTATCTCACATGACATTTATAACACTCATCTTTAATAGGGGTTTTAAAATCTCTATTAAATACTAAAATTGTCCTAGTGAGTTGTATAACAAAAGTAGTGGCTAATTAAGTTCCACAACCATTGTATATACTTGGTTCCAAATACTGCCCAACAAAAGCTGTGTTTTAATACAATTAGTTTTCAAAACAAAATAAGTAAATAGTCTTAACATTGTAACCAAAAAAAAAAATAAAAAATAGTCCTAACATCCATGGCTCACACCAAATTAAACGAGAGAATGCTTCACGATCATATTCCTTTTCCTCGGCTAACTAAAATGATGAGGCACCTAATTAAAAAAGTTACTAGTGAAGTGAGCATAATCAACCGACTTAGTCAAGCGATGGTTGTTTAACCCATCAATCGTCCAAGTAATACCAAATATGAGATATAAATGTTGGAGAGGTTGGGATAGTCTCACATCTACTTAGAAAGAAAAAAAGAAGGTTTATAAGTATGGAGTGGGCACTCCATCTTGCCTTGACATTTTGGAGTGAACCCCACCTTCACATTTATAGCTCATACACACTCTCCTCACCTTGGATTGAGCCTTATATGATAAAAATTGAACAATAACTAATATAACATGCAAAAAAAAGATAATTAATATATCTCAAAAAATAGATAATTAGTTAATGTAATATAGCAACTCAAGGATATAAAAAAGAGCATAAACATAAAAGAGAGAAATATAAATGCTTGTTTGATCTCAAGCGGAGATCAGTTAGGGTTTGTTAGAGATCGAGATGAGAGGAAAGACGTACTCTTACTCTCTTGATCACGAGAGAGTGAGTTATGATTGTATTTATAGTGAAATGTTGTAATACATGATGGTCATCTGATCTCTCGTTACATCACACACTCAAGATATCATCCTGATCATCCGTCTCAAACACTTACATTACACACTCTTATTACACACATAACTCTAACACATACATACTTAGTACCCGTTTGGTTGGAGTTATGTGTAAGGTGTAGGGATTGGCTTAGATAAGCCTGGTCTTTGTGAGAGATGGGAGTTTTATGTGCAGCTGTTTGGTTCAAGTATAAACCCATAAGGAAAAGTGGGTGAAATGTCTAAAATGCCCCTATTTAATGTAGGCGAGTATTGATCGATGTGAAGAAGAATGTAATCTAGGGTTTTGTTCAAATCATGAGGGCATTTTCGACATTTTACCTCAAAATTGGGTGGGCTTATCTAATGACAGGGTCCCCCCTGTCATTAGATAAGCATGTGTATGAGTGCTTATGTAAGCCTGCTGCTTACTTAACACTTCAACCAAACAATGGTCTTAACTCTAAGCCCAGGCTTAGATAATCTAATACTCCAACCAAACAGGCCATTAGTGATTGACATAATATCCCCCCTCAAATGAAAGGGTAAACGGACAAACTTGACAACCTCAAGTTTGTCCTCGAGAAATCCAAACCGAGATGTCGTGAAAGCTTTAATAAACACATTTGCAATCTGGTCTATTGTAGGAACATTAAGAACTGAAAGCTGACCTGCAAGACCTTTATCTCAAACATAATGAACATCAAGTTCAATATGTTTTGGATGGGCATGATACACATGATTCTTGGCCAAAGCTTGCATTCATGTTGTCACACCATATGGTAGGAGGAGAAGGTAAAGAAACAAACAGTTCACAAAAAAGAGAGCTGCAACCAATCTAATTCAATAGTAACTTTGAGTAAGAGCTCTATATTCAGACTCAGTACTAGACCTTGAAACCACAACTTGTTTCTTTGACTGCCAAGATATAAGATTTGTACCTAGAAAGACATCATAACCAACTACAAATCGTCGATCATCAGGGGACGCTACCCAATCAGAATCAGAAAAGCTTGTAGCAAACAACTGAGAACCTTGTCTGAAGCATAAACCTATATCCATAGTGCTCTTCAGGTATTAAAGAACTCGCTTGAGAGCTTGCCAATGGTTAAGAATGGGAGACTGTTGAAACTGACTTAACCTATTGATAATATAAGCAATGTCTGGTCCAGTATTGACCAAGTAATGTAGGACCCCGATAGACTTCTATATAGAATGGTGTCATGGAAAATAGGACCACCATCTGCATAAAGGGGTTTGCCAATTGAGAATGGAGTTTCAATTGCCTTACAATTGAGCATTCCACTTTTTGTAATAACTGTTTAACATATATAAGCTGATTGTGTGAGGCATAGGCTCCCCTTATCTCTTCGAACTTCCATGCCAAGAAAGTAATTAAGTTCACCAATATCTTTCAAAGCAAAACTAGTATGCAATTTAGAAATGAAAGATTGAATAGTAGAAGCATGAAACCCAATAACAATTATGTCATCAACATATACATGAATATAAATATTATATGCACTAGTACGACAGACAAACAAGGAATTATCAGCTTTGGAATTGGAGAAGGCCCAAGAGATAAAGGTAGTCTTTAGTTTATCAAACCATGCTCTAGGTGCCTATCTCGGTCCATAAACGGCTTTATGTAGTTTATATACATGAGAAGGACACTTAGAATCAACATAACCTGCAAGTTGATTAGTAAAAACCTCCCCACACAATGAGCCATTTAAAAATACATTATTTATGTCTAGTTGTAGTAGAGACCATCCAAACTGTACTGCAAGTGACAGGATGACTATAATAGTTGAGGCTTTAACCATTGGATTTTATGTTTCCCCAAAATCAATACCCGAAACCTGTTTGAATCCCTTAGCCACTAATATAGCCTTCTATCGATTAATCGAACCATCGAATTCTTTGTTAGTGTGAAAATCCACTTATTACCCACAATATTTTGATTAGGGGATGGAGACACCAAAAACCAAGTTTCAATATGCATAACCTCTTTCCACTTAGGATGTTTGAGAGCTATTTCAGTTGAGGTAGGAATATCAACTTGGGACTCCATTGCCTTTGACAAACACTTTCTTCTAACTAATACCATATTTAGCCCTAGTTATCATTGGATGTATATTATATGATCCACTAGTATTAGGAAAATTCACAAATGTACTAAATACTAGTTCAACAGGTGTCTCAATTGGACTAGGTAAAATAGATGAAGGAATATCAGAAGTAGAAGACAAACTAGGTGAATGAGAACCAGATGACTGAGAAAAAAAGACTGACCATCAAAAGGAGGAGAACATTTATTCGAAAAAGATAAAGAAACCCAAGATGACCAATCAGACACAACAGAAGATGTAGAAGACTTATCAGTAAACAAAAAATGATAAGGAAACTCATGTTCATTAAACAATACATTATGTGTGATATACACTCTGCTTGATGGATTAAGACATTTATATCCCTTATGACGAGAACTGTACCTTAAAAACACAAAATTTTCAAATCTAAATTGACATTTATGATGATTATATGGTCGCAAATATGGAAAACATGCACACTCAAAAACCTTAAGGAGATTATAATCAGGTTTGATAGAAAACAATTTTCCATAAGGAGAAAGACCATTCAACACAGTTGTGGGAATTCGATTGATAAAAAATATGGCAGTCTCACAAGCATCTTACCAAAATTTGAAAGGAAGCTGTCCTTGAGCTAACAAAATTAGACTCATCTCAATGATATGCCTATGTTTGCGTTTAACTCTCCCATTTTGCTCATGTGTATAGGGGCAAAATGTTGAAAAATAATACCAAATGAGTCAAGTAAAGGTTTAAACGGTCTGTACTTCCCTCCCCAATCAGATTGAACATGTTTAATGATAGTCCCAAACTGATTTTCTACTAACTTTATAAAATGAGAAAAAACGTGAAGAGCATCATATTTAAGTTCCAAAGGATATACCCAAGTAAAATGAGTACAATCATCAATGAAGTGGATATAATAGTTGAATCCATTAGTAGAAGTAACAGGAGCAGGACCCCATAAGTCTGTGTTTTTTAAATCTAAAACATGAGAAACAATATGAGTTGAAGGAGAATATGGTAATGCATGTATTTTGCCCAGAGGACAATGTGAATAGAAATCAAGTACAGAAGAAAGAGGAAAAATTCAAATGGATATGTATAACCTGACGTAACACTTTGTTTGCTGGATGTCCATGCCTGGAATGCTATAGGTTTGACAAATTCTTATTGGAAGCCAAAAAAATAGTATGTGTATCAGAAAAAGAAACTCTTGGTCCAAAGAGTCGATATAAGCTATTGTGGATAGACCCATGAAGTAAAACTTCACTGGTTCTAATATCCTTTGCAAGATAAACATCAGGACGAACTTCAATCAAAACATTGTTGTCCTTTGTTAATTAAGACACACTTAAAAGATTTTTCTTAATACTAGGAACACATAATGTATAATGAAATGATAGTCTACATTTAAAAGATGGAAGTAATGCAAAACAAGTGTGTGTAATTGGAAGTAATTGACCATTACCAACTATAAGAGATTTGATACCTCCATAAGGCATGCAATTATTTAGTTGAAACTGATCAGATGTGATGTGAGAGATGAACCACTATCCATGTACTACGATGTATCAGGAACTGATTCATGAGTTCCATAGAAAGAATTCTGAGACTGTGGAGGTGCTGGAGTAAAATGCATTAGTTGTGGAAAGGGAGGCTACTGCTGTTGTGGAGAACCCATGTACTTCATATCAGCACGAAAATAGCATATAGTTGCAGAGTGACCAAACTTGCCACAGATTTGACAAGTTGGTTTATTGCCATTTTTGAATCTGAAGCCACCTTTTCCTCTATTACAACCACCACGACCTCGAGAACCATTACCATTGTTGTAGCCTCTATTGTTAGATTGACCATTGCTAGAAGATGTAATTTGAGAATATCCACTATTATTGTTCCTACCAATTCGACCTCCATTATTCTTAGTTTCAACAGAATCGATCGTGGGAGAGGAATCATGTAAGCTTAAAGAATTCACACCATGACCTATGTTCAACTGATCTAAAGTAGTCTTAAAACTTATTAGTGATGCTTGAAAATCCTACCAAGTAAGATCCAAACAATGTTGCAAAACAACAATCATCGATAAATACTCAGCATCCAAACCACTCAGACAATTTGATATCAAATCCTTAACACCAACAATCGCTCATGCGATTGCAAGACTATTAACAAAACTTTTCATCTTTAGTAAGTAAGTATTCATCCGCATGTTTCCTTTATTTGTTCATTGAATCTGCTTCTTAACACTTGAATTTGAGATCTATTTTCTGTGATGTAGTGAGTCTTAATCACCGACCACAATTCATAAGTAGTGCAAAGAGGATTCTTCAAATTAACATAAGATGTACTAACATTTGATGTAAGAGCCGTCATAAGTCATCCAAATAACATCTGATCTCTTATAAATCAAGATTTGTATGCCAGATTCACAGATCTATCCTCCAAGAACCTTATTGGACATGGCGATGTCCCAAACAAATGACCATCCAGGTCATGACCTTCAATCAACGGTACGATAGTAGCTTTCTAAAGAAGAAAATTCATTTCATTCAACTTAACAGTAACAAGTTGGCTTAAGAGTTACCGAATGGAGCGTTAGGGTTTGTCACGTGCCCTCGATGACCACCAACATCATCCGAGGACAACTCTGTTTTATGCGATGAGGAACCAATCTCCATATCTTCATATCTGACTTGAAACTCTACAGATCTATCAAGAACTTAACTGGATCCACTCCGATTTGACTTGAAACATCACAGATCGTAAACTATTTTGTCTAGATCTAATGAAATATACACTAAATCTGAATAAACCTTTCACGAAATTGCACCATATCTCAATCTTGAATCACAAACTCGTCTTCATCACAATTTGCTTCAAGAAATACTAAATTTGACGATGATGATCCTTGATATGTTGTTGTCGTTCATCACTTGTAATTTTTGAGATCAAGAATTGAAACCCTAGCACACGAACCACCAAGAACATTAATTTCTCCAATCTGAACCAAAAGATTCTTCCAAGAAAAAACACGATTGTATACACGACCGAGCTTGGACACAACTCTTCATGAACACACACGATCAGATCTCTAGTAGCGCGAGCTGAGAATGCTTTGATACCATGTTTGATCTTAAGAAAAGATCGACCCCAAATTCCCAGGGTTTGTTACACGAAACCCGAGATGAGAGGAAAGACTCTTAGTCAATTTAACAAGTTATGAAAGAGTTATTGCAATTATACGATAAACAAGTATTAGAAAATAACTCAATCAAACAAAAATTAGGAAATCTATATAAATGTAGAAACCCCGAGTGTTCATAGTATCCATCCCAAAAATGATCCCAGTTCAATATCCAACATCGGTCACAAACTAGCCGGTGAGCAACTGAGAGAAATCGAAAGTAATGCCAGAAGAATTTCACAGTAATTCATGAATATCAAATAAAACAGTTTAAATATCATGCGGTAATTTAAAGATAGGAATATAAATAGATCAAAGTGCATGATAGACAGACTAAAATGATAGCAATCGAAACATGCGTGTTTTAAGAGTCAAAAGAGGTCATAAGCGATCAAAATCCACAACAATAACAACAATCCAGTGCCCAGGTTCACACAACACCAGGGGTGGTCAGGCACTCCATCAGAGAGTGGCTCACGTTTCCCTAACTGGTGCGGGCCACATGACACCTTTACATTCAATACCCAGGTTCACACAACACTGTGGGTAGCAGTAATTCCGATAGGAAATACCCAAGTTTCCCCAACCAGTGCAAGCCACATGATATTATTTCGACACACTTAAGCCAAGAATACACATACCAAGCAAATAAGGAAATTTGAATGCCAACAATGGATAATAGCAAGAATAGCAATAAATGATAATGAATCGCATGAGAATTTCTTAACTGGCTACTAACGTACACATGCTTGAAGGCAAGTGTACTTACCTGAACTATCGTGACCCGCGTAACAACACTCTCACGTTCCAATCACGTATCTCCGAGTTTTCCGCTACCTCACAAGGTAAAAAATTCCAATTAAATGGATCAAGTCATTAACTAATCCTAGGTTGATACCCTAACATTTTTCCAACGTTTTAAATGACTCGAACAACTCAACAATTAAATAGAACAATGAATACTCTCTCTCAGACTTGAAAATCTCAGTAATAACCATTTATGCGATATCACAACATCAAAAAATCATGAATTATAGGCTCGACTCAGTCGTTAATAGGTCGGCTGGCGACATGATCACGACGTCACTACCGTCCAATCAACTTAAAAACATAATATCAATATTGTTCGACATTAACGACTCAATAAAACCTTAAAATGACCATACATTGGCGAGTAGGGAACCTCGCGGGTGTGGTCCAATGTTCGTAGAATGCCAACACGGCATGGAAAAGTCGTAGGCGTGCTCCACGTCACGTCAACGATCACTCGACGTGATAAAAGTACTCACACATGAATTCGCCATTACAACAACTCATCACCATCGATATGGACGCTCCGGGAGTTATAGGACACATACGAGAGTTTTGTTGTGATCCCTAACACTCCCTTAGTCATGGCGTCCGACGGCAGTGCCAACCATACACGATGGTTTGCGACGAGACACACAACAACTACATCACATGAAATGATGCTCACAAAACTCACCACCACTAATAGAGAGCTCCGAGGGCTGTGAGACTCCATGATGGACATGGTAAGGTCTCAAACAATCCCCCTATGTCCTCGCATCGACGGCAGAGCCGCCATAGTGGTGGTTTCTGACGACAAAAGTACAACATACATAAAATGTATAAATGACAAACAAATAACAATGCCGCTGTTTTGGGCCACTTCGAGAGTCGTAAGACACAAGTATGGACTTAGCTTGGTCCCTTACATCTCTGCTCACGGTGGCACAGTGGTGGCTCCGCCCACGACAGCGAATTTCGACGAGTATATCACAACATGAAATGACATGAAAAATGAAATAACAAACACTTGCGCTCGCCTCACTATTTTTGGCCACTCCGAAGGGCTGTGGGACCAAAGCAAAGCTTGGTGGGTCCCCAACAACCTCCAGTCTTGGTGGTCCAGCGGCGGCGGCACCCCTTGAGGCGTTTTTCGGCGAGACAGCCTAAAACCGTCCATATGGACACAACAACAAGCACTTGCACAAACCATGACTTATACACATATACACATCGTTCCAGCGACACTCTGAGAATGTAGGATCTCTGGTGGGCCTACCCACGACCATCTCGACGACCAACAGCCACTTCGGCGCGGTAGTCCAAACCTAATAGTAACGAGTTGAGTTATGGTTGTATTTATAGTGAAATGTTGTAATACATGAAGGTCATTTGATTCTCTCGTTACATCACATACTCGAGATATTATCCTGACCATCCATCTCAAACACTCACATTACACACTCTTATTACATACACAACTCTAAAACATACATACTTATGGGGGTGTATTCAATCTAACAAATCCATGGATTTTTAAGTGATGAGTTTTCATGGATTTCATAGATTTGGAAGCGAGTTGATTAGAAATCCATCCAAATCTCATGGGTAGGGTTGGGATTTGGCTATGTATATTTTTTTAATAGAAATTCATCACAATCCATTAAAATTCATCAAAATCCTAATGTGTTTAAAAATTGAATACACCTAGACTTTTTTAAAATCCATTGAAATTGTAACGACCCCAGTTTTCAAACCTTAAACTGGGCCCCACCCGACCTAAATTCGCGTGAAACTCCGAGCTTGTCTCGACGAATCATGCAAGACTAGTCAGCATTTCCTTACCATTTACCATTATTTTACAATTTTAGAGCATTGATTAGTGAATTATTATCAATATAGCAAAAACAAAAACTCAAACTAATCAACGTTATCACAACCATTTAAAATAAGACATTCAATAGTGTGAAAATCACGCATATGTATATCATAATCAATGATCAGTCAGAGGAGAACAACCCAATATATATACATGCCCAAAATCTCTCAAAAAACCAAATCCATGTTTTCAACACAATATATATATATAATAGTACAAAAAAATCACTTAATCAGTTAAGTGGAAAGGCGTTCTCCTGCATCCTCAAAGAAAATCTCCAAGCTATGGAGCTTTTCCCTTGCTGGACTGTAGATCTGTACTACGTCAAACATAAGAATGATGAGCCCAAGTAAGTAATGCCAAGCAGGATATAAATATAGTATTTCGAAATAAATAAATAAGTCTAATTCATGCAGATAGAAAGAAAAGAATAGAGAGCGCATGAATACACAAGACTGTAATTAAATCAATCGAATATTGAGTGTCCAGAATACAAAAACATAATAGTAAGGAGTCCCGACTAAAAGATCGTTGAGTCGCGGCAAAGCCTAGTAGACTCGAGTTTAGGACGAGAACATAGCCTACCAACCCTAACCCTTGCGACTATGAGATATTCACAAACCCGGATAAGAGCCCCCAACGTACACTCAATTGAGAGATATCAACAACAACCAGATAAAAGCTCACATCGCAGGTTAAGTAACCATAACTCCCTTGCCAGTGGACCATTCAACCAATAAGGATTCTAATAAAATAAAGTGATAAATAGAGCAATAACAACAAATTAAAACTCAAGAAATAACTGTAAAATTTTCTCATTGGTTTACTTACTTGTATGCAAGCTAACACGCACTCAACGGACCCCGACACGTCTCCTAAGACCTCCCGTGTGTCCGTTGATGTTCAAAATCCCTGATATTAGTTTTAAATTCCCATTAGTTACCCTCATTCTATCCAATTTTCCATAATTTTATTCGTTCACCCATTTGGGTCGATTACCCGGGTATTGGGTCGTATTCGGACCCATTTGGATACCTAAGAGATCCCCAAGAGTTTTCAAAAATTTTATAAAATTTGCCCCTGTGAACATTGTCACGTCGCCGGGACGTCGTGGTGTTCATTGGCTTAGGCGGCGTCTCCACGGTGTGAGAATGGGGCTCACTGCCTAACACGCCGTGGGGTCTTTACCCTGACAAGACCCTCACGCGGGCGTAAACCCTAAAGCCTCGCTCCGGATGCTTCCATGAGTGGACGTTCGACGCCCCTAAACGCCTCTATAACGGGGTTTTTGACACCCCGACTCATGTCGTTGTGCTTCGAGCCTATCCCAACTTCGATTAAACCTTCGATACAACACCAAACCACCTTCGGCTTATGCCAAAACCTCGACAAATCATCAAATTTTGAAAATCCAACCAAAAATACTTAAAATTCCCAAAAATTCAGAAACTTCTCCAACTCACAAACCAACTAACAAATCCCCCATTGTTCATCCATTTGCTCAATAATCCATCAAAATAAACCATAAAAATTAAAATACCCAATTCATTGCCCAAATTCATCACGTGACAAAAACATACAAAAATACCACCAAAACGTAGATACACTCGTGGAGAATCGGATTCTCACATTTGATTCGAAGATTGCTCGTTCCTTCGGCATCAAATTGGTCAATAACACCGAAAACCCATATTGTTTTCGTTGCTTGATCGATGAGAAAGATGAGAGAAATATGGTGAGGAGAGAGAAAAGGTGATGTGGTGGCTTTTATACTCCCCCATCATCTAACCCACACATGCATCCCGAGGCTCATCCCATGGTCACCACTTGATCCATCCACCAACCTTGACACTCATGGACGACTCCAATAGGTGACATAATCACTCTACTTAGTGATTTCTCGCACAATACTCGTGTTTTCGAATCCGTTTCGAACCACGACTCACTTGTCGCGCCATTTCGACGTACCAACGTATTAAACGAGCTTTCAAATTTTAATTATTATTTATTTCGTATTTTTTCAGTGTTTTTAATTCATTTAAATTCCCCCGATAGCTAATTACCTGACAATTGTTCGCCCAAGCCCGTTATTCGCGTTCCTATCGAGCCAAACCCGTTTCCCACACTAACGCTCACACTCAAACGTCCTCGCACGTTTGAGATATTAGAATTAACATTCGAGTACTACAATATAATACAAAACATCAAACAAATATAACATACCTCGACGTCGACGACGAGAATTTTACAACTAGATCAAGATGAATGGCCCCACGTACGACCTAAATTTACACATGACACGAGTGAGATTTTAGGGTCGTTATAGTTTTTCCAGCTAATTGAAATTTTGACCTCAAAATTAAACGAACTAACGGAAAGACTTACCAAATCAAAAAAGGTAGGGAAAATACTCGCGCATATAGGACTCAAGCTCATACGTCAACTCCTTATCCCCGTGGTGCTGCCACTTGACTAGGACTGACGAGATCTCCTTGTTCCTTAGAATCTTCACTTTTTAGTCCACTATTTAAATAGGTTGCTCGTCATTGGTGATGTCTTTCCTTAAGTCTTTCTGGTTCAGGTCCACAATCGATCGCCTACCCTTTCTCAATCTATCAAGTTTGAGCATCGAGATGTGAAATACATGGTGAACTCCAAACAACTGAGGTGGCAACTCCAACTCATACGCAACTCTGCCTATCAACTTCCCAACTCTGAATGGACCAATAAATTGCAGCATAACCTTCCTTCTGATCCCAAACCTCTTGTGACCTTTCATCGGAGACACCTTCAAAAAAACGTAGTCCCCGACCTTGTACTTCAACTCCCTGTGATACAATTCATAATATCTTTTCTGCCTTTTCTGCGCACTTTTCAACCTCAATCTGATCAGGTGTGTCTTATCTGTGTGATCCACAACAATCTTTGGCTCAATAGCTGCCACATCCTCTAGCTCTGCCTAGCAAGATGGAGATCTGCACGACCTCCAGTATAATGCCTCGAACGGTGTCATACCAATATTAGCTTGATAACTATTGTAGTATGCAAACTCACACAGGTGAAGATATTCCTCCCATGACCCACCGTACTCTAACACACACATCCTTAACATATCCTCGAGTATCTAAATCAGATGCTTTGACTGTCCATTAGTCTGTGGATGATAGGCGGTGCTGAGATCCAACCGTGCCAAACTGTGCCTTCATGTTCTGCCAAATTTGTGACGTGAACTATGGCCCTCTATCAGACACAATCGATAAAGGTACACCGTACAGTCGAATAATCTCTCACTCGTATAAAGTAGCCAACCTATCCACCCAGTGTGTGGTAGAAACTGGTAAAAAATGCGCAGACTTCGTCATTCTGTCCACAATCACCTAGATGCTATCATGACCGTAGTGAGATCGAGGTAAACTAATGATGAAATCCATAACGATATGCTCTTACTTCCACCGAGGAATAGGAAGTGACTGTAATAGCCCGTTAGGTCTGCGGCTCAGCTTTAACTCGCTTACAAATCTCACACCCTCAAACGTAATCAGAAACATCGGTCTTCATCCCCGACCACGAAAAGAGACGACGCACATCGACATAAATCTTGGTCTTGCCCGGATGAACCATAAAACGCAAGCGGTGTGCCTCATGAAGTATCTCATCGCGTAACTCAACCACTGATGGAATCCGTAGTCGCCTTCTAAATTCAGGCACGAGTCTGTCGATTGACTCCAATATGGATGATCTAAACTTTAAGCAAACTCTAAAAGCCTCTTGTACTACTCGTCAACCCGCTGACCATCTAGTACACTTTGAATAGAGACAGTTTGAGTCCTCAACTAGCCATAAATCAATACTTTAGTACTAGTCGGAATATCAACTGAAAACAACCTCTCGACTGCCTCAAGCAAACCATACTCGTGTGTCATGTAGCAGGTAACAATATCTGACTCTGACCCTCTGTGGCTCAACACATCTACAACCACATTAGCCTTCCCCGGTGGCACTCTAAAGAGAAATCATAATCCTTGAGAAAATCAAGCCAACACCTCTATCTCATATTCATATCCTTCTGAGTAAACAAGTACTTCAAACTCTTGTAGTCAGTAAACAACACAAACCTCTCTCCGTAGAGATAATGGCGTCAAATCTTCAGTGAAAACACCACTACCACCAACTCCAAGTCATGGGTAGGGTAGTTCTTCTCATGAACCTTCAGCTGTCGCAACTCGTAGACAATCACTGTATCGTCCTGCATAAAAACACAGCCTAAACTGACCTTCGAAGAATCGGTGTTCACCTCAAAACCCTTCCCTGATTCAGGCAATATTAACACTGGCGCGATAGTCAAACATTTTTTCAAAGTCTGAAACACTTGCTCACAACTGTCTGTCCACTGAAATTGAATATCCTTCTTCGTTAACTGCGTCATAGGTGTCACAATGTTCAAGAAGTCCCGTATAAAATGCCTGTAATATCCTGCCAAACAAAGAAAACTGCGAATATCTAACACTGATATCGGTGTATGCCAATCAATCACTGCTCTGACTTTCGTGGTGTTTACTGACACTCCGCTTGCTCCGACGATGTGTCCAAGAAATCTGACCTCTGTAAGCCAAAACTCGCACTTAATAAACTTGGCGTACAATCTGTGCTATCTCAGAAGCTGCAACACCAATCTGAGATGCTCCTCGTGATCCACACGAGTCCTGGAGTAAATCAAAATATTATCAATGAACACGATGATGAAACGATCAAAATACTGTCTCAACACTCAATGCATCAGGTCCATAAACATCACTGGTACATTAGTCAGCCCAAAAGGCATGACTGTGAACTAATAATGCCCATATCGAGTGCAAAACGTAGTCTTCTCCCTATCCTCTGCTCTAATCCTTAGCTGATGGTACCCATATCTCAAGTCTATCTTTGAGAACTAATGTGCACCTGTCAGTTGATCAAACAAGTCGTCGATGCGCGGAAGTGGATACTTGTTCTTCATTGTTACCCTATTTAATTGCCGGTAGTCAATACATAATCGCAGGCTGTTGTCTTTCTTCTTGACAAACAGAACTGACGCTCTTTAGGGTGACATGCTCCTCGGGTAGATAAAACCCAACTTTAACAACTCATCTAGCTGAACCCTCAGCTCCTCTGGCTTTCTCGGAGCCATCCGGTACGACGGAATCGAAATAGGTTTGGTCTCCGGGACTAAGTCGATAATAAAGTCGATCTCCCTAGGCGATGGTAATCCTGGTAGCTCTGTTAGAAAGACCTTAGGAAACTCGCATGCCATTGGTACCTCTCCAACCTAGTCACAACTCGCTTCGTCGTACTTAATACACTAGCAAATGTCTCAACATCTACGTTAGTAGTGACTCCACCTCTAGTGATAGGTAAACTAGTCGAAGTCCCCTGAAAACTAAATTCAGGATGCTTTGGAATCTGAAATATGACTCCCTTACTAAAGTAGTGGATCTGTGCATGATACGCACCCAACCAATCCATGCCCAGTAATGCATCTAATTTGAGAAACTCCAACACTCTCGGGTCCGCTAGCATGGTATGACCCTCTATCTCAACCGAACAATTAACACACAACAAGTTCGGGTAAATCTTGTCCCCAACAACTGTGCTAAGGATCAAGGGTCTCTTTAGTATAATAGGTCTCGAACCCAAATCATCAACCATACGACCCGAAATAAAAGATACGGTAGAGCCTGAATCAAACATAACATGCATGAAATGACTACAAATAAGAATCGTACCCTCAATAAGACTACGACTGTCAGCCAGGTCTGATGTAGCAACCGCGTGAACCTACTCTCGCTGCTGCTATCCTCGACCTAGTCGTGGACACACACTGATAAAATGACCCAACTAACCACACTCCCAACAACCCCTCTAGATATCCTGATCCAGACTGACTACACTGTCCTTGTCCCTGTGCTTGACCAGACCTCTGTCCCTGTCTCTACACCTGACTGGAACTTTGACCATGTCGCTGGCCACTACCTCTACCATCACCCTTCTAAGAATAATGATGCTGAGGACCTGATGGTGCTGGTTGCTGTGTAGTGAACTAGCGTAATTCTTCACTGGAGTAGCTGGTACTATCGTTATAGTAGGTGGAGACGCAACAGATGCTATGCTTTGCTCTCGCTTACTCTGACTCGACTGTCTAAATCTATTCCTCATCCTATTACCTCTAGATCTTCCAACTGAGTGTGAAGTTGCTGGCGACGTCACTGGTGCTCCGTTGTGTGTGCTCCCAAAGCTCTCATTAGCCATAACCCTCTCATAGGCATACTATAATGTACTCGGAGCTGTCGTCACTACAACAGAACCGATCGAATCCAATAGACCGTGTACATAATAGTAAGCCAAGTTGGCATCAGTATCGCCTGCACCATTGTCATACTCCATCAAACCTAAGTACCGATCCATATTCTGCATAACAGACTCTCCGGTCTGCTGTCTAATCGTCTGAAACTCGATTCTCTTCCGATTACGAACCGTCGAGGAATGTACTTCTTGTTGAACCTCTCTTTAAACTCATCCCAGTCCTTGGGCTTACCTTTCGACGTCATTGTCGTATGCCACCAAACATCCGCTCGCCAATAAGACATATTGAAGAAATACTCGGCTTTATATGTGCCGGTGTAGCTAAGACCTCATGGATATTTTTCGTGGTTCCTCATAAACTTCTCCACTGCCTCCAAGTTAGTTCCCTTGTGGAACTTTACCGGGTTGGTGTCTCATAAACTCGCGAGCCATCCTCGCCTCATGCGTCGCTCTAACACCAGTATCAGTCGGTGTGTTCGGCGCATCCTCGGCCGGTGTCTCTGGTGTATGAGGTACTATCTCTCTCTGTGTAGGTGCTCCTCAGTCACTGTGGGTCCTACAGTAAGTGTGGGTGCTGTTGGTGTGTCTGGACGTAGGAACACTCCCAGCCTAAGTAATTAGAGTTGCTGACGTACTAGGTGATGCTGTCGCCTGATCTCTCATCAATCTGAGAATCTCTTGTAACTGCTGATCATGAGATGAAATCCTCTGCGACATGCCATCCAAATGACCATGTACGTCACCCGTACTAGTTTCGCTCGTACTAGGCTGATCGACCATCACTATCTGGAAAAAAAGTGATTCTCACGATTAGGACATAACTATCGATAAATAAAATATACAACAATTGAATAGCTCATAGTCCAGTTTTAATTTCCTCAACTCTCCTCACTTCCCAACTAAGACTTAAGTTGGGTTCATAGGGTTCCCCTCTATGTTCAACCATTCATAACTTTCGCTGATTAATGTCTTAATGGCTTGTGATTTAAATCAAAAGTTAAGTATTTAAACTTTGACTCTGATACCAACTATGACGACCCCAGTTTTAAAACATTAAATTGGGTCCCGCCTGGCACTAGACTTACGTGAAACTCCAGCCCGTCTCGACGAATTACGCAAGGCTAGTTAGCCTTTCTTACCATTTACCATTCTTTTTTACAATTTTAGAACATTGATTAGTGAATTATTATCAATATAGCGGAAGCAAAAACTCAAACAAATCAACGTTATCACAACCATTTAAAATAAAACATCCGAGAGTGTGGAAACCCCGCATATGTATATCATAATCAATGTTCAGTTAGAGGAGAACAACCCAATAGATATACATGCCCAAAATCTTTCAAAAACCCAAACCCATGTTTTCAACACAATATATAATAGTACAAAAAAATCACCTATTCAGTTAAGTGGAAAGGCGTACTCCTGCATCCTTAAAGCAAATCTCCAAGCTCTTGAGCTTTTCCCTTTCTGAACTATAGATCTGTACTTCGTCAAACACAAGAATGACGAGTTTAGGTAAGTAATGCCAAACAGGATATAAATATAGTATTTTGAAATAAATAAATCAGTTTAATTCATGCAGATAGAAAGAAAAGAACAGGGAGTGCATGAATTCACAAGACTATAATTAAATCAATCGAATATTAAGTGTCCGGAATACGAAAACAAAATAGCAAGGAGTCCCGACCAAAATATCGTTGAGTCGCGGCAAAGCCCAACAGACTTAGGTTCAGGATGAGAACATGACCTACCAGCCCTAACCCTTGCGACTATGAGATATCCACAAATCCGGATAAGAGCCCCCAACGTACACTCAATTAGGAGATATCAACAACATCCAGATAAGAGTTCACATCGCAGGTAAAGTAACAATAACTCCCTTGCCAGTGGACCATTCAACCAACAAGGATTCCAATAAAATAAAGTGATAAATAGAACAATAACAACAAATTAAAGCTTAAGAAATAACTGTAAAATCTCTTCACTGGTTTACTTACCTGTATCTAAGCTAACACGCACTCAACGGACCTCGACACGTTTTCTAAGACCTATCGTGTGTCCCGTTGATGTTCAAAATCCCTGATATTAATTTGAAATTCCCGTTAATTACCCTTATTCTATCTCATTTTCCATAATTTTATTCGTTCACCCATTTTACCCAGGTATTGGGTCGTATTCGGACCCATTTGGATACCCAAAAGATTTCCGAAAGTTTCCAAAAACTTTATAAAAATTTGCCTATATGAACAGTGTCATGCCGCCGGGACGCCGTGGTGTTGATTGGCTTGGGTGGCGTTGACGCGCGCCGAACGCGTCAATAAACTAATTCCGTTAACCAACTATTTGCAGATAGTGGCAAAGGGTCGATCCCACAGAGATTGGTAGTCTTTCTAAAATTCTAAAACAAAGAAGAATGGGGGTTTAGAGAAAATAACTAAATTAAATATTCTAATTACTATGAAATTAAATAACTAAAATAAATATCTAGGACTATAATACCTAAGTCTATGGTTCCACAAGACAAGATCAAGATTCAAGGGCATATCATGGTCGTCAATCTTTTCCAAAACAATTATTAATTCAAGTTCCCCTAGATTAGCTATGGAAAATCGACATCGGCCAGAAATTCGTAATTCCTCTAATCTCGATAGCTAGGACATCCGCCACTAACTACTTCTCTAATTAATGTATAACCCTAGACATCCGCCATAAGATTTAACACACTAACCGCAGTAATAAACTTCTATGGGAATACTAATCTTAGATAACCAGATCGCGTCCGCTCCCGATTTAACCTAGATTCAATTGTTGCACATTCAAGAACTGAAAGGTTTTGACGGCAATCGGGTGAATATTTGTCACTTATATTTCTCAAAAGTACAATTACGGATACTAATGAATCAATTAACTATAGATTATCCACCTAAAAGCATGCATTGGCCACATACATACCCTAAATTTAAACCATATTCATTAAAATAAAAAACAATGAAATAGAAGAAATTAAATTAAATTAAATAATAAAATAAAAGATCTCACAAGTTATGCCATGAATCAATAATCTTGAATTGCTTCACCTCGGACCTATGCAATGGCTTGATTAGCCGGACATGGCTACTCACAAAATAATGCAGAGAGAGAGTTCTCTAATGAATAATAGATGTTCTATTTATACCTAAAGTCCTAATGTGTAAAACTACTAAGAATTGGTCTCTGGAAGAGAGAAAACTATTCTTAGGTGTATTTTCGTCTTTGACACATGTCATGCTGCTATTGGGCATTTTTCTGTGCGTTGCTGACGTGTCGCGTGCTGATTGGCTGAGAGTGCTGTACCGGGTGACGTGGCAGAACGTGATTGGAGGAGAGTGGAGGCGGTGACGTGTTGTGAGGGGTCCAGAGCGTGACACGTGGCGGGAAGAAGAGCGCGGAGGAGACTCGCGTAAATCACCAAAAATCTGGGAGACAGCACCCGCACACATCCCGAGGCAGATCAAATAGCTGGACAAGAAGAGAAGCTGTGGGAGATGACGTGGCAGGTGCTGGTTGGTTGAGAAGCTGCTGGACTGGTGATGTGGCGCTCTGTGATTGGCGGAAACGGCATGTGTGACGCGGTTTGACAAATGGTGAGGCAACATGTGGCACTGCTAGTGTACATAAACTTGCTGGACCACTCGCGAAGCGACACGTGGCACTGCTGGACTCCAATTATCTCACTGTCGGTGTATATTTCGAGACAAACTCTCCTGGTATCCGATTACTGCAAGTAAATACTCTATTTTGATTATTTTTCCGCCCCGGATTCAACCGTGCACTCCGTTTCACCTGAAAACCAAAACTAAATATAATTAGATATATATTTTATAAACTTTCACACTAAACTATACTAAAATAGACCATTAAATCCTATAAATACTGACCTATCAGGCGTCTCCATGACGTAAGAATGGGGCTCACTGCTCAACACGTCGTGGGGTCTTTACCGTGGACAGCGCCTTCGTGGCGTGAACCCTAGAGCCTCTAATCCAGACACCGTGAGTGGCGCCGTGAGTTGGAATGTTCACGACGTTCGATCTAGAACGCCTCTATAATGTGGTTTTGACACCTCGACTCGCGTCGTCGTGCTTCGATTCTATCACAACTTCGATTAAACCTTCGATACAACACTAAGCCACCTTTGGCTCATGCCAAAACCTCGAAAAATCATCGAATTTCAAAAGTTCAAGCAAAAATACTTCAAAACTCCCAAAAATTCATAAACTTCTCCAACTCACAAACCAACTAACAAATCCCACATTGTTCACCCATTTGCTCAATAATCCATCAAAATAAACCATAAAAATCAAAATACCCAATTCATTGCCCAAATTTATCACGACGAAAACACACAAAAATATTGCCAAAACGTAAATACACTCGTGGAGAATCGGATTCTCACCTTAGATTCGAAGATTGCTCGTTCCTTCGGCGTCAAGAACCCCGAAAACCCACACTATTTTTGTTGCTTGATCGATGAGAGAGATGAGAGAAATATGGTGAGGAGAGAGAAAAAGGTGATGGGGTGGCTTTTATACTCTCCCCATCATCTAACCCACACACGCATCCCGAGTCTCATCCCACGGTACCACTTGATCCATCCACCAACCTTGAAACTCATGGACGACTCCAATAGGTGACACAATCCCTTTACTTAGTGATTTTTCACACAATACTCATGTTTTTGAATCCGTTTCAACCACGACTCACTCGTCGCGTTGTTCTAGACGTACCAACGTATTAAACACGCTTTTCAACTTTTAATTATTATTTATTTTGTATTTTGTCAGTATTTTTAATTCATTTAAATTCCTCGGACAGCTAATTACCCAACAACTATTCGCCGAAGCTCGCCATTCGCGTTCCTATCGAGCCGAACGTATTTTCCACACCAACACTCACACTCAAACGACCTCGCACGTTTGGGATATTGGAATTAACATTCGGGTACTACAATATAATACAAAACACCAAACAAATATAACATACTTCAGTGTCGACGACCGAGAATTTCACGACCGGATCATAGTGAATAGCCCCACGTATGACCTAAATTGACACATGACACGAGTGAGATTTTAGGATCATTACAAAAATCCATCCAAATCATAATTGAATACCCCTTGATTTTTCAAAAGTCCATTTAAATCCTTTGAAATCCAAATAAATGCACCCCAATTTCAAAATCCTTCAAACTTTTTAAAAATTCTTTCAAATCTTTTAATTGAATACACTCCCCTTAGTATTGACTCTAATAATGCAAACCATTGTTTCATTCATTGTGACCCCTTAATCGATGATCGATTACCCTCCTTCACGAAGAAGAATTCCCTTGAACCATATGTTAGCATTCCGCTCATTTTAAATAGATTCCTCTAAGTCATGTTGGTTCTTTCCTAAGTCATCATTTACATTATATATTAAAACCAACGTTCCTTATGCCACAAGCACAATTCTAAAAGGCCCTAAGATGTGCCTTGTTGCCACCTCACCTACCACATCTATATACTTAGTGGTGCATGTAAGGGCAAATAGTGTGTGCAAATAGCAGCAGGGGCGGAGCCAGACTTCAAGTGGAGGGGGCCGACCTTTATATGTATTGTAATGGCTCATTTTCCAATAGATCGCAATGTGGGCCCACAGCCTGGCTTACCAATGCCAACTGTGCCTCATATTGAATAATATATACCTTTTAATCTTATTAACCTCATTAAACCACCAGTTATTGTGAAAGTTGTTATTGAATTCAATTCATTATTAAGAAATCATTTCCAAACCTCAAAATATCAACTGGAAGTCTTACAAACATATTATCCCAGATAATAATAATTGAATTATGTGATGTAAACCATAAAACTAGTGTGGAAAACCCATGAAAACCATCATATATCAATAAATATGCCTCAAAGGTCTCAAATTATCAAAATATACATGGTATCTCACAAACCCAAACCCCAAAAGGAAAACAAATACATATAATACAAACGTACAAGTCGGGCTCATAGTCTTTGAATCAACAGTACTCAGGTAGCTTGCTCTTGCCTCGACTCGTACTAGGATTTGTACTTAAGCCATCACAAAAGGCAAATGACGAGTCCAGAGTGAGTATTCCCAAGGAAATTAAGTGAGCAACACTGAAACTAAATACTGTAATTTAAATAAAGCTATTAAATAAACATGCGAAAATAAATACAAACAACTGTGATCATCGCATGGATAGATAATAAGGAAAGCTCAAAGTGTGTTCCTTGAGCCTAGGACCAAACTAGCACCATAATTTGACTCTTCCATAAAATATTGCCGTGAGTCCCACTCAACCAGGGCTAGTATCTAGATCTGCCGGTGGCTTGCGTTATACCTACGACGCACCGACACGTGCCACGATGTGATCTTCGGGTCGTCCTATTCACCGAGATCGATCTGGCAACACGTATTATGGACTAGTAGGCATACACACTGGAATGGCACAGAGGGATCCCCGCTCAACGTCAGTCCATTAAAACCACAATCAGGAATATAATATAACAATAACAAAAATTGAATTCAAAATTCAAAAGAAGTAAATACTCAAGTAATTTCAATTAGGATACTATAAACCTCAAACTGCACTCCAACTAATCTCAATTGCCACCAAATTCATGCCACAACGCGTGTCAAATCACTATCGAAAGCCTGATTATCAAAATTATCCGTAAATTCCCCAAATTCAAATTCCCAATTTGAATCCCTTTTAATGAATTTAAATCCCCATTTAATCGATTATAAACCTCCAATAAAACCCCAATTAAAACTCATTTTAGAAAATTCATTTTTAAATTTTTATTTAATTTTTTGTTCTAGACGCCACAAGTGGCGCCATCGTGTTCAACCGCCCACGACGTGCCTCATGGACGTCGTGACTTACGTCGTAAGAGGAAAACTCCACAGCGTAAACTAAAACATTTGTGGTAATTGTGTTTCTGGTTTGGACGCGCAGGTGATGCCGTGTGAGTTTTCTCCCCACGGCACCCCTGCCGGCGTCTGAACCAATGCGCTTATTAGGGGTTTTCGAGCCCCCTTGGCTCGTCATAGCGTTCCGAACCCGTCCTAACATCGCATACAAACACATAGACTCCATTTACCGCCATAACTCCTCGACATAAATCGTTTGAAACCAAAACCCCGATAAAAACTAATAAAACCATATTTTCTCCAAAATTTCCACAACTAACACAACCTCTTCAATAAATCTTCAACAAATGCTTCACAATCAACCCAAAATTTATATCAACACCTCCAAAATCAATGTGCTAGAACTCATTCCCGAAATCCCCATCAAAACCCGAACTTTTGTGGCCGAAATGTAAGAAATGAGATGGAGAACAAGATTCTAACATCGATCATTGATTCGTCGTCGTTTGGTGCTCTAAATCACCTATTGAAATCAAGCAAACCCTATTCACCACTTGAATTTTCAGATTTGTGTTGAGGAGGATAGAGAAAAGGTGATAGAAATGAGAAAACAATACTTTTTATAGTCAAAATTCCATCATTTGTATGTGTAGATCTCAAGACCCCATCCAATGGTTCTAAATAGACCAATTGGTCCAGCTTAATATGACTTAAATGTGTGACACTCCTCCCTTGTCTTGTCTTGCACAAGCAAATACTAAACCCTCGGGTGTTTCGATACCCGACTCTCGTGCGTACCCACGCGTCTCTCGCGTACTCACTGAAAGCATATACAACGTTATGTATTAATTATTAATTATATTTGATCATTTCCCATGTGTATATGACAACTCAACCTAGTGTATTGTCATTAACCTAACCGGTACCTACGTTTGCACGCTAATCGGGGTGAATACCTATCATACTATCTCGCACGTCAATAACACAATAAATTATACACATCGCGATGTCAATAACCCTAATTACACATAAACATCACAAATTAAAGCACAACATCACAAAAATTACTATTTACCTAGCTCCAAGCATGCCCTGGCCTATCTCTGGGTCCCATGGGCATTTGAGTTGTTAACCACGTCTGCAAACATGTCATTAATAACGAGAATTAACTTCGAGCCGTTACATGTATTGTCAAAGTAAAAAGTAGACAAAATATATACCAATAAAATTACAGTGTAAGATTTTACGCAATTATCATATAGCTATATATTTGAACTTTCTCTCAACTTTTAATTATGTGTATTTTCTTTGCAAGACAACGACTTATTTTTTTGTCAATTTTCCACCATTATTCTTAGTATACATGTTTTCCTCAATCGCTTATAGTTTCAAGTTTTTCACAATAAAATTTCTCGTTTTACTTCAGGAAAATGACATATTGCACTTTTTATAATTAATTACTTATTCGTTAACATCACAACTTAATGTTCTTACATATATTTATCTTACTTAGGAATTAATGACATCTTTATTCATTAGATCATAGTAGAAACATTAAACTCATGTAAGTCAACCCAACTTATTAATTTGAAAATGATGGCTTTGTTATTGAGTTTAAAATTAAAAAAGAAGTGTGTGTTTTGAAATATTAACCTCAAACCTGTACATCTAGTGTAAAGGGTTAGAGTAAGATTGAATTAAAATTTATTAATTTATGTAACCACATGAAGTTCCTGTTAAAAAAGAAATTGTGTGAAGCCACAGTTGAATCATAATTTTAGAGTCCGACTAAGTGCACTCCAGAAAAAGTCAAACTTAAAAAAGGTCAATCCTACTACAAAATGACCCTTATGCCCCTCACATGATTAGTGCATCCCACTACTACAATTTGTAAGTGCACCCCACATACTCTCTTCTTTGTAACTTGTAGGCATCATCGAATGGTTCAGACCTTGAAGGTTCGAATCTCTTGTTGTAGAGTCGGTCGGAGCCCACGAACCTCTATTTGGAGAGTTGGTCACAGCTTGCCGAGCTTTTAATTGGAAAGTCGGTTAGAACCCATCGAACTTTTAGGTCGGCAGTTGTCAACTAAATCTCATCAAAGTGGTTCGGTTGAACAACACCGAGCCTAGTGGATAAGTCTCGGTTACATGTCGTCGAACCTAAAATAGATGTTTCGACTAAGGTTTTGGAGTTGGGTGCTTCAATTCGGATGAAAGGGTATTTTAGTAAAATTGTGGGATGTACTTAAAAATTAAAATTTGAATTTGGGGTGCCACACAAAAAGGGGTGCACTTGGTAAATGGTAGGGTGCACTTAGTTGGACTCTAATTTTAAAAAATATACATTGGAGAGGAGGCCACGATGATCGGTGACTAGGAGGGGCCATGTTTTTCTTTTCTTCATCACCAGGGGGCATGTTAATTTGTCAAGCACACATCCCATATATATACATAATATATAATAGTGGGGGTGGAGCCGGGGGCCCCCACTATACATGTGGCTCCACCACTGAATAGTAGGTCCCAAAGAAAAAACACAAAGTATCAAAGTGAGGATTGGAGGCGGTATATACGAGGTGAGGTGCGCCCTAAAGTAGGGGGTGTCAAAAAGTGTCCGAACTCGCTTTTTACGGGTCCGATCCGGATTCGATTCGAACATGTTTTCTTGTCCATTTTAAAAAATGAGTCGAGCTCGAGACATAATTTTTTAAAAAACGGGTACTCGTTTTGTATTGAACTCTAGACAATGGTGACATTATTTTCTTATGTAGAAAGTTAGAAAGCTTTAAGACAAGAGTTGTATTTTTTGTGAATGTTTTTGGAAAAAAATTATTCTTTTTTAAATAAAAAATTGGATACGTAAAAAAAAAAGAGGCCGACTATGTGCACCCCTGGCCAAATGTGTAATGACCGATGTGCCCTCCAACCTAAATCTATAACAAAAACCCAAAAATCAGAATTACCAAGGCACCCCACCCCATTTTTGAGCTTGGTTACTCCCGTTCAATCCCTATACCTCGGTTCCGTCGACGATCGGTCACGACGTTATTGGCCGAAAGAGTTTATACAAGGTCGGTATCCTCATCCATTGTTCGGTTTTTGAGTGTTTGAATCTTGCGTTTGGTGTGTTTTAGTGTTGACAATGGTGGTGTTTGATGATTCTCATTTACTTAGGGTTTGGAGCAAATCGTTTGGTGTTTTAGTGTACAATGGATGAACAAAACTCAAGTGACGATGAATCGAGGCGATTGGAGGTGAGTTTTAAAGTTTTTTAGGTCTAGGGTTTCTCAATATGCAAATGTACCACGTACACGATTGTTTCGGCCATACAGGATCGAGATATCTGTATATATATCGGTGACACACAACCGATACTTAAACGTAATTCTCGGTAGTAGATAACCGAACATTTTTGTAATGGGTTACTAGTGGACTCGGTGGTCATGTGCCGAGATATATTAAATGGTCTCGGTTGTGTACTATAGAAACTATCCTTTGCGTGTCGACCCTGTACTACCGAGAATTGCGTTTTTAAGGATTTTCTAACTTTTAACACCGAGTACTTATGATATTTGAATTATTCTTGCAGGAAGTAGCATCGACAAGTGCATTTCAAGATATCTCTTATGTTTTCAAACGGGATGCACCATTTGAAACTAGAAAAGAGGCACTCAAATGGGTACAAGAGACAGGACGTGCTAGTAGGGGTGGGCACGGGTCGGGTTCGGGTCGACCCGACCCGACACCCGACGACCCTCATTCGGGTCGATATAAAAATGACCCGCCACCCGACCCGCGACCCTAAACCCGAACCCGACCCGACCCGCGGACCACAACCCGACCAACCCTATAAAACCCACAAAAACCACAAAAACCATATAAAACCCATGATGATGCCCGGACCCGACCCGACACTATTATGACCACACCCGAACCCGACCCGACACCCGACGGGTCGGGTTTTATGACCCGACTCGTTTGCTCCACTCATCCCACCCGACCCGCCACCCGCCACCCGAGTCGGGTTCTCGGGTTTCGTGCCCACCCCTACGTGCTAGAAAGTTTGCCCTGGTTATCAAGAAGTCTGATGCCGGAGGGAATGGCCGTAGGGGAAGGGTCACAATTGCATGTGAGAGATCCGGAACATATAGGGGTATTTCCCAAAGAGTTGGAATTGCTAAAGCTGAACTAATTGAGAAGATGCCACGTAAGTTGACAAACGCAGAGGAAGAGGACAACACAAGACCAAACACCGGTACGAAAAAATGTCAGTGCCCTTTTCTTATTCAACTCAAGGAACACCCAGACTCATATTGGTATGTAAGTGTGGTATGTGGCATGCACAACCACAACTCTGCGAATTTCTTGGAAGGGCACTCATATGCTGGAAGATTGACTCAGGATGAGGCAGCTATTTTGGATCAGATGAGTAAGGCTAATGTTAGGCCACGACAGATCCTAAACACTTTGAGGCAAAGGGATAAGAACAATGCTTCAACATTGCGGACAATATACAATGCACGACAAAGGAATCGAATTAAAGAAGGCTGGGAGAACTCAAATGCAACAACTCTTACATTTATTGGAAGACAATATGTATCATGGCATAGGAAGGACCCCGAATCGAATGTAGTTACGTAGACTTGTTTTGGTCCCATCTTGACTCCATAAACTTATTGAGGTCTTTTCCATACGTTCTTCTAATGGATTGCACATATAAGACCAATAGGTACCGATTGCCGTTGTTGGAGATTGTTGGGGTCACTTCGACGACATTACATTCTCGGTTGGGTTTTGTTTTTTATCTTCGAGAGACTATGTCCAACTACACATGGGCATTGAACATTTTGAGAGGTTTACTAGACGGGTGGCCTACACCTAGTGTTTTTGTCACGATAGAGAATTGGGCCTAATCAATGCAATTGAAGAAGTTTTTCCACAATGTTCCCACCACTTTGTACATGGCATATCAACAAAATGGTGTTGACCAACACCAAAAAGATGTTCGCACGAAATGATGACTTTCAACTCTTCAATAAGAGGTGGACGGATTTGATGTATGCTACGACCAGAAGCATCATTCGAGCTTATGTTGGCTACGTTACGTGTTGAGTATGCGAGATATGAAAGGTCTGCATAAATATTTGGAGGATACTTGGTTGCGGGATTACAAGAATAGATTTGTACGTGCATGGACAAATCCACTTTTTCATCTTGGAGAAACCACAACGCAAAGGGTTGAGTCTCGCACATTCCACTCTCAAACAAAGATCTCGGCACATGTACTTTAAACTTTGAGGCGTTGTGGAGTATAATTCATGGAATGTTAGACATACAACATAACGGGATCAAATCGTCGTTTGAGGTTAGTTTGAATGTTGTGCAACATGGATATATGGATGGATTGTATCGCCGTTTGCGGGGTTATGTATCCCCGAAAGCGCTTAAGTTGATTCGTAACGAGGTTGAACGTGGGGTGAATGTTGGGACGGGGCCGAGCTTATGTGGTTGTGACTGCGTACCACTTGTGGGCTTCCGTATGCACACGAGCTTAATGTACATATTTTAGCCGGTTCACCTATACCACTTGAAGACATACATGTGTATTGGAAGAAGTTGAGTATGGTACCCGATGCATCGTGAATCGATCGCCTATAACTTAAATGACGAGCTTCAAAGAGTTGTGTCTAAGTTTGAAACATTCGTTGATGAGGATTCGCGTGTTAGGACTATTCAACAACTAAGAGAGATTAGTTGTCCTTCCTCGACGTCATGTATTGCACCACAGGCAAAAGTGAAGACAAGGGGAGACCGAGTCTTGATAGTTTTGGTAATTATGTTATAGGGAGCAAGAAAATGAAAAAAGGGAAGAGAGGGATGAAGAGGAAAGCCGAGGAAGATGATACTTCTACGACGAGAGATCCAAGTGGCTTTGAATATGTACTTACACCCGCGAGGCAGCCAGTGCGCGAAGGAAAGTAAAACAAGTTAGGAATAAAGTACATCGAACACGTGGGGCATCTATGGGAGTATCTGAGATTGGATTCATTCACACTATACAACCGGATTGGATTCAACATGTTGAGACTACAGTAAATGTGGATAGCGATGGAAATTGTGGCTTTCGTTGTGTTGCCGCCGGTCTTGGATTCTCAGATATAGATGGTTGGGAAAGGGTTAGAACAGTATGGTTAATGAACTACAAGAGAACCAAGAGTTTTGGAAGGATTTGCTTGGAAGTTACTTCGACCAAATTAAGGGAGCCATGCAATTCTTTGAAGGTAAGGATATCGAGTTACAAGTGGATGACCCTTCCGACATGGGACTTCTAATTGCAACAACATTTAATGTTGTGCTTGTCAACGTGTCACATGGTTGTTGCATGACATTTCTTCCTCTACGTAATGCCCCTCCGCCTATGAAAGATCGGGTAGTTATTGGCGTTACAAATGTCAATGACACTCATTGGGTTAGGGTAAGTTTTTAGCGTTTGTATCAAATTTTGGTTTTGGCGGTGAGAAAAATATTAAACTCTAGAACTTGGGGTACAATGGTCCACGACATCATTCGCCACGTTATTTTTAGAGAAACTATGAATATGTAGAAAGTTAGGAAGCTTTAAGACTTGAATTTCAAATGTATAATATGTCATTTTTTTTGTAGTAAGTGAATGCATAGTGACATCAAGTAGTATTTTTTGTGAATGTTTTTGAAAAAAAAATTATTTTTTTTAAATAAAAAAATGGGTATGTTAAGCAAAAAAAAAATACATTATCGTATATGAATAGCAAAAGTAATAATTTGATTGAAAATGAATTGATATTTTGCCAAAAAAAGGCTACGTACCTCATTATTCCAAATTGGGTTTACTATGTTTCATAAACATACAACACCGAAGTTTCGGTATTTATCCTCCGAGACTAAACCAACGGGCAATAAAATGTGTTCACTTCAAAAACATGTACAAGTTTGGACACTAATTTTAGTCATCATTAGGTGGGTCTATCCGGATCTATTTTTTTGCCACGCCTACTCTAAAGTCGATGCACATGCAAGGGACTAATGGCCCACACGCCACATCAGCTGTTTCACATTCTATTGTGAAGTTACGGAGCGGCGGAGCCGCGCACGAGGCAACACAGTGGACAAACCGGCCCGAAACACACGCATCTAACAATGCAGTTAACGACTGATTGAATCTTTCTATGACCACGACCGCTGCGCGTTTTCCATTTCCCTTAATAAGTTCAACTAATGTAACTAAAAACGTCTGCAATTGAATTGGTCGATGCGTTTGGTTTTGGTTCCACACCAGACCCCAAACCAGTCGTCAAATTTGACCACCAAACGCTCGACCAATTCATCCTTCTCTGATTCCAAATCCTGTCTCCTTCTCTCTACAAATCCAAATCTGCCTCAAAGATCTGACCAATTGAAGGAACAGCATGAGGCATCGAAGTGGTGGTGCTGGGAGGTTATCTGCCAAATGGATTGTGTTGCTATGCATCTCCAGCTTTGCTCTCGGAATGCTTTTCTCAAACAGGTTTCAGTTTTGATCTTATATTGGGGGGAATTAGTTAGATCTATGGCTTTTTAAGGGCTTGATGCATGGGAAACTGAATTGAATTGCAGGATGTGGGGTATTGCGGACTTCAATAGGCACATCATTTCGCGGCTACAACAAGAACAAGAGCTGGAAATTATCGCAGAGGACAGCGTGGCCAAGCGGGTTTGTACCTTTGAATCGATGTTTTAATGAATGTGTATATTTACACACTTGTGCTCCTTATAGTTATTGATTGCGGTTTCGGATTTTCAATCTTCTCTAACTTAACAGAAACTTGGAGATAAGGATATAATGGGTGAAGTTTACAAGACCCATGAAGCAATTCAGTAAGTTTTGATGTTCTTGTTTGCAACCTATATGCTTTTGATTGTTTTGAAATTGATAACAATTATTATTGTGTTTTAACCCGGACGGGTTGCCACAACGGTAAGGGCAAAGGCGGGGTTATGTGAGTTAAGAGCACGGCCTCGATTTTGATTCTCCAGTGTGGTAAGATTGTTTGGGCCCTTGGGCCTCACTCCCAGTCGATAGAGCTAGGGCCTCATGTGTGTAGAGAGGATAACCTCGACACCACACACACTATTATCAAAAGAAAAAAATTATTATTGTGTTTTATATGTTTGGTTACTTGTTAGGTCTCTGGACAAGACGATATCGACGCTTCAGATGGAGTTGGCAGCTACCCGGAGTTCGTATGAGATGGGAAGCACAACAGACCACTCATCCACCATCTCCACTTCTTCTTCCAATGTTGACCCGCCGAGTAAAAAGGCATTTGTTGTTATTGGTATAAACACTGCATTTAGTAGCAGAAAGAGGCGTGATTCCGTCCGAGAGACCTGGATGCCTCAAGGTTTATTCTCACGTTTCTTGATGTTAAAAGATTTTTGACATGGACTATGTATATAAATGTCTAAGAATTTGCTTTTCCTTATATGATGTTGTAGGAGAAAGTCTTATTCAATTGGAGCGAGAGAAGGGCATTGTTGTCCGGTTCATGATAGGTCACAGGTATTATGGTTGCTTCATTTATTTTACTGGGGCTTCGTCCATTTTATTGATATTATTATGCTTTTATATTATGCATTTGTATTCATTCTAAGGCTTGCATGCCTCTAACTAGTTTATGCCATGGAAGGTCTATATATTTGTGACCTATTTGCATATTCTAAGATCATGAATGACTTGGTTGAAAAACCCCCTCACACATGGTCGCCCCTCAAACCCCTTTTTCGCCCCTCACATGCTTTTCCCCCCGGCATATTACCGCCTCCTTACTATCGACACTCTTTCAGTAGAATAATTAATCATGCTAATAATAATTAATATATGTATAGTGAAACCCAAAAATTAAATTTTTTATGTATTTCTTTTTTAAACCCAATTTTGTTGTTATGTATTTAGTAGCATGTTAAATAAAACCTGTAAAAATCATAAGTTGTAAGGATATTGAAGCCTAGTTTCATAGTCAAAATACACTTATTTAAAGATGATAAAACTTATATTTAATTACGAAATGTCTCCATAAGGATAAAGTTTAAAAAGCTCTCAAACCTCATTTTTTATTGTTTCAAATCATAGAATAATTAAGTGAAAGCTTGGGAGGAGGAAAAATAATTAATCTACTATACTATACTTACAAAATTAACTTTCTTCTTGTGAAATTTTACTTGTTTCTTATTAATTTATATTGCAAATCATTATGATTATTAGCTTATTATTCAATTATGAATTTTTACTAATATATTTTTTAATTTGACGCAAAAAACTTATTCTACATGGCCCATCCAATTGTGATGTGGCTTGAAATTGGGTTCTAGAGAGACTCAACTCAATCTTTTCTTTGATAACTTTTTTTAAAGCTAACTAACTCATTACACCAAAATATTTTATAAGTTCTACAAGGGCACAGCTTGAGTCGATAAATACAAATTTAAACTTGCCAGTTAAATTATTGGGCTTTTACAATATTGAATAGGGTCGGGGCTATATTAGCCTTACGACCCTTACAACTCAAGCTGTCACATTAGATGGACCGAGCTAATGAATATAGGTCTAGGTAAAATCCGCCCCCCTTAACTAAATTTTCTGGTTTCGCCTTTGATTGTAACCCAGACATATATTTGGTTTCGTCATTCTCACACCTAGGATATTGTTTTAGGAACTCTATAGAAAATTCTGGTTCAATGTTTCATATAAAATCAGAATTCTATATTGGCTTTCGATATCAATATGCTCTAATTTTCTAAGATAATGGCTTTTGCTTTGTTTGAATGATCCTAAAACCCTAAAACCATGAAAATTAGTTGAGGTCATGCCAATGAAGTTTTTTACTTCTTTTTTTTGAAGAAAGGTCATTCCAATGAAGTTAAATATTATAAGATTTGGGATTGAAGCAGTCTTAACTGCCTAAACTTTTATAGCAGTACATTGGTGTTTGAACAAATATTGGCTTGTGAGTATGTACTTAAAGGAAAAGGAGCAAAACTTGACCTGAGATATGGAATTCATAATTTTGGATAAAGAAAATTGCAAGTGCTTAATTTTTTTAAAGATGATTCGGATTATTTTCCATGCAAGACCAAGAACTATAATTTCAAAAGTGAATATAATGGTAAAAGAGGAAGAGAAAATCTAACATCGTGTTAATGGGGTGAGGAAAGAAGGTAAAGCTTTGTATTTTCTATAGCATATGGCTTTATGAAGAACTAGTCGGCATCTCGTGCTTCGCGCACGGGCAAATAAATTTTTAGGTAAAGTAAAAAAAGGGATGCTTAGGGCACACCCAAGAGATCAATAATACTACATTAATTATCAAAAAACGGTTACATATTCATAGAAAACGTTTTTTTTTAAGATTTAATAAAAAAACCGTTACATAGATATAGAAAACGTGTTTAAAAAAAAAAATGAAATGGTAAATTTCATTGCTCTTAGTCTTCAACTACATCAGTTAATAATAAATTGCATACATCAATTGGAAGTTCTTCAAATCATGGGATTAACATGACGTTGCGATAGTCTTGCTAGTTTATGTGCAATACTAATCGCTTATCGACGCACATGTTGGATCTTCCAAAATCTGTGCAAATGTAACAGTATCCTACATTCATTGAGTGTGCGTCATGACTCCCAGTTCAGTATGCCTAACACCACTCCTAATGAATTTGACTCAAAAATGATTTTGTTAGAATTCATTGAGTGTAGCCATGTGAGACCTTCCCATACTATAGTCGTCTCCGCCTCGATTACACTATACTGACCTCTGAAGTTTTTTGTGAGGGCTTGAATAAATGTGCCTTCAAGATCTCTAATCACTACTCCAACACCAATAGTTTCTATTTCTTCAAATGTGGCAGCAACAATGTTACATTTTATCAGCTTATCAAAAAAAAAAATGTTACATTTTATCCAACTTGCATCCAGTGGTACCCATTTTTTATGCTCTGATTGCACCTCAATCTCTTGTGGTGGAACAACTTCTCTCAATCTCATCCTTTTCCATATCGTAAACCACTCAAGACCACCTCTTAAAACTTGGTCTATGTTTTGTGAATTCCTCTGCCATAGGACATTGTTCCTGTAGTTCCAAGCAAAACGTGTGTTTTAATTAATGAAAACTTTTATGGTTAAAATAAGAGATGAAAATATATATATATTACAAAAAAAAAAGATATATCCACCATAAAAAAGATTGAAAAACTTAAAAAAATTAACCAAATAGATACTATTTCTTATTACCAGATAGAACTGTATCCAAAACTTTTACAAAAGAGTAAGGAACTTTGCTTCCTCCCTTACATGAATGTATTTACAAAAAAAAGGGAATTCTACCTAAAAAAAATGGTAATCAAACCCAACTGCCAACCAATCACGACACAAAAAGAGGGTACAAAGCATCGGCATTCCCCCAATTTTCCACCAAAAGCATCTTAACCAAAAATATTATATAAAAAAGTCGTTATTTAAAAATAAAGGGATAGAAAGAAATAAACGAACAAAATCGTAAAAAAAGAGACAACTTACCCCTTGCATGTTTGCGTCGTTAACTTTCTCAAAAGACTCGCAACAATGAAATTTGCTTATAAAATTAGATACTAAAAAGAGGTTGTGGGGTGAGTCAGTTCTTGATGAGATGGTTTGGCTCATACATATAGTGGAGAGAAAAATTATGGCACACCAAGAGACAAATAATGGTACATTATATCAAAAAGGGTTATATAGTCATAGAAAACGTTTTTTTAAGATGTAATAAAAAAACGTTACATAAATTAGGGCTTATTACTATATTTTGTATGGCACGTTTTTAATGAGGGAAGACTTTGGGATGTGCCACGTGGCACGTCGAGAGGGCTAGAAACTGCCACGTGGCAAGCCCAAGATCTTCCCTTATTATATATAGATATAGATATATAGATTGGACCAGAAAAGGAGTTATCTCAGTAACTGTAGCAGCAGGGGAATCTTTTCGTTGATATTTTGCTTACAGATTTTGGTAATTGACTGAAACTAAACTTTGCTGAGTTGAGTTGAGTTGAAGTTTCCTTTTATTGGAATTAAACAATAAGCATCTTTCATCTGATCATGCAATCAGGCCTGCAGAAAAAAATTTCTTCCATGTATGGAAATGCCCATGCATAAACTTGCCTGGTCTATTCATAAACTTACCACTTTATTACATTTACACTCTTCCTTTTAAAAAATTCCTTCTGTTTTAGAATAAAATAACTAGGTTCTTTTAATTTTCTCTGGGTTCATGAAGTATTGATATTTTTAGATAGTTTCTAAACTAGGTTACTATTAATTTGTTGGTGAGGGAATTTCTGAATCACTAAAATTTTTCTCAAACAAAAGCGGGATTTGTGTTTGAATAGATAAGCTCTCAATTAACTCTACATAAAGATAAAAAGTTTTATTTGCTTAGTCACAGATTTTGATGTCTCCAAGGTTTGAGTTCTATTGCAAGATTCTGTGTTAAGACTTCATACAAGTTTTAGTACCAAATTTTGCCTATTTACTAATAACTCTTAATGAATTGTTCATTGTGTAGGTAAATAAGTTGATATGGAACTATTATCTATCAGTTACTTATCACTTTCACCTATGATTTCTTAGATTTGCTTTACCCTTGAGATACACCTTGAGTTAACTTCGTTTAGTTTTATTGCATGAATTGTTGATAAGATGGAATGTTATCAGCTGTTAAGATTGGTTTTTAAAATGTGGACTGAGCATTAGAAAATTGTTTTCTCATGCAGTGCAACATCTAACAGCATTTTGGATAGAGCAATTGACTCAGAAGAAGCTCAGCATAACGACTTCATTAGATTGGTTAGAAATCATGGGAACAAATTTTCACTTTTAGGGGGAAAAATGTTAATTTATTAGTTTCTAAGTCATGTTTCATCATTTTATAGGAACATGTTGAAGGATACCATGAACTGTCAGCAAAAACAAAGATTTTCTTTTCCACTGCCGTTGCAAGATGGGACGCTGAATTTTATGTCAAGGTGGACGATGATGTCCATGTCAATTTGGGTAAATACCAATTTGTAATGGATTTTGGCCTTTTGTCACGATTTCTTTCATTCACATGTCAAAGAAAGAATTTAGTCTTCATTTGTGCTCTTTCTGAATCGATTTGCACTGTTTTGTGAATTGCAGGTATGCTAGTTGCTACACTTGCCCGCCATCGCTCAAAGCCAAGAGTTTATATAGGATGTATGAAATCTGGTCCTGTTCTTGCTCAGAAGTAATCCTCGTCAACAACATCTTTTTGACTATTTTGTTCTCTTAAATTTGCCATTATGAACACAGTGATCTGTTTATTTTCAGAAATGTCAAGTACCATGAGCCTGAGTACTGGAAATTTGGAGAAGATGGAAACAAATATTTCAGGCACGCAACAGGACAGATCTATGCTCTTTCGAAGGATCTTGCTACATACATCTCAATCAACCAGTAAGAAGAGATGTTGCCTTTTCTCTTATTAACTCTCCTCCTTTCTTTCTGAACTTTCTTTCTTATATGAAGTAAATCGGTCAGGCCGCGATCCGTTGCTCAAGGTTCTTATATCAAGAACTTTTTTTTTAATGGTGTAATCCACGAATGAGAGAAAAGGATGATGAAGTATATCCTTGAGTTAGCAAAAGAACTGCATACACAACACTTAACTGATTGAATTAGGTCTTACTGGGTTTTGGCAGGTGATAGCACCTAGTAAACTAGACCATTTCCCTTAGTAGACAAGGTTAAGTTACCAATCAGCAAAACCCTCCACCTAGAACACTTGAGTCACCAAATTTTGTTCAAATATACCGCACCAAGCACCATCTATCTCGCAGTGACTCTTTAGCTATATCAATTGGCTCCATTTTGCTTTCAGCCGGGTGGAGGTGCATTTTTTCTTTTTCTCTGTTAAACACTTGCCTCTAGGATCTTGGATGAATGAAGCTCCATTGATGGTTAGGACAGATTTCTTTTTCTTCAACCTCCAGATTTGTTGGACCTGATCGGATGTTGATTGCTGACTAGTGATGATAATTCTTCTATAATAATCATTTGAGATCATGGGGAGGAGATCTAATTAGATTTAAGTGTCAAGCATATCCTTTACCTTAGGTTGTCATTGGAACAAGGTTTTGGGCACTTGAGAAACTTTTGGGCCATGAACAAAGGCCTCACTTCTGAGAATTTATAGGTTTATCTTCCTAGAATAACAATCTGAGAATACATGGTTCTTGCTTTAGGGCGTTGACGTCTATGTCTCTCCTTTCTTGGATAAGATACTCATCTGACGGCTTTCTTTCTTTGTAAACTGGTGAACAATATGGAATCCATGTTTGAAATTTCAGCCTTTCATTCTTAGTTAATCAGTAGATTAGTTTAGATTTATTCATGTTTGAAATCATTATCACTCTAAAAATTCCAATTGCTATTGGTGTATCACAGGCCCATATTGCATAAGTATGCCAATGAGGATGTATCTCTTGGTTCTTGGTTTATTGGATTGGAAGTTGAGCACATCGATGACCGCAACATGTGCTGTGGAACTCCACCAGGTATTATACAGTTCAGAGATGGTACTTAAGTACTGTTCTTCATGTGTCCTTGTGCCATCTAATCATACTGTTTCTTGACATTATAGATTGCGAGTGGAAGGCCCAGGCGGGGAATGTATGTATTGCTTCATTTGATTGGAGCTGCAGTGGGATCTGCAAATCGGTGGAGAGGATCAAGGATGTCCACGACCGGTGTGGCGAAGGAGATGGAGCAGTTTGGAGTGCATTGTTATAACATCTTCGGATGAGCGGCTGTTAATGATGAAAAATTAAATACATCGACTCATTGAATTGGTATGAAGAGAAAGATCTAGAGGATTGAAATGAAGAATTGCCTTTATCGTCCATTTTGCATATTTTTCGAGATTGCTGGTTGGGCGTAAGATATTCGAGGGACTGAATTGTAAACCAATGTTGTACGCTTCTGGTTAGGGAGCTGGGGAGAAGTATATGTATGAAATGAGAGTAAACATGACGATATTTATACATGAACTTAAATTCTTTCACATGGAGGTGGCTCTGTTGTTGTATCAGTAATTGTTGGATGTACAGAGAGACTGACATTCACTTGAGACATTTGAGCCTATCTTTCTTTTTTTGAGCGTTAATGTCCTCCATCTTTTTATGCACAAGTCCTCACGAATGCTGTTGAAAACTATTGTGATTATGCAGATTTATATGGACTGATAATGACTTATAAGGGGTTTGTACTTAATTTGTTTTTTCTATATCAAAGTGACTTTATTTTACTATACCCAAAATATGTACACAATGACAAGAAACAATGTGTTTCCTTTAAACAGAGTTGAAAATAAACCCCTATCGGTGTAATAGGAGAAAAACGGGTTATTCCTACGATGAATAACTTATAAAAGAGGTTCTTTTAGAACTACACTATGTGCACCCTAATCATTACTCAGGGCACCCTATTTTTTTTCTAATTGTATGTGTAATGACTCATATGCCCTCCAACACAAATCCACAACAAAAACAAAAAAATATACACAACTTTGGGCACCCTACCACCCAATTTTGATGTGTGACCACCGAACTCCACCACCCTTGTGCTCCCAATCGATCCCATCATCTTCGTTGACGGTCGGACACAACTTCGGACACAACTTTGATGTGTTTTGACCTTTTTGTGTTTAGAGTTTCTCGCATTTTGAAATGTACCACATACATGAAAGTGTCGGACGCACAGGCAACAACTGAGACATCCTATCTCGATCTCGTTTCTAACCGAACCCATTGTGAAATTGGTTACTTGTTCGATCGGTTACCGGGTACCGAAACATAAGAGGATGTCTCAGTTACCAACAACCGGGACATCCTCTTATGTTTCAGTCTCGTTGATAATTGAACCCATTGTTAAATAAGTTACTTGTTCGATCGGTTACTAGGTACCGTGATGTACTGCAGGGTCTCGTTCATGCAGTTCCGAGAGTTACTCAATAGTCTTGGCCCTGTGTGGCTGAACATAACGGGATTGTGGTTGAATTCAGTGATGGATACATTCCTATGAAAGACAACAACAACATGAGATAAGGAACAACAAACTCAACGAAAAACACTCTCGAATCCTATACGATTCAACATCAACCATCTACCACAATTCATCATTCAAACCCTCACCTCACAAACACCGCAAACACTCACCTGACCCTAAAAAAAATCGAGGAGTAAATGAGCAAGAAAATGAGGAGATTTGGTAGATTGAGGAGTCGATTTGTGGTGGGAAGGAGTGCGAAAGAAGATTTGGTGGTGGGGTGCTTCACATTAATGAAGAAGGGCATTTTCGTCCAGCTCAGGGGTGCCCTGAGAAAAATGAGGGGTGCCATGATTGATAACTGGGGTGCACATAGCGCGGCTCTTCTTTTAATGGTATGAGTGAATAGTGTGGCGCCATCCCCCACACTGTTCACAACGCCAAGGTGGTGTGGGTGCTTTTAGGTGGGCCCCACACCATCTTTTAGTTAATTTATTATTTTTGGTGTGGGGCCCCACTGCATAAAATTGAAATAATAAAATTGAAACAAAATAAAATGATTAGAATTTGGTGTAAAAAATAGAGTATTGGATTGAAGATGGGAATAATATTTTTTGTACGTTTTACACTATTTTAATGCAATGGTGGAGTTTCATCTGTGAGGCAATTAACAATCCATTCTAACAAAGTGCTTTGGGTGGTTTCTTTCTTTATATAATTCTTCTTTTGTTAGGATTTAATTTTTGTTTTGTTCTAGATTTAGTTTATATTTAATTTAAATTTTGTCTCTTCATGCGAATGTTTCGCCAAATTGAGGTAGGTGTCCCCCCTTTATGGGGGTAGTTCTCCTTATTTTTATTAGAGTAGTTTTGGACTTCAGTACGTAATGTAATATTTATTGCATTTTACTCATTGAAATATTCTAATAAGTTGGCTTACCATCAAGTAGCCAAACTCCGGAAGCGAACAACACATCACCCACCTAACCCATGTTCAACGCACCAAACCACCATCTCAAATAGTACTAGTAAAATTGAGAGTAAAAGCAGAGAAGACTTGTAGGCTTGTAGTCTCCCTCTGCCACGTTGACCTTGTTTTCCAGTCACAATTCTCAAACTGTTGTTCTACCTTTGTCTTCTTCTTCTTCTCGGCCCTACACTCTTTCCTACTCCAACACCACCTATTAATCTTCTCTTCTCTTCTCTTCTCTTCTATTCAAGATTTGGTTGTCTTCGATGGAGAGCTCCGACGCCTTCGCCTCCTCCACATCGCCCCTCACCTGGCACGACTTTCTCGAGCGAATGAGGCATCCCTCCGCCGCCGATTTCGTCAAATCCATCAAAAGGTACTATCATTCATCTCTCTCTCTCTCTCCAGATCCTCTTTTTCCTCTCAATTCCAAAACCTATTTCAAATTCTATGCACCATTGCTTTGCTTGCTTGTTCTTCTGCCTTTATTCTCTCTCTGAATACGAATACTTTCATTTGACAGCTTCATTGTTTCATTTTCAAATAATGCGCCCGATCCAGAGATTGACTCCACTTCTGTGCAAGAATTCTTTCTCAAAATGGAACAGGCGTTTAGGGCTCACTCACTATGGGCCTCTTCCTCGGAGGAAGAGCTAGAGAGCGCCGGTGAAGTGAGCTTCTCTAGAATTACTTTCTTTGTACAAGACTTTTCTTTAGTTGTTTTATTTTTCAATGCTCATTTTGTGTCATGTTGTAAAGCTAGTGAGGTAACTGTGTCATTTATTTATGCCATTTTTTTTTCTTCACTTCAGTGAGAATTGAACCACGATCTCTTGATGTCTTGCCTTTTTGGCAAGTGATGTCTTTACCATCTCACCTGAGAGGCTTTGACTTATTTATGCCATTATTTGGGTTTTGTTACGTGCTAAAAGTAATATCCGTGTGAACTTAGAGTAGCAATATCAGAAGCTTTAACTATTACTTCATTTTTTTTTTTTCCTTTTTTGTTGCATTTTTGTCGAAATATACTAAAATATCCTTTACCTAATTGTTTTTTTTTTTACTGATTTCTGCATTATTGTATTTGTTTTATCACTTTAGAAGACATAAGGAAAGGAAATGTGTGACGATTGTATGTCCAGTGTGATAGAGCACAATGCACACATTCAGTATTTTTCCTACTCAACTTGTAGCCTTTAGACTCCAACCTATTCTTCCAAACTCCTAATTTGTTATCAACTCTCTTTTTTTTTATCTATTGAAAAATAATGTTTGTAATTAGCATATACTACGATATACCATTTTGAATATGTCTAGTTAGTTCATCCACGACTATATCAAAAGAGATAAGGACTTCTGCTATAGGCATGATGTAGTTCTATAGTAATAGGATGAGGTGGGCTCTAATAGTCGATTAAAAAAGTTGTAACGAGCTCTTATACAGTGACTTCTTGAGTGCAACAGAATGTTTTGTGGGGACACTAGGGTAGACAAGGTTGAATTGGTTTGTCATATCCCTTTTTTAAAAATAATTTTGAGTTGTTGCGTTTTTTGTTTATATTGATAATGATATTATACATAGAATTCAAGTTGGATGAAAGGAGTAGTTGATTCAGGAGTGCAACATGTATGATATCATATTGCAAGTAGGCCAACTATCTTTATGGGGTGAATGATGGGCGGTAGAAAAGAACATTTTCATAATATAAGCATAGCGTAAATGAGGACGCATAGGTGGATGTGTGGTGAAACTTGTAAAGATGGAATAAGAAATACAAGGACTCAAAGAAAAATAGGAGTAGCACCAAACAAAGCAAAAACGAGTTAAGGGCGGTTGCAGTAGTGTAAGAGTTTGATCCATGTATCCCACCCTATCTAACTTTGAATTGCGGCTTTGTTCTTGTTGTTTTTGAGTTTTTGCATTCATTTTTTCTCTATCATGGTTGTATCATTCTTGATCTGCATCCTTGCTATCATATGTGAATTGGATTTTGTTGATCGATCAAGGTAGCCTTGTGTCAAATGTTTGCTTTTTTCTCTGAAAATGTAAATTGTTGAATCATTAGCTTCTTTTTCAAATTGCAATTTGCAAATGTATTTCACTTGGTTAATTTACGTTTTAGTCTTGTGATCATTAGCTTTTGGTATGGCATTGAATGTTCATCATTGTTCTTGTTTTTTTTTTTTTGACTTCAGTGGGAATCGAACCACGATCTCCCGAGGTCTTGCCTTTTTTGGCAAGTGATGTCTTTCATCATTGTTCTTGTTTTTACTGTTAATGTATATGTGTGTATTAGGATTAGGCCCACTTGGCTCTTGTTGGTCCATGTTCATGTAACTGTGTGTGTATATATATATTGTCTCTGTTCTTGTCTCATCAATATAATATAATATAATAATGAATTGATATTTAGTGTTTCCTATATTTTATTTTCTTCATTATAGTGGTTCTTAGGTGCTCTTTAATTCTTTCTTACGTTGGACATTTGTCCTAATTCTATAATTTGGATTGCAGGGACTTGAGAAGTATGTGATGACAAAATTATACACCCGTGTCTTTGCTTCTGTTCCTGAAGATGTGAAGTGTGATGAAAAACTTTCTGAAAAGATGGCTTTAATACAACAGTTTATTCGACCTGAGAACTTGGATATCAAACCAACATATCAAAATGAGACATCGTGGCTGGTGAGTAATCTGCTAAGAGTCTTATAAAAGTAGTAGAGCTAGTGCATCTATTTTACCTGTTGATCTTTCTTGAGAAACTTGATGTTATCATAGCTGGATGTTCAAAACCTTCTTTGATGGCCATTGAAGACCATGCATGTTTGTTGTTCTTATTGTCATCTATTCTTTAAGTTTTTTCTTCGAGAGGAAGTCTACTTGGTTAAGGTTAATAGTTTTCGTATTGTATTTCTATTTTGTCAATTATCAATGTGAAAGGAATGACTGATTTCTATTTGTGGACATTGGTAAATAGGAGGTTGAGTTTTTTTTTTTTTTTTTTTTTTTTTTTTTTTTTTTTTTTTTCTGCTGTTCTGAATTTCACATATTTTTTTTAAGAAAATCTAGGAGATTAATAGATCCCTTTGTCTCTCTGTTATCCAAATAGGTGAAGTCCACATAAACATGGGTCATATCTCATATGAAGCTATAAGTAATCTTGAAATCCCTCTCAAATTAATTAGATTGTAGTCTTGAAGGGTTGTGTTGCATCAGTTAGGTAATTCTGCTAATTACTTCTTTTTTTTTAGGCTCAAACAGGCCTCATTACTTTTTTTTGAAGCCACCAGCGGTTCAGATATTCCCCCTTGAACTTTGATATGGTCGAAAAGTAGGCAGTTCCACACATTGCAAGAAGCTTATTAGATTTGACCTGTCGAATAGAAAAGAAAAAGAGATGTAAAAAAGCCAAAGCCAACATAATTTATCTAGCTTCCAATCCGAGTAAACGTTAGAAGAGTTTGAGTTGCAAAGCTGAATGGGGTAATTCAGCTCATGCATGCTCTCCATTTCAAAGTGGATAACTTAGGTTGTTGTATCATACCTCTTATTCCAACCTTTGCTGCCACAATGGTCCTCAAAATTCCCATCCTAGACCTTGTAAGCTTCTGAATTTGTAATATACAGCCCAATTTGATTCTGATTAGAATCTCTTTGAGAAACTCAAGGTATAATCCTTGATACAGTGGGGTATTATTCAACCATATCATATGATTTTATGCACTATATTTAAATCGAGGCTTTGCTATAATCTTAGTTTCTATTTATTCTAGTTAGCATTAAATCTTTAGGGTGTTTTCGTTTCCTTTATCTTTTTTAAGTGACTGGTTTTTCCTTGTGTTTCAGCTTTTTCCTTTTTAGATTTGCTGACCTCTAGTGACGGCTACTTCTGTTCTCTCTCTCATGCATGTCCAATCCTCTCTAGTTTCAGCCTTTTCTTTTGATAACCATGTGTCCAGACATTTTGCGGGAGTGACCTCTAGTTCTCTTCTCTCATTGTAGCTTTCTCTTATTAATGAAGCTGTTTTTTTTTTTTTTTTTTTTTTTTTTTTTTTTTTTTTTTTCAATTTACTTTAGTACTAGCCCACATTCTTACCTAATTGTTGATTGTGTATTCCTATAAAACAAATGATGTTATCTTTTGTACTATGTTACATGGACTCAGGTGTAGGTATGTGTCTAATGGTTGAACTCGCCAAATCTCTAATTTAAGGACGCGGGCACACGTCAAAAAGAATTGAAAAACTTAGACATATATAGTTTGATATATGTATTGTTATAATTTAAAACTAAAGAAAAAATGAACACAATGATTTACGTGGTTCGGTTCTAGACCTACATCCACGGGAGAAAGGAGAGGGTATGATTTCATTTATGCTTCTCTAGTTACAATAGCTCCATATTTATAGAGTTATAGGGATAGTGACAATTATGGAAACTTCCAACAAAATCTCCAATCAACCAATCAATCAACCAACCAACCAATCAATCAATCAATCAATTATTTCCATCTTTCCAGCACTCCCCCTCAAGCTGGTGAATAAAGGTTAGTCATTCCTGGCTTGGAAACATTTATTTGAAATGAAGAACTGTTTAGACCTTTGGTAAGCATATCTGCAAGCTGATTTTGACTTGAGACATAAGGAATACAAATGAGCCTACCATCCAATTTCTCTTTAATAAAATGTCGATCAATCTTGATGTGCTTGGTTTGATCATGTTGCACCGGATTATGAGCTATGTTGATTGCAGACTTGTTATCACAATAAAGTCTCATGGACCCATTCCACTTGATTTTGAGGTCGTCTATGATAATCTTCAACCATAAAAGTTCACAGATTCCTTGAGCCATGGCCCGGAATTCTGCACTTGATTTAGCAGCCACATTCTGCTTTTTACTGCGCCAAGTCACCAAGTTTTCGCCAATAAATGTGCAGTATTCGGTAGTTGATCTTTTGTCAACCACTGAGCTGGCATAATCAACATCTATATAAGCTTCCAATACTATCCCTGTATGTCTTTTAAACCAAAGACCTTGTCCTGGAGTTCCCTTCAAATATTGCAACAATCTGTATGTGGCCTTTAAATGGATTTCTTTAGGATTGTGCATAAATTGACTAATCACACTCACTGCATATGCAATGTCGGGTCTAGTGTGTGAGAGGTAAATTAGTTTTCCAACCAATCTTTGATACCTATTTCGATCCATGACTGTAACTTCTTCTGCTTCTCCAAGTTTGTGATTTGGATCAATGGGTGTACTGGTTGGTCTGCATGCTAGCTTCGTTGTCTTTTTAATAAGATTTGTAATATATTTTTGCTGAGACATGAAGATACCCTCTTTCTAATGTGCTACCTTGATTCCCAAAAATATTTCAGCTTTCCCAGTTCTTTGATTTCAAATTCTTTAGCGAAAGACTGTTTTAATTTTTGCTTCTCATCCTCATCATCCCGAGTTACAATGATGTCATCCCTATAAACTAGAAGAGCTGTCAACTCCCCTTGAAGATGAGTGTTTGATGAATAGAGTATGATCTCCTTGACTTTGTTTATATCCCATATCGATCATCACTTTGGTGAATCTACCAAACCATGCCCTTGGAGATTGCTTTAGTTCGTACAACACTTTCTTTAATTTACAATTCCTGTCTGATACCCAGGGGGCACCTCCATATAAACTTCTTCCTCTAGATCACCATGAAGAAACACATTCTTGACATCAAATTGTTGCAAATCCCAATCATACTTAGCTGCCAAGGCCAACAAAATTATTAATGTATCCATCTTCGCATTTGGAGCAAATGTCTCTGGATAGTCCACACCATACGTCTGAGTATACCCTTTGGCTACTAACCTCGCCTTATATCGCTCTAATGACCCCTCTGCCTTGTATTTCAATGTATAAACCCATTTACATCCAACTGGCTTCTTACCTGTAGGTAGATCAACTAATTCCTATGTTCCATTCGTCTTGAAGGCCTCCTTTTCCATATTCATGGCTTGTTTCAAGTGGTCATTAGATATGACCTCAGATAATGTGGTTGGGATTTGAACACTGTTCAAGCTTACGAGATATTTTTTGTGAGTGAGAGAAAATTTCTTGAATGAGACAACATGGGAGAGAGGGTACGAGGGATGTTCAGTGCATGTTCGAGTTCCTTTTCTTTTGACAATTGGGAGATCCAATTCAACATATTTGTCAAGTTGGGACTCAGAGATTGGAACCTCATTTTCAGGAACTTGTCCAAATTGTTGGACTTGCATTGATTCAATAGGTTGACTCAAGAATCGATACTTCATTTTTAGAGGTTGGTTCAGACTCTTGGATTTGCATTAATTCAGGTTGGTTGGCTCTTTTTCTTGAGTAGACCTGCCCTGTCATGCTATCCTTAAGAGTAGTTGGTTCTGATTCATTAGCCTTAGGTTCAGAGATGTTAGGCTTTGAGATTTTTGACATAATTGGTGGCTCAAGTGATATGTTTGAAGGGGCAAAGAATAACTCATCTCGATCCTTGTCTTCCATTACGGAATTTTCCCCCTGAAGAGAAGGAATGGGAAAATATGACTCGTGCTCATTGAATGTTACATCTAATGAGACAAATAATTTTTGAGAAGGTGGGTGATAACACTTGTACCCTTTTTGAGTGGAGGAATACCCTATGAAGACACACTTGAGAGCTCTTGGATCTAATTTTCCCTATTTGAATGGTGGATATGAACGAAGGTGACACATCCAAATATTTTAGGAACTAAATTGTTTGAGGTTCTAAAGTTAGGATAAAATTGGGGTAATACTTCCATCGGACTTTTAAGGCCTAGGACATGAGAAGGTAATCTATTTATAAGATGTGCAGGCGTTAGGATTGCTTCCCCCCAATATGACTTAGGTTACCCATGGTGATTAAATAGGAAGGCACGGGTTGTATCTAGTAAGTGACCATTCTTCTTTCAGCCACACCATTTTGTTGTGGGGTGTGAACGCAAGAGGTTTCGTGAATGTTTCCTTCCTTTTGAAAGTATGATATAAGAGCTTGATTAAAATAATCTTTGGCATTGTCAGACCGGAACTCCTTAATCCTAGTGCCAAATTGAGTTTGCACGATCATATGGAATTGTGGGAGAATGAAACTCACATCCGATTTGTTTTTGAGCAAGAAAATCCAAGTGACTCTAGTGCAATCATCAATAAAGGATACAAATCAATGTGCACCTGATATATTTAGAGTTGGTGTAGGTCCCCAAATATCACTATGGATTAGGTCAAAAGGAGTGGCACTTCTATTATTACTCAACGGAAAAGACACATTTGTGTTCTGTAAGTTCTCACACTTCACAATGAAAATCACTAACATTTAATGACTTAAACAAGAGAGGGAACATGACCTTAAGGGTACTAAAAGAAAGATGCCCGAGTTGAAGATGATGAAGCCACAAGCGATCTTTACTAGAAAGGTTGTGATTAGAAAGAAATGAGCAGGTATTTCTTGTAGAATGTGTTGGTAACACAAGGTAATAGATCCCATTTTGTTTCGTAGCTAGTTCAATTTTCCTGATCCCTAATCCTGAAACACACAATGAGCAGGTTAAAACAACACGGTTAAATGAGAATCTTGCGTGAGTTTGTGTACAAAGATGAGATTTGTCGAGAGCTTCGGAACGTGAAGGACATCTTAAGTATAAATGTTGGAGTAAGTTTAATGTCTCCCATTCCTGCAACTGTGGTTAATGAGCCATCTGCAGTTGCTATTTTCTTATTACTTGGACAAGGGTTATAAGAGTGAAAGGAATTAGGAGAGTTGGTCATGTGATTTAGTTGCTCCAGAATCTAGAATCCAAGAATTTGAAAATGATATATCTGAGACCTTAAACCCAATGGAAACAGGAAACTCACCTAAATGGACCAATGAGTTCATACTTGAGGATTTATCCAAATGGTCAAGTAAGGCGCATAGCTTTTCTATCTCATTACTGTTGAAGTCCATGTCTGTGACTCGTTTTCTCTTCACTAATGATTATTTTGGCAATGAAGGCCAGAAATTAATTTTGTCTCTAAACCCGAAGTGTATTTGGCAATGAAGGTTGCACAAAAAAATAGATAGCAATGTAGGCCGCAAAGATTGATAGCATACAACAATGAAGGCTGCACTAAATGGAGGATAGCATACAACAATGAAGGCTGCTAGCGATCTTGAGAAAAAAAAAATCAGCAATGAAGGCTGCTCACATCACACAGCTTACAACCATGAAGGCAATGTAAGCTGAAACAATTAAAGAACAAATGACAAACTTACAACAAACTTTGATGCTCTGATACCATGTTATAATTTAAAACTAAAGAAAAAATGAACACAATGATTTACGTGGTTCGGTTCTAGACCTACATCCATGGGAGAAAGGAGAGGGTATGAGTTCATTCATGCTTCTCTAGTTACAATAGCTCCATATTTATAGAGTTACAGGGATACTGACAATTATGGAAACTTCCAACAAAATCTCCAATCAAACAATCCATCCATCAATCAACCAACCAACCAATCAATCAACCAATCAATCAATCAATTATTTCCTTCTTTGCAGCACGTACTAATGTATTATGCACTAGTGTATAAACCTCTATTCTTTCTTATTTACCATATCTTATTCTACATTAGGAAATTCTTGTTATTTTTGTTCTTTATTTTTTACATTTTGAATCTTCTTTATATGAAGAACAAAAGTGGAGTGTCCAATTTCTTTTGAAGTGTGGGCTTGTTTCAAGTGTTCAACACGGGAACTTTAGGTCAGAGTGAAGGGTCTGGCCGTCTGGGTAACAGCGCTTGTGTATGGTGTGCAAACTGTAAAGCATATACATTAGTAGCTTAGTAAGACAACAATGCTTTATGTCTCCGCGGTTCATGTCAAAGCTCAATTTTTCTTGAACTTTTTTAAAGTTTGTATGCTCACTGTCTTTTATTCAAGACATAGAACTTTCTCAACTATTCTATCAATTTATTTATGTATTCTTTCTCAACAATTTATTAATTCATTTGTATATTCCTTCCAACAGCTTGCACAAAAGGAGCTCCAGAAGATCAATATGTACAAGGCACCAAGAGACAAACTTGGTTGTATACTTAACTGTTGCCGGGTCATCAATAATTTGTTGCTTAATGCTTCTATTGCTTCAAAAGAGAATCCTCCTGGAGCTGATGAGTTCCTTCCTGTACTTATATACGTTACAATAAAGGTAGTCCACAACTCCACATCACATCATGTTAATACTGGTTAATTTCCTTGTTTTAATTGTTTGCTTGAATTGAGTATCTGGCATGATAAACCCCTACAGTTATAAAAGTAGATGTAGAATTTCCCTACTTGAGACAATCTAAATCTTTCAGTGCCTCCAAGAGACATGACAGCCTCAAATGTACATGTATGGTCACAATCAACTAAAATTTACATTGAGAGTAATGTGAAAGATGGACATGGGCTGTTTTCCTTTTGAACCGATCCCATTATATCCTTCCAATACCAGATTACGTTACCCATCAGATATTAGCAGATTTTCCTGGCTTTAGGGATCCTAGACCCAAGCATGGAATCTCATGAACAAACTAGTAAAACTATTTATAAAACTCAGATTACCTTTAGGTTGTTCTATCTCATTATACTACTATTTTTGCATTTCTCATCTTAGCTATGTCCAGATATTGTTGCTTAGAATCTTGGCATATTACTTAGATGCAAGGTCCGAATAATTTCTTTGCAGCTTAAACCTCATTTTTTCATAACGTATATTTATGATTAGTTTTTTAGTGCATTTATTATTTGGTTCTCTTAAGGATAGTAGAAAGAAGTTGGCCCTTCACCCAAAAAAAAAAAAAAAAAAAAAAAAGAAGTTTGCACTTGGCTCTGAGACGACAATGCTACCAATTCTAGAATTTTTACTATTAATAATTGTAAAATAACAAATCAACTTTATTGATGATAATGTTAGTAGGCCTCCTTTTTGATGCAACAAAAGTTTTCCAAAGAGTTGCGCTATGTGCACCCGATATCCTCTCAGGGCACCCCATTGATCAGGGCACCCCAAGACTTTTACCAAAATGCCCCTAGTTTGTGAGGCAACGCACCCCACTACCTAAGACACATGTTAAAGTGGTCTCGGTCATGTCTTATCGAGACCCGTATTACAGTGTCGGTCTATACCAACCGACACCCAAATAAGGTAGTTAAACACCCTACTCGATGGGTGACCATCGAGACTTTACAAGTAGTCTCGGTGGACTTGTGCTAAGACATGTGTGTCTCGGTCGATACCAACTAACACAACAACCTATGTCTCAGTCCTGTGTGTTCGAGACCATAGGTTCGGTCATTTCCCACCGAGACCTGAAACGTAGTGTCATTTAATGTAGTGTCGTGCTATGGGCACCCCACCGAATAATCAGGGCACCCCAGTAGACACCCCATCGATTACTCTGAGCACCTCGGGGCAAATGTGTCATTTTCTTTTAAAACCAACATAAATAAAAAAAAAAAAAGCCGAGGTGCCCTGAGAGGATATCGGGTTGCACATAGCGTGACTCTTTCCAAATTGATTGAACGAATCCACGCACAATCCAATTTAGGGAAAACAAGAGAAAACCATCTCTTAAGAATAAACTTTATTAAAAAATCAATCAATCTCCATTACATAACACCAAGCCTTTATATATAGGCTTCATTTTAAAAAAAAAAAAAATCTTATTTTTCTTTGCTATTTTCTACTCCAACTAGGCCTTTATTTAATGACACCTTTTGCAACTCAAATAGGCACAGATTGAAAGTTCCTAAATAACTATATCTCAATTAAATTAAGATAAACATAAAGATTCCCAAATCTATCTAATACCATGTATCTAAAATAACTCCGATTGATATAGCAACCAAAGTAATGTGTACAACACGAGTCCATTAAGGACAAGGACACAATCACATTGAAAGAGTCACATCCTATCTCCATCATTCTCCCATGGTTTGGTAGAACTCGTCCTCGAGTTTTAGTCTCCTCCCTTGTTTTGCGGGCTTCAATAACAAAATCTTCAAAGAAAGTTGACTCTTTCTTGAACACAATCTGGACGAACTCATCTCCGCTTGATAAAATATGTTTTAAAGGAACGATGTTCGAAACTTCAACCATCAAATTGAAGTTGCAACAAACACACCATTGTGAGGGGCTTGTAGAACTTCTCAGTCAACTCATCTTTCGTGTCTTCGGTCAACAAACAAAAGTGCTTCATGGTCTCGATCTTCACTTTTTTCTCCACAACATTTCAAGAGGGTAGCTGTCGACGACACCAACATCAGTCACTACCTCACTCACTTGGGGAGTCATAGATCGTGGAATAACTTCGATAACAAGACCTTCATCTCCATACACCACCCTGTTTTCAATGAAGCCTTCGTCACCAACATAAAACTTTGGCCCTTCGTCAAAGTTGACTTGTTCTTCTTCGTCTTCAAACTCACCCTCCCCATCAAAAAAGGAATCTCCTTCTGTTTCTTCACTGTTTCTTCACCAATAGCATGTTCTCTTTGATGGATTCAAGTTGACCGTGGAATACGTTGTTGCCCGTCGAACAACAAATCAAGCCTTTGTTCTTTTATAAAAAATACCTCAATGAGATGTTGGTTAGTCTTCTTGGACAACATGATTTCTCCAACCACCCGGACCGGATTGAAGCTCTGATACTAATTAACGCAGTGAGGATCAACAACTAAATTCTCGAAAGAAATTAATCAATCCATCATTTTACATTAACTTCTAGTCTTATTTATAGCCTTATAGGCTTTAGAAACAATTCCTAAAATAGATTCCAACGATGACTTCCAATTGAACACAAAATCTAACTTTTTAAATAACTAAAATTGACTAAACTATTCTAACTCACGACATCTAGCAAGTGTATCAATAAAATAAAAGACATGCACATCAAAATTCTATTCTGACACAACTTTAGACTACCTAGACAACTAGACTATTATTACTTATCACCTATTACCTATAACGATTACAAACTCAATAATTAAATCCTAATTAAACAAAAACAACTTGCACGCCTCCAAACACCAAGCTACCCACGTCTTCACAAAACTCGTCTTGTTCTCAATCTCCATCATTCTCTTCCCGTTGACAAAAACTCAACCTCGAATTTTCGTTTTCTCATGAAGCTTTTGATTTGGAACAACCTTATCTTCAAAACTAGCCTTAACCTCAAGAAAAAAACATAATTTTGATAGTTGGAAAAGTCCTTCAAGGAAGACTTGTTGACGACCATATTACCATCTACCACTTCAAGTACTTGAGGATTTTTGTGGGAACTACCTCAATGACAAAGCTGTCGTCTCCAAAGACTACCTTGTCCTCCACAAAGTTGCATCCATCATTGTCGAACTTTGGCCCCTCGTCCAAGTTGTTGGAGTCCTCCTTGAAGAAAATTGGATCTACTTCAATCCCATCTTCTTTCTCGGATACGAATTCCTCCTTATCAAAATTAGATTCCTCTTTTGGATCCTTACCTAAAGCAAGTCCCGTTTGACAGCTTTGGCTTCGGGTGCGTTATTTTCTATCGAACAACAGATCGAACCTTTGCTCATTAATGAAAAATACTTCAACATGTTGTTGGTTAGTCTTCTTGGACGACATGATCTTCTCAATCACCCGGACCTATGTTACCTGGACTCGGGTGCTGGTGTCGGCTACGGGTATGAGTCTAAAGGTCGGACCCACCTATTCTCTAATTTAAGGACACGGAGACTCGGTAAAAAGTGTCTAAAACTTGCATGACATATGCTTATATATATGTAATAACATATATTACATATGTAATAGCTTATGCACCTATATTTTTTCTCATTTTTCATTTCTTACTCTACACTAGAAAGTTCTTGTTAAGTTTTTTTTCTTTATTCTCTTGCATTTTAAATCTTTTTATACAAAGAGCTCTTCAAATGGAGTATCCATGTCTTTTTAAGTGTCAGACTCGTCTCAAGTGTCCGACACGGGTACTTTGGGTTAGAGTGAAGGGTCTGGGTAACATAGACCCGAACTGAATTGAAGCTCTGATACCAATTGACGTAGCGGAAGTCTTCTAAATTGATTGACGAATCCACACACAATCCAATTTAGGGTCAGTGATTAACAACTAAATTCTCAAAAGAAATACTCAATTTCAATTAATCAATCCATCATTTTACATTAACTTCTAGCCTTATTTATAGCCTTATTGGCTTTAGAAACAATTCTTAAAATAGACTCCAACAATGACTTCCAATTGAACACAAAAACTAACTTTTTAAATAACTAAAATTGACTAAACTATTCTAACTCACTACACCTAGCAAGTGTATCAATAAAATAAAAGACATTCACATCAAAATTCTATTTTGACACAACTTTAGACTACCTAGACAACTAGTCTCTCATTACTTATCACCTATTATCTATAACGATTACAAACTCAATAATTAAATCCTAATTATACAACACAACAACTTGCACGCCTCCAAACACCAAGCTATCAACGTCTTCGCAAAACTCGTCTTGTTCTCAATCTCCATCACTTTCTTTGCACCATAAGCTCTACCATTCAAGCCTTTTATTATACTTGCTTCTACCATTTCTCAATGATTTTTTCCATAAGCTGTTATGCTCCATGTCTCTCTCTTTTGAAACTCACAAGTCTATTTTGCCTTTTATTATGGTACACAACTCAAAAGTTTTTCGGCTACTTCTTTTAACCGTACAATGCCTCAGTCTTTTGAGATTAGGGATTGTTTGATACTATCGGATGTATTTAGGACACGGCCCTATATGTGCCTTTATGGTTGTTTGTGGGATTTAGCCAACCTAAGAGGGCTTAGTTATGTAGGTGAGACTGGCTAGTTTCTGCAAGTTTCTGAGTGTCAGAAGGGACATGCATTAATTCACAACTCTTAGGTCGATGAAGGGACATGCATTAATTCACAACTGTTAGGTCATATCATAGAAACTTTATGATGCAGCACAATGAAGTAATTTCTTGAACTACGCAAAACCAACTAAAGAAGCATCATCCTTAATTTTAAGAAGCCGGTAATTGATTAACTCATAGCATACATGAAATCCCTAAGTTTTGCTAGTACTTGGATGAATTTTATTTCTATTTCTCCATAGTGTTGAAATTTTGTGGAACTTCCTATATTTACTTACACCTGCCCAAATTTTCGGCCATTGCCTAAACTTGGATTACACATTCTGTCATATAAAAATGTGAATGAATTGGCAGTCTGTTAAGAATGGTCCCACATTGACTATTCAAGTAGGTATAGAAATGGTTGTAACTTTTGATTGGAAACACCAACTTGTCTTGGCACTTTGGTGTGGCCTCCACTTCAAACTATAAGCCCAAAATTTAATTCTAATTCAAGTTGCAAGTTGGCTAATACTCGTGTCAAATTGGTGAATGCCTGTTAAATTATAGTTGGCTAATTTCGTTTTCAAGCTAGCTCATGCCTGTTGGATTTGATGTAATGCCAGTTAGACTTGAGGATCCAATTAAGTCAAGTTTCAACTTGGCCCATTAGACTTGAGGTGGAGTCCTAAGAATCTATTAGTTATAATTTTGGATTGGAAACACAACCTTGCCTCGACATTTGGCGAAGTTCCCTCTCTCGAACCATGATCCCCACACTCCCACCCTTGTAAACTTTGGACTGGGCTTTCTATCTTATAAATTGAAGAGGTTACAAAGGAGAAACACATTCTTGATAGATCAAAGTCCAGTCATCACATGCAGCTATACTGATACATCAATGAATTCTTACAAAGTATTCAACATAAGAGAGACTCACGATGATCATACGCCATAGTCTTTGCATGCTAATTGAGCCTTGTAATGCTCAATAGAATTGAAAGCATGCTATTTAGGATGCAAAATCATCGACATCCCTTGATTTACTCTCCCGTTGAAAATTGAACTTATAATCCAAGTAACAAGTTACGGAGGCATCTGGTTGTCTATTGACCACCATGGGCTTATGTGACGAAACGGTAGTAGATTCTATTTCATTGGAATATTCTTGGGCAATACTTGACTTTTTACTGGAAAGTTAACAAAATTGTCAGATGGTTATTTTTAGAGAGTTGCTAATTCAACCTTTTCACCCTCTCTTCCCACTCAACATAAATTAACCACACATTATTATCTTTTAAAAATTCTATCAGTTTCTACCAAAAAAAAATTCTATCAGTCCACCAAACAATGATATTAAAAGTCCTAAGATACCTTCAACCACCCAACTTTCGACCTATCGGACCAAACCACCCTCGCCCTCTCTCACGCCTCTCTCCGCCTCCCCGAGCAACACCGAAAACATCCAAAAAGGGGATGCATAGACAACACTCAGTGAGGCATGGCAAGCTGCACCGTAACAATGGCGGGTCATGCACGACCCGAACTGTGTTGCAGGCGCCATTCGTAGGAGGACAAAACGTGCATGTGTTCTTTGAGTTAAGATCTTCAATGAGTGGTTGTTTTCTTGGTGGTGGGTTGTTGTCATCTTTTAATAACCGAATAGCAAGTCCATTTGAGTCAGACAAGCATCCCTTTGTTTTGATAACCATGGGTGTCCGAACATTTTTTTAGCCCCACCTTACTTTGGTTCGACTAATCCCTTGGGAGTTAGTCGGGCGCCCTAACCCCATAACCCGGAAGAAACCAAGAAAATATAATCTTGATGCCAAGAGAAAAAACATAAGATTTGATGGGTCTTTGTTGTGGTAGCACACAACAATGGAGAGGTCAATTTGCAGAGGCTTTGAAGAAGCAGATGTGTCTAATTGCATGAGCATATTGAAATATCTCGTAAAAATAAGTGCCCTAAATCCACACTGTCAAATCTAGTTATTGCTCTATAGAGATACCCTAGTCTTGTCGGATGTCCTAGTGTCGCCGAAGGTTTTGGATAAACAGTTTCTCGTAAATGTAATATTGTAATTAAGAAGGTATTTTGGTAAAAAAAAAAAAATATTTTGGATTGGGTGGGGAGAGAGGGTGGAATGGTTGAAATAGCTGCCCTCTATTTTTAATGAAGTGTTGCACGTGTAATTTGCTTAAAATCTCCAATGAGCTAGGAAACTGCTCAAAACAAGTTTGGAGTTTGGAAATGATTTCTAGTGGTGTCTGCATATACTGAAGGACTGAATCAACTTGGCTTCAAGTTTGGAGTAAGAATGCTCCTACTTTTGGAATGGGATATTTGAGCCCAGGTTGCTTCTATACACTTGTTTCTAAATATTAAAAGAAGTAATTCTTTTAATATTCAAGAGACTTAGTTTTACACATTCATTAGCTCTGTGGACGTAAACTTCTGTCTATGCAATTGCAACCTTTGTTTATTGAGCATAAAATAGTTTCCTTTTTATTATTTTTTTCTTTTAATTTTTCGTTCCGATAGCTTGGGATACATTTTTTTTTTTTGAGCTTGATAGCTTGGGATACATTAATTGGGAAGGATTTAAAGGATTATGAAAACACACCATCATGTGCATTAAATCAAGAGAATTGGAAAGTTTGATCCATGTGGCCTGGCCCCAACTAATTTGGGATTGATTGTTGTTGATTTTCTGATCGTGAATCAGTTTACTATTTTGTGTGTTGGTTTTTCCTTATGATTTTCTAGTCGTCTTAAAAGGAAAATTTTAAGAATTCTCTATAGTAATTTTATTGTTTTTAAGAAAAAAATAATGTATGATGCTTTAGTTCAATTGGCGATAGGATGTAAGCTGAGATTGTTTCACTAATAGAAATAAAGTCTGAAGCAATAGTGGCATTAAAAATGCTTATAGCGTAAAGTTTTTAAAAATGTCTTTAGTGTATTCTTTTTCTACTGTAGCTTTAAATTTGTTGAAGCTGTTTCTGCAGCATGGATTCAGTCAGATCATTGGATTGAGTGAATGTGTATGCATGTAATTTCTACCCTGTTTCCTTTTGGTGAAAGTAGAGCATGTTGCAGTCAGAAATAAATAAGCAAAATATAAAGGTATGCTAGTCTAGTGTCTACTGATTCATGGATGCACATCATCACTTGGGGGCTCCTAATTTTTTTGCTTGTGCTTTTATTACTTGGAAAAAAGAAAGGTTAAGATCGCTATGTTTACCCTGTTTCCTTTTGGTGAAAGTAGAGCTTGTGCTTTTGCTTGTGGCACATCATTACTTTGATATCTGATGTACCTGCTTTTTTTTTTAGCCATGTTTATCCTCAGGTTATCCAAAAACATGTTTTAGATTATTAAATATTGTGCAAAGATATCTTAGTCATTGTTTTAATGTTATAGGGTCTGTAATTTCGTGATCTTAGACAGGGTGGAGACATGGGGCATAAATGTCGACCTTCTTTTTATATTGTTTGGTCTTCCTTTGTTCATATTGTTTGGCAAAATTTCGACCTTCTGTTTATTTTTATTCCTTGTTAATGTCTTCTGATTTAAAAGTTATAACACTATTTATGAAAACATTTGTTTGTAGGCAAACCCTCCACAGTTGCATTCTAATTTATTGTACATACAACGCTATAGACGTCAATCACGATTGGTGTCAGAAGCAGCTTATTTCTTCACCAACATGCTTTCTGCTGCATCCTTCATCACAAACATTGATGCAAAATCCATTTCAATGAATGAAAATGAGTTCGAAAAGAATATGGAGTCTGCTCGAGCACTACAGTCAGGCCTGTCAACCAATGTAGATATCTCCAATCAAGCCAGTGAAGATAGGGATACAAGTATTGAATCCATGGAGTACAAACACTTGAATGTAAAGAATGAATTTGACAATCTTCCCTCAAAGCGGCATCCATTGCCATCTTCAGCAAAGCAATCAGATGAAAATTCAGACATGAAGCGTCAATCTCCAGTAACAAAAATTCCATCAGTTTCAGATTTAGAGGCGAAAGGTGCAGCTGAGCTCTTGAAGGAAGAAAAAGGAAGTAAAATTTTTCATACATATCCATATTTGTATGCCAACGTCAATGACTTGACAGTCGGCGACGTAGAGAGCCTTCTCAATTCCTACAAGGAACTTGTTCTTAAGTATCTTTGCCTTTCTAAGGGGATTGGCACCTCATCTTCATCGCTCCCTCCATTTGTTTCTCCAACTCAAACACATAATCAAACTGAAGCTGAAAAGGTACCCGAACAACCTGCAGCAGTGGAGACGACTAATGAGAATGAGAATGATGACGGTAGAATAGAAGAGGGCCTAAGTGAAGCTTCACCCCTCCAAGTTGAAGCTTCAGAAACTGAGACGCCCTTAGATGAATCAGATGCACATCAACTTCAGCCAAAAGTTGATTCTTCTCTATAGTAAGTGTGTATTATGCGTGCTGTGAGGCATTGTTTGTAATTCTTTCCACAGTAATGGTAATGGCAGTTTTCCTTTCCCCTATGTTTATGAATGATGATCAATTTTATGTACGAAAGGCATGATTGAGGAAATGAAAGTCCTTTTGTTTGCTAATTTGAGTCCACCAGTGGCTATAAAGTAGTAATGGTGGGAGAGCAACTGAAATGGAGCTGGAATTAGTTTTTTATTTTTATTTTTATTTTTTTTTTTTTGGTAGGATTATAGTCTCTATTTTAGTTAATTAAAAGTCTGCCGTTTTAAGAAAATTTCGAATTGCATTTTGTATTTGTTTTTTGGACAAGGCCTTGTATGCGTTTCTGTTTTTTGTTGTTGAGGAAAATGTCTTTTATGTGTTTTAGTTAAATTAGGAAATATGTCTTGCACAAGTGGTATTAGAGAGAGGTTCGAGATGTAATGGTGGTTGGTGCTCATGCGGGTTGTTGTAGTTGATTAGGCTAATATTGTGGTGTGATTGTTGGCAATGTATCCCATGTTGCAACAGAGAACAAAATTGGAGGAGGTCAGCAATTTCAAGGAGCACAAAGACGTGGTGCAGGGGAGAAGGGGTGCACAAAATATCTAGTAGTTTTTTTGATTCAGTTGTCCATTCTGAACCAACTAATGCTAATTGAATTACAGTTAATGGTTTCATAAACTGGAAATTGGATTGGATTGCAAACTTAGTGATTCGTGCATACTGGATCGGTGATTACTAATTTAGACCAGTTCAACCCGGGCCTGGGCGGGCCCGTGTCGGGCTTTGGCGGATTTTTTTTTCCAACGGCTTGTTATTATTTTTTTAAAAATTAAATATATTTAATAAGTTTTAACAAGTGTTGTAGTGGTTAGGATTTGGAGAAAATATAAAGAGGACATGGGTTTGAATCTTACAAGCCACAATTAATGTATATTTTTTGAGAGATATAAAAAAATTCCATTCATGTTCAACATGGGCCGAGTTTGGGTAAGGCTGGGCTTCATTGTATTTTAAGAACCTAAGTTCAGCCTAAGTCGGGCGGGCCGAGCCGGCTGCCGGCTGCACAGGTCTAGAAAAGCCGTACTTGTACATACTTTGTCTATTATTTGATATATTTTATGGTCCAAGACTCTTAAAATAGTGTCTTATACTCTCCTTTATGTTATTCTCAGGGTCTTTGAAGAATAAAGAATAAAGATTCAAGAAAAAATAATATAAACATCCCTTTCCCTAATGTTTAATGATAGATAAAAATGAGGAAGAAAAGGAGATTCTCGAGACCTTTAGGTGAGTGGAAATAACATTCCAACCTTTGATTCCCTGAAGCGGGTTCTCAGGTATGCCAAGTTCCTCAAAGAACTTTGCATTGATAAAGGAAGATGGAAAGGCAATGAAAAGATTCAAGTAGGAGAAACCGTTACGACTATCCTACAAAAGAAGTTGCCCTTATATGTAAGGACCCCAGGATTTTCTCAGTACCTTGCATTATAGGTGATGTCTACATTCCGAAGACAATGCACGATCTTGGTGCTTCTATAAATGTGATGCCTTTATCTATTAATGAGAAACTCAAAGCAGGATCTCTGGAGGAGACAAGAACCGTGATCCAACTAGCAGATTGATCAGTGGTCAAACCAGTAGGCGTGTTGAAAGACTTACTAGTATGTGTGAGCAAGTTTGTATTTCTAGCAGATTTCTGCGCGGTGGATATGAAAGACGAAATGCAATTTCGTAACTCCTCCTCGTGTGTGCGGTAACAAAGTGAAGTCACCTTATGAGCAGTTTTCACCTAAAAGTGGTTGCAAAATCAGGGCAATTTCAAGGCGTCTTTGCCATAAAATTTGGGGCAAAACCCGAAGTTGGAACTCTTCCTCCACCCAAATAGGATGGAGTGGAGACCTAGAAATGTAGAAGTAAAGAATCCAAAGAGGATTCCTAGAAAGATACAAGAGAACTAACCAATTTGAGTGCCGGTGCGAATAAAGAACATCGTGTATGAACATGCATTGCTTGACATCGGATCCACTATGAACGTAATGTATGAATCCTTCTTCTGTAAAACAAAACTTAAGTTTAATGTCCCGAGAGAGTATTTAGTAATGTTGGGAGACGGTAGCTAGGCCAAACTTTGTAGGATGAGAGCAGAATGTTTCTATAAAATCGGTAGGTTCTCCTACAAAATCGATTTCACTATTTTCCCAAACTCACATGCAGACAATCCTCCATTTATTTTGGGACGACCCTTCCTAGCAACATCTGATGCTTTGATTGAAATACCCTAAAAGATATTGATATTGAGATGTTTTGATGAGTGCATGTTGATGCGATGATTGCACCTGCAACTCCTTATTTTGATTATCTAAGGTTCCATGTCCTTGTGGTTGAAGAAGTGGGCTAGGATTCACATTGAGAAAATCAGAGATAGTCAAGCCATCGACTATAAATATCGGCATTACTGGGAGGGAACCCGGATTTATTTCCCTTTAGTACTTTTCATTTTGTTAGTTTGATAATCTAATATCTTAATTTTGACTCACAACAATGGTGTTTGAAACAATTTTAGAAAATATGAGAATCACTCAAACGTTCGGTCTGGTAAGCCCCCATCTACATTTTCTTATTTTATTTTATTGGTTATGACATCGTGGCCCATGCCGTGCGTTAAAACGCAAGGCGTCGAGCCAATCCTGATGGCATGGCAGGGAGGTTCCAGTTAATAAAATATAAGTTCATGACGTTTTCTTTAGTGCCGTGGGAATACATGTATGGCGCCATAGATGACGCCAAACCTGTTTTAGGGGTAGTAAGAATATTTCACGGCGCCCTGTGTTAAACGCACAGTGCCGACATCGTGACTATAAAGGCATGGGTCATTTTCACGTAAACCGAACCTTGTGTTTTGAATTTTCCACCCTTTCAAGCCTTCAATCAATCTCCAACCTATTCCCAACCCATTTTCGATCCTTCCCAAGCTCAATCAATTGTTAGAAACCAAAAACCTAGCTTGATTTAAGAAATTTATGGATTTGAGGGAGATTTGGGCCATTATGGTTTAGTGAAGGTATAGAAGATCAACTGAGCGATTCGGTGAACCAACGAGTAGAAAAAGCATTACCACTAAGCATTAGACACCCAGAGTTTCTCCATACATGGTAATTCCCATAGCTTCGATTTGGTATTTGATTTGAGGATTTATTTTATGCCTAGAGATGGGATTAACATGAATGCATGCTCGTAGGATCATAAAATAAAATTGATTGTTGACAAGTAAATAATTAGACAGTGTTTTATAGTATATTTTAGAATTATTTTATATGTAAAAGGTTATATTACACTGGGTTTTCTCTTGTTTTCATGATTTCAGGATATATTAAAGAAATATGGAGAAATGAAGGAAAATAAGAAGAAAAGCAAAGAATTTGGTCAAATACAAAAAAGTCATCACGAATCTTCATTGAATCAGGATTACTATATGAATCGCTATACAAATCGGTAGCATAAAATTTACAGTGAATCACCAGCAAATGAAGAAATGAACTAATAATCGCTACATAAATTGGTGACATGCAAAGACATAGTTTCGTTGATTTGTCCAGCAAATCCTTGAAGAAACAAGATTCGTTTTAGATTCGTTAATGTCGGCCATGAGAATATTTGATTAAAACTGGGAATTTGAGTTCTATTATGTTGAATTTTTCTGTCTCGCAGTATGTTACCCGCAAGCGGCCGCCTGCGGCACTTCTCCGCGAGTCATTGATCTCCTCAGTATTGATACCGTCCCCAACTTAACCACCCTTCATCTTATAGGTGTAGAGTTTTAATTCAAAAGGTCTGGGTACTATTAGAGGGGAGACAATCACGAAATCCATTTAAGGTGGTTTTTCACTACAGGTTTCGATCGAACCATCGACTCTGATACCATGTTGAATTTTTTTGTCTCGCGGTACGTTACTCGCAAGCGGCGGCCCGCGACACTTCTCCGCAAGCCATTGATCTCTCCAGTACCGATACTCTCCCCAACTTAACCACCCTTCATATTTTAGGTGTGGGGTTTTAACTCAAAAGGCCTCAGTACTATTAGAGGGGAGACAATAACTAATATACTTCATTTATAAGTTTTACTTTCCAATGTGGGACTATTATTTCTATCCACACATCTCAACATATTAGAACATATACTACTTATAATACTGTAAATAGGGCCCTTTGAGTTTCGAAATTTAATGCCCTTGACTAATTATCAACTAAAAGTTGAGGAGTTTGTTTAGTTTTCATTGTTCTTGCTTTTGAATATTCAAGTATTTAATTAGAGTTATTTTTCTTTAATGTTTTATCTTTATTTTTTTACAATGTTTACTTTGAACATGTGTGAGTAGTTTATTAATCTAAACAATGTCTGAGCATGAACTAACCGAATCACAATGTAGTCATTGTTATTGAATATTTTGTGCTTAATGCTTTAAACTTATTTGTATACGTCAATCACAGTTTTAATAGATTGTCTTTTGCAGATTACAATTAATGAAGCTTTATATTTCATGCATCGTCTAGAATGTGTATTGTGATAGTTAGACTACGAGTCTAAGTCTAATATAAAAGTAGTAACTAGGATTAATTCAAAGAGTTCTTTTACCATTTGGATGTCTTAGGTGATTGTGTTCTAAGTTGTTTATTGATACGACTATTCAGATAATATTGGATTAGAGCAAGAAGTTTTAACGAGTGTAATGTTGTTTTAATACTCTTAATTACCTTTGAGCCTTTGAGATTTTAGGCTTAATAATATTATAATGTGATTTTTCTATTGATATAGAGAAAACTAATGGCTTGCTGAAGGCTACTAACTTACTTATAAATTAGGTTTAATGATCCAATAATATTCAATAATATTTCATAATATGATATAAACTATGACTATTATTTTATTACTATGTTCGGATGTAAACTGGTTTATGTTTCATTGTTTAGGGCGATTTCTTACATGTTTATTTTTATATTGATTGTTTGAATTGAATTTAAATTTAGTTAATTTGAATTGCATTATTTTAGTTTAATTATTTTAATTTATTGCTTTAGTATAATTAGATAATATAAATTCTTGTTTTTAATTTAATTAAGCTAAATAAACACAATAAAAAGTCCTTGAAAACCTTTTCATAAGAAGTTTGCAAAATCTCTGTGGAGACGATCTCGCTTATCAATTCTACAAGTTATAAATACACAGAAAATATATTGTGTACACTCGACATATGTCAATTTTTGATGTAGTTGTCAGGGATTTCTAAATAACTTCTTAGGATTTTAGAAGTTGTATGGTACACACATTTCGTCGTTTTAATTCTATGCGATCTTTACAATCGTTCAATCCTGAAGTAGATAGGACTTTTAATTGAATTTGAGAGAACAACAACGTAGGAAACAACAAACTCCTACAATGGAAGCTAATAATAATAATAACAACAACAACAATAATAACAATAATAACAATAATGATAATAGTGAACTTACTTTTGGGCAAGCCAATCAAAATGTCATGTTTCACGAGCCAATGTGCATTGCCTACCTTAAAGGATTTCCTGAATTTGAACTAAAATATGGATTCATTAGTGCCTTACCTAATTTCTTTGGTAAAGATAATGAAGATCCTCAAAAATTTATAAGGGAATACCAACACAAAGTCAATGGAATGAAACCTAAAGATAGTATTTTAGAGCAAGTCAAACTTAAAGCTTCTACTTTTACACTTAAAAGATTAAGCATAACACTATGATTTGTGCTATTATAAATGTGTTTTTCAACTTACTTTTTCTGTATAGCGGATAAAGTGGACCATTATTATCAGAGGTTTCTTAGTTAAAAAAGTCTGTGTCTAATGTAGAATTATGGCTACATTGTGTCGTAATAAATGGGTATGCAAAGCAAATATATGGGTATATAAATTAACAACATTAATTATGGGGTATATTAATTGATAAAGTAGGGTATATAGGGAGTAACGGTCACACACAATAGAAATCTTGCAGAACTTATAACTCTTTTAATCCGACATGTACTCCAACATAAAATGTATTTGGGACAAATTAAATGAGGTACAAGAAGAAAAAGGTGGGGTACAAAGAGTATAATGGTGTGACATATAGAGTGTTATGGCTCAAAACAACCGTTACTAACCAACCGTTTATTCTCCGTTGTGCCGTAATATATGGGTATGTAAAGTAAATATGTGGGGTATACAATGTACTAAAAGAAATAGTGGGGTATATGCAGTGAAAAAGTGGGGTACATATGTAATTTTAGTTCTTCTAAACCAATTACTCTAAATTACATACGGTTTAATAATATGATTGTAGGAATTAAATTGCGGTAAAGTTAATCTGACAATATTATAATTTGAAATGCTAAATCTAGTGGGGTACATTTAATACTTTTTTGCGGTATATAGAGTGTTACGGTACAAAACAACCGTAACATATGGGTATGTGAAGGAAATATGTGGGGTATATAAAGTACTAAAATAAATGATGGGGTACATGTAGTGAAAAAGTAGGGTATATAATTTCGGTTCTTCTAAATCGATTATTTTAGATTACATACGGTTCAATAATATGACAACAAAAAATAAATTGTGGTAAAGTTAATTCGGCAATTTTATAATTTGAAATGCTAAATCTAGTGGGATATATTTGATACTTTCCTAGGGTATATAGAGTGTTACGGTACAAAGAAACTGTAACATATGGATATGTGAAGAAAATATGCGGGGTATACAAAGTACTAAGATAAATAATGGGGTACATGCAGTGAAAAAGTGGGGTACATATGTACACTCAATTATTCCATATTTGATTGTGGTCATGAAAAAATGTTGAGTCAAACTGCCAATTCTTTGCTATTTTCGTCAACGAACACATCCCATTGTCACGAAGTTGGTGGTAGATGAGCGTTGTCTCTCATTAGAAGCTGCAAATGATAACAAAATATGGAAGTATTAGCGAGTAAATATCATAAAGAATGAAATAAAAATTTGCATTATGGGAAGTAACTCACTCTAACAAAATGATTTCGATTGATGAACAACAACCAAACTATTCTTTTCTCAGAGACAAGTGGGGCTATGTATCTGCTAGGGAGCCATAGAGCGGACCCTTCCTTGGCCAACACCACAGAAGCCAACTTGTAATGGTTTGCCACAATTATCCCTATCTCTAGTAATGATAGCCAACATTCACCTTCAGCGGGATTGTCATAGAAATTAATTGCAACACTAATTCTACCATACTCGACGTTCTGAAACACATTCATGTACATGATCTTATTCCTAATCAACTCTTCAAACATTTCCAGTCGCACCTGTCTCTATCTTTCATCAGATCCTAGCCTATCGTGCGACGACCCCAGTTCCCCATAAAATTGGGTCTCACCTGGCCTAAACCTACGTGGATCCTTGAGCCCTTACTCACGAAGTCTACACATCCTAGTCACCCTCAAATTCTCGTATACATCATTATTTTATTCTTTAAATGTGTAAGTTATAGGATTATAAAGTTATTGTCACGACCCAATTTTGTTAATCTTGATTAGTTTCTTAATCAGGATCACCAACCCGTGACGTGGGGCCGCATGAGATGTGCACACAGACCGAGACATGTGGCTGAGGTAAATTTTATATTTGTATTGATGTATTCCTAGAGTTTTGAATGTTTGTAGGCTGACTAAGGCAGTACTTGCAGCTATCGATGCCGAGACGTAGTCGGGGACACGCCTCGAGTTGTGTGCAAGCCGGAGTACCGAATAGCGAGACTTGTGGTAAGTATAAATTTAGTAAAATGCAATGTAATTAAATTAATGCACATTAGATCATAGCCTATGGTCATAAATTAATTAAATTAAATTGGACACATATATTTATATATATGTAATATAAATATATATACATTTTAAAAATCAGAAAAAGATTTATGAAATGACAAACAAGGGCTTTGGCTTATTAAGAAAGAGGATAAGATTGAGGGGCATTTTGGTAATTTGGCTACCATTTTTTATCTAACCCCAAAACCACCACCACCAATCAAAGAACCAAGAGAGAGAGAGTCCGAAGAAAGAGGGAGAGAGTCCAGGAGGGAGAGATAGTCATCGGAGAAGGGGAGATAGGAAGCTTCGAGGCGCGGTGTTGGCGATGGCGATTCGAAGGTAAGGTTGTGTTGTTGTTGTTGATGAAATGTGGTGGTCTGTGATGGTGGCGTCGGGGGGAACGGACGAACTGCTCCGAGGAGGGAGACAACATGGTCGTCGTCTCTCCTCCCTCCCATCTCGATTTCGATCAGAAAAATGTGTTGAGGCAGAGACGCGTGCATGCATCCCCCGGTGGGACTCGACAGGGTCAGACCCGGCTCAGGGGTCCAAACCCCCCAAAAATATATATAAAAATATATATATATATATATAAAAATAAAAATAATATACATATATATAGACACACACATACACATATATGTATACATACAAAAATAATAATAATGATAATAATATAAAGTATATCTATGTAATAAAAATTTTAATAAATAAATAGATAATATGAAATGACCTTTCAGGGACCTAGGGGTGTTACGGGATTTCGGGAGTGCTAGTCGGAGTGTCGCGAGGTCGGATAGCCATAGCTATCCTGTGACTTGTAAGTGAAACTGTGGAAAATTTCTATTTTATTTTATTCATATAATTTCTCTTTCAGTCAATTTGATGACTAGCGGTTAGTAATCTACCATCACGCTTTCCTTGCTCTGTTCAAATTGAATGTTGAAATATCATGATGTCTTGTGATAGTTTCATTGACTCTTTTTCCTGATATGCCGTATTTTCTTGTGGACTATGTTATGACTGATGTTAGAAATGCATGCTCTAGGGTTACTGTGGTAATTGGTTTTGTATTCCATTTCCTTTGAGGCTTCATAGCCTAACTTATTATTGATATCGTAGAACATTAGAAATGAAAATCCTTGAAACAAAAGTTGGAGATTATCTAGTGCCATTGCACGAGAGATGGGTGTATTCACAGGGTCACTGGACCTCGGGGTTTCTAGCACTCACCACTATTACTTGGGTGGCATCACGTAGCTTGAACTACGAGGTTGTCAGCAAGTTTTATACATATATATATTCGAAATTGACAAAGTATGTTGAGAGTATCTCCATACGATAGTGGAAAAAGGTTGGCTGATAGTTCTCAGTGCCGACCGGACCTAGATCATCTCGACTTAGCATGTGTTAGTCTATCTAATTCGGTTAACTGTGATATTTATATGCATTACTTTCTCGGTACCTTTTTCTGCTTTATTATGCATTTAAATATCTGTCTTTACTTTGGAAATGTAGTATAGAATTCCCCGGTTATCACTTAAATATCACTATACTCACCGTCTAGTTTGTGACGGTGGGTGTAGGTTCGTCGAGCAGTACCAGACTGGGCAAGGAGAAGATCAACGACTACCTCTGAGCTCGTACCGCGTAGCTGCTGTACATGTAGGTCATATTTTTGTATTACACTTATATATGTCTTTTGTTTGGGTTGTGTATTGGGACGAGAATTAGTTACCCGACTTTTGACTTTCACTTTGTCTATATGATCGTCGTTTATTGCATATTGATATTGTGATTATTATTTCCTAGTTTCCACATTTAGGATTTACATATAATGCTTCCGCTAATAGGTTAAAGACTTCCGCTAATTTGATAATTCTTATAAAGTGATAAATAGTAGAGATGGGGAACTACTTATTCTTGAATTCGACCCACAAGAATATATGTAATACAGGCTGACTAATACGTAATTAGGTACTACGTGTTGTAATTAGGATTTGATTACGGGATTAGGCTGGGCGGTGCCCTAGATTTGTTGGGTTTTGGGGTTCATGTACAACGGAGATTTTAAAACTATTTTGAGAAAAACCCTAACAGGATCCGAATTTGATTCCATTAAAACACGTTTATTGTTATGAAAACTTAATCATACCTCATTCGCAATGTACCTTTCTGAAGGTTAATCGATCTCTAAGGCGCTGCCAACAACGAACGCTCTCTATCAGCAGTCCACACACGAATGGCGGCCGAGATTTGAAGTGCTAGCTTCGAGAGAATACCAAACCTTTTTGTTTCTCTCCAAAATAATCCAGAGCATACCAAAAACCCTAAGTCGTTTCTTAAAACGAAAATAGAGTTTTAGCCCTTTTTAAATCTTTCGTACTTTTATTCTAACTCAAAGCGTCTATTTATACAACCCTTGTAAATAGACGGTTAAATAAATTACACATATACCCCTACTTAAAGAAGTACAAGTGTAATACACTACAAGGACGTTTCTGTCATGAATTTTATCATATAAAATTCATTTTTCTGAACCATCTTAAAATCTCGCAAAACCATTCTTAGTGTGCGACCCAATAGGCTCATACAACGTTGGCAGAGTACCAAAACACATTTTGGTATACAAGTCATAAGCGGTCTCTAGCAAGACATTATGACTACCCAAGTTGTACGAATATCAAATCGATTCAACCTAATCAATAGTATATATAACATCCTTTTGTCACACGATATCCTTTTGATCAAACATAAGGCATGGAATTGTCATCCAACATGTTCAATCATACTCGTCTCGATTTCTAGGTAGACTGAAAACATCTAAGTAACATTGATTAATATCAATTCACTTAGACTAGGCCTTTTAACAGTCTAACACATCGAGGGATCCACTGGATATCTCTCTTTATATGAGAGGGACAAATTCTATCTCGATTACACAACTTCACCACATTATTCACACAGTAACCAATCACAACCTTTATAATCCTCCGGTTAAAGAAAACGTTTGATTGCGTCAAATCACTGTATTCCTAATGTTGAAGTCTCTGGTAATTTCAAGTCAGAGGACTGAAAAATATACCTATCATGAGAAACAACTATGACTTAATACATGTGATGTTCTCATAGCGGGTCGGTCCAGTACTTTTTTCTCTAACAAGTACTCATGATCTTGATTCGTATTCCCATACGTATGATCATCGTATGATCATCAATCAAGACTCACACTAGTCTTAATTCATTATAGTTCCCAGTATAATAATCGACGAGGGACATTTATGATATTTCTGTAAATACCCATGGATCTTATTATAATGTAAACATGCAAAATAATTATAATAAACAACAAATGAAATCCTCTATTTTATTAACTAAAATGTATTCATAAAGACTGTTAATGGATTGACCTAGGGCACATTTCCCAACATCTCCCACTTGCTCTAGGGCCAATCATTCATGCATCTAATGCCTAATGATCTAACATGACCATCATGTTTCGCTTGTGGAAGAGCCTTTGTCAATGGATCCGCAACGTTGTCTTCAGTAGGTACTCTGCAAATCTTTCCGTCTCCCTCTCAATAATTTCTCTGATGAGATGAAAACGTCTGAGTATATGTTTGGATCTGTGGTGTGATCTAGGTTCCTTGGTCTGTGCTATTGCCCCGTTATTGTCACAATACAAACAAACAGGGTTAGTAATACTTGGAACTACACCTAGTTCAGAAATAAACTTTTTGATCCAAACTGCCTCCTTTGATGCATCGGACGCTGCAATATACTCAGCTTCAGTTGTAGAATCTGCCACAGTCCCTTGCTTCGAACTTTTCCAGCTTACTGCACCCCCATTCAAAGTAAACACATATCCAGACTGCGATCTAAAATCATCTATATCAGTTTGTAAACTTGCATCTGTGTAACCATTTACAACTAGATCATTTTCAAAACCTCCATAGACCAAGAACACTTCCTTAGTCCTTATTAAGTACTTAAGGATGTTCTTTACTGCTATCCAGTGACTCTCACCTGGATTTGACTGATATCTGCTTGTAGTGCTCAAAGCATATGATACATCAGGCCGAGTGCATAGCATGGCGTACATGATAGATCCAATAGCATATGCATATGGAATCTTATTCATACGGTCTCGCTCATCATTTGTCTTAGGACATTGAGTCTTGCTGAGACTTATGCCATGAGACATTGGCAACAATGCTCTTTTAGAGTCTTGCAAACTGAACCTATTCAACACCTTGTCTATGTAAGCACTCTGACTTAGACCGATTAGCCTCTTAGATCTATCCCTATAGATCCTTATCCCTAGTATATAGGCTGCATCTCCTAAGTCTTTCATTGAGAAACACTTCCCTAACCAAGACTTGACACTCTGCAATGTTGGGATATCATTTCCAATGAGTAATATAACATCAACATACAGTACCAGAAAAACTACACTCCCACTGACCTTCTTGTATACACAAGGCTCATCTTCGTTCTTAATAAAACTAAAATCCTTGATTGCTTCATCAAAACGAAGATTCCAACTCCGAGAAGCTTGCTTTAATCCATAAATGGATCTTTGAAGCTTGCATACCTTCCTAGAATTCTCAGGATGTACAAAACCTTCAGGTTGTGTCATATATACGTTCTCAAGCAACTTATCATTAAGAAATGTTGTTTTTACATCCATTTGCCATATCTCATAGTAATAATATGCAGCAATGACAATTAAAATTCTTATGGATTTAAGCATGGCTACTGGCGAAAAAGTTTCATCATAATCAACACCTTGAGTCTGCCTGAAACCTTTTGCTACAAGTCTTGCTTTGAAAGTATGTACTTTGCCATCCATGTCAGTTTTCTTCTTGAAAACCCATTTACATCTAATGGTCTTACCACCTTCAGGTAAATCAACCAAGTTTCAAACTTGGTTATCATACATATTGCATATCAGAGTTCATGGCACTTAGCCATTTATCTGAGTTTGGGCCAGACATAGCCTCCTGATAAGTAGTGGACTCATTTTGATCCATAAGCAACACATCACGACTATTAGTAATGAGAAATCCGAATCTCTCTGGCTCATGTTTTACCCTACTAGATTTACGTACACCTTGTGTCACTTGCGGAGGTTCAACTGGTTCAGAACGTTGTTGAACTTCCAGTAGCGGTTCAGTGTTTATTTGTGATTCTTGAACTTCTTCAATATTTATTTCTCTCCCACGAATGTCTTTTGAAATAAACTGTTTTTTCATAAAGGCACCATACCGAGCAACAAACACTTTGTTCTCAGCGGGATTATAAAAGTAATATCCTTTTGTTTCCTTAGGATACCCCACAAATAAACACTTATCAGATTTAGGTGCTAGTTTTTCTGAGATTGTTGCTTTACGTAAGCCTCAAAACCCCAAATCTTAAGAAAAGACAAACTAGGTCTCTTCCTGTACTATATCTCATATGGTGTTTTATTAACCGCTTTAGAAGGAACTCGATTTAAAATGAAAGTTGCAGTTTGTAATGCATAACCCCAAAAGGATAATGGAAGACCCGTATGACTCATCATAGATCAAACCATATCTAATAAGGTTCGATTTCTCCTTTCAGAAACTCCATTCCATTGTGGAGTTGCTGGTGGAGTCAATTGGGAGACAATCCCACAATTTTTTAGATGATCATCAAATTCTTGGCTTAAATACTCACCACCTCGATCTGATCGAAGTGTTTTGATAGTTTTACTAAGCTGATTCTGCACTTCATTTTGAAACGTTCGAAACATCTCAAATGATTCAACTTTATGTTTCATAAGATATACATAACCATATCTGCTGAAATCATCAGTAAATGTAATGAAATACTGATAACCTCCTCTAGCCATTGTATTTATAGGACCGCATACATCAGTATGTATTATACCCAATAAATCACTTGCCCTTTCGCTGTGTCCAGTAAATTAAAGGGACTTTTAGTCATCTTGCCTCGTAAACAAGATATGCATGTTTCATATGTTTCTAAATCAAATGAATCTAGAAGTCCATCTTTATGGAGCTTCTTTATGCATTTCTCATTTGTGCCCGAGACGACAATGCCAAAGATAGGTTTGATTCAAATCATTTGACTTAAATCTCTTTGTATTTATGTTAAATATTGGAGTATCAGTGGACTTTTTCATGCTTAGAATATAATGACCATCGCACAAATCAGCATTTGCATAAAATATTTCTTTACGAGAAATGGAATATCTATTATTCGCAATAATAAAATCAAAACCATCCATATCCAAGCATGAAACAGAAATGATGTTTCTGCTCAAGGTAGGCACAAAATAACAATTATTTAAAGTTAAGATAAGTCCACTAGGTAAGACTAAGTCATATGATCCAATGACCAGGCGCAACTCTTGCTCCATTCCCTACGCGAGGATGACTTCTCCTTTTTCAGCTTCCTACTTACGGTGAGTTCCCGCACATTTATACAAATGTGAGATCCACATCCGGTATCCAATACCCAGGAATCACTAGTGGATAAATTAATTTCAATAACATAAATACCTGAGGTGGTAGTCGCACTACCCTTTTTCTTCTTTAGATCTTCCAAATAAAGTTTGCAATTTCTGAACCAATGTCCAGGTGCATGGCAGAAATGACAATTTCCTTCCTTTTCCTTTTGGTGCTTTGAAGCAGGAACAGGCTGGGGCTTGACTTGTTCCATAGGCTTTGCGACAGGTGCAGCAGCAGCTTTGGCAACTTTAGCCTTGCCTTTGCCTTTCTTCTTCATTCCCGTTCCCTTTTGGACCATCAGCACATTACTAGAGGGTTTCTTGATATTTTGTTCAGCAGTTTTGAGCATCAAATGCAACTCTGAAATTGATTTCTCCATATTATTCATATTGTAGTTCATCACAAATTGTGAGTAACTCTTCGGTAATGAATTTAGGATCAAATCCGTAGCCAACTCTTGGCTTATGGGAAATCCAAGTCTATCAAGTTGGTCAACATAGCCCTTCATCTTCAGAACATGAGGACTAACTGACACACCCTCAGTCATCTTACAAGAATGCAGGTTCTTAACTGTCTCGAACCTTTCTTACCTAGCTTGTTGTTGGAACATTTCCTTCAGCGTTACAACCATGTCGTAGGCTTCCATTAGTTCCATGTCCTTTTGAAGTTCAGGAACCATAGTTGCCAACATAATGTATGCAACATCAGTAGAATCGTTGACATGCTTATTATGCGCATCCTTTACAACTTTCGTAGCATTGGCTGGTGGGTCCTCAGGGATCGGAGCATCCAGAACATACAACTTGCGTTCATGCTTGAGAATGATTCTCAAGTTTCTGAACCAATCAAGAAAGTTAGTCCCAGATAGCTTATCCTTCTCAAGGATAGATCGCAGTGACAGGGGATTATTGTTACTTGAAGAGGCTATTGATCTACAATAAAGATTATGCAGAGTTCATTTTAGTATAGAGGAATAGACTCCCACTAAATTAACAACCCTCCTAAAACATACTGTTTATTTAGGGGACTAAATCCATATTTCACCTAATTCTATGACAGCTACGGCATGAAACACAGAACTTGATTATTTAGGTAACAGTTACCAATTACATCTTATGTAATTTTAGATACTTTTATGAGATACAGGACATCTTATGTCTTAGCATATTTTTATCTCATCATATGCCTAAAGTCCAAAACTATTTTGATAGCTTTATTAAGTCGGACCAATTTAAACATTTAGGTAACTCAACTTATCTCACCAAGATAACACAATACACCCAACTATGGCTGCAACTGTATTAGTGCAATCGAGGCCTTGATAAGTGTTTAAAATTGGATGGCACAAGACTTAAGATTTAATAGAGGGATTTTATTCAGTTTTAGTGATTTTTAAGTAAACAATGAAATATCATATATTTTATTGATTTGTAGAACCACTAAACAATTTAGGAAATTTTTATGCTATTCTCTAACAAAAGAATTTTCGTGCGATAGGATTAGTTAGACGACGGTCCCGCTGGCCGGTCAGCTATAGAAAATTGAAATTCGCTATAGAAAATCATATTTTTCGCTGATTTTACTATACTAAATTTACCCCTTAATTTATCCAAAATTATGTCAATTAAAACGTTTTTAATTAACTCGGGCCCACATCTAACTAATCATCTTATCCTAATCCAATTAGGACTTTAGATATTTGAATCCTAGCATATCACCAATAACAAACTTCTCCATATTTATCTCCTATCCAATAGGGATAATGAAATCGATTTTGCATATATCTCCTAATCTAATTGTTATCTATCTTTATAAAATAGAAACTTCATAACAAAATAGATATAACAAGATAAATAAATAATTTCAAAAATTAATTATTTGCAATTTCGATCTTCATCCAAATAATCACAAACATGTAATTGAATTATGAACTACTATCCCAATCAAACCTAATGGTGTCATGGATCATAGAACACGAAACTCAATTCATTACAATTATTCAAATTAACCTAACATGGTTACTAGCATGTACGAAACTAATTTCAATTAAATCACGAATATATGTATCATATACACAAAACATAATAAATCTCATAGAAAACTTATGTATATCATATATACATCAACTATTAACATGCTTTCAATCATATATTATAAGAAAACATGCAATGAGTTTAATGGAATCAAACTCGAAGGCTCTGATACCACTGTTGGGTTTTGGGGTTCATGCACAGCGGAGATTTTAAAATTATTTTGAGAAAAACACCAACAGGATCCGAATTTGATTCCATTAAAACACGTTTATTGTTATGAAAACTTAATCATACCTCATTCGTAATGTACCTTTCTGAAGGTTAATCGATTTCTAAGGCGCTGCCAACAACGAACGCCCTCTATCAGCAGTCCACACACGAACGACGACCGAGATTTGAAGTGCTAACTTTGAGAGAATCCCAAACCTTTTTGTTTCTCTCCAAAACAATTCAGAACATACCAAAAATCCTAAGTTGTTTCTTAAAACAAAAATAGAGTTTTAGCCCTTTTTAAATCTTTCGTACTTTTATTCTAACTCAAAGCGCCTATTTATACAACCCTTGTATATAGACGGTTAAGTAAATAACACATATACCCCTACTTAAAGAAGTACAAGTATAATACACTACAAGGACGTTTCTGTCATGAATTTTATCATATAAAATTCATTTTTCTGAACCATCTAGTCTCGCAAAACCATTCTTAGTGTGCGACCCAATAGGCTCATACAACGTTGGTAGTGTACCAAAACACATTTTGGTATACAAGTCATAAGCGGCCTCTAGCAAGACATTATGACTACCTAAGTTGTACGAATATCAAATCGATTCAACCTAATCAATAGTATATATAACATCCTTTTGTCACACGATATCCTTTTGATCAAACATAATGCATGGAATTGTCATCCAACATGTTCAATGGTACTAGTCTCAATTTCTAGGTAGACTGAAAACATCTAAGTGACATTGATTAGTATCAATTCACTTAGACTAGGCCTTTTAACAGTCTAACACATCGAGGGATCCACTGGATATCTCTCTTTATATGAGAGGGACAAATTCTATCTCGATTACACAACTTCACCACATTATTCATACAGTAAGCAATCACAACCTTTATAATCGTCCGGTTAAAGACAACGTTTGATTGCGTCAAATCACTGTATTCCTAATGTTGAAGTCTTTGGTAATTTCAAGTCAGAGGACTGAAAAATATACCTATCATGAGAAACAACTATGACTTAATCCATGTGATGTTCTCATAGCGGGTCGGTCCAGTACTTTGTTCCTTAACAAGTACTCATGATCTTGATTCGTATTCCTATACGTATGATCATCGTATGATCATCAATCAAGACTCATACTAGTCTTAATTCATTATAGTTCCCAGGTATAATAATCGACTAGGGACATTTAGGATATTTCTGTAAATACCCATGGATCTTATTATAATGTAAACATGCAAATCAATTATAATAAACAACAAATGAAATCCTCTATTTTATTAACTAAAATGTATTCATAAAGACTGTTAATGGATTGACCTAGGGCACATTTCCCAACAAGATTAAGATAGGGGTCGTTACAGTTATAAAGAAATTCGTAGCGAAAATCACTGTAATCAACTATAACTTGTAAATGAAAAATCAGGTAAATAGATAACTTGTCACGTGGAAACACTGAGAAATGGATAAATATATGCATGTCTAGTGATCAAAGCTAAAAAGTACGATCATACATGATATCCCTAGTCTCTCAATCCCCAATTCATGGCCCATTGTTATACAAAACATAAAGTACAATAATCACAATTAAAAAAAGCAAGACCTACGGTGCGTAAAGGAAAGAAACACTTCGAGAGTCCTTAGAGGAAATCACCTAGCATCAACTCCTTTCTCTTGCTTGTCTCTGCTCTATCTGCACCACCATCATAAACTAGACGGTGAGTACGTGAAAAATATGAAAGTAATGCCAGAAGAAACTAAACAGTAATGCAAGAGTTACTAAATAAACAGTCCAAATATATGTAGTATTGAAAGGCAGGAAATATAAAAAATTACATGATAAAAAGACTGGCAAGTATATCAACGAAGTTTCAGTGTCTAAAGAGTCAAGAGAGACCTATAAGTGGTCAATTTCCACATAGTACAACAGTACCACAATCCATAATCACAATAATCCACATCCATATCTACAATAATCCAGTACTCAGGGTATAACCCACTATTAGGGGGTGGACAACATCCCTGCAGGCAGTGCTCATGTTTGCCCAGCTAATATGGACCCAGGAGTACCTTTACGACACGCTTACGCTGTAGCGGCCCCAATTTCCACATTGGTCCGCCACGGGAGGCCACGCGGGCCCACAGTTGTCCACGTCACCGCCAGCTGTGTCCTACGCCCAATTATCCATTGTTAATCAATTTTCGGTTAACTTTGATGTTACGAGTTAACTTTTATTCCTTTAATATCATTTAACCATAAATTATGCAGCGGAAGATTATATGAATAACCTAAAGATTTAACCTGAATTTCTTGAGCATAATACCTAAGTGGAAACCATACCAAAGTAAATCATATACATATCATCCAAGATCCTCAAAATATCAAAAATATGCAACCAATCTCTCAACCCAAACCCATCATAAATCAAATAAATACATACAACCAACCAGGCGTATAAGAGGAGTAGTCTCCGTCGTCAGTCACAAATAATCTTCAAGTGTCTCCTTGCCCCTTCACATATCAAATCCTGCACTCAAATCACCTAACACATACGGTGACGAGTCCAGTGAATAAACTCCCAAAGAAAACCATCGAGTAAATAATAAACAGATTCAGAAGCCAATAAACGACGTTAGCTACACATTCATAGAGTATGGACAGCCATAAATCCCTGCGTGTGTAGGTAACAAGTATACAAGATGATCAACCAATAATCATGATGACAACAACATGCTCCAAAACAATTTCGATAAAACCAGACAGAAATAGAACTCAATCTCACATACTAGATCATACTTCGTCAATCCGAGCGCCCAGAGGAAACACATCACACCTGGGATCCACCCGGACCACTAACGGTGACTGGAAACACTCACAGATCCACTGGACACGTGCACCCCGCGGCTCGGGTCACTATCCACCGGCGGCGCAAGTACACGTGCTACAATCTAGCATGCTTGATCACGTGCCACAACCGTCCCGACTAAACTCCGATCATGAAAACAAATTCAACACCAACCAATAACCAGACCAACACATGATCACAATGAATATGAATTTCAAGAATAATAAACGCAAGAATTTAAAGAATTAAATACTCCAGATGTGTTTCTGTTGGGGTTTACGCACCTATACCGCACTCCAATTATCCAGTCCAGCTTGAATAAATGCCCAACAAATCAAAATTACCAGACGAATTATACCTAAGATCATTTTTCATTAAATTAGCTTCAATTGGATATATTATATCAATTTTTACGTTTTACGAGGTGAAAACCCCGAAAATATCTTGCCAACATTTCGGGAAAATCCCAAAATTCCTTTATGAACCCTTTTTCCAATTTCTTATATTTTTCTGAATTTTTCAGAATTTTTTTCATAATTTTTTAACTATTTTTCCCTATTTTTCTGTATTTTATTTTATTTAAAACTGTTTTTATTTTAATTTATTTAAATAAAATAATTAAATAAAAATATTAATTAAATAATATGGGGTGGGTCCCCTGAACCAGGTTTGACCCGACCCAACCGGGTCAAACCCGGTTCGATCCGCCCGAACCGGGTCCGGGTCAGGCCCGGTTTAGGCCCACCGGGTCGGGCCAGGGCCGGTTTGGCCCGGCCCACCCGAGATGGGCCTGGGCCGGTCTGGCCCGGCCCAGGGGGTGCACGTACGGACGCACGCATGCGTGCCCCCCCTCCCCCTCTTCTTCTTCTTCCCAGAGGCGCGCACAGCGCCTCTGGTTCGTCTTTTTTTTTTTTTTTTTTGATTGAGAGGGAAGGAGACGACACTCTCCTCCTCGGACGAACTGCAAGAGAGCAGTTCGTCCGGGGTCCCGAACTCCACCTCCACCACCAAATCATCATCATCACCACCACCATTCAACACAACGCACAACAACACCAATAACACAAACTCACCTCGACTCCTTCGCCTCTCCACGATCTCCTCCACCTCAAGCTCGCCTCCTCTCCTTCTCCCGATTCTTCTTCCTCTCGATCGATCAAATGGGGAAAATGGTGGTGTCAAGTGTTGTTTATCAACATTTTGAGGTGAAATGACCAAAATGCCCCTCATGTCTATCTCTTTCCTTCTTTCATTCAATACCCTTTTTGGTAATTTTGCATTTTCTATTTTATTTTCTGATTTACCATATATTTATATATATATATATATATATCAATTTACCTATATATATATATATAAATATATACACTCACCTCTATTTTCGCATTTAAAATTCCGACGTGCGCGCCAACGAGTGTACTTGGGCGTGCACACTACCGTACCCCCCACGCGTGCAATCACGACTAAACCCCGGCTTAAATTTCGTCTCTTAGTCGCTCAGGTACCCGCGTCGACACGCATATCGAGGCGAATGTTTAACACAATCTCACTCGTCAATGGCAACATAAATACACATATTGTGATGTCATTTAACTAATTTGGACCTATACATCGCAACTTCACCACCAGAGCACCCAATACGGACTGTAAATCCTATCCGGTCGTTCTTCGTCTTCATTAGGGATGTTCGTAGGTCCTTGCAGCCATTCTACGTCCACGCTGACGTCACAAGTAACGGCTATTGAAAATTGGGCCGTTACATACGCCAAGACACTCAACCAAGGAAATATAGAATGAAATTCCAACAAATAGCTCAATTCAAATAGAAGTGGCAATAATGAAAAATGAATTAATGTGTATCTTCTTACTGGCTTGCAATCGTACAAAAAATGTATCTCGAATACCGTAAGACTTCGATCCTCGCGTAATCCTCTAACTTGTCTCACTCGAATTCTCAAAGTCTGACAATCATTTAACCCAAATTTGGTTCAATTAGAGTCATTCCATGACCCTAGATAGTCCCCAAAGTTTTCCAAAAGTTTACAAATTTATTTAAAAATTATCTGAATTCACTGTTCCAGGCGTCGCCGTGACGCCAACAAGCAAAAACCCACGGCGCCACATAAAGCGTGAATAGTGATTTGCTCATTGCCTCAGACGCCATGACTGAAGCCGTTGGAGAAAATCTCCATGGCGTCCCTCGCGGCGTGGCACACATAACACATTTTCTGAGTTTTTCGGAACCTCGGCTAGTGTCACCGCATTTCGTGCCTATCCCAAACTCTTAGGGACGTCCAAAACAACAACAAACACCCCTCACTTTATGCCAAAACCTCCCCAAATGCCTCGATTCGTAAATCACATGAAAATTCATCAAAAATCTCCAAAAATTCCAACTTTCCTCAAATACACAAACTAATTTACAAATCATCAATAAATCATCTCATTGATCCCAAAAACACCACCCAAACTTATTTTCAACATTTTTGAAAATCTCGTCTGAAATCATTGTGACGAAAATCCACAAAATTTACACCAAAGCTTAGATAAACACAAGGGGAGTCAAGATCCTACCTTTTATGCGTAGTAGGTCGATCCCCGACGTCGCAACGAGCTTGAAAAAGTCTGAAACCCCTGTTCTCTTTTGTTATCTTGTTTGTCTCAAAATGAAATGGATTAAAGGGAGAGAAAAGGTGATGTGTTTTTATACCTCACCTACACGAATCTCGATGCACATCTTGTATCTTTCCTTTAATCCATCCAACTACTCTAACTCACATTCTTGACTTCACTAGGTGACTACAACTTCAAAACCAATCCATTTCTCGCTCACACTGCTCGTTCTCAGACCCGTTTCATCTCACAACTCGCATCGCGTACATTCCCAGACATAATCTTGCTCTCACATTTTATTTAATTATTTTTTATTTTTTGATAATTCCCTAATTACCTTTTTTCAGTGTTTAATTATCCACATTATACCCTAAAATTCTATTTTTTTTCTAGACGAATCTCACACATAAAACCGTGGTGATTAATAAAACAAAATCACGCACTAGGATATACAATATTCACATTTGGGTATAAATAATAATACAAATATCATAGAAAAATCAAATATACCTTAGTGTCGACTCCAGAGGCTTGAGTAATATGACAAGTCACGGCTGACATGTCACGGTCCTGAAACACGACACATGTCACCAATTAAATTTGAGAGTCGTTACATATAGCATCGGCTATCGCCTGAAACGCACAATTTCCATCAGGCCGCAGATCAAGAGTTTTAATACGGTAAGTGCGCCACAATGGTGGTATCTCAACAACGTAGCCCTTACCTACCTCAATTCGAGTCCTAGGTCATGTCGATGCAATAGTTTTGATTGCTTTTCCCTTTCCACGACCCCTTCCATATGCAGGTTTTGAAAATGAAGGTCCCTTAATTGGCTGACTTGGTTGACTTGGCTTACTTGCTTGGCTCGTTGCAGAAGCCCACGCCATGGACTCTTGAGTTGCTTTGGCCTTCACATACTCCAAACCAGAATGATTTCTCTTGGTGGAATTGTCAACTATGGGCTTCTTGCTCTTCGACTTTTTCATTTTCAAGTTCTTGCCCTTTTTCTTGGGTCGACCCTTAGTTGCAAGTTCCTCTTCCGGTATAGAAAGGAGAGTCGATGCAAGGCAAGTAATCTCCCTTAGCTTCTATACAATCTTTGCCTGCATGTTAGGTCTACAATTATTGTACTTAACCTCCACACCATCCATTTCAACTCGGTAAAGGTAGTCGAACTCACCATCACTTGCGTGCTCAATGGGGATCATATTCAGTCTTCCAATGCCGGTGGATTTCATCAAGCCCGATATGGCTACCATTAGGCATAGGTAGAGAGATCTCATGCGTACATGGCAATCTATGAGTGACCCGCAACACAACCACAGAGTGAAGAATCATGGCCAACCCCACCTTCACTAACTAATCTTGCCTCCATGTACATCCAATACATGTGCGGACACAAAACCTATGATGTTGCTGTACATATGGTGTTGAAACTCGTGTGCTACTAGGTGCATGGATCGATTGAATGATGCCTCCAAGTTATTCTACTGGTGTGTAAGAACCTTGTGAATAGTGTTGAAAACATCCGCATCTGTGATGTCCCAAACTCTTTCTTCAGCACATTATGAGCACCCTTAGCACGATTGGTAGTGGCATTCCTAAAGTGTAGTACCTTGTTTGTCCAAGCATACACGAACTTCTCCTATTGGCACAACCATGTGTCCCTAACATAGTCATACAACCCCGGGACTCCAACATATTTGTCCTTTACTTCCTTAAGCCAACCATTGTAACATGCCTCAATTTGGGATTGCACAAAGTTGATCCACATGCCATACCAACAATCAAAGTCCTCCTGGAGAATGAATAGACATAACAATATTCTTGTTCACGTGCCATGAACAAAGTAAGTGTGTAGCTGCAAGGAACACCTCCTCCATTTTAGCAACCAAACCCAAGTCCCTATCTGTCAAAATAACACCCAGAAGTTGTCACATGTCCAGTAATGACTTCAACTGCTTGAGCGACCATGAATAGTCATTCGTAGTCTCCTTACCTAGGAAATCATGGGTTAATAGGAAGGTCTTGTGTGTGGATGTGACCCCAACAATCTCAAGGAACGGGTACTTATTTCGATTTGTTTTGGATGTGCAATCCACGATTAACACATGATGGAAACAATGAAAGAGCTACACTGAATTAAGGTGGGCAAAGAATAGAGATTTTACACTATAAGTGCCTTTAAAGTAATCATGTTGTTCAATGCAATTGAGTTGTCTAACTGGTGGAGTAATAATTGCATATTGTTCTTGCCATCGACTTCAATCTTTCTCAACTTAGCCCTTTCATTGTAAATTGTCTTCATAGATGTCACATTTCCCTTGTTCTAGGTCTTGATATGACTTAAAATGTCTTTTGGCCTGGAACTAGTATTGCTAAAGTCTCGAACAATGTATTTCTCAGGTACTATGAGCCTCCTAGCTACGACGTGCCCTACCAAAGAATTATTGAAATGATGGTTATGTACCCCACACACAACTCGAACGTGTCATAATTCATCAAGCTCACGCTTCACATTGATTTTGAATTCCCTGCCACACTTCTTTGTTTCGGTCACTTTATTGATGTCGTCACTATCATTATTCTCTCTATCTTTTAATACTCGCTTTGCCTTTGCTAGTTTTACTTCAAGTCTCCTATATCTCCCACAACCTATTGACAATCTCGCTCGCCTGCCTTGGCAGGTGCCACCATAATCAAACTTCAATATAATCACAACAAAACCATATTATTTGGTAGTCTTTTGAGCCCAACTAATAACAACTTTCTGCTTTTGAAATGTGATGCCCATGTAAAATGCTCCCTAAAGTCCAGGAATGCCTCCACAATAGATGCACCTGCTGTGTCATAAGTAGTACCCTATAGGAACCAAACAAAACAAAATTTAGTCGAGAAACAATGAGAAAACAATAATCAGACGAAAAAAAAAACGTTGTGGCTGATTAACATGGCTGACACCCCACGTGGGTGTCGGATAAACATAACCTCTAATAGAGTATGAATTACGGAGTGAATAGTCTGTAAATGTAAGTAATATTTTCAGTATTTATAAACCAATACCTTTTAGTAAGTTACGGAGTAACAGAGCTGGGAAGTGTATTATACATCTTGGCTTGTTACTCAGCATGACACGAGATTGCAAGTAATAATGGAGGTTATTCCTCTAAGCAAGAAATTAGATAAAAATGCAAAAAAAAACCTCTTCATCGTCGAGGTGGCTTCGTTTTTGTTGATTCCTTAGACATTTTGCACCAAAAAGAACGATTCAACAAGAACTTCCAATTAAGCCCAAAAATCGCGCAAACGACCATGAAGAACATCAGTCAAATGATGCTCGAGTACTCGAAAAAAAACGACCTACCAAGTCGAAATCAATTGAAGAACAAACTTACCAAGTTGATTTGGTGTGTATTTGGCCGGCTGGAGACAAGGGAATAACATTTGGGTGGAGCGAGAGTGGGGATTTCTGATGAGATGAATCGGTGAAGAGGAAAGTTGATGGGGTGTGCTATGCAAAACACCTATTTATATGAAGGTATTTTGGGTATTTCCACATAGGGAAAAATTGGAAAAAGGGGATCCGTTTAGCAATATACAGGGTCCGTTTAGAAATTCCCTTTAAAAAAAGTTGAAAAGATGACCTCGAGCTCTGCAAATCAATTGCTCGCAAGTTTTTCGAGATTTGAAAGTTTGAAACTAGTTTGAAAGACTAAAACTGTGGGCAGAGTGCAGAACTTGTCGCCAACCCGTTGTGTGCTTGTCGTAGCGTTGGGGCAACTACCACCCCCAAACACATGATTTTGCATAAAAGCGCAATTTTTGATACATTTGTTCAATTGATTTGGGAAAAACTACTTGGCTATTTAAATAGAAGATCTAAGGGTCTAAAAGGCATAGTTTATATACTTAAGTTTTAATTTTAATTGTCAAGGCATCTCTGGTGAGATAGTGAGATGGTAAAGACATCACTTGTCAAAAAGACAAGATCTTGACAAGTCATGGTTTGACTCCCATTAAAGTAAAAAAAAAGTTTTCATTTTAATTTTTATTTCCTTGCTTTTGAAGATGGAACTAGAGAGATTAAAGCTTGAAATTCGACCAAGAATCAATTCTAAAGACTAGAGGTTTTTCATAGCTTTGATTCTCTCTTTATTTTGTTGGAGATGTGTGGACTAAAATAATAGTTTTACATAGATTAATTAAGACTTCATGATGAAGTATATAAGTGTGGATGTCTTTCCAAATAGTAGGGGGCCTTTTGAGTTTAAACCTCACACATCAATGAGTTTTTTTTTTATTTTTTATATCAATACATCAATGAGTTGAAAGTAGTTAACTTGGGGAATAATATCAGTACTGACTAAGTTAATTTCGGTTCAAAGTGAAATGTTGGAGATGTGTGGACCGAAATAGTGGACCAAGAAGTGTGGACTGAAATAATGAGTTTTTTTTTTGAAGTCCAAATAGGCAAATTTATACTTGCTCCATTAAGAGGCAATCTTGTCCCAAATACAAGATCACGAGGAGCAATTGCATGCTTACTGACATTCAATGGGCATATCTAATAGGTCAAAGTAGACCCATAGAACTTGGGTGGGTTGACGCAGCGAACCCATAGAGCCTAGGTGAGCCTAGCTGGTGACCCTAACAGATATACTAGGTTATATGAGATCTACCAAGATCTATAACCTGGATTATTCTACCAAGATCCATAATAGACTTGGACTAAATCCGCACACACATAGGCGGTAGAAGGAAACTAAATCTAACTAAGCAACAAAAAAATTACAACCTTTAAAAAAAATAATAAAATGATCCCCTTTCAACGCACACTTTAGGCGCATACTCTCGTCTTTTAGCCATTTATGACTCTTTCTTGTCTTCCAAGGTGTGAGCCCCACATCTAACAAAATATCATAAACTGCTAAAAGACAAGGGTGTGCGCTCAAAGTATATATATATAAGTGTGGGTGTCTCTCCAAATAATATTTAGGCCTTTTGAGTTAAGACTCACATTAATAAGTTGAAGGCGGTTAAGCTGGAGGCAATATATCGCTACTGATGAAAATCTACGGGCTCGCACCTACTTGTGTGGTCTCAGGCACAACATGAAAATTAACGCATTTGTTTCAATTGTTCTTGTTTTATTAGCCGGCCCCAAATATTAATTTAAAATTGATGCTATATATGTTCTTATTTTTGTTGTTTTTTTAGCCATGGACTAAACTTTTAATTATGGCAAACATTATGAGACAACTTTTAATTACTTTGTTTGACATATTAAAACATTAATTTGATAATATGGATGACAATATTCATTTAAATGTGAGTAAGAGGGTCCTTGAGGATTAAAAACTAAATTTCAATTAGGACTGTCATTTGGGAAATAAATTCAAAGTTGATTAAATTAAAAATATTATTCAACCAACCCAAACACCGAAACACATGATATTACATTGTTAAGGTAGATGACATGAATATCGTCATTATTTAAATTATGGATTTTTTTTCCTGCGCGCTCCTTCCATGTTGTGTTCTAACAACAAGCAACTTTATATGGTTTTCCTGGAACTCCATAATGATAACAACCTGTTTTAGGGCACTTGTCGCAATCTATATTATTAAACAAGAAAAGTAAGTTAATTAGCAAAGAAAAAACAAACAAGATATTAAAAAAAAAAAGAAAAAATTATAAAAGAGGACCAAGTCCAAGTGTATATATATAATAAAAAGTCTCTAATTGAAGAATATAACGTCTTACCGAAACATGAGTTTGTCTCAGCCAAATGATGCTCTATACCGCGGCCAAAGACTACGATGACTTGAGCTGCTGCCATCAGAGCTACGAGGAATAATATTACAAATGAAACCTTCATTTTTTGTTTTCTCTATCTGTGACAACAAAGAATAAAAGAAACTTAATCACTTGAATGGTTTGAGGCAGTGCCTCCTCAACACAATTTATACTAGTTGTAGAAGGTAGAAATCATAATGACAAAGACTCCAGTTTTGATACATAAACATTTATGCTCTAACCAATTAATTAATTATTTAATTAGATTTATTGCATATAACTTATATAAAGAAACTTATAAATATAATTAATTGAATTATATATATTTGAAAAGAATTAGTTACTCATTAAGTGTTATATATGATGAGCTGAAAGATTTTTTTTTGACAACTTTATTCCAGCTAGCATGAGTCGAACTCAGTGTGAAATCCCAAATTTGTTTTACCTATATTACTAATATAATATGCATTGGCATAATTTTAAAAAGTAGTGTCCATGAGCGTCTCCAACCACAACACTAAAATAGTGCAACATTAAAATAGTGCAACTTTTGCACTATTTTAATGTAACTTTAACATCAAATCTTACTCTCATATCCAAGCCACCAACAACATCTTTTACAATATCCTACTTTATCATTATTTTATTCATCTTTAAATAAAGTAAACATTATATAAGATATAAGATAAATACAAAAATAAATAAAAAGAAAAAAAAATTAAAATTGTGTTTAGTGTTGTGAGTACTGTCGCATCAAATTGGTACGACACTATTGGTGTGCGCTATCCACGTAGGATAGAGCACATCGAGACAGTGATGAGTTGGAGAACCAACCCAACGCTATATATCTTGTGCACATCAGCCCAACCAACACTATTACACTAATCTGGAGATGCTCTAAGTTGTATTTATTATTTTAAATTGCAAAACATAATGGGTAAAATATAAAATGCCCCCTTAGGTTTGATGTAATAGGCACTTTTTAGTCCTTATGTTTTAAAAAATATGCATTTTAGTCCCTCTTAGAAACTTTTGTCTAAATCAGGTTGAGTTAAGGTGAAAAGACAAAAATGTCACTACAAATGACAAATACAATAACAAATTAAACCCAACACTTTTTCTGAAAAAATTAAACCCAACACTTCTTTATTTCCCACTTAAGTTTTTTATAATATAAAACTAATTATAGGGACAAATTTTTTGAGTTGGATTTACCCACTCTAATTAATTAATAATTATTTTTAGTGTCAATTAATTAATTTATTTTTATATCTTTAATGATTTTTTGTGTGTCTTATCAAAAATATTTTGTGTTCTTAACAAATTATAGAATAGATTTCTATAGAAAAACAAATTGTAGAATAGTGGTTCTTCAATAAAATTAAAAGATGTCAAATGCAGGAGTTTAATTAACAACTTTTTACATTTTGTTATAACAATTTTTTATATAGTATTCATTTCATGGTGAAAATTAACATGGATCTATCATTTTGGTCAACATGAATTATCAACTTATTATTACTAAATGATAAATATATTTGCATTTAGATTACTATTTTTTTATTTCACTCTTGTGATTTTATTAATTCCAATTGTATGTGCACAAATAAATAAATATATACATAAATACTAAAATACACATAAAGAGACTAAAGTGAATTATTTTTAGATAAGAGAAAATATATAAAATCTCAAGGGTATTATTGATAGAATAAAATTTTCATATTATCAAAAAATAATGTAGTAATACTATTTTGACTCAACACTAACACGAGGATGATTTTGTTTAACCAAGAGTAAACTAGAGGGACTAAAGTGCATATTTATAAAAATACAGGGACCAAAGTGCGTATTTGATCAAACCTTAGAGGACATTTTGTATTTTACCCAAACATAATAATATGTTTTAACGAAAGATGAAACACATAATATTATATCAAGAAAGCTACGTTTGTTAATGTGCCTAGCTAAGTTATGAAAAGTCAAGTTAAATTTGATTTAAACTAAGCCTATAGTTACAATAATTAATTATGGCCTTCGATTTTCATCAAGATAATTCTAGATTGGGAGTGTCAAGGCAAGATTGAGTACAAATGCGTGTTGTGGCAAATATGTGCCCCTTCCTCATTCCCCATCCCCCATCTCCATCTCCATCTCGACACTACCAAAAGAAAAAACAAAAAATTGTCCATCTCGGAATTTGATTATTAAGGCAAAAGATGAGTGAATCAGGAGATCCCATGATCCCATGACATGTGCATGGGTCATCGCTTGTCATTTCTCCACCGATTTCACAAACGAATCCAGTTTGGTGAGATTAGAGATCCATGTGTCGGCTTGTCACCCTCCATGTGCGTTGCACGTGGCTCTTGCACTCCAATATCTAGGATGAACTTTTTTTTGACGCATGGATGTTAGAATGCTTTGGATAGGTAGGGAGACGCGTGATTGCACATCTCGATGTCAATGCCAAAAGAAAATCACTCCAACAAACGTCAAAAGTCACATGTCTCATGCATCCATTAATATGGCCACTAAAAGAAACTATATTATTGTCCGACAATCAAATCTTATGTTGCGTGTTGTTGAAAGCATGAACATTCTACATCAGTCAAATTTATAAGAAAATTTGTTTATGTCAACAAAAGTTTTTCCACAAGGAATATTTGTTATAAGTAATACTCACTCATTTAAGATTTACAACGTGTTTGGTTTGTAGTATTAGAGTTATTTTTCTACAACAGGTAAAGTGTGATAGAAACCACCAAATTACTTGTTGTAGATTAAGAAGTGATAAAAAGTATATTGGTAAAAAACTAGTTTCTTGTATTGGGTGGACAACCTTAAAAAAAAAGAAAAATGTTAAGGTGACCAACTATAGACACTCATCATGAGCACACACCTTAATTTTTTATTTTTTATTTTATTTTTTACTTTTTTTTATAATTTTATGGTTAAGCATAATGCTAACGTTACCCACTGCAATAACAAAATTGTTATAAAAAAAAATATGGTGGGGTACATGACCCAATGTGTATTTTATGAAATATAAAAGAAATTGTTTTTGTGAGAATCTCTTACAATGCGACACGTAGCTGCAAGAAGCACTAACAGATTGACATGTGGCATGATGTTGTCACAGTTTCTATTTTTGTTTTCTTGACAACGTGACACGTGACATGTGAGAAGCACTCACAAATCGACATGTGGCATGATGATGTCATCGTTTCAATTTTTGTTTTCTTGGAATTATTTTTGTGTATTTTATGAATATTTAGCTATTTTTATAATTTTTGTTATATGTACGCCAATATTTAGGGATTATTTTCCAATTTTGTCGATATTTAGATATTTTTTAGCAATTTGTAAATTAAAATCTTAATACAATTAGGATTTGAAAATTATATCGAGAACTTTATAATATACATACCGTTTTTCTTACTATTTTTAGGGGCATTATATCCTATATAGGATTTGGGCTACATTTTACTAATTTTTAGCCAATGTCTTCTTTTTTTTCAACTCTTACTCTAATCTAGCAGTCTACATGGGATTTGGGCTACATTTTACTAATACAATTAGCCTTCCTAAAAAAACCATCATTAGCCAATCATTTTTCCAATTTAATCGATTATCTAACTCGGTGCCTTAATTAGCCTCGGATTCTAATTAATAGGTTACTATTACTCGTTTTCTAAAATTAAGTTGATTTTTCTTTGAAAAGAAATCAAAATTTCATTAAGTTGATATTATGTCCTCAAAATAAAAGTTTATATTATTATATTAGCCTCATTAGCCCATTCTAATTAATATGCAATATATTGATACGATCTTATAAGAAGTGTGAATACTCGCGTGAATAGATTAGCCTAATTAATAGGTATTCTCCTTTACCATATAAGTGGGTGGCTCAATGATTTAGTATGTGGTATAGTTGTAAGAGGGTGGGGGTTTGAGTCTCATGGGGGCAAAAAAAGTTGATTTCTTTCTTTTCAAAAAAAAAAAAAAAGTGTCATGTGTTGTTAGAAGAATATAAGAGAGAATGAGATTTGTGATCGATGTTTTGAAAATGACGAATCCACCCTACATGTTTAAGGGATTGTCAACTAGCTCTCCAGATTTGGAAATCTCTACTCCAAATGATATCATCTCCACTATTCTATACATCAACATTAGTGGATTGGCTAGTGTCGAACCTTAGTCAGAAAGACTTTCGCAAGAAGGTAATATTTGGTGTCTCCTGTTGGAAGTTGTGGTCCTAGAGAAATAACACTATGTTTGAGAATCGATATGATACAGGATATGAGGTCAGACGATCCATTATTTTTATAGAACTGATGAAATCCTTCGTTCGAAAGGTTTTTGGTTGACCTCGAGCTAAGCTCTAGCAAGAAGAAAGCATTGCCATTGGGTAGCACCGGAGGAGGGATGGTTGAAAATAAATTGTGACGGGGCAGTACGAAAAGGGAGGATAGGGAAGCCACAACGACAGGAGTGATAAGGGGGATGAAAGGCAATTTTCGAGCAGCATTTCAAGCAAAGTTGGGTAGATGTTCACCTTTTTACGTGAACTATATGGAGTTAAACATGGCTTGCAATTGGCGTGCGTAAAGGATGTAGGAAACTCGTTGTGGAACTAGACTCGCATGAAGCAATTGATCTTATTTGGACTCATCTCATGGCCAATTTCAAGATCTACTAATTCAGATATTCTAAGGGAGACGAACAGGGAGTGAAGTGTAGTTTTCAACCACACATTTAGAGAGAATAATGCATGTGCATACCACATGGCTGAGGAAGCTTTTTAGTGTGATGTTGATTTTAAGATTTAGAAACATATTCCCAATCAAATTTTCATGTTGCTAGAGCATAATATCCTGCAGTTACATATGTAACCTACACCAGATTTAATCTTTGCTAATCAAAAAATAAAGTAAAATAGTGTATTCTCCTTTTCTCTATAAGCATATTTGATGATATTGTTTTTGACCGTGAGGCCTTCCAAATTACTTAATAATTTTTTATTATTTTTTTATGTGAAGAAAAACGGGGCAAAAGCTCAAAACAGAGTTACAGTCATTTTGGGGAATAAGACTCCTTTATATGCAATTAATATCATCCATTAGAATTGCTTTTTTATCTTATCCAGCGGGTGTGGAAGTAGGGTGAGTCGTTAGCGGTGCTCTCTTACTAAGCTTGCCAACCTATCCGCCGCCCTTTTGCCCTCACGAAACATGTGAGAAGACATTAATGTTGAGATTACCAAATTACTCTCTCACTAAGCAATCACAACACTTAAGAATCTAACAAGAATTATTTTTCGAGTTGTCCATTTTCCTTTTTCTTACTAATATATTACCAAATTGATTGATTGGCTTCGGTCTATTAGGGATTAGATTACATAATACTTTTTTACTTTTCTTTACTAATATATTTAATAAATATTAATATATTAATCGGAACTTTTTTTTGTAAGAGCTCAACTTTTTTTTGTAAGAATCACTTACAGATTCATTGAAAAAAAAAAAAGAAGCACTTACAGTTTGACATGTCATAGGAGAAGCTTTTACAGGTTAACACGTGGCATGATCACATCATACTTTTTATTTCTTTAATTTTTACTTTTTGTTATTTTTTGATTTCAACTAGCCAAATAGGATATATATTAACGAAGGCCTAAATTAGGATTTGGACATAGCTATTGCACCCCACAAATTTGTAAGGGCAAGTTATTGGATTTGGACATCCTTGTATTTATAAGGACACCTCAATGTAAATGCTGAAACCCCAAATTACTCTTACAATTTACAAGGGCATCCCACACAAACAAACTCCAACCGATCGACACTTACGATGGTAGTGGGCTCCAAAATTGTAACTTTGCGTCGTCAATGGTCGGGGGATCATATGAGTCGAATGGTTCTCGATTTCTGTGAGGTGCATAACGAGAGAGAGAGAGAGAGAGAGAGAGAGAGAGAGAGAGAGAGAGAGAGCAAGAGGTAATTAGGTCATTTTTGTTGACGACATATTTGAATTGGAGTGCCAAAACATAAAGAGATGCCAGGGGTAATTAGGTCATTTTTGTTGACGGCATATTTGAATTGGAGTGCCAAAACATTTCTGGCTTGCCCTTACAAATTTGTGGGATGCAAGATTTTAGGATTCTAATTAGATAAGCATGTACAATATGAACTATGAAGCATATTTAGTTTTTGTTTCTGTTTCTTTTTGGACGATTTAATATCTTCTATTTTCCAATTTCTTTTTTCGATTTTCCTTAGCGTTTGCATTGGTAATTGTGACAGTATAAAAGCTCCTAGGCCGATTATTTCAAATTATTTATCAGAAACAATAACAACAACATGCAACATCGAGAAGCCAAGACATTTTGGTGAGATGGCAGAGATATCTTCACTTGCTAAAAGACAACATTTTTGAGAGGTTGTGGTTCGAATCCCACCGAAGTCAAAAAAAAAAATGCAACATTGTCATCAACATAGCTTAGGCTTTTTTATTTTTATTTTTTTATATTAGACTATTTTTTATAATTTAAAAAAAAAGGTATATATTACCTAAGATTCTCATTGCTACAATAATTATTAACGTGAAATATTATTTCTCAAATAAAAAATTGCAATTCCGATTAGAGTCACAAAAAGTGTATAGCAAAAGTGATTTAGATTAGGAAAATACTACAATGACACCTCTAAGTCACATCAAAGCATCGCTGGTTAGATAGTAAAAACATCACTTGCCAAAAGATAAGGTTTCAGGAAGTCGGTCATGGTTCGACTCTCACTAAAGTTAAAAAAATAAGAAAAAACCTCAAAGTCACATTAAGTGACGACACGTGACATATTTACTATTTTTTTTAGGTATTTTAGTTTCTAGTTTTCAATTTTCCCTAATCCAATTAGAATGTATTGTTTTTTTAATTAGCCTATTTTTTCGATTTTCTCTTATTCAATTATTCTATTAATTTTTCGATAATTCTAATAGGGTTAAGGCTATGTACTGGTCTTCATATGCATATTACAATTAAGTTTAGAATGGTACAAGTATTAGCATCACAAAACGGGTATAGACAAGGAAAATCACGCGGTACCCATTAATTACATCCTTATAAGAGTTTGGATAACGATTATTTTTTTAAAGACCCCTACATAAAATAGGATAATATTGTTCTTGACTTCGAGTTCATACGGAAGATTACATAATAATTTCTTTTACATTTTTTTCATAGAAATTTATTTTTAATACTTAGTTTTGCCTGTGTGTGAAGCACGGGATGCCGACTAGTTGAAATAACGCGTGCCCTCAATGCAATAAGGAATCGACTCTATATGGAATTAAAAAAAGGGGCGGTTAATAGGACCCCATCATTTGCTAGACGAAGCCCGATTGCTTCAACGTACCCCGGTTTTGAATTTATTTTACTAAACGGAACCCAAATTTTTTTAAATATCTCAAAAATACCCCCATCCTCAACCAACAAAAACCACTTCCCCATCCGATTCCTCACACTCATAACCCAAATCAAAACTCGTTGAAACTAAAAAAAACCCTAAATACTTCATTAATCTGGGTCACTAAGGTCGTGGGAGGCTTATTTTGAGGCAAAACCCGGTGGATCTGGTATCGGCTAATCACGACGAGCCAAGGAGCACCGCCACATTATTCATACCACCGCTGTTGATTTGGTGAGTTTTCAATACTAAGATCTTGTGGGTTTTGTTCGTTATGAGCGTATGCGTCGTTTGGATGTATTTTTGTGGTATTTGGTTATGTGTAGTGAGGTTAGGGTTTCAGTGTTTGAGTCATTTGTTCCTCGTATTGGACGACCGCTCAGAGCTGATACACTGTAAAGGCTATCTATCATGTTGAACTATAATGTGTAGCTATGGTAGCAGAATAGTTTGGTCGTAATATTTATTACATTTTAGAGTATTCAAACCGTAAGGTTTATTTTTGGTGTCAACTAGGTTGGGCCAAAATTTTTGCTATGGATGTCGGCCATATTTAACCAAAACTTTAGTAATTAAATTAGTTTTTTTATTTGTTGATATGTGTATGTTTAGCTATTGATGGTGTACCATATTTAATCGAAACTTAGGTTTAAAATTGCTTTAAAGTTTGTTGTACTATATATGTTGATCTGTTGATGTCACTTTGGGGTACACTAAGTAATTAGATAGGGTTTATGGTCCTTACAGTTGTACCTGTTTGCGACAGACCAGATATTCTCAGCCAGGATATGCTGAAACAGACTCTTTGTTTTCTGCGTAACAAAACCGTTACTATATATGTACCCTACATTTTCACTATCTGAACTCTAATTATATTGTATTACTTTTTGTACCCTACATATTTCCTTCATGTACCCTACTATTGTATGCATTTTTTGTTGATTGTGTAGTAAGTACTTTGATGGGGTACACTAAGTAATTGATGGGGTATATGGGCCTTACGATGGTACTTGTTCGCAATAGACCTAATATTCTCAGCTAGGTTATGCGGAGACAGACTCTTTGTTTTCGACGTAACAAAGTCATTACTATATATGTACCTCACATTTTCACTGCATGTACCCCAATTATATTGCATTACTTTTTGTACCCCACATATTTGCTTCATGTACCCTATTATTGTATGCATTTTTTTGTTGACTGTGTTGTAAGTACTTGGATACAGTAAGTGAGTGGATGGGGTATATGATGCATTGCGCTGCAACATGGTCATGATATACCTATTTGTTTCAGTCATGTTAGTCCGTTATAGAGCTGTTGATGTCGACTTGACAAGGTCGTTATCCTACCCGTACCCCACATATTTACTTCCTATACCCTAGTAATGTTGTATTACTTGTTATACCTCACTAATTTGCTTTACGTACCCCATTTATGATGACACTTTTTTGGTTGGTTTACTTTATTTAGGTATGTCGAGAGCTAAAACTAGAGCGTAGAGACCTCCCCAAGGTGGGAGAGGTAGTGGGAGGGTCGGTCAGCCTAGGAGGGAGGGATTGCAAGAGGGAGTGCCTGTAAGGAAGAGTTCCACTAGTTCTGATTGAAAGCAAAGGGACCTTGAAACCAAAAAATGTCGAGCAAAGAAATCCAGGGATGATTAGTTGGATTTGGGACAAGTTGAAGTTGAGGCGCTGTCTTCTGTAGGCGAGAGGGGCATAATGACAGTTGGAGGAGCAGATGAAGTTGGGTCGGGGGAGGGTATTGAAGGGAGTCGTAAACCATATGCTGAATTTGGGGATAGCGAGGATGAATACGACTCTTTTGACATATCGACCGATGCCCAAGACGCAAAAATCACTAGTCTTCTTGGTGGTCCCTCTGATTTAAATCCCTTACCCTCATTCAGACACCATGTGTTGTTAGATGTGACGGCCCTAGTTCCCCCATAAAACTAGGTCTCGCTAAGCCTAGACCTACGTGGACCCCTGAACCACTCGCGAAGTCTACGCATCGTAGTCAGCCTTAAATCCTCATATAAGTCATTTGTTTATCATATAGATGTGTGAGTTATAAGATTATGAAATTATCAGGAAATTCGCAGTGAAAATCATTATAATCAACTATAATTAGTAAATGGAAATAAGGAAAAATAGATAACCTATCATGTGGAAACCCTGATAAATGGATAAATACATGCATGTCTGGTGATCAAGGCGAAATAAAGCGATCACACATGATATTCCTACTCTCTCAATCCCTGATACATGTCCCAGTGTTTAAGAAAACATATAATACAGTAATCATAACCAAAAGAATAAAATCCTACAGTGAGTAAAGGAAAGAATCGCTCCGAGAGTCCTCACAGGATATCACCTAGCATCAACTCCTTCCCCTTACTCGTCTCAGCTCTATCTGCACCACCGTCACAAACTAGACGGTGAGTGCACGAAAAATATGAAAGTAATGCCAGAAGAAACTAAACAATAATTCAAGATTTACCAAATAAGCAGTCCAAATATCATGCGGTATTGAAAAACAGAAAATGTAACAAATTGAATGATAAACAGACTGACAAGCAGAGGGACGAAGTTTGAGTGTCCAAAGAGTCAATAGAGGCCCATAAGTGGTCAATGTCTATGCAGTACAACAATACCGCATTTATAGTCATAACAACGACCAACAATCCATAAACACAATAATGCCCAAATAATCCAGTACTCGGGGTATAACCCGCTATCAGTGGGGTGGGACAACACCCCAGTAGGAGTACTTACGCTTACCCACTAATATGGACCCAAAAGTACCTTCGTAACACAGTTACATAAAGACACTCAACAAAAGAAGTATGGAATGGAATTCCAACAATAGTTCAATTCAAATAGAAATGACAATAATGGAAAATGAATTAGTGTATACTTTGTAACTGGCTTACAATCGTACGATAACGTACCTCAATTGCAAAACTCTAATCCTCGCATACCTCTAAATTACCCCACTCGAATTCTCAAAATCTGTAAATTAATTAAAAACCTCTAATTTATCCCAATTTTCCATAATTATTTAACTAGTGTAATTGGATTGATTTCTGGGTATTGGGTCGTATTCGGACCCATTCAGATACCCGAGTGATCCCCAAAATTTTTTGAAATTTTGTCAATTTTCACCCTGTGAACAGCGTTACACTACCTGGATGCCGTGGAGTTCAACACTTAGCGACGTTCCCACTGCGCGAATTCGTGGCTGACTGCCCGAGACGCCCTGATCGACGTTGTGGGAGAATATCCTCACGGCGTGTCCAACAGTACACCATAATCGGGGTTTTTCGAAACTCCGGCTTGTGTCGCCATGTTCCTAGTCTATCCCAAACCCTTAGGGACGTCCATAAAAACCTAAAACCCAACTCGCTTTGCGTTGAAACCCCGACAAACACCCCGATTCGTAAATCACACGAAATTTCTTCAAAAATTCCAATTAACTTCAAATGCTCAAACAAAACTCCAATTCATCAATCAATCATCCAATTGATCCTAAAAAAAATCATTCCAAATCAATTCCAACATTTTCCTGATAAATTCGTCTGAAATCGTCTTGATAAAAACCCAAAAAATTGACGCCAAACTGTACACAAACACGAGAGGATTAGAGATCCTACCTTTTATGTATGATTGGTCGATCTCCGATGTCGCAACGTGCTCGTGAAGTCTTTAAACCCCCGTGCTCTCCTCATTTTCACGTTGGGCAAAAAATGAAAATGGATTTGAAGGAGAGAGAAAAGTTGGTTTTTATACTTCTTACTTATCTCTTGTCACACACAGATCTCGAGGCACATCTTGTGTCCCAACTTCAATCTATCCAATTACTCTAATACACCTTTAAAACTTCAATAAGTGACTTCATTTCCAAAACCAAGTCGTTTATCGCTCACAACACGTGCTCTCGTACCCGTTTCAACTTTCGACTCGCACCGCGTGCGTTCTTGGACATAACCTCGCTCCCACATTTTATTTATTTATTTATTATTTTCTGATAATTCACTAATTACCATTTTTCAATGTTTAATTATCCGTATCTTACCCTAAAATTTTCGTTTTTCCTAGGTGAATCTCACACAGAAATCTGTGACGATTAATACAACAATAACCACACACTAGGACATATAGTGTTCATTCGGATATAAATAATAATACAAACATCACAGAAAAGTAAAATATACCTTAGTGTCGATTCTCGGGGCTTGAGTAGTATGACAAATCATAACGAGTAGGTCACGATCCTGAAAAACACGACACATGTCACTTATTAAATTTGAGGGTCGTTACATTAGATATCTGGAGGAACAAGGTATCATAAATTTGGTTCTATTATATACATAATCCTTTTATTGTTATATATTGTTTTCTTAATATGCTATATAAGTTTTGTAGGGTCGGGGATTACTGAAGTGCATAAACCATGGTTATTAAATCTCCAAATGGAAGACAATTGAGCAACACCCTGAGAAGTAAAGAGTTGAGAAGTTGGTGAACAATTCTGGTTTAACACCATTGGGCTACATCTCATACGATGGAGGTAATAGGGTATATATTTCTGGCATTGCCGAGATATGGCAGCCTGAAACCAACACGTTCCACTTACCCTTTAGGGAGATGACGATGACACTTGAAGACGTACGTGTCCTTGGTATTTTGGTCATTGGTAAGACCGTGGTTGCGCCTTTCAAGAATTGTAGAGCGGTAACTACCATGGTTAGTAGGCTATTGAGGGTGTCGGTTCCTGATGGTGATGAGGAGATTAGGATTAGGCCTGACCTTACTGTTAGTTTGGCATGTTGAAGGATCGATTCACAGTGCCGATGAAAGGAGAGGAACAACCCAATGGGAAAAGACCTCCCGATGAATATCCTAGTCTCAAATGTGTGGTCTGGGCATACCTCTTATATATTCTTGGAACATCCCTATTCTCAAACAAGTTAGGTACAAGAGTTTCCCTTTCACGCCGTCAACTTTTGGAACATGTAGACAAGATTGGTTCTTACGCATGGCGAACCGCAACACTTGCATTCTTGTACCGTCAACTGGGCATTGCAAGTCATGCTAAAGTCACCTAGATTTCTACATATATGATGTTGTTAGAGGCAAACTATTAAGTTTTAATGATTGACCTTCATAGTGATGCATGCATTTAATTCGTTTTTCATAATAAATTTGGTTTGTGTAGGATTGGATGTACGATCGTATGCCATTTATTCAGCCCATTTTGCCTAGTGACTACGCCTCGATTAAGCCCCATGTGATGAAGTGGCACCATAAGAAGAAAGAGAGGCTCTACAAGAAGGACACTAGGATGTTGTTGGATATTCTTCTCTCTTTCGGGAATCAACTCAACATGCTGAAAGCACATGATGTGAGGACTATAACATAACAATTTCAATTTTCTCTCTTATACGCTTATGTTTATTGAAAAATATCTTAATTTTTGCAAGGTGATTTAGAATATTACGCTGAAGGGTGCACCGTCTATCCATGATATTGCATACTACAATGGCGCCATGAAGTACATGTATATCGTTGAACCACACAATTCCATCAGGGTGTTGAGGTAAATGGGATACATTCAACGTATTCCGAGATACCCTTACCGACCTATGTAATGGATAGGAGTTGCCTAGCACAGTCTTACTATGTGAAATACTCTTATGATTCCCAATCTTGGGAGGATTGAAAGAGGCACTGTAGCAGCCCATTTTCCAAATGAACCGCTACGGGGCCAATGTGGGCCCACAACCTAGCCAACAAGCATTAGTTATGTCCCACATGCAATCTCATCCACCATTCAATCATTATTAACCTCAATGAACAACAATTTATTGTTTAAATTGTTAATGAACTCAAGTCATCTATTATAATATCATTTCAAACCTTAATAATATCAGCGGAAGTCTTAAGAACATGACAATTCAAATAATAAAAGCATCAAAGTCATGTAATATATCATAAACCTAGGATGGAACATGTATCATCAGATACAAAAAATACACCTAAAATGTCTAAAAATATCAAAACTACAGGTCCTGAAGTGTCTCACAATCCCAAATCTCCAAAATGAAAACAAATTACATATAATACAAACGTACAAGTTTAGCTCAATATCTCTGAATCACAGGTACTCTGCAAGCTTGCCCTTGCCACGACTCACACTTAGATCTACATTCAAGCCATCACAAAAGATAGATGACGAGTCCAAAGTGAGTATTCCCTAAGAAATTAAGTGAGTAATAATGAAAGTAAATACTGGAATTTAAATAAATCTATTAAATAAACATGCATAAATAAATACAAACAACTATGATCATCGCATGGATAAATAATAGTGAAAGCTCAAAGTGTGTTCCTAGAGCCTAGGGTCAGATTAGTGCCATACTTCAAACTCTTCCACATAATACTGTCGGTGAGTACCCCTTAAGCAAGGCTAGTATCTGGATCCGCTAGGTGGTCGGCGTAGAACCTATGACGTACCTACACGTGCCTCGACATGACTTTCGGGTCGAACTATTCACCAAAATCCCTGACACACGTGTTATGGCCTAGTGGACATACATTCAAGAATGGTACGGAGGGAGAGACTCAACGTCCGTCCATTTAAACCACAACCAAGAATAGAATATTGAAAGACATAATTTGAATTCAAAAGCCAAAATAAGTAAATGCTCAAGAAATTTCAGTTGGGATACTACACACCTCAAACTGCACTCTGTGTCCCATAAAATAACCCCCGGTCCAACTCTGTAATCCTCGATATCCAAATTATTGCCTGAAATGACCTATTTCCATTTATAATTGATTTTAACTCAATTGGATGTATTTTATATCATTTAGTTAGGCTTTAAAATTATTTTCCCTAAAAATACACTAATTTAGTTTTGACAACAAGGGTGGAGCGTACTCATCTGAAAGGGAAGCGCTCTCCTATTCTTCATAGGAGGCTCCCCCGAACGTGGAGCGCGCTCCTTTGAGAGAAAAGCGTACTCCCCTGCTGGAAAAACAGAATTCCCAGCTCAGGAATTCTGCTCTCCTAAGCATGAGAGTCCTTCCCCAATCCCAGTTGACCACATCCTCACCTCGTGGGGGAACCAGCAACACTTCCAGAGACTCAATCAAACATCATATTTTCATTCAAAGAATCAAATCAATCTTTCAAAAACCCAATTTCATTAAACTCAGCTAAACTTGAAAATCAACTTGAATACCATAGCAACAACATATTTATCATCATAAACACAACCAATAGCCACACAATAAACCAGTTGACACCCCCCAATCCCGGATTCCACTCTAACACCCCAAAAATGGACACCAACATGAAGAGAAAGGAGAGGGAAATAGAAATCTAACCTCAAAGGGATGATCCACCACCTCCAAGTCCTTCAAATCATAAATTAAACACTTCAAACCCTTGTTTCCACTTCCTTGTTTTCGAATCTTAAGAGTAGAGAGAGAAAAGGTAGTGGAGGGGATATGTTTAGTTGACTTAAATACCCATCAAGTGATCTCCTCTTTCTTATGCATCCCTATGCTCATCTCTTGAACACCTTTAAGTTTATTTTCCAGCCCCTAATGACTCCAATTATGACTCACATGCATGACTCTCTTTAGTTCTCATCATATAAAGTCCCGTTTCTGACGTTCCAATGCCCAGTTTTGCGTGACAACACGCGACGTATGCGTACTCTTGCGCTACTAAACCCCAAATAGGCTTTTTATAATAATTATTTATTTCATTTAATTCATTTCATGTGTGTATTATTTCCCTCAGCCTAGTATTTTGTCTTTTAGTCTACCCGGTACCCGCATCAATATGCATATCGAGGCGAATACTTATCACATAGTCTCGCACGTCAAATGAAATATAAATACACACATTGCAATGCCATTTAATATATTTCAACATAAACATCACAAATTAGACAAATCAGCACACAATAATTATTTACTTAACTCCAGGCGCTAAACTAACTGCGAGTCCCACGAGCGTCTAAGTTGTTAGTAACGTCTGCAACCACGACATTAATTACGACGAATTAAATTCGGGTCGTTACAAGCACTTTAAGTCTCTTGAACGACATGGTTAAAAAACAGAATACCCATATCAAACGTCATCAACTATATGGATTAGTTCCTTAGAATCAGCTACCCATTTGTAGGGAATCTTGAACACTTAACGGGGGACCAAGAGGAGGATGAAAAATCTTTGGTGATAATTTCAATTAAGTTTGTTTCCCTATCTTTACATGCATTTCTTCATTAAGTTATTTGATTTGATAAATTTGGAAACAGCAAACCGTCGAGCCCTTGATGCAGCATTGCGGTTTGGGTGCATGCCGAGGGACAACGTTATAGTGGATGGTGCATTTGAATTGGCAGATCACGTGATCGCATTCCTTTCCGGTTGTGAATATACATATCAAACCATCGTGACGGGCGGTTAAAGTGAGGGAGGAACTACATCCATCGGGAATGTTTGTCAATACCACCATAGTGGAAAACAACAAGTTATGGAGTTTGAACCTGAACCCTAGATCCCTTCAACTTGTACTCAATATTTAATGGAATTTGATACTTTCGAATCTTTAAACATTTGAAACAGTTGTTTTGTTGTGTGGATCGTTAAAGGTCCCTTGTTAAACTTACAATAATGCGTGATTTGTGCTATTTGAATTATGATATTTCTATATCGCGGATGAACTGGACCATCATTATCAGAGGTCTTTCGATTTTACAAGTCCGTCTTAAATGCAGAATTACAGCTACATTATGCTGTAATAAAAGCAAATATGTGGGTATATAAAGTAACAACATAAATTATGGGGTACATTAAGTCATAAGGTGGGGTATATAGGGCGTAACGGTCCAACACAATCAAAATCTTGCAGAACTTACAGCTCTATTGATCTGATAGGTACTCCAACATAAATTGTATTATTATGTGGGGTACAGGATGAAAAAAGTGGGGTATAACGAGTTCGTTCTTAATAATGGGGTGTAAAGACTATAATGGTGGGGTATATAAAGGGTTACGATTCACATTAACTATACTAACTAGTTGTTTCTTCTCCATCATGTCGTAACATATGGGTATGTCAAGCAAATATGTGGGGTATACAAACATGCAATGAAAAAGTGGTGTACATATGTACTATCGGTTCTTCAAAACCGAGACACTCAAGCTTCTTACAGTTTACTAACATGACTGCAGTAAGTAGATTGCGGCAAAGTATCTCTGACGATTTCATAATTTGAAATGCTAAATTTAGTGGGGGTGCGTTTAATACTTTTCTGGGGTATATGTGACTTACGATCCAACTTGACCATAATAAATGTTATATTTACGACCTAAGCAGAACGTTAATCGTAAGTCTGTTACGGTAAGATTATTCGATAGTTAATTTGAAAAGTACTTAGTAAAGCAAGTGGGGTACATGAGCAAAGAAGATGGGTTAGTATAACGGTTGGTTTTCGTCATCATTATATCGAAGTTTTGGCTATTTAAGACTGAAAGTATATGAGATGAATTTCTTGCATCCATTAGGCTGAGCATATTAAGTAATCCTCTGGGGTAAATGAAGCAGTACGGTGATGTTGGTCCGTAAAAGAGGTGTTGCTTTTACCTAGCATGTTGGGCGACATCGGAGGATACAACGGCTATAGGACCTGAGGTTGTTGTGGATCATACTGAGAAGATCAAACAAATTAGGCAAAAGCTTCAGGCAACCTAGGATAGACAGAAGAAGTATATAGACAAGTATCACGAGGGTCTGAGCTACGAGAAGGATGACTTGGTGCAGTTGAAGGTTTCTCCGTGGAAGGGTCATAAGAGATTTGGCATCAAGAGGAAATAAACACCGGGATTTATTGGACCATTCAGGGTCGAGGCACGCGTTGGCAGTATGGCGTACATGTTAGAGTTACCGCCGTAGTTAGTTGGGGTTCATCCGACATTTCATATCTCCATGTTGAGACTGGTTAGGCCAGGATCGAGAGTGATGGTTAATGTCAGACAGGTAGAGGTTCAACCTGATGTGACATATGAAGAGCAGCTAATAGAGATCATTGATCACAGGATACAGACTCTGCAGAATAAGGAGATCTCAAAAGCTTTGGTTCATTGGTAGCATCACAAGACCTAGGGACTCACTTAGGAGCTCGAGTCTACTATGCGTCAGCGATACCCTCAGCTATTTACTGGTACAATTCTTTTTAATTATTTTAAATTTCATGATGAAATTTCACTTAGTTGGGAAGAACTGTAACGACCCAATTTTAATTAAGTTGTTATTATTACGTATTTTTAGACGTGGATGCTAGCTCAGACCATCGTGGACCCCGCAGCTAGGCCAAGGCGCGCCCGGATTAGGTAAATAGACTATTTTTGTGTTGTTGCCTAATTTGTGATGTATGTATTTAATTATGTTATTTACATCGCTATGTGTGTATTTATATTGTTATTGATCGTGTGAGATAGTATGATGAGTATTCGCTTCGATGAGTATGTAAACGCGGGTACCAAGTAGGCGAATGATAGTACACTAGGTTGAAAAATTATACACACATGATAAAATGAATAAAATGCATTAAATAATTAATATAAGACATTGTTTAATTGTTTGGTGATTCGATTTTGAGCGACGGCCCTAGTCGCAGCATTGGTGTCGGGTATTGAAACGCCTGAAAACTAATAATTGTAACAAAAAAGGATAAGTCCAAGAGGACAAATCACCCAATTGTGTCACCATTTAGTTGACCTTTTGTCTTGATCTTGGTCCTAGATCATGCCTTGAGATCAACCTAACATAAAAGATGAAATTGGAGTATATAAGTTGACATTTTCTCACTTTATCACCTTTTTTTTTTCTCTCTTTCTCTCCATTGTTAAAATCTGAAAATTGGAGCATAAGTGTTGTGGTTTGTGATCTTTTGTGTTGATTTGGAAGTGATTGGCTTAAGAAGTTTAAAAATCAAGGTTAGATCCATGTTTCCTTCATCGTCCTTTATATTTAGAGCTAAATTTTGTGGGTGTTAGGTTAGATCCAAGATTTCATGTTATGCTCATAGGTTTTGGGGGTATTTTGGGATGTAATGAGGCTGGCTATGTGGTTTATATTAGTTTTAAGTGTTGAGCAAAGTTTATTCAAGTTTTGGTTTAAAAAGTTGAGGTTTGTTGGGATTTCTGATTTGATATATATGTATGTGGACGTTGCCTCTGACATTTTTGAGGTGTTGTATATCCCATACGAGTCGAGGATGGGATCGACGGCATTTGGAGTTGGCACAACGTTAATTTTTCTGTTTCCAGCAGTTCTGGAATCCTGGGTTCAACCCAACTCAATGCGTTGGCCAGAGGTCATAGTATGCTGGCTGTTCTGGGTAGGATGAGGATGAGGATAAACATCTAGCACGCTTGCCAGATCCTCTAGCGCGCTGAGTGCAGGACAGGGGTTATTAATAGGGGAACAATGAGAGATACCTATGACATGTATATTGGTATATTTTTTATGCTTTTGATTTTAATGTCTACATGATGCTTTGATTATAGGTTTTCCACATTAGGTAAATGTTCCCATGACTTGAATTTGTTTATTTAATTGATTATTCAAGTATGATAAGTCTTTTGCTAATTATGGTGATTTAATGATGATTTAAAACAGATGATATGAGTCCCTTAGATAACTCAGTAAAGTTTAATGAAAATGTTATAAAAGTTAGCTGTGACTATTTGATATTGAATGAGGTTAAGTAAGTCAGTTGCGCATGGTACACAACTGAGCGTAATGTGGCAAGGTTGTGGGCCCGTTGGGCATATGTAGCGGGCCTTGCGAGTTTGGGTTCACTACAAAAATACAAGGCAGATGAAACTATTGAACATTTTAAAGCGCGACTTGTTGCAAAAGGGTATACCCAAGGTATTAGGATCGACTACACGGAGACATTTGTGCCTGTAGCTAAAATCAACACGATTTGAATCTTATTATCATTGGCTACAAACTTGGATTGGCCACTCCAACAATTTGATGTGAAGAATGCATTTTCTTCATGGAGAGTTGTCGGAGGAAGTATACATGAATCTTCCACCAGGATGCATCATGACTGACAAATAGAGACACAATATATGTAAATTGAAGAAGTCATTATATGGGCTAAAACAATCTCCTAGAGCATGGTTTGGAAGGTTTACTAAATCAATGAACGCGTTTGGCTATCACCATAGCCATTTTGATCATACTTTGTTCCTAAAAAGGGATAATGATAAGATTACAACACTCATTATTTACGTTGATGATATGGTGGTAACAGGGAATGATCCCAATGAAAGGGAAGCCCTACAAAAATATCTATCTAAAGAATTTGAATTAAAAAATTTAGGACCTTTAAAATATTTTCTAGGTATTGAAGTTTCTAGATCAAGTTAAGGAATCTTCTTATCTCAAAGAAAGTATGTTCTAGACTCTTAAAAGAAACTGGAATGTTAAGGTGCAAACCAACTAGTACACCATTAGAAGAAAGGTTGAAGCATGGTTTTCATCTCGATCAACCACCAGTCAATAAAGGAAGATATCTCAACGACTTGTGGACAGATTGATGTACTTAGCTAATCAAGGCCAGGTCTTGCTTAAGCCTTGAGTGTGGTAAGTCAATACATGAATAATCCTAAAAAACAACATATGAATGCAGTTATGCACATCTTGAGGTACTTAAAAAATGTTCTTGGAAAAGGAATCTTATTCACAAAAAATGTAGATTGTCAAAATATAGAAGTATACACGAATACAGATTGGGTTGCCGTTATAGATGATCAATGAATTTTGAATATTGCACAAAACATCAATTTTTCTATTAATTTAGATGTGTTTATATACACAAAAGTAAAAATGAATTTATGAAAATATTGCAATGAAGCCCATGATTGATTGATTTATGATTGATTGATTGAATCCTTAATTGGTTCAATCAATCAATGTGATTGATTTAATCCTTAATCGGTTCAATTAATTAATGTGATTGATTGAATCCTTAATTGGTTCAATCAATCAATGTGATTCCTTAAATCAGGGATTGCTCCTATATTCCTTAATTCAAGGAATAAGGAAATATTCAATACTCCCCCTCATGTTGGCGCATGGAGAATTCATCGTAATGCCCAACTTGACGAGTAACATGTTTTCAATCAAGTCCTCGACGCTCTTGATCTATGACTGCCTGCGTTTGAAGGTTCTTTTTTGAATCCTTCCAATTGGCTTGTCTGATAGGCAACTCCTCGGTTGTCTTCTCGCCATGTCGCAAAGAATATGGTATAGGAAAAACAACCGTATTACAAATATGAGTATAGTATAAGAATATCTCTATACTATAATAACTACTTCCATTTGAAGGTTCTTCTTTGAATCCTTCTAATCGGCTTATGCTAGGAACCAATCTACACCACTTATATACCACACTAACTCTTACTATATTTTCGATGTGAGATTATATACTCCAACACTCCCCCTCAAGTGCAACTAGGCCTGAACTAATTGTCACTTGCCAAACACAAACCTACTTTTAGAGGTCTGAACAAATATATCTAGGCATACTCTTATAGGCTTCTGGTCCACAAACGGGTATAGACTCCACTGCTAGCCCAACTAGGTCATCAAATTTGAGCCAAAGATCGTTCCGCTCTGATACCATAATGAATTTTGAATATTGCACAAAGCATCAATTTTACTATTCATTTATATGTATTTATATACACATACGTACAAACGAATTTATGGAAATATTACAATGAATCTTATGATTGATTGATTTGTGATTGATTGATTGAATAATTTGAATCCTTAATTGGTTCAATTAATCAATGTGATTGATTTAATTGATTGAATCTTTAATTGGTTCAATCAATCAATGCGTTGATTGATTGAATCCTTAATTGGTTCAATCAATCAATTCGATTCCTTAAATCAAGGATTGCCCCTATATTCCTTAATTTAAGAAATATTCAATAATGATAAACGCTCGACATATTTGTTGATGGGAATCTTGTGACATGGAGAAGTAAAAAACAAAATGTTGTGGCTCACTCAAGTGTTGAAGCAGAGTTTCAAGGCATGACACTAGGTTTGTGTGAGGCATTATGGTTGAGACTTCTCCTACACGACTTGGGGTATTCACCTAAGCAACCAATCAAGTCATTTCGTGACAACAAAGCAGCGCACGATATTGCTCATAATCTAGTTCACCATAATCGTACGAAGCATGTCGAAGTGGACAAGTTCTTCATCAAAGAAAAGTTAGATGAGAAAAATTATGGAGTTGCCTAAGATAAGATAAAATCAGAAGATCAACTATTTGACATTCTCACTAAAGCAGTTTCTCATCGAGTCTTCTCATCCTTTTTGAGCAAGTTGGGCATGTATGATATACATGCACCAACTTAGGGGGAGTGTTAAGATTGTAAATGGAAGAAAGAATTAATTGATTGAGTGAGTGAGTGAGTGATTGATGGATTGATTGATTGATTGATTGATTGATGGATTGATTGATTGATTGATTGATTGAGTATTTGATGGATTGATTGATTAGTTGGAAATTTCATATTTGAATACATATGTACCTCTATAAGCATAGAGTTGGTGTACTTATCAAAGTATAAATGAAATCGTACTCACATTTCTCTCGTTGACGTAGGTCAAAGAACCGAATCACATAAATTATTGTCTCAATTTTTATTGCTTTTATATTTGTTAGTAGTTTTACACGTATAACTCTATGTATTCTACAAGACTTGAACCTTGATTCTACGGGTCCGGTGAAAATGTTAGACCATGGCTACGTTAGCTAGCTATTCTGTAGTGGTTTTTGTTGTGTGTATTTGGTGTTAATATGAAAGAAGTCAATAATTTACATGTAATCAATATAATAATTAGAGAACAAGTCCAATAAATGGGAGACAGAGTCTTCCAGTCTCTACTACCTCTTCCTCTTTGAACTCTATATCATCACTTGAATAATGAATAACAGCACAAAAAACCATTCCACCCAATGTTGACCATTTCATGTGTAGACCTCCTATTAAAGCATTATTGCACACAAATCATACACTAATTGAGTGAGCAATCTGTAGAACTCATGAGCTTTTCTTTGAAGCAAATGTTGTGCCTCAGATCTCCCACATTAGATCATCATCAGATCAAACTCTCCAACAAGTGGGAAGACACCACCGATACATCGCTTCGATGCCGCCAAACCAAGTACCAAGACGAGCCAATATCACCGCGAGTCGGGTGTATGGGGCAGATCAAGCGCAAGAGCAACAACACCAACAACAAGATCATGAACAAAAAAGCTGGCAGTAATCACAAGTACTTGAGGCTCAAAAGCATGCTATCTGGGAAGAACCTAATTGTCGGCAGTAGCGATTACTATCATAGCAGCAGATTTATCAAGGATGGCAATAACATCAGTCATCACAGTTTTAGAAGAAAAAGTTGTGTTGGAGATGTTGGAAGTAGAGAGAGCAATTGTAAGAAGATCGATAGAGACGATAGCGAGTTGGTGTATGTTGCCATGAGTGTTGCAGATCTGGATCCACCTTTGCCAGTTAATGTGAAGCAAAGGAGTAGGGGTTCTGATCAGGGAGTTAGTCTTTGGAAGAGGAGGTGTGGAGGGGGGGATTTGAAGAGTTTGCAACTTCATCAGTATCATCAGCACCATCATGAGAATCATTAGTCAATGATCCAATCTCTGATTATTAATTATGCTGTTCTTCGCAATTCTTTTTTAGCTTTTTTTTTTTTTTTTTTTTTTTTTTGGGTGTACAAGATGAGACAATTTTTTTTTTCCTATCACCATAGTGTGAGTACATGTACAAAGAACAACACAATGACCCAATTAATATCAAACACGCATTTTTGCTATTTTTCTTCAAATATGCAAGCACTTTTAAGTGCTCAAAATGAATGTTGGTTTAACACAAGTCAGACAGAGTCATCTTCTTCAAAATTCTGCTATACACAATGAATGATGTGCTCACACGCATGAGTTTTGAACAGGTGTCTGACTTTTTTTTTTTGAAAACAGGTGTCTGACTTGGTGTGTAATTATCTCTCTTTGAGTTTTAACATGGTCAAAATATAACGAAAAACAACGAAAAACTTGTCTCCGATACGCGGCTCATTTGGTGTCTGGTCAAAGAAGCGGCTCATTTTATTTGGTTCAAGTAGAAACACATCATAAATATTTGTTGATGAATAAGACAAATCATAAATTAACAAACATTACCCAGAACATCAACCAACATGACTGAAAAATTCAAAGTATGACCTATGTAATACAATATTTGATAGACCCAGACAACGAACTCATGAGGTCTTGCCTTTTGACAAGTGATGTCTTACCATCTCACCAGAGATGCATTGACACACGTCACAACTTAGTTATGTGAGCAAATATTTGATTTCAGTTTCCCTTCATATTTAATAGAATGGTGCGCGGGAACATGGTACTAGTACATCAATAGATTCAATACGTTACAGTATAACGAGTGCAGCACTGTATTTCCTTCCCAACCCAAAGCCAAAATGTTTACAGAAAGAAAATATAAATGAACTAAGCAAATAAAATTTGAAAATAATTAAATTCTTAAACAAGAACAAGTATCACCCTTAGTAATTTTTCGGTGGGGTATTACCCTAATTGATTGCACGGAAGCTCCTTTTCTCCAGAAATTTGTCTTTCAAGACGCTCCGAGCAACCTTCCAACACAACAAAGAGAGAAACTCGAATCATAAGCCGTTTTTCAAAAGCAATACTCCTGAAGATTCCTGGCATCATTTTGCATATGTAAGTTATGGAAAATGACAAACTAACACACTTTGCATGCACACTTTGTCTTTTAGCCTATTTATGGCTCTTTCTTGTCCCCCTAGGCATGGCCCCACATCTAACAAAACACCATAGATAGGCTAAAAGACAAAGTGTGCACCCAAAATGTGTTAGATTATCATTTTCCATAAGTTATATTCAAATAACTTCAAAAGGGCTGCACCTTCCATGCAACATAACTGATGTGTAAACAGAAGATAAGTTAAAGAATCCTCACCAATATTGTCCAAAAAAAAAACCAACTTATGAGGCAAATCAGCAGCCAAGAGACAATTAAAATAGTAGGATCCTGAACCAGCCGCTTTTGCATATACCATCTATAACTAGAACCAGCAACTGTCCTGCTGCATTTGGGCCCTTCGGTAAGGCTGAAGAAACATTGAACTCCTTTTCTCTGGCTGTACGGCTCATCCTGCGTGAATAGTTCAGGCTTAAATTTTTTTAAGTCACCTTTAGCCGGGTAATCTAATAACAACTAATAAACAATTGCCTATCAAAATACTTCTTATCATAAATGAGCATAAAATGGAAGAAGTCTAGCAATAACACCATCCCAAAGCAACAATGAAACAACCAAGCACGGGGATAAATACATCAACATCTGAACCTAAGGAGAAAAGGGCTGCAGGACAAATACAGATTTAACATGGCTCGCAAATGTGATATTTCACATTCCACCAACTTAAATAAGAATAATTTTTGTATTCAGTCACTAAGAGACTGTACTTTCCAATGAGATGTCATATCTACCAAGGATAAGGAAATAAACAAATAAACTTAAGAGTTGAAATATTTGCAAGTTATATTGGAAAAGCAAGCAAGAAAAGCACACCTGAAGGAGCCTACGTAAGGTAAGCAATGTCACAGCTCCGAGCAGCCTACACAATAAGATTCCTTCATATAACAATACATACCATTAGTTCCAAAATACAAGGAAAAACACAACACATAAACCAATTTATGTTAGGTAGCATAAATAAATGCAGCAAATGAAACAAGAACCAGAACATCTTTAGTTTCAATAGACAACCTATTCACCATAAATGAATAGGAATCAGAAGATTCAGAACAGAGAGTCTGACAGATGAACCACTTGTTAATTCAGCAAGTAGAATCCCCACGCCAGTCAAAACCACAGGCTGCCATGAGCAGACCCATTATCTTGCAAATAAGTGGAACAGAAAGCATTAACCTCTGCTTTCGGACCATCTCAGTAATATAGTCGCCTGACAAAACAAGTAATCCTGTCAAGAAACCAATTGAATTCGAATGTTAATTATCTAATTAGTGAGGCCACAAACAACACAAATTTGACATCAAATTTCTAATCATACTATGTAGAGTTATTGAAGGAATTATGGTGCACAAGGAAAGAGAACAAGAAGTACATGAGTTGAGAATGATTACAATATACATTAACTTTACAGATCAACATAAATGGGACTAAATTTTTTCAATATACAGTTTACAGGGAAGAAGCAAAGCTTCCAAGGGCCTGCCACGGAACATGGCAGCCAATCAAGATACTCAAACCTGTAAGCATACATCTAATGGAAACTAATCCTCACCCTCTGTACAGTTGCTCTCAAAATTCATTTACAACACTGCCATCAAAACTTTTCTTCTGAATTCCTTCAATTTTTACCGATAATGATACACTGGCCAGCAACAGATTCTGTCGTGTTTTCATTCTTTATCCCACTTCTGCTCCAGTTACTAGTAGAAGTATCCGAGCAGAAAAGAATATAATGGATCTACCTGGCTGTCTTGGTCCTAGAAAGGACAAACAAGAACCCATTAGCGAAAATGCTGTGCTTTATCCATCAGGTTCTGGTGGCTCACGAGAACCTGGTTTGCAGCTATTTGGCTTCTCTTTGGGAAGGCTAACAACCGGAACATACGCAAATCCTTTGGGTAACCGTTGATTCTTTAAAGATGCTTGGTATGATGTCATTACCATCTCCTTCTCAAAGGTTTCAGTGTGCTGTTCAATGAGACAAGTACAACCATGTGAGATCACGGAGTTTGAAAGGGAAAAAAGAAGGAAAAAAAGAGAGCATATACCTTTTTTAGCTTTAAAATTGTTTCACCATCATCAGTACGGCTCTGGAAAGCTGTAGGTGCAGGTTTATGAGAAATCTGCTTCCCAGAAAATGGCATCCTATCAGTAGACCTTCTGGTGTAAATGCGTTGCGATGTCAAGCTGTCATCGGTCTTTTGGTCGATATCCATTGCCACTGGAGGCATTACTCGGCGTTTACAAGAAATTGCCGTATCAATAGTGATATCATCAGATCTTTGGATTGCTTCACTAAAGGATTTATTATCATCTAAATGACCTCGAAGGGATGTCGTTGCTGATTCGGAACTAACATCAGGCAGGAAGAAGGGACTACGAACAAGCACGGAAAAAGCAACCGAGTCTCTTTTTGAAGCAAGTATGTCATGTGAACACAGAACAAGTTCCCTCTGCAAAATAATTGACTAGGTAAGCAAGACGTTCAAATAGTCTAAAGAATAAAATTCATAAACCAGCAACTTCAACTCACTATGCAATTTGACTGGAGAATAAGTACCACAAAAATTGCTTACAGATACTGCACCCCAAACATATCAAACTACGGTAAGCAATATTACTCTATCAAGAACTAAAATCCACAAATAAACTGAGAGATTGAAATGTATAAATTTCGAATCGAATAATGCAGTGTTTTCAAGTGCCACCTAGGCACTGACTAGGTAACATCTTAGGCAATTTTTAGCCCCATCGCCAAGGCCATGAACTAGGCAAACGGTGGGCCTATTTAATTTTGAAGTATATAACATAAAGTATGTTATTTGCAGACGATATTGTCCTAGTGGACGAAACAAGAGATGGAGTGTATAGGAAATTGAAACTTTGGAGGAATACAACTTTAAGTTGAGTAGAACGAAAACCAAATGCATGCATTGTGGTTTAGAAATACTAGACATCAAGATAATGAAGGGGTAAAATTAGGTAAGTAGTTCCAAAGGTGAACAACTTTATTTATCTAAATTCAATCATACAAAATTATGATAATATTGAGAATGATGTGACACAAAATTCAAGCTAGATAGAAGAAATGTAGGACTGTAACAGGTGCATCTGTGATCGAAATATTCCTATCAAGTTAAAAACGAAATTTTATAAGACAGCAATTAAGCCAACTATGTAAGATAGAATAAGAAATGTAGAAATGTAGGACTGTAACAGGTGCTTCTGTGATCGAAATACTCCTACCAAGTTAAAAAAGAAATTTTATAAGACAGCAATTAGGCCAGCTATGTAAGATAGAATAAGAAATATAGAAATTCAAAGAAAAGTAGGAGGTACCACCAATTGATACAAATATTTGGGAAGGGAGGTGGCGGTGGTGTGGACACCTCCAAAGACTGCCTACAAACGCCCCCACTAGAAAACTTGAATCAATAGAAACTGAAAAAATTCGACAATGTAGGAATAGATCGAAGCTAGCTTGGGACACATTGATTAGGAAGGATTTAAAGGATTTGGAAGCACACCACAACTGCAAGATTGCATAAACACTTTGGTTTAAATAGCTTACACAACAGACTAGTCGTTTTTAAACAAAGCATTTTCTTGACAAAGATTATCACAAAATTCACAACCTCCAATGCACCAGTGATTACTTCATTCATGCACAATAAATTGAAAGGACCCACTATTTCCTATGGATTGACAAAAGAAGTTTTCCAAGCCAAGAGAATTGTCAATTACTTCGAGATTGAGTATTGACATCCAGCGATTATGTTTCCACTCTAATCTTAAGAGAATGTCCAATTGCATGCACATGATCCTCATTGTAGAATGTTAGACTCATTTAAAATAAAAGATTGATATAAATAAAAAACAATGGAATCATATTGAAAAACAAAAATAAAACATATCAAGTAGAGAAATTTTACAAATCAGTGCACGGCAACAATGCTATAAAAGGTGCAAGTAAATAGCTAATATAGGGAAAACAGGCAAGTATGAAAATAGAAAGGTTTCTCTTCTAACTCACAAACATAATATACATGCATTGTAACCCTATAAACTATATAATTTAGAATTACTTTTTGATGACTATAAAAGAAGGTTATGCTTGTTACTCCATTAAACAGCATGAATACCACAATTTCCTCTAGTGAAGAGATCAGTAAGCAACCGGAGAACAAAGCACATCCAGCCAAGGGAGTCAAAACTTTTGGAAATAAAAACATTAAATGTCTGTCAAAAGTTTGAAAAAATGCTAGAGTAAGCCACTTTGAAAACCCACTTTGGGCACCTAGTGGGCCCATGTGGGTGTCCCTCCATGTGCTTTGCCTCGAGGAGTGTGCGCGCACATCTCAAGGTGTCATGTGATACACCCCGAGGTGTATCACATGGCTGAACACCCACTTGGGCCCACTAGGTGCCCAAAGTGGGTGTCCATAGTTGGTTACTCTAACATTCTTCATTCTTAAAAACCAAGTATTGTTGATACTTGGAGAACTATGGAATGTATGATATACAAATACAAAGAATGCTCCCATCATGACCAAAGTGTGCATATTGCTATAAAAATTCCTAAGAATCTGAAGGGCAAAAATGTACCACCCATAACATTAGTGTATCCAACCACAAGACCCCTAGGCTACACAAAAATGAACAACTCAATGGGCACTAAGTAAATAGTTAGAACTCAGTCAAGTTACATGGAGTGATACCGCAGAATGGCCAAATGAGTCACTTAAGTCTCATCAAAACAGTACTCAGCCCCTTAACTATAACACGGGACAAAAAAGCCCTCTAACTTGATGACACTCTACGTAACAACCCCATTAACCATCTCAATTTTTTTTTGCAAACTTTGACTTCGGAATCTGATTCAATACAAGATGGATATTTCATGTGACAAATTGCTCTGCCACCTTTGAGTCTAAGAAAAATTGCTCAAATCGAGCAAAGAAATACTTCAAAGAGTTGAGCATTTCAACAATAGAGGGTTCTCACAGTTGCAGCAATATCAATGTTATCAGGTTCCACGCGCATCACATTAAGGTGGTTGAAGCCAGAAACATGACAAAATCAGAGCACACCGCCTTCAAGGGAACAACAAAAACGACATTAGGCTTGCTGGGTGACATTGGCAGAAAATTAGTGTTGATCAATTTTTGCTGATTGATCAGGGGAATGATTGATCTGACTTATAAAAAAATAATGGAATGTGTTTGTTTTATTAGATTTGTAGAGTGTTTGATTTGTGAGGGATAATCGAAGTGTTATTCTCATTGAATTGCAATTCTTCAATTCTTCCAGGTCAGTGACGTTTGGTATTTGATTTAAGTTCTTTCCTGCTCTATGAAAGTGAATGTTGGGTAGTAAAGCAACAACTATATAAAATGAACATGGTAGAAATGAAAATGCTAAGTGGATGTGTGGTAAAACTCGTAAAGATAGAATAAAAAATACATAAATTCAAAGACAAGTAGGAGTAACATCAATTGACACTGATTAGGGAAGGGCAGCTGCGATGGTTTGGACACCTGCAACAACAGCCTACAAATGCTCCCACTAAAAAACTTGACTTAATAGAAATTGAAGAAATTCGACGAGGTAGGGGTAGACAGAAGTTTACTTGGAAGGCATTAATTAGGAGGGATTTGAATGATTTGGAAAGCTCACCATCAATTGCACTAAATCGAGCACAATGGAAGAGTTTGATCCATGTAGCCGACCCCATATTAATTTGAGACTAAAGCTATGTTGTTGTATTTAAGTTCTTTTCCGTTCCTTACGCTCAAGTTCTTTCTGGTTGTGGGTGGGTGGGTTCTTTCTGGTTGTGGGTGGGTGGGTTCTTTCATGTTCCATATACTTAATTTTTTTCCTGTTCCATATTAATTTGGGACTCATTTGGCCCTTATGCAGAAGTGATAATATAAATTTAGGCAACGGCTAAACAGACTCCAATTTTGAATTTTTACTTTATGTACCCCACTTTTTACTTAGAAATTCCAAAAATACCCTTGCTCACCCCATTACCCATACCCTACTTTTGAACAAGTGTCGCATGCGGGTTTCGGACGAACTGAAGCGACACGTCTTCAGAGGTTTCAGACACACAGGGCCGACACCTCTTTAGAGGTCTTGGTCGACTCCAACCGATAATGCGAAGATAACTCGGTCTCGGTGAATGATGGAGGGATCCAACCAAAACCTCTTTAGAGGTGTCAGCCTTGTAAGTCCGAAACCCGCGAGCAACTAGAATGAACAAAATAACTTCAAAACTCTCAAAATAATACATGAAAATGGTTAAAAAAAAAAGTGGGTTCTGCTCAAAATCGCTTAATATTTTTGATTCCATCAAAACTTCGTACCAAAAATGCAAGATTCAAGCTTTAATCCGAAGCCCTAAACCCAAAAACAAATTCACAAAAAAAAAAAAAAAAAAAAAAAAAAAAAAAAAAAACTAAGGAAAACCTTGAAATTGGCACTAAAAGAGATTATGAATACACCCACGACGTCATATCCATGTGGTTCTGCTCGGATTTCGTTGGATTTGGATTGTTGACGAGTGCAATTTGAGAGAGAGGTAACTGGGGTATGGGTTTCCCTTTTATATAGAGGGGTAGTTGGGTAATTTCACAAAATTGTGGTCCTTTTAGCCGCCCCAAAATGAAAATGCCTTCAGTTTATTCTTGAGCTAAAACTGAAGGTATTCAACTTCAACAGCACACTAGTTAAACTTTGCACCAAACAAGCTAAAATAAAGGTCAGTGGGAAACTTCTAATAGAAGACCAAAAAAAGGTCCAAAATGCAATATTTGAAGTGCAGAACAAGATAAGAAGTTAAATCGCCACAAATCTTCCAAAGAAACAGGAAGCTTCTAATAGAAGACAAAAACAAGGTTCAAAATGCAATATTTGAAGTGTAGAATAAGATAAGATGTTAAAATCACCACAAACCTTCCCAAGAAAAAGGTAAAATAGATCATACATGCATACACATATTGATAATATATGAGTACTACTTAGGATTTACCTTCAACTTCTCCCGTTTGATAATTCTCTCACAGAGAAGGCGCAGTCGCTCAAGCTCAACCTATTAGAAAGCATTAAAATAGGTTATAACAAAGCAAAGAGTACCAAGGGAATAGAAGTTTTCACCTAGAACTAAATACTAATAATATCAAAAACATCAAAAATATGTTACATAAGGAAATAAAAAAGAAATAACAAGTTTAAGATAGATTTCAGGAGTGACCTTATAAGGTTTAAGATAGATTTCAGGAGTGATTCAAAATGTTATAGGTTTGCTTGAGTTTTTTACATCAGGATCTCCATTACACAAGTTTTTTCAAGAATAATTGTCATTTTGATTACAATTATAGCAGTCATCTCTTTCACACATTTCATCCATCAATTTCCAGTCTTTTGTTTTTTGAAGTTGCTTTTTTTTTTTTTTGACTTTAGGTTGCATACCAAAAAGAATTCATGATTATGAATGGTGGGATACACCATCATCATGCTGAAAGAATATTCAAACCAAATTCAATTGGTTTTGACTGAAATGAACTGCAAAGGAATTAACATAAAAAGGAATATCAACTCCGGGGCTGAAGCATCACAGGCCATATCTTGAGATTTAACACTAAAGAATCTCAAATATCATAAGCTTATGCCTCAAAGACAAATTACTTATCATTTAAGACGCAAAAGAGACATCTTGAATTATTCATGTAAAGTTAAACATGCACAATTTTTCTTTAAATGATTTCAAAACTCAACTATTCAACTGCCTAAAGAAATCTTTTCAATATTCTTAATAAATTGCACATGAAGAATTGCTCCTCTCTAACATTTATATCAAACATGCCAATTGGTAATTTGGCATAAAAATCAGTTCCACAAAATGATAGCTTACTTGAATAAAAACACGTACAATAACTAAAGCTCCTTAAATAAATAACTAGAAACTACACAATATTTTCCTCAAAAAAAAAAAAAAAAAAAAAAAAAATCCTGCAACATCTGTTCATCCACTTTCTATCTAATTGTGAGCTTCAAGTAACTCATAAGACCATAAAGGGCACTTTATCAACCGAATACGTAGAATTAGAAATAACCAAAAGTAGCCCAAATCCTACATCAATGTATGACAGTAAAAAAAGAGATACTGATACAACAAACTAAACCAAATGATCATACCTAAAGCAAAATTTCTAAGACAAGAAACTCATGAATATCATGAATTATTGGGAGTATAAGGACAGCAGAAAATAGCCTAGCAACATATGATACCTCAAGATAGCCTACAACAAAAAAGGAAAATTAAAGCATGTCATTTACTGACCCTTATTTGCTTGATAGTCTTAAGCTCCTCAGCACCATGCTGCAGCGTCTCAGTCTGTGTAAAGCAATTAAAGCAAAATGAGCCATAAATTACAATCACCAACTTCAATATCATTATCATTCCTACACTAGCTAAAACCTTTTCTCTTTGCTCTAAGCTGTGTCTTTCGCAGTATGCTTTATGCTGCAATCTGCCAACCGCAGTTTTCAGATGCATGTGGAACCCAGCATTTCGAGCACAAGATGGATGAAAGGTACTTTGACAGTTTCCATAATTACACTGCACGAGCATGAGAGTTGGTCCGTAAATATTGATTAGCTATAACACCATCAAGCACATTCCAGAAACAGAAACGACAATTTCAAGATGAGTCACTTAATCAGGCCAAACCTTAATGCACGCCCCAACATTATGAGAGCATACACAGCAGACATCTTTCCCTTTCGAAAGTACTTCCTGCCATCAAATTAAATTTATGGAAATTACAAAAAATTAGCCAGAATGAAACTTTCTAAAAACAGCACTGAGAACTATTCTACTAAGAAATTTCTTATAAAGAGTTATCAGGGAGTTCAACTATTATGCCAGCATACGTACCATCCCTTCTACCAAATTTGGATGACCTTTCTTGTAAGTTGTCTCCAACAACCACTGCAAGAAAACACAAGATATAAAAACAAGTGTGTGGAGTCTGTAAATAATTAAACTGAATCAATTGTGATGCACTTCGATGAGCCAGATCAATGAAACCGCTCGCTACTGAGGGACTGGGAATTAAAATGAAAGGTTTCAATACCTCAGCGCAGAAAGCATGAACCCACTGTCCATCAGTTGCCTTTCTAAAAGCACCAGTACTTCCACCACATAAACCACAATGCATATCAGTACCAGCATTTCCCTGAGAAGTCACAGACGGAGCTCTAGGAGTTCTAGACAGTAATAGCTCCTCACACACTTCGCAGTACCATGGTCCCACATGATCTTTAACATTACGGTAGCAAACCAAATGAACTGCTACCTAATATATAAGATGGAGTTAAGTACCCTAAACCCAATGAAGGGGAAAAAAAAGGAAAACAAAAAAACAGAACAGCCCCAAATGCAATTTAGCAGAAAAATGAAGTAAGACCTTGCAGTTGGAACAAACTAAGATTGGGTTCAACATTGTTTCAGGTCTTCTGCAAATGTCACAAACTTGGGAACGATCTTTGGACAAACCCATAGACTGCGAGTTTTCAGAGTGCTTTTGTATCGAAGGCCTAACAACAGCCAACCTTGAGAGCGTCTCCTTTGCTCGAGGCATCAGTGAAGAGTGTCTCCCAGTAGCAGCATTAGCCTTTAAAAATGCCTAAACGAAAGACCATGAACATTTCGTCACATTCCATAATAAAAAAAAAAAAACATATCTAGCTTAAGCAGATAAAGAATCCAGAACCTCTTGTGGAGCATCTTCATCATTAGCATCTTTCCTGAGCAACGGCACTCTTGATGATGATGCAGCAGCAGCCGTTGCAGCAGCTAAAACTGCCTGTGCTTCTTTATGTCTCTTCTCTTTCCTACCTTGCTTCTTAACTTCCCTAAGTCGGCAAAGATACTGGTTGACTAGCACCGAGTCCCATCGTTGCTTTCTTATATCCTCACGTTCCTGAGGAAGGCCTCTCACTAATTTAAAAATTAATCTATCTGCAATTCAGGAACGATGAATAAGTAAGAAAAATAGTCTAATATCCTGCAACTCTCCCCACCAGAAAATAATGAACAGTCTCTAAATTCAGAGAAAATAAGAATGATTCATAATAGATTAGAAAGGAGCTAATGACACAACCACAATTGCTTTTGGTTGCAACCGCGCAATCAAGGAGCTTATTCTGAAAGTAAATAAGTTGTCCCTCCACTTCATCCTCGGGAGATAGTTTCAACATTTCCATTTTGCTGGTAACATCCAATGCGTCAGTATTAACAATATTTGAAGCACGATTCACTCCAGAGCCCTGTGGATGGCAATCCTCCTCGCCGCAACAAGTACTAGCTACTTCCAAGCTGTTCTCCTGTTGATCTGTAAACTACTAAATGTAAGCACTCGAGCCCCAAATTAAGAGGTGCATTTCTAGAAAAGGCATTACCACAGTGGCAACTATTTCCTTCATTGAGAAGCAAGCCATTCTTAAACTGTGCCAATCTCTTGATAATAATTGGATGAATATGAGCACCAGAAGCAAGATCTTCAGCTCTGAATCATGCGTAGATAAAAATTCAAGACAATAATCAAATAATTGCTGCATTATCAAAAACCAGTAGGTAAAACATCCCAGAAGCTTCAGTAAACTAACAACACATGGAAATGCTTACATGAGTTGAGTTGCAGTAACTAAACCACTGGCTGAATATGGAATACCCCCATCAGAATTTGCCAAAGAACTTTCTATGCAGTTATCTTTCATATCCACTTGATTATTTTCACAAATGTTGGCCTTAGAAAGCCCACCTGCATTTACAAAAAAATAAAGTCACTTGAATCAGAAGAAACAGTTCATATGGTGAAACATAACTTGCATAAACACCATTACAATGTGTCAATTATTGCTTCCGATTCACAAATGGTAGAAAATTCAAAAATGAGTTAAAGGTGAAAACTAGTAAATTAATAATGAAATGACTAAAGAGCATTTATGATCATCCTTTCCTTTTCTTTCTATGAAAAGGGCATTTATTTCCCATATTGCATGGAAGACCAAGTTATTTAGACTAAATTGGTTAAAATATCCTAACCTTTTACAAATTTTGTAATTATATCCTAATCTTTTTTAATTTGTTATTTTATCCTAACCTTTCTAAATTGATAAATTTATATCCTAAGTTACTTTTTAACTCCAAATTTGCTGAAGTGACACCTAAATAATGACTTCAAAAAGCAACATCATCACCTCTAATTTTTATTTTTATTTTTTGGTGAAGTCATCACCTCTAATTACTAAAATAATTACTAAATTTATTATTTAAGCTCTTTACTTAGGTGCTACTTCATCAAATTTAAAGTTAAAAAGTGACTTTGGATACAAATTTATCAATATAGAAAGGTTAGGATATTTTAACCAATTTGGCATGTTATTTATAAACTCCATTTCAAGTTCTGACAATATTATACAATTCAAAGAGGCTCGCCATAGAATGCTAAATTTGATTAAAAGGTGTGTGTTTTTTCATTTGGTGAGTATATTTAGCCAAGAGTTACCCAATCTGGATATGTACCATAACATTATTGCAAAGGGGCAAGGAAAAAATTGTTGATAGTGGACACCAAAGTCCAAAGGCCCCAAACTAAGCACTTACCCAACAACCCACACAAGATCGAGGACCAACTACAATATTTTTTGGAAAGTAAAGAAAACAAACCATTGAAAGAAGAAAAATAGCCCCCAGAAAGCAAGGGACAAAGCGCATGCCTCATGGCATGTAGCCAAGCTAGACAAGTGCTCATCTTAGGAAAATTAGCATTATAGTGCAGCTCAATCTACACCCTTGAATAGCTTCACAACAATGCTTTTGCCGACAAGTTTCAAAACAATCATTAACCAAAATAATTAAGAGTATGCAACAAAAGGCATTTTCAAGAACACTTGAAGTCTAGACATTTTATACTAGTACTACTACATTAGCAAGACCACCATTGGGAACAAGAAATGTGACTTCAATAAGGAAAGAAGCACTAATATAAGAAAAAAGAGGTCATCTTGCATAAATTTTAGCAACCTCAAAAAAATGAAAAGAAATAAAGTAATCTAAAGTATCTAAGTAGGTTAATTTAAGAGGCATGCATCTAAAGTATATTCATTTATATCTTACAAATATTCAGTAGAAAATAAAATTTGATGCTATGCACTTATGTCAGTCAGCTATGCACACACTGGAAATGGAGTTGAGTGTTGAGCAATTAAAAGGGGTGCTAACAAATAGCTTCACAAGACTGGTGCCAAAAAAATGCAATAATTTCACAAAAAATGGATATGTGGCAAAACTTAAAAAGACAAGAAAAGGGAAAACTGCAATGAACAATTGACACACCAGATAAATAGAGATAAGAGAAAATCAAGAATCTGTCAAGACGGTCTAGTATATACATAAGACCCAATAACAAACAAATTAGTTCAGATCAGCTACATGGATCAAATACTTTCACTTAGCTCAATTTAAAGCAATTGATGATGTGTTTCCATAATCCTTTAAATTTTTACAAATTATAATGCATCCCAATTTATCTTAGGTCTATCCCTAATACCATTGAATTCCTTCAACTTTTATTGTGCCGAATTTTCTACTCGGGGCATTTGCAAATTGTCTTTGGATGTATCCAAACCACTACAATTGCTTTCCAAATTTTTGCATCCAATTGTGCTACTAATTTTCATAGAATCTAATGAAGAAAACGGGCATCGTGTAGCACGATGACTTGGCGAAGCACATCAAGGCTAAAGAGGTATGAATTTGAGATCGAGTAGATGTTTGTATTTTATTTATTGTTTATGTTAGGTTCAGTTATTGAGTTCGTGAGTTAAGATGCCTTTAAGATTTAATTCAATTGTTTTTGAGTAGGACAAGTAAGCCTATAAGTGTGTCACGTAAGTGTTGTTACCCAATTAAGAAATCAGTGTCATCCCATGTGCGTTAGGATAGAGTTTATTTTTAGTCAATCAAAGTCATGATTAATTAAGAATTTTAAATGTATTTGACTTTTAATTTAGAAAGTAAACCATCACTAAATCGAGCGCAATGGAAGAGTTTGATTGATGTAGCCAACCCCAACGAAGTTGGGATTGAGGCTTTGTTGTTGTTGTATTTGTATTTGACATTTTCTTTCAAGTCAATTTAAGGGCTAGGTATGTTTTGTTCTAGGGTTGGTTGATTTTATTTAATAAAATTCATGTTTTTAGAGAGAGAGAATTCCCATGTGATTAGTGTGTTTCTTTATACTTAATGTATTTGCAAGAGATGGCAAGTAGAAACGAAGTATTCATCAATTCTAGTATTCGCAGCATCAACAAATTGGAAAAAATTCTTAATCTTTTTTCTTGTAGTGAGAAATTCGCCGAATCCTTGCTACATCCGAATCCCATCACTTTTTATCTTTACAAGTTCTATCACACAAACCAAAACATCCTCATCTCCGCCACACATATTTAATGCATGAGTTGTTTCTTTACGGCAAAATATTCATTCCCACAAAGCATAACTAGCTTAAGTCCTATCTTATGGTTCTTTTCTTTTTAATGATTCTTTTCTTTTGTTTTAAATAGGCAAAACCCATCTTATGGTCCTTGATTTTTCAACTTTTTATGCTTTTGGTCCCTCAACTTTCATCACTGCACATTTGGTCTCTTAACTTTCTAACTAGTGTACACTTGGTCCTTTTGTTATCTATCTAGGCCATCAAATTAGATGACGTGGACAACTAAACCAGTCACATGTCTAGTTCTTTTCTAAACCGCCAGTTCATATAGGAACCGAACCAATTTTCTAACCCAACAAAAAAATGAAATAGCCATAATTAACATTGGACCAACTGTGATGAGTTGGGCCATCATCATACACCAATCTCTTCTCCCCAAACCCATCTCTGCTCTATGATCTTCTCACATCCTTTCAATTCATCGATCATTTTAGTGTGTGTAGAAATCAAATCAAATCAAATCAAATCAAAAGCAAGGAAACTTGCGGAACCCTAATAATTGATAAGTTTCATGTATGGTCGGTCATGTAGCCAAGACGGTGCAGGAGGCTTAGGAGTCTAGGTGGATCACTGGAAGCTCGAGATAGAGAAGATTTGGCTTTTTCTTAGGAGTCTTGGTGGATCATTGTATTGAACAAAATCTGTCAATTATTGTAATTATGGTTCTTATGTATTGATTATGAGTTAATTTATAGAGGGTAGTGCGTATTTTTTATAATTGTTGGATTAATTGTTAGTCACATTGGTTTTGTGGGCGTTTGTTAATTAGGACAGATGTTTGTTCAATGTTCATTTTGGTCCAATCTCTTCTTCTTCCCCTACCCATCACAAACGGTCAAATCAAATAGCAGATATGGGTTGGGGAAGAATAAGGGATTTGTGTACGTTGAAGACATGGTTTACAACAATTTTTTGGGACCAAATGTGCACTAGTTGGAAAGTTGAGAGACTAAATGTGTAGTAATGAAAGTTGAGGGACCAAAAGCATAAAAAGTTAAAAGTTAAAGGAGCCAAAAGATGGGTTTTGCCTTTTAAATATTTGTTCATCAATTGATCAAATTCTATTACAAATATTGTTGTTTTCCTTTGTTTTAAACATTTGTTTATAAGAGGTGGCAAGTGGAAACATTAGTACAAGTAAAAGTTCTAACCTAAAACCTATGTTACTTGGACCCTTCACTCTAACCCAACGTACCCGTGTCAGACAGTTGAAACGAGTCTGACACTTAAAAAGACATGGATACTCCATTTGAAAAGCTCTTTGTATAAAAAGATTTAAAATGTAAGAGAATAAAAAAAAAAACTTAACAAGAACTTTCTAGTGTAGAGTAAGAAATGAAAAATGAGAAAAAATATAGGTGTATAAGCTATAACATATATGCAATATATGTTATTACATATATATATAAGCATATGTCACGCAAGTTTTAAACACTTTTTGCCAAGTTTCCGTGTCCTTAAATTAGAGAATAGGTGGGTCCGACCTTTAGACTCATGCCCGTACCCGACACCTGCACCCGAGTCCAGGTAACATAGCCAAAACCAATAGAAGTGTTACAGAAAATCTGTAGGACGTCAAATACAACTATAGATGTGGCACATAATAATTTAGAATGGAGAGCAAAAATGCAGCCACCTCACATAATTAGGAACTTGGAAAAAGATTTTTATGTTAAGTTGGGTTGATCCCTTACCATTAGGTTCATATGATAATGCCAAGGACGAACTTAAGTCTCGATCTCTTGACCATTCACCCAGTACCTATGCAAAAAGACAAAGTTACTAATAGTAAGCAGAACAAAACGAGTTACAAGATCAAAGACAAACTAATCAGACGACGTCGTTAGTGATTTAGGAAATTTTCACAAATCAAGTACTTCTTCCGGTCAAAAATGTAAGTCGTTTAAGGTAAATACAAAAGAATTAAGAGAGCCTTAATTACGAGCGTAATTTACATATATGTCCTTTGACATTAAATGAATTGCATAATTGAAGAATCATAAATGTTTGGATTGCATAAGGGTAAAATGGATAAAAAAGCAATAAATACACTCTCGAATTCCAAAAACGTCTTTCAATTTTTAACAAGGGGTTTTTGCTAGAACGACTTATATTATTGACCGGAGGGAGTAATAAAGATAAATAAATCGATGACAAAAAACTATTATTACAAAGAATAAAATACAAGAGAGAAGAGAATAAGCTACGCACCATACCTCAATACATTAGAAGATGAAACTAAGATGAAAACAATAAAAAGACTAAGCTATCAAAATTTCATTTAAAATATCAATAACTTATGTAACGACTAATAGCACAAGTAACTTTTCAAATCCCTTGATGCCAAGAACATGCATCGTTCTATTCAAACTAGATAAGTAGATGCATGAGTAGATTCTAGAAGACAATAAGATTATAAAGCCAACCAAAACTTCCAAGAAAAAAATTCAAAGAGGGAAGGTGCACCTCCTGGTGAACTAACCGAATCCCAAACCGCTTAACTAATCAAAGGTATATCAAGGGTGATAGGTTGATGACTCTCAAGAGCTCATATCAACGGAATCAATTTGCTCCCTTTTACTTACCTTATGATGCTCATGGGCAGCTTATCTCTTATTGGATTTTCTTTTTTAAATGGGTTGGATATTCCTTTCTATTGAAAGGGGTCTATTGTTTATATTGTTCAAAGATCTTTGGCTAACAAAGCTAGAGTCGACAACGGGCGGTATCAAAGTATAAGACGAAGGATGTTCGGTGCCAGGGTGGAGAACTTTGGCTAACTATATAAATATATGCCTAAGAAAGAATTCGCCAATTCTTGTTTAGTTTCAACTTTCATCCAAACTCAAATTTGTCCGAGTTTTTCGAGGTACCCACTACTCAAGGTACATCACAACAACAACAGCATAGCCTCAATCCCAAATTAATTGGGGTCAGCTATATGCATCAAACTCTTCCACTGGGCTCAATTTAGTGCAAACTCGAGGTACTCACCATAAAGAAAAAGATGTATATCAGGTTCAATTCTTATTGGGTCCATTCCATAAGTAATAAGATATCTCTAGTCCGAGTTATGAAAGGCAATGGTTGCACAGTCAAGGACTCAACCACCTCCCTTTGAAGCAATGAGATATGTATGCCTGTCTTTATTTAAAGAACTTTGACTCGGCTCACTTCAGTTGAAAAGACTCTCTCCTTAAATGCATGTCTCAACAACACAAAACGAGGGTTTTGTAATTCCATCCTCACTTTGTCTAACTTCAACACCGAGTAAAGGGCGTGAAGCCATGAGTAATATCGTATAAGTTTTTACAAGAGATGTTGCCACATTTTAGGTGAGGACCCGTCATACCTCTAGAGGCTCCGCTTTGGGCAAGATAGTTTGTTGACTCTTCTAGTAACGTAGATTGGAGGCAACGAAGGAGTGAGCTCGCTCTTAGAGACTTGGCTCATTGATTTTTTTTTGTTATACTAAAACTCCACACAAGATTGAGCATCTAGTTGGAATGATTTTCACACGAGTGTGAGTTTGACCAATCGGTCTATTAGTGAAAGCGGAATCAACTGTTTTAGAAGGTTTGGCTTAGGTCGATCCGTTCTTGTCACCTCTTGGAAAACAAAGTAGGTTTATGATTGCTTTTGCAGACTCACACTAACAAACCTCTCGTTTTGGACTTACTCAAAAGGCATAGAACATCATTGTGCCACAACTTTCTAAGTTGCAAGGAAAAATTGAAGATTGGTTCATTATTCATAAATGGATCGATCCGCATCCATTTGTATGAACTGCAAACATACACACTCTGCACACACGACTAAACATAGAGCCACTAAGAGTTGGCAAACTTAGTCTGACGCAGGTGTCATTCTGTTGGCCAACTTTTAAAATGCTGAGTTGTTAAGGCATCACAAAGACATCAATTGCCCACCTATATAGGTCACCGGTATATGTATGTACGTACGTATGTATGTATGTATCTATATATATATATATATATATATATGACCGTTGGATAAAGATACAATGGTTATTTTTATAGATGTATTAATGACTCTTAAATGTGTGCACAAGTACCAAGAAGTTATACTATCCATTGGATCTAAATCTAATGTGTTGGGATTGAGGCTATGTTGTTTGTTGTTGTTGTATCTAAATCTAATGTTTCAAAATAAAGAGCACCTTCTATTCTGGTTTCCCCAATTATATATATATGGGTACTAATATCATTGGAACCATAAAAATACCCATGTCATGGGAACATCATTTACAACCCTTAGATTTTAATCCAACACATTAATCAATGAGTCATAAATGCATAAAACATTTAATGCACACCACATTTTGAAGGGTTCCCATGGCATGAGTATATATTTGGGTTCCATTATAGAATTTCCCTAGATATATAGATATATATATGACACATTTAATATATGACACGTTTAACTTACTTTCCATTTACATATGCTCCATAAACGTGCATATACCAAAGCCATAAATATTTTTCACGATTCAAATATTAAAATAAATGATAGAATATGCAAAACCTTCGATACCCGAATTTGGTACTTTGTATCGAAGTACCAGCGTCGACACGATCCGACATGGATCCGAACACGGAATGTGTCGACGTAACGGATCTGAAGTCGGATGACTGGAGAGAGAGACACAAAGGTGTGGAGGGAGGGACGGAGATGTGTGTACCTTTGTCGACAACGCCTACAAGGTCCCAAGAGAGAAGAAGACGAGAGAGATGGGTTAGGGTTAGTCAATCACGCGGCGGCAGAGTTGGGAAGAAGAAAATGACGTTAGGGTTATGGTTTGGGGTTGTTTAAGTGAAATTATTGAAACTACCAGAAATACCCTTGTACATCATCCAACATTTAAATCTAAGAAAATGCATCAGATCAACTAACAAAATATGTATACGACTTAAAAAATACAATAAAATTTTGACTATATATTCATATAAATTTAGCCGAGTCCAAGTACCCATCTAGTCGAGTCCACGTATCTTTTAGATTAAAAAATAACGAGTCCGACACTTAAATATGTACCCGTATCCGAGTCTGTGTAACATAGTGCAAAACAGTTTGTTCACATATGGACCATGGTACATGAAAAGCATTTTACATTGTTGAATAGGCCCCGCTAGGCAATGCACGTGATATTTCCTTTCTTCTCCCCATATTAAAATCCTTTAATTGATCATATTCACATCATTTATCTAGAAATTTATACCCTTCGATTCTAAAAATTCAACAGGTTGTTTGATTTGTGAAACTAGAAAAGTAGTGATGAGATAACACGATATTCATACAAAAATTCAACAGGTTGTTTGATTTGTTTTTTTTTTTTGAAACCATGTAAGCCACCTTAGTTAAATTTCTATCCATACAAAAATGACGTAATTCTTCTTTTACTCTCCAATAAATAAATTTCAAGAAGATCCAAGCTTGCTCAATGGAGAAGTTAAACATGTGCAACCAAATACTCTTTTGAGTATTGAGAAAAAAATGAAAAGCAAAAAAGCAAATTACATCCTCTAAGATTTATTCATACGAAAATTTATCTACTTCAGTCTTCAGGTAGCAATTCAAAATTGAGTTTTAGACTAATGATAAATTATGGATATCTACGTCAAATAGAGAAGTAAATGCTTCGCGCAAAGAATTCATGAAATTGTACCAAAAAAGGGTTCATAGAAGAAGAAAATGAACCTTGACCCTAACAGTTGACCTTGTTCTGAAACTCACTCATGTGTCTCATATTATGATGAGAATTAATGTGTATATATTAATGGGTATATATTTCCAAACGTTGAAGCTGTAAGAGAAAGCATGGTGTACAAGTAAATAATAAAGAGAAAATGGGAACGCTTGTTTACATACGATGATTTAAAGTGCCATAACAATGTCACCAGCATCAAAGTTAGATTTCACTACTTAAAATACAATTAATTCCCTTAATGATATTATATTAATACAAACAATTGGATAATTTTCAAGTTCACAACATAATAATTTTTCATATTTGGTCACAAAGTGATCTTGTTTAAATTCATTTACTATTTTACTCCATATTTCTCATGGTAATTTCCCTCAAATGAGCTTTTGAATGAATTTTGGAGGTCAAAGGGATAAATATAATGAAAATGAGACAAAAAATTAAAGAAGTCAAACTATCAACTATGCAAGAGGAAAGACAGGTGAGAGTTAGATTTGTAACACGTTCATTTCGTGCAATGTCTTTGTTTGGCATGAGGACCAATTGAATGGAAGTACCCCCGTCTTCAACTTTTCAAGTAAGAGATGGTCTTCAATCACTTATAATCCTCCTTAATCATCAAAGACCATCTTTTCTTCAATTCTATAAGCACAAAAATCTCATACGTGCAATGCTTTCAAGAGGCTATTTTGACACTACTCAAACTGGAACAATTATATTGTACCTTAATAAATCATCAGCAAGACACAACCCAATCTTACACCTTGTTTGTGCTTTGCCTTCTTTGCACTACAATGCACATTTTTTACAATTTTAAATTGGGAGTTAATACACCTTTGTTGATTGGGTACAGACTTTATGGCCTGTTCGCTTCGTAGTCTTAAGGGTGGATTAGCCGTTTACTCTAAGCAATCCAGTGTTCGCTTCGTAGGATTAATTAGTCAATTAGGCTAACTTATACATAGAACTGGTGACTAAACAATACCACCATTTTGGTGTCACTAATTAGTCCTGATGAAAGGGCTTGGCATATTGACCAAAATACCCTCCAGTTAAGTAGGTGAGAAAGCAACAGCCACCTCTTCTTCGACTCGCACGCCAGTAGTCTTCGCAGCACAGATCGAGAAACCCTAACTCCTCCAACCTTCATTGTTGTTGACCGTGCTCTTCAACCCCTTCTTCCTCATTGTTGAAGCCTCATCGTCTTTGTCAAGCATCAGTTGGAGACTCATTGCCCTCGTCAAACAACTGTTGAAGCCTCATCGCCTTTGTTGTTATCGTGCTCCTCATCTTCCACTCGCCTTCTTTTCTTTCGTTCTACTTTTAAAGATCATGTTCGATATGTATTTGTCTCGTAGATCGGAAGAGATTCTTCATTTGTGTTCAATATGAGATTAACTTTCCCTAATTTCTGCATTTGGCAAGTTCGGAACTACTCATTTGTACAATCTTTGTTTCTATATAATATTAGATCGATCGATGTTGTCTGATGACGTGCTTATGTTGTTCGATTGATGTAAATAACTTGATTTCAGTTGATGATGTGCTTAAGTTGTTCGATTGATGTACATGACTTGATTTCAGTTGATGATGTGCTTATGTTTACAATTTGAGATTAATATTCCCTAATTTTTTCATTTGTTTTTCTTTTATTTTGGCTACTAGCCCTTCTCCAACTCCAGTCATGTCGTGAACTAGTTCTCCATCATCATCGCAAAGTAGCAGCAGCTCCTCCTCCCAAATAGTTGTAGTTAGGGTTTTCAAAATGAACCTCTTTATTGGTTTATAAAGAGGGGCAGATTGATCATTTCACTAGCACTTAAAAATGTTATCCCAATGAACAAGTGCCTTATTTAGGACTAATTAGTTAATCCAAGTCACAATCCTGTGACTAAGTTAATCCCATAAACTTAAGAGTTAGGACTATGCAGTTTGTGAACCGAACAGGCCATTAGTGTGTAACAATCATGTAGAACTAAGAGCATTTAACCAGGAGGAGAACCACAGGTCCTTCAGTTTGGTTTGCCCAAATAATATAACAGTTAGACTAACCCATCATATCAATACATACAGAAAACTTTCCTCTCACTCTCGCTCTGATGAAAAACAAAATATGGCCATCTTCTGTCCTTTATATTGAACCTCGGCAAGGCAAAGTACATATAAGACCTACAAAATTCAATTTTGTTTACATAAACATTCATTACTCATTTGACATTTTTTGCGTATTAATATACGCACACTTTTAGGCTTTTAGCCGACACCAACTAATTATGGGGATTGAGGCTATGTTGTTGTTTTTGTTGTAATATACGCTCACTTTTCAAAACTACTTTGCAAATAGAACTTTTTTTTGATGAAAAAAAAAACAGTAGTTCTATGATTAATCATAGAACTTTTAAATACGACTCTTTACACCAAAAGAAAAACTATAGGTTTAGAGCTGCCAGAATTAAACCTCTCCACATAATTGTTAGATAAATACAGGTTTGGTTGCATATGCACTAAATTTGATAATCATATGATCTTCCATGATAAGTTATACCACCATAATAATGTGTACCACTGGAATAAAATTTTATGATTTCTTCTTTACAATCATCTTATTCAATTTTCATGTTGTGCTCAACTGGTTGGATTTTCCAAGCATATGAAATTTTTAATACTTTATTTTTGAAAACTTCTAAATAGTACTTTTTTTTTTGAAACCGTAAATGGTACTTAAAAGCTAGATCGTAGCTTTGCACTTTTCATTCTTATACTATATTCCAATTATATCTCTAAGCCTACTATCGCGCTGTTAACTTCATGATAGCTGGGCCATAATTTCTAACCATATAACCAGAAAAAAAAAAAAAAAAAAAAACAAAAACAAAAAAACAAAAAAAAAAAAACAACACTTCTTGCTCATTTTCAGAATAACCAAAATTCTTGAAGAGCGGGTATGACATGACTGATATTTAGAAAAACAAACTGGCTTAACACATTCATGACAGATTCCTGAAAAACCTCTTCAAATAATTGTTTGACAAATGATGCAATTCAAATTATCTATTAAAAAATCATAGTATTAATCTAAAAAAATAATTGATAACATAACTAATTAAACAAATCATCAAAAATTGTGGTCAAAAACTTAAAAGGGCAACACAATTTTAACAGTAAAATTCAATCTCATGAAAAACAGGCACAAAGTAAAGAATTGAAGAACACAAAAGGCATAATAATCAAATGCCAGCCAAAAACATATAACCAAAAATTGCACATCAATCAAGTAATTAAATAATAGAACACCAATATACAACAGAAACAATTTGTCTCTGTATGAGCAAGCAATGAACCATCATGTATCGTCAGTGTTTTTTAAAAATATAATTGTTGATCAAGCAATATGAGCTAAAGTGAATTTAAAAAATACTGAATTATGATTTATGACCCAAAGAAAATACTTAACTGAACTAGTGGAAACGATAACTTTTAAGTATTACAATGAAAACCAGCATTCTAGACTCTCTTCAATGAAATAGTGATGCTTTCAATACTAATAATAATAATTTTAAAGCAGGTAATGTGAATCAAACTCAATTTAAAATGAAGGATAACTTCATTCTATCAGAAGAAACCTCGCTAGTAATCATAATATTGAAAAGGCATTCAGTGTATAATCCACTGATTATAGCATAGTTTCAAGGATAGAGATATTTTTCCAATATTCAGGAACAGATATTCTAAATAAATATATAATTTAATTATACTAGAAAGAATTCCCAATGTAATTGAATGGAAAAAGCACCCATCTCAAGGTATTTTCCATGATCAATAGAAGTTTATAACTTTATGTGTGTGATAATCTGTACAAGTATGCCTTTGCCACCTTAACAATGAAAAAGAACAGAGAGAATTGGAATAACAAAACTCAAGAGTCACCATTCAACGACGGCTCCAGTGTTATCAAAGGCGAAAGTCACACTTCTCCTAGTGTATATTTATATTATTAGCGAGGAACTCTTCCATGTGTTACTTGATGAATTTCCCCAAAACATAATTCCAAGTCACAGTAAAAGGCTTCAATAATTAACAAGACAAATAACGGCGGTCCATGAAAGAATAGGAATAGGCCTTGGAAGAATTGGTTTCCAACAAAATGAATAAGTGATCTAGTTTTCTTTAACTAGTTTTAAATTCAGAATGTGATGAATAATTAGATTGCACTAATGGTACAAGGGAATCAAGCAACATGCTTAATCGCAATGAAATCTCATACAAAACGTATGTCAAATAATTAACCCATCAAAATAGCTTAACCTATCATTTTAAAATAAGATGAAACAAGTAATTTGCAAATCAAACAATTGTAAATAAATGTCACTATTCAACTTATAAATTTCCTCAAAAAAATTCTACGTGTAAATTACTGAACCGCCACCTCATGCCTTCAACAAAATATTAGATTCAGCTGCAAAGTAGAATTCTGTTTTACTAACCTCGTCCTGGCCACCTTGGTCTTCAAAGGCAGAATCACCATGATATGAAAGACATGTGTCACTGTCAGCTGCTTTGTTAGATTCTTGATTGGAAAAGACTGAGTTTGCATTTATGTCGTCGATTACCATTCCGTTGTCATTATGCTGAACACCAGACTCTGTAGCAGAGTGGGCCCCTTTGTTGTCTTTCAAAATTCTTATTTTATGTTTCTTTCTTTTAGGCGAGATTGCCCTAACAGTGCAAGTATCTGACTTGTCACAACTGGCAGCTGCAACAGCATCATGACCATTGGGTACCTTCACACTATGAGAAGCTGAAACATTGGCTCTCCTTTTCAAGTTTGGGACTAAAGTTCCCAAATAAGCATGATTTTGCAGCCACTTTAATATTTTAGACTGCAATTCATTGGAAAAAGGTTGATCCCCCTACAGATAAGGAATAAGCAATAATAAATATTGGAGTTAATTAAAAAAGAAAGAAAAAACAAATTGATCAGTTGATAATTTCCAACAAAGTTTTAACCACAAGTTTCATCTAAGTTCTTTTTTTTCTTTAATTCCATCGAAGTTAAATAAGATGAAAAAAAAAACAAGGAAAAAAAAGAGGAACTCTAAATTGAAACAAAACTTTCCAGATTAACTTATGAATTAAATTGAAACAAAAATATAAACTTTTCAACAAATTGTATTGAACTAGTTCCCTTTTTTGGAAAATGGATTGAAAGAAAAGTTAAGAAAAAAAAAAGGAACTCTAAATAATAAAAGAGTTTCAAAAAAAAGTAGCCTAAAATTTTAAACCAAGTTGATATGATATAAATCTCTTATATTTCATACGCTAATTATAGAAGAGATCTAATATTGTAATGTTATTTGGATATCAACAACAATATAGCCTTAGTCCCAAATTAATTGGAGTCGGCTACATGGATCAAACTCTTCCATTGTGCTCGATTTAGTACATTATTTGGATATCATTATTGCAAATAATTATGATCATTTACAATTTATGATGTCAACAAAGCATGCTACAATAGAATATCGATTACAGTAAAATTCCATCATCCATGTCAGTTTCCGTACACATGAACAATTTTAGCCTTAAAAGTTCAAGTTCTAGTTTCTTGTGACTTTTACAAAATTTATGCACATAGCATTCTACTAAACCTGATTCATTTTGAGTTTTCAGCAAGAAAAATGTAGGGGGGAGTCAAATTTAAGATCCTCAATGAGGGAAAAAAGGGAGATCAAATAATATTTTCCTAAAAACAAAAAGGATGCTGATAACAAATGCATAGAAGCTTGTAGCATTCAATACCTCAAGAGATGCATCTAGCACATCAGATGAAATGCCAATCTCTAATGCCACATCTCTTACAACAGCCTTTCCTCGAGCAACTAACTGCAGCACCAAAAGAACAGAAGTATCATTACCTTACCAATTGCATAGGCATCCAAACAAAAAAGGAACAGAATCGCATTGCTTTGAGCACTGAGATAGAAATACAGAGTTTGAGTAACCATTATGCACAAGAGTACCTTTTTAAACGCTTGGGCAATATCTAGGGATTTAGATGGATTAGCATCACAAATATTCGCACTCGAAGATATTTCCATACTTAGGGGTGGCTGAGCATCCCCAAAATTGGATCTAAGCCTAGTATTTGATTCAGTAACTAACTCATTTCCTTCATGTGAAACCTCAGCATTCCCCAATTTATCAGAATCAGAAACCAATGCACCAGCATAAAGTTTGTTTTTTTCTTCATTGCCATGTTCAAGTTTCATGTTGTTTGGCATGGTTGCCATCATTCTGGAAGGTGAACGTAGGGATATAGAAGAGTTACGACTGACGTCAACTGAAAATTCTTGAGACTGTTCAGCATGGCCAGTACTATCGTATTTTGAATGTTTTGAACAGAATGCCCTCAGTTCAACCTACAAGAATTAGAAAAATTAAAGCCAGATTATTCAATGCTTGTAAGAGAATAGGAAACAGCACATATAGCTTTAATGAGTAAAGAAAAGAGTTACATTTTCACACCCAATCTTTCCCCAAATCTCCATTCTATACTTCGCCTCTCGAGCACACATAGGATGGAAACAAGTCCTACAAGTTCCTGAACCAAAAAATAAATAAATATTAAATATATAAATGCCTAACTCACGATAATAGAAACATTAATCGAACACCAACACATTATGAATTGAACAAGATGAAATGAGGTAAGTAAATGTGCAAGGATAGTAGGCTTGCTAATCTAATATCTTTAGTGTCAAACAAGTATGAATCAGATTACAAGAAACTAAATTAAAAAATAACAGAGCATGCATAATAAAGTTAATGATTGAATCATTGAATTAGTAAAACATGGCCAATGATTTAAGAAAAATGCGGTTTTCACATTAGAGTATCAGGAACAGCAAATGGTTCCAATTGCATCTGAGAGTTGAGCAATCTCATATCTGAGTGGCAACAAGGAAAAGGGTATCATACAAAAACTACTATACATTTGCATCAAAACTACTCTCAAAAAATAAGTGGAACATAAAAACCTAAGTACACTAATTATAGAAACCTAAGTACACTGACTAAAAACCTTAGTACACTAACTATCCATGAGCTAAAAAAAAAAAAAAAAATGGAACATAAAAAAGACCTCAAGCTCCAACTAAACTTTATCAATAACAGCAAATTATTATAGCATTGTTGAGGTTGAATTGACTCCCACTATATTACCCTGCTTAAATTGAGCTGATTCAATCAAAACTCCAAAATTGCAACGTGAAAGGGAAAAGTAAAGTGTATTATTGTCTAGACAAAGAGAATAACTGTCCTTCACACTTGCTCTACAAGACAAGAGATGTCAATCATTACCACAAAATGTCATATCTTTCATTTTTTTTTTCCGTTGTAAGAGAGGCAATGCATTACCACAAAATACATAAAATGAAGCCAAGATAAGAAGTTTATACTATTATGAAGCCATGAAGCTGTCAAGTGCTAACAGGCATGTGTCCTATGCACATCTACAGGTACACCAAGCCTAATCTCCATGACACATACCTGGTTTTCTTCTTTTTCTTTCTTTTTTCATTTCAAGTAGTGACTAAAGAAAAATACATATACATATATACACTAACTGAAAATTCAGACAACTATTCAAAAGTTCAATAGTGGCAGATTCTACAAATAAAACGGCATATCCACCCTCCACCAGTCTATAACAGCCTTCCCTGTTCCCTATCAAGCTAAAATGAACCAGTTTTGCATCAACTCGAAACGTATTGCACCCTCTACTTAATTTCTAGATGGCTCTCATCTTGCTCCTAGTTGTGGAAAGCATCCCAATCCTGCTCCAACTCATTTTCTTACTTATAACTGAAAATTCTATTTTTCGCTCTATACACCAATATAAGCCACAAAGTAGCACACTTAAACAACGAAAGCACGTGCATCATTCCAACTCAAGCCCTCCTCTCGCATTATGTCTAAAGAATGAAGCATTCTGATTTTATTCCAGAATATGCCCCTATGTTTGCTCCAAATTTTAACGCTCAACACCTACCACCAGAGGCACCAAAGACAAACATTAGCCCGGTTGCACTCAATCTCAAGGGACACTAGGCCTCACATGCAAAGTAATTTGTAAACGCCTTCTTTACACATCTAAGTCAGTAAATCTCTTATGTTATTCATATGCATATACCTGTGTACTGAAACATCAAAGCTAATGATGATCCAATTACTCAATTTAGAACAAAAAAAGAACTAAAGGATGAAGGGGGTAATAAGAAAGAACTCTTCACCCTCTCAATAACTAGTTGACCATACCACTGGAACTAAAGCATAAATTAGGCGGCTTCAAAAAAAAAAGGCTAAGAGACAAGAATATGTTTTGGGAAAGCATATATGAAAGAGAAGCAAATAAATAGAATTAATAATTTAATTATTTAAAGTGTTAGTTCCAACATTTTTAGATAATAAATATAAGACCTTCCAAATGAAAAGTTTTAACCATGTCACTAGAAATGACTCTCCAAGGAGATGAAACTATCTTTAGTGAAGCACGTAAGAGCAACGAGATGACACACCCCTAACCTATTTACCAACCAACCCTATGTCACGCCAATCAAACCATCAAGCTTAGTTTGGTTGTGACGGCTGTTCCACCACAAAACACCCAAAATAGCATTCTCACAAGCAATAAACTCATCCTGCACACACACACCCCACTAAAGAAAAAGAAAAGAATAACCTTTTCTTCGAGTAACTTCACCTCAACTGGACTTAACTCTTACCATCAAGCTCTTCCAATGCATAAGACCCAACCTTATGCATCAATTCCACTCTCTCCTTTGTCTCAATCAACAAACAGTCCAACAACCTCAATAAACCAACCAAAACAATCAAAAGCCTCATCCCTCCTTACACAAATTAGAGTGTACAATAAGTATATTATGCATCAATAAGCCTTCTAGGCAATCCTTCTAGCATCATTCCCTTTGTGGTCTCTTTTTGTTTTTTAACACTTTTAAGATTTAAGAAAAGAGGATACCACAAAAAACATATCTCAACAACAACAAAGCCTAAAACCCAAATTAGTTGGGTTTGGCTCACAAGAGCCATATCTTACACAAATTTTTAATAAGATAATCTGCACTACTATTTTATTTTTCAGCAGGGAAAAAAGAATAAAAATGTATTAATGAGAAAGTAAAATAATAAAAGAAGAAAGACTACATCAATATACAATAGTTAAATTTAAAATATAATCTTATGTCGTCCACATACCAATCAAAGAAAGACTCCCTTTGAGATTGCTTATTCTTTCATATTCAAAATCAAGCCCATAAATGGAAACTAACCCAACCCACTTGATTCCCCTATTCCAAATAGTAAAATCTTTTCCTAGAAAATCAACCAAACCAAAACCACAATGAAAAACCTAAACGTGGAGAACAAGCACCAGCGAGACAATAAATCTATATAAGACACACGAACCTTCACAAGAAAATAATAATAATTTTAAAGAACACTCACTTGTGAAAGGATGACAACAAAAAAACATGTTATGAATAAATGAGCAGCCGCTTTAGCATATGATTATTGCATATATAAATCAATGGGGAAGCCAAATGTCTATAATATATCAACTGCTTGACATTTATATCGGCAGCCAACAACCCAAAAACTGGAAAAGTAGAATAACTATTCAAACAAACACAGAAATAATGAGAGCAAAACAATTCTAATCAATTCATAAGACTCAATTTTCCTTCACAGAAAAAATGGCCTTTTCCAAGAATTAAGAGGTTGGACAGGGTTGGAGGTCTTCCCAATCCCCACATCAGCAGATTATAAAGAAACTGAGAATTCAAAGGAAAGTGCACAACTACATAATTTAAAGACGAAAGAAAAAAAAAAACAAAAAACAAAAAAACAAAAACAAAAACTTGTTGAACTCCAAGAAAGGAGCAAAGCAAGTATAGAGTAACAAACCCAAAGGAAAATAAATCACACACACAAAAACTACCATCAAAACAACAAACAAACCCACAATCTCAAATTAGTTGAGATTGGCTACATAGATCCAACATTTCAATTCAGTATGATTTAATGCAACCAATGATGTGATTTAATGATCCATCTTAAGTTACTTTGGGTTCAACCTGTAGGTCTTTGAACTTCTTCAATTTATGTCCTGTAAAGATTTTTATTAAGAGAATTCGAAAGTCATTTTTGAAATTATTAAATCCATCACACACCCTATCCTTCTTCTTACCCCTCTTGGTGCTACTCCTATTTCTTATTGAATTTTCATATCTCTTATTCCATCCTCATTGACTTTAACAAACCCAATTAAGCATTCAAAATTCCGCTACGCATTTTTATGTATGTAGTTTCTTTAATGCCTAAGATTCACTCCCAATAAACCACAGTTGGCTTGAATGAGGTCTTATAGACTTTTCCTTATTCCTTCTAGTGTAAAAGGGTGCGAGTCAATACATATTCAGGGCAATGATGAGTCACTCCAAGGCCAGCACACAAACTTTTGGCCCCATTCTATTTCTAGCACTGCAAACAACAATGATTTTAAACTCACACTTCTTTGTATGACATCCAAAAGAGAATACTTATTTGTTGGAACCGGCAGTAAGAATTTAAAAATAGAAATCCTCAATTCACTTGAACATAGCATCAGTCCCAAATTAATAGGGGCTGGCTACATGGATCAACCTCTTCGATTGTGCTCGATTTAGTGCAATTGATGGTCAGCTTTCCAACCCATTCAAATCCCTCCTAATTAATGTGTTCCAAGTTAACTTCGGTATACCCCTACCTCATCAAATTTCTTCAGTTTCTATTGAGACAAGTTTTCTAATTAATTGGAACATTCAACATTGTGCAAAATTATTCAACTTATTGCCACACAGCCTCTTGATCTAGGTCAAAACTGCCCTTCATCTTTCTTGTCTAAGTAGCACATTATTTGGTCATATTTCAAAAATTCACTAAAAACCACAACACAAAGCATGGATCATCCCAAATGCATCCAATTTGATCAATGCCTCCAATTTAAAGATATTGCTTTTAAAAATCACTATCCATCCATACTTCAAATGTCTAAAGCACATCCTTAAACTCTTACAGGATTCTAACAAGCTCTAACCAACATTCTTCTTTTAAAGCATTGTGACCAAGTGATCCAAACTCAAACTATCTTTCTTTCAATGCAAAAATAACTGACCCCATGACACTGTTTCGGAAAACATTGGTTTATTGAGCATCACAAAGCTATATTCTGCTTTTTAATTTTTATTTTAAAAAGGATATATTCTGAAAACCAGAAAATAATAGCTCCTTCAACATATTGAGACTGATAGCAAAACTCTTTCCAAAGTTGCCTTCCAAAAGCATTGACAAATTAATAGCCTCTTCTCTCGAAAAATGCACCTTGTATAAACTGCAACTAGAGAGCATATACCCATTCAGTACAAACTGCAACTAGATTGTAAATCAAGTTTTTGGACCACAACAAAATCAAAGTCTATTTTCTTGCCGCATTCTGCATTATATTACATTACATCACATTACAACCAACTTTTATTGAGATCTTAACAATTTGGAAAAACCAATACAAGCTTTTTCCGCGACAAGTAACTTCTTTATCATATACAAGAAATATTCAACAAATATTTCCTACCATTCATTCATAGATATCACAAGGGATGTACAAGAAACTGTTTTACTTAAACCAAACTGTCGTTCTTGACCAAAGTACAAACAACCTTTAATTGAATTCAGTAATTAATTGTATGTAGTCCTAAAAAACTAACTATAGGTCGCCCCAGACCACCCTTACAATATTAAAAATATATTTATGTCTTTCTTAAAAAAGATTATAAAAAAGTATTTTACGTGCCTACCTTGCAATAGAACTCTTTTTCAAGAAAACATTTTTGAGGAAACAGAGGAAGAAGAGGAGGGCCATGGCAAAAAGTGTATGAATTACGGCTCACAGAAGTATTATGTTACTTTATGTTTGGTAGAAATAGATGACTGTCGAGTGAGTTATATCGACGAGTTTTTGAGCTAGCATATAATATTTATACCTACTATGATGATTTATCAGGTTATATGGGTATGCATTTCATAAACATTCAAAGTCATTTCAAAATTCTAATATCGTAAATCACTAGTTCACACTCAACCTGACAGCCAATATAATTGTTCCTTGGTTAGTACGTTTGGTTTAACAAGTTCATTGGTTCAGTTTGACTGAAAAACAAACCAAAACTGCCGAAGTAAATTGGTTCAGGTTAAGGCAATATCCAAACCAAACTGCCGACTTTGCACACCAAGTATCTTTGGCAAGTACGTGGCTACTAGATTAAGTATTGAATTAACCTCACAGCTGATCTTAGAAAAAACCTGTACTCTCATTTCGATAAAGCCAATTGTTGACAAACACCCCACCCTATGTTACCTGGACTCGGGTGCGGGTGTCTGGTACGGGTATGAGTCTAAAAGTCGGACCCACCTATTCTCTAATTTAAGGACACAGAGACTCGGTAAAAAGTGTCTAAAACTTGCGTAACATATGCTTATATATATGTAATAACATATAGTACATATATGTAATAGCTTATAAACCTATATTTTTTCTCATTTTTCATTTCTTACTCTACACTAGAAAGTTCTTGTTAAGTTTTTTTTCTTTATTCTTTTACATTTTAAATCTTTTTATACAAAGAGCTCTTCAAATGGAGTATCCATGTCTTTTTAAGTGTCCGACTCGTTTCAAGTGTCCGACACGGGTACTTTGGGTTAGAGTGAAGGGTCCGGGTAACATAGACCCCACCTATTCCACAACAAAGTCTACAATATAAGAATACTCTTCTCACACCTATCTACAATATAAGAATACTCTTCCTCCGCATATCCCATATATGAAATATATTATTCCAATAATACAACAACAATCAAGAAAGAAATTTATTTCACTATCACAACCTACTGTACCTAGAAGACAAGTGTTATAAAATCTCAACTCAAGGCATAGCCACAGCACAAATATTCGCATCTCATCCATCACCTTATGAGATAGCAAGTCTCAAACTCTCCCTTCATTAATACGCATGTGTTACCTAGAAGGAGATCGTTGAATGATACTTCCTTTAATGAAATCATTTAATATCAAAGTTTCCCTATAGAGCGATATTTTTTAATAATGTAGCGTATAAAAACAAGAATAGTGCACCAAGACTAAATATCCCGTACTTTCAATGAATGATATATATACATACAACAACATAGCCTCAATCGCAAAATTAATAAATATATATTATATTAACTTTAAGTTGATAACATAACACCCTATGAATTTTAGATCGCTGAAACAAGAAGCTATATGGAGCCCACCACATTTTCGTGTCACGTAAAGAAGAGCTCAAGATTTTCTTTACAATTAAAATCATAAATTACCCTAATTCTATCTATCAAAGGCAAGCCACTAAACTTCTCAAAACAACAAATATTTAACAGCTAGGCCCCCACTAAACAACTCTAATCTATATATCTATAAAATCAAATGCCTGACGTTGAAATACAAAGCAAAATTCAACTCGACCATAAGGACTAGTAGAAGTTGGCTATGCCTATTAATCTTTTTAGGTCAAAGCAATAGTAATATTCTTCTCAACATTCTAAGAAGGAAAGTAATTTATATAGACAGATAATGACAAAGGGAAAACTAAAAAAGGACTTGGTTAGTAAGAAAGTTTGTGTTGTCCTACAGTAATAAGAGAAAACTTACAAGAAATTACAAGAAGTTACACCCTCTAAATGCTCAATATTTAAGAAGGATTCCAGCATCTCACAGAAACGAATAATGTATAAAAGCCTAATAAATGTTCTCTACTGGTGTTTGTGAAAATGTGTTTTTCATTGAAAAGCTCCCTCAGTCGCCAAAGAATTGATGTCATGTAGTAAGAAAAATAGAAATGTACTTACCACGACTACAGCGAACACATGCGCCATACTTCAACTTGCACAGACAACAAACCAAGTTTTTCCGTGTTTCTTTAATCCCTTCGACATTCAGAACCGGCTCCATAGTCTTAGTATCATCTATATGAACCTCAGGAATCCACTGACTGCAAAACAAATGAGCGAACCTGACATGGACACCATTTTCACTCCCAGAAGAACGCATTCTCACAGGCTTTAAAGCACCACCTAGTTTTGGACAGAGCAAGCAAGGTCTTTGTAAGCTTTCAGCGCCAACCGCTCCATTCTTTAGAGAATTGTTATATGTACACCAAGAGCACAACCACAATCCAATGGGAACCTCTTGAACACCATAGCATTTCTGATGCACAACAACTTTGCAGGAATCGCAAACCATAAGCCGGTTGAACACTTCACCAAGGTCACCCAAACAACACAAGTGGCACATAGCCAAACTTTGTCCTTCTCCTTCGGAAGGGCTCACGACACACAGTCTCTCCAAGCCCGCATCCTTACCCAAAACCTTTCGCTTCTTCGAAGGACGATCCGAGGCGATAAACACTCTGTTCCTAGAACCTAGAACCCACTCCAAACCACTCCCAACTGATGAAGAAGATGGTTGTTCTTTCAACTGTTCCGATTCCGCCAACGAAAAAGTGTTGTCTTCCCTGCTATCGACTCCCACGGCCTGCTCTTCATCCACATTGCCACTATCTTTGGCATTAACCATTGAATTCGAACCGCCTTCAACTCCGGCATCCGTAACACCACTCCCAGCAGCATTACCAACTGAATTATCCACAATTGCTCGCAAACTCGGAATGTTAAAGTAAGAACCACTACACAACCGATCAATTGCCGACTGCGCCACCAAATTCTCAACATCCGACGACGTCACGGGCCTAAAATACTCCTCAGTCTCCGTCCAGATATTCGACACACCAGACTGCGCCGCAGCGGACGACTTCGCGCCGGCCTCCGAATGCGACTTCTTCTGCTTCCTGCGACTCTGATGATGAGTACACCTCGACACAAAGTCCGCCAAACCAACCGGAAGAGTAGAAACCCTAGACACCGCAACCTCCTCGGTATCAAACGGCGAACGCTCCGCCAAGGCCTTCAACGCCTGATCGTACAAACCAACACCTCCATCTCCATCTCCATCTCCACACGTCGCATCCTCGCCAATCGAAACCCTAGAGCCGCGAACCCCCTCCGCCGCAGCATCACCTCCACCTCCTCCCATGATTAACAATCGAAAACACTCGCCCTAGATTGCGATGAAATCGATGAAGACGAGAATAAGAAGAAGACGAAGAAGAAGAACAGCGAAATCATAGCAGCAGAGAAAGCTAGGGTTAGGGTTAGGGTTCGTAAAGGACAGAGAATATGTTCGCGCTGGCGTGTGTGTGGAAAGTGTGTGCGTTAATTATTGTCGTTGTAGTTGAGTTCGGTTTTTGGTTTGTCTTGTAGCCGGAGAGGGGGGCAGAGTTCGTTCTTTCGTGAGTTCGTTAACGTTTTCTGCAACGGAGATGGATTTCTATTGAGAGGGAAGAACGAAGACGGTTCGGTTCGGTTCGGTTCGATCGATTAGATATCGTCTTTCGCCTGGTGAGGCGTTCTCAACTTCTACACCGCACTGGCTTTATTTTTCTACGGAGAAGTCATCTCATACAAACGTCTGTACTTTATTGTTTTACATCTGTTGGATTTAACCAGAGATGTGTTTGTGTATCTAGATGCATAATCGAATGTACAGTGCTGTTAAATAAGTGTATTAATTTATGACATTATTAGTAAAAAAATATAGTAGTTTATTAAAAGCAAATGATAATTTAATACTAGTGTTGGCCCAACTAAATGATCCTACTGCGCGTATACCTATTTTGGGTCTCAATCATTTTCTTTATTTTTTATTTTTTACAGAGAGAATCCAACTACGATATCTTAAGAAAAATTTTAATAAGTGTGACTCCATATTAATTAATATGATACATTTTTTGACAAAAATAAAATACTCCGTAATAATAATAGGATAGGGGTACCTGAAAGTTTTTTTCTTTCTTTTTGGAAAAATCCCCCAATAGGCAAACTTTCATTCATCATTGAAAATCATGTAATACATATGTGAGATAGTTGGAATGGCATGCCCCCTGTTAAAAGGCTTTTGTTTATGGGTAGGAAAGCTAGCTAGTGCGCAACTCTATTAGCGTTACGCGAGCCAAAAAAAAAATAAAACTCCATTTGGGTTTTGGGATATACAATAAGTTATATATCTTTGTTACAATTGGGCCCAAAGGCCCACGAGAAACTCGTCTGTGCTAGTGCATCAACTGTGGTCCACAAGAGTCACGCTTTATAGAGCCCAGATTGAACTGCAATTTGGGCCAAAGGAATGCCACCATTTTTTAGCAGCTTCAGGGGAAAGTTACCATTCATGCATTAGGAGAAGCTTCCATGAACGGCGCCATGTCTAAAACATGGACAATTAGCTTGAGGCAATCGACCATCGGAGGGTTCCAAATATGAGTTGAGGTACTTTGTTTAGTTACCAGAGGGGAAGAGACCTTATATTTTTGGGATTCTTGCAACCACATAAGGCCGGCTTTGGTGCAAGGCCCAAAGGCTGGGCGACGGCTCCAAGTCCCCCACTTAGAAGAAGTTCCCAATTTCGCATAACACTCAAACAAATAGGTTAAGTTTCTAAGTTACAAAAGCATTTTTTATATATTAATCTTTTTATCACAAGAGACTACAAGGAGGAAAACGTAGGTTTGGTTATTTCTCTTAACTTACGTATGCAACTCAATATTCAATATCTTAGATCTTTAATTACTATCTAGCGTACAATCAGTATATTAGATCTTTATACGATAATCTCTCTCTCTCACACACATATATTTTTCTATATTTCAACAAATGTATAGTGTGTATTTTAATAATGCTTAAATTATGTATATTTTATACTATTGCGAAAGAAGAAATTTTTTTTCTTTAAGGAAACTTGAATAATTTTATACTTCAAAAAAGTATTTGTCAATGAAGCTTAGAAAAGATTTTACTTCAAAAAAGTTTTGTTTAAAGCCATTATAAACTATAATAATAGAATTAATGTCTATTTTTTAAGTGAATTAGTTAATCAAAATTAACATTATAATAATTTATTTACAACTTTGTTAACAAAAATTATATATTTGCTCATTATACAAAAGTGTGTACAATTTATAAAATTGTATAAATCTAAAAATAATACAATTATTACAATATATACAAATTAAAATACTTATATATACAAATTAAAATACTTTTTAAGACAAATAAGTATTGTTGAATGTTACTATGACGACCCTAGTTGTCAACTGAAACTGGGCCTCGTCCAGCCTAAGCCTATGTGGACCCCGAGTCAACCCTCGCGAAGTCAACGCAGACTTAGTCAACCTTCCTATGCATTTTCTGTTGGGTTTTGGGGTTCATGCGCAGCGGAGATTTCAAAACAATTTGTGTGACCTTATTTATAATTTAATAAAATTAATCTAATGGGTTAATATAGGATAAGATTGTTAAAGTGACACAATATGGTGAGGTGAACCATTGGATGGGCATAGGGATATGTATATGTGTTAAATTAAGATGATGAGCCAAATGAGCCAGAAGGGTAGCTGTACAAAGGATGAACAAGTGTGAACTTAAGGGCAAGAGGGTTATTTCACATTGTTACACACATAAAAACAAGTTTCAACCTAAACCCTAATTTACACTATTCATCATCCCCTTGAACCCTAGTCATCACTATTCACCTCCCTACCATTCTCGCCACTGCCGCCGCCTCTCACTGGCAATGCTGACCCTAACGAGGTGAGTCTCTCTCTCTCTCTCTCGTTTTCTCACTCACTCACTCTTAGTTTTCCTCTCCATGCTCACGCTCTCGGCTCTCGGTTCTCTTACACCACAGCCCTCCCATCCTTGACTGGACAACCACCACCGCCGCCATCGATAAACCTGACGTCCCAACACCCACCGGTGGAGTTGAGGTGAGCTTCCTCCTCTCTCTTTCCTTTTCTCTCTCAGCAGTGCACTCACTCTCACTCTCTCACTCTCATTCATCTCGACCTCCATGCCGTGACAGTGCTTCCCCTCAGCTGGACCGTTACCACCCTCACCCTCTCGGCACTAGAGACCTCAGCCACCCACCTGAGACACCAAGGCGAGCCGTCCTTGACTGTCTCCCTCTCTCTAGTTCTTCTCTTCTTACTGTTTTCATTTTTTTTCTTTTTTGAACTGTTGGCTGCGTTAGTGGCCACGGCCTAGATGACCGACACCGGTACCTGTGGAGGCTGACCGGAGGTCACCCTCCGGCGACTCCACTGGCCGGAGGGGACCCCTATGTGTAACAGTTTGTGAGTATTGCGTGTAGGAAGTTTTGTGAGTATAGGGTGTAAACGAGTTAATGTGTGTGCATGCATGGGTGTATGTGTGTGTACACCGTTGTGGGGTGTACACATTGTGTACACCACAGTAGGGCGTACACAATGGTTGTGGGTGTGAGAATGGATTAGTGTATATGATATAGTTTTAAGTAATAAAGTGACATATTAATGCATGTGAACATGGGGTGTAAATAACAGTGGGGTGCACACAACAGCAGGGTGTTGTGTGCACAAAACAGCGGGGTGTGTGTGAAGTATGAGTGTACACACCAGTGGGGTGTACACATCAGTTGTGTGTGTTTGACTATAAAATGTACATTATTTTAGTGACTTTGGATAAATAAAGGAAGGGATGATGGGATGGACATTTATTTTAAAAAATGAGTATGGGCTTATGTTGAGGCCCAATAAGGGCCCAACGCACACCCAACACATAATACAATAAGGGCCCAACACAATAGGTACAACTTAAAGCCCAAATACATGCATAAAATGAAGGAAATAGCCCATATGTACATAAGCCCAACAAGTGTCCATATATTAAGCCTACTTACGTGAATATAGGCTTGACACATGGACCCAACAAGAGCCCAACCAGGGTGTAAAAGGCATCAACTATAGTATGGATTACGTTAATTAAATGAATTCAAACCAAGTTTATGGAAATCACCCTAAAACTAAACACGAACTCTAAAACAACATTCGGGGTTTGATTCGTTGTCAGGTAGTTGAGAAACACGGGAAACGCGTTAAAGTCACAGAGTAGTACCGGGTTACGCTAGTTCAGGTAAGTACACTTGCCCTAAAAAAGCATTTGTACGTTAGTAGGCCAGTAAGGAAATAACATGTGATTTATACATCCTCTATTCATTGATATTGTTGAATTGATCCCTTGTTTGAAATTCCATTCCGTTTTCCTTGGTTGTATGTTCTCGGCATGAGGGTGTGTCTCGAAGGTATCATGTGGTCCCGCACTAGATGAGACAATGAGGGTGCCCTCTGCAGGGGTAACTGACCACCCCTAGTGATGTGTGTATTGGGTATTGGATTCGAGAGGTGTTGCGATGCCTCTCGATTTCACGCTGCGCTAGTGTTGCGACATTGCCCGGAGAGATCTTGTGAGATATTTGTCGTATTGCTGTGAAATTAGACCACTCATGGGCCTCTTTTGAATCTTAGAACATGCAAATTTTGATTGTTTATCTATCAGTCTGTTTATCATGCACTTGATTTATTTACGTTCCTATTGTTTCATTTCCGCATGATATTTAGACTGCCTTGTTTGTTTAAATCATAAATTACTGTTACATTCTTCTGGCACTACTTTCGATTTCTTCAGTTGCTCACCGTCTAGTTTGTGACGGTGGGTGCAGATAGGGTGGAGAGCGGCAAGGGCAAGGGGCCTTGCCTAGGTGATCTACTGTGAGGATTAGCAGCGACATCAAAGAGACTTTATAGTAGGTGTTTATATTTTTGCTGATATCGTTTCATACTTATGTTGTTGGGATTATTGAACTTGACATTTTGGTGAGACTGGTATCATGTATATATGCTTATCGAATTGTACATGAATACTCGGGGTTTTCTACACTTATAGAATTCCTATATTTCCTTTGATTAAGTTATTTCCCCTTGTTGTTACTGTTTAGTTTTCCGCTGTGTATTATTGCAATAACTCTTTCATAAATTACTAAATTGTTTAAATTGAAGGCTAACTAGACTCGTCAGATTGCCAAGTGATGACTTAGGGCCTGCACGGGTCTCGGCCGGGCGTACCCAATTGTACTGGAAAATTGGAGCCGTCACAGTTGGTATCAGAGCCTAAGGTTATAACGACCTGACTCTTGATTTAAAACATAAACCATTAAGACAGCGAAAGTTAGGAATGGTTGAACTTAGAGTGAAAAACCTACGATCATAATTAGAACTTTAGTTTGGAGGGATGAGTTGGGATTAGTCGGATGTGATGTTTATACATATTACGATTGTTGATTGTAATATAATGTATGCGGTAGCTATCCATTGATCCGAGAAATTCATTTTCTTGTTAAGACGATGATGGCGGATCAGCCAGGTCCAAATGACGATATCGACATGATTTTTTCACGATGCCTTGAGGAAATACGTACATTATCTCAGAGAGCCGCGACGCAGGACCAGAGATTTGAGGAGTTAGTGCGGTCACTGAGGACAACCGCAAAGGCTACCACGACACCATCGACTCCGACTACGCCTTTGCCGCCTATTTCTACCATTCAGGGGATGGAGACTCCAGTAGCTACGACTTCCACCCCTCCGATTTTGTTAGCAACGATTCTTGAGGGAGTAGTTGCTGCGACAGGTATACAAACTGAGACGGAGATACCTCCATTACAGACAGAGATAGTACGAGCGACGGAGACACTAACTACGCCAGTAGCTGCTGCAGAGACTACTCCGGTCACTACTCCGGAGAAGAGCCCTAGGGCCACTGCTGAGGCGAGGCAGTGGAGAGAATTTAAGAGGCACGATCCATTTAAGTTTTTCGGTGGTACAGACGTAGCAGCGGCAGAACTTTTCCTGAAGAATTATGAGAAGATTTATACTATTATCGCGACTGAGGATCAAATGAGAGCGACAATTTCCTCATCCATGCTTCAGGGGAGGCGGATGATTGGTGGACTACCATTGTCACTACCCGAGGCATTCCACGAGACTGGATCGATTTCAAAACTTAGTTTAACCAGAAGTATTTCCCACCAATAGTGTTACGGGCGAAGAGGAATGAGTTCACTTCATTGCAACAGCTAGTAGGAGAGCCAGTGATGGATTACGTGGGCAGATTTATTCAGCTACTACCTTATGTGGGAGGATCAACAGATTTAGAAGTCGATCGTATCTACTATTTCACTGAGGGTTTACTACCTACCATTGGAGGTTCAGTAGTCACTACCGAGCCAGAGACTCTTTAGAGGGCATACGAGCGGAGTTTGGCTAGAGAGAGTTACCTGATTTCTCACCCAGAGGAGGCGAGACCGGTCAGACTGGAGACTAGATCAGAGGATCATCAGGACAAGAAACGGAGGAAGAACAGATTTTGTTACCAAGATTCCAGAGCTCCGAGTATAGGATCCATTGCACCAGCTACTCGACTAGCACGGACGACTCCACCAGTGCCGAGCTTTTCTAGTCATCCTTCACAGCCTACGAGACCTGTACAGCAGTCACAGGGACAGCCTACAGCGAACCGAGATTTTGGTAGAGGGGGTAGACAGAGACAGACACCGAGGTCAGGGCAGACTCAGACCCAGAGATCTACATAGAGTCGCGGACAGGGTCAGACTCAGGGTACACAGGATACACGTACATGTTATAGATACGGCAGAGTGGGCCACATCTAGGCTTAGTGTACTCAGCCTGAGAGGACACAGGCATAACATCATCAGCACCAGAGGGAGCGGGTGCAGGCAGCAGTTGAGCCAAATCCGGGGGCGTCCTAAAACCTAGTTGAGGGTATGATTTCTGTCTGTAGTACATTCATGCATACCATGTTCAATTCTGGTTCGACTGTTTCGTTTATTTCCGGACGTATGGTAGACATATTAGGGTTGAGACCCATTAGACTTAGTAGACCCTTGATCCTTAGCACGGCTGCTGGGGACAAGATTTACCCGAACTTTCTGTGTGTTGAGTGTTCGGTAGAGATAGAGGGCTACGAGTATCCTGCTGACTTAAGAGTGCTTGAGTTTATCGAGTTCGATGCATTGTTGGACATGGATTGGTTGGGAGCGTACCATGCTCACATCGGTTATTACGAGAAGACGATCACGATTACGTTGGCAGATGGTACGGAGATTAGCATTCAGGGTAACGCACCATTACTCTCGATCACCAGAGGTAGAGAGGCCATGAATGGCGATGTCGAGATTGTTGCGAGCGTCATGAGTACTGATGTGAGACAGGAGGTTGACATAGCATATGTACTGATCATGTGTGAGTTCAGTGACGTATTCCCCGAGGATCTGCCAAGATTACCACCGCAGAGGATGATTGATTTCATTGTTGACTTAGTCCCAGGGACTAGACCGATTTCGATACCACCGTATAGGATGGCACCCCGAGAGCTTGAGGAACTGAGGAGTCAGCTAGATGAGTTGCTAGAGTTGGGCTTCATCAGTCCTAGTATGTCGCCATGGGGAGCACCAGTGTTGTTCGTCAAGAAGAAGGACGGTAGTTTGAGGCTTTGTATTGACTATAGGCAACTGAACAAGGTTACAGTAAAGAATAAGTATCCGTTACCGCGCATCGATGACTTGTTCGATCAGTTGACCGGATCGCAGTGGTTTTCTAAAATAGATCTGAGGTCAGGCTATCACCAGCTCAGGATCAGGGCTGAGGATCAAGAGAAGATAACATTCAACACGAGATACGTTCACTTCCAGTTCACAGTCATGCCGTTTGGATTGACTAATGCACCGGCGATGTTCATGGACCTGATGCACTGAGTGATGAGGGATTCCTTAGATTGATTCGTGATTGTGTTCATTGATAACGTCCTCATCTATTCTAGGACTCGTGAGGAGCACGAGAGATATCTACGAATAGTGTTGTAGAATATGAGGGACCACCAACTCTACGCTAAGTTTAGCAAGTGTGAGTTTTAGCTACGAGAGGTCTGATTTTTAGGGCACGTAGTTGGAGCTGACGGTGTTGCCGTTGATCCAGAGAAGATTAGAGCCGTGGTTGAGTTGCCTACTCCGACTATCGTGACTTAGATTCGCAGTTTCCTGGGGTTAGCAGGTTACTATCGTCGATTTGTGCAAGATTTCTCCAAGATCGCTACACCAATGACGAAACTGACGAGAAGAACGTAAAGTTTGATTGGAACAAAGAGTGTGAGCAGGCATTCTCTATTCTGAAGGAGAAATTGACGACCGCACATGTCTTAGCATTGCCCAAAACCAGGAAAGACTTAGTCGTGTATATCGATGCGTCGAAGATTGGTTTGGGTGGTGTGCTGATGCAAGAGGGGCAGAGTTATCGCTTATGTATCCTGACAGTTGAAAGTTCATGAGAGGAACTACCCGACCCATGACTTAGAGTTGACAGCGATCGTCTTTGCAATGAAGATTTGGAGACACCATTTGTTTGGCATGCGCTTCGAGTTGTATACAGACCACAAGAGCTTGAAGTACTTATTTACTCAGAAGGAACTCAACCTGAGACAGAGACGTTGGCTTGAATTTTTGAAGGACTATAATTTCACACTTGAGTATCATCCGGGGAAAGCCAATGTTGTTGCCGATGCTTTGAGCCGCAGAGGATCTGACGCAGAGGTAGTTGTTGTCATATGACTCACGAGTATGCGTTACTGGAGGCAGCCGAGATGATGAGTTCAGCGGATGTGCCGACGACTGCCAGGACACAGATGTGTGGTCAGATGAAATTGTAGACCGTTTCACTGCAGACTATTCTCGAGGGACAGCAGGGCGATGAGTCGTACCAGCATTACAGTGAGATGGCAAACAGTCCAGAGTATCCAAATTGGAGTCGGTCGACAGACTCTTGCTTGAGGTATCATGGGCGACTGTGGATTCCATTGGCGGCTGACTTACGCATCGAGATACTTCAGGAGGCTCACTGTTCCCGTTTTTATGTGCATCCGAGTCGAACCAAGATGTACGCTGACATGCGACGTCTTTTCTGGTGTCCAGGGTTGAAGTCCGATACGTCGGAGTTTATTCGAGCGTCTGAGATATGCCAGCGCGTGAAGGCTCAGCATCGATAGCCTGGAGGATTGCTGCAACCCCTACCCATTCCTCGATGGAAGTGGGAGCATACTGCTATGGATTTCGTCAGTGGCTTGCCCAGAACTCCTCGTGGTCATGACAGCATCTGGGTAATTGTGGATCGATTGATGAAATCTGCTCATTTCATACCGGCATCCACTACACATAGAGTTAACAGACTGAGCATCCTCTACCAGCGCGAGATTTTTAGATTGCACAGAGTTCTGTTATCGATTGTGTCAGATCGAGGGGCGTAGTTCACTTCGTTATTATGGCAGAGCATGCGGGCTCAGTTTGGCACCAGACTGGAGTTGAGTACGGCGTTCCATCCATAGACAGATGGACAGTCCAAGAGGTTGATCTAAGTGTTGGAAGACATGCTCAAGATATGTGTTTTGGAATACGGCAGGTCATTGGAAGAGTACCTTCATTTGTGCGAGTTTGCGTACAACAACAGTTATCAGGCGAGTATCGGTATGGCAACGTTCGAGGCGCTCTATGGTAGGCCTTGTAGATCACCTTCTTGCTGAGCTGAGCCAGAGGATGTTGTGACGGTTGGTCCTGAGATTATTGTTGATCATACTAAGATGGTACGACAAATTCGTCAGAAACTTAAGGGTGCCCAGGAGTGGCAGAAGAAATACTACGATCAGTATCACGATGAGCTTTAGTACGATTTGGGAGACTATGTATACCTGAAAGTCTCACCTCTGAAGGGTCACAAACGGTTCAGAATCAAAGGGAAGCTCGCTCCGAGGTTTATCGATCCCTTTAAGATTGTGAAGAGGGTCGGTAAAGTTGCATATCAGTTAGAGTTACTGCTAGAGCTCGTCGGTGTTCATCCAGTATTCCACATTTCGATGCTACGACTAGACAAGTCAAATGGAGGGCGATGACCGACGGTAGACTTGAGTCAGATCGAGTTGCAGGACGATGCTATGTACGAGGAGCAGCCGATCCAGATCGTTGACCACAAAGTCAAGATGTTGAGGAACAAAGAAATTCCTTCGGTGCTCGTGAAATTGCAATTTCATGGAGACGAGGAGTTGACCTGGGAGTTAGAGTCCTACATGCGCGAGCATTTTCCCTACCTGTTTGATTCCGGTAAGTTTGTAAATTAGTTTACTTATTAGTTTAAATTTCAGGGACGAAATTCTAATAAGTGGGGGAGACTGTAACAACTCCAAATTTTTAACTGACTTGTGTTACACGTGTCAGGATTGTGACCCGGCTACGTGGATACTGGATGGTATTTCAAACTTCGGTAGTCGACACCGAGGTAATTTTATGATTCTTTGACTTTGTGTATTAGTATTTTAGCATTCTACGGGTCTCGAGCCGTTTGGGCTATATTTTAATTGAGTGAGGTGTCACCTAGTTAAACAGGGTTTTCGGGAACCGTTTTAGTGGACATTATTAGTAAACAAAGTCAAATGAAATATATGACCTTAGTTGAGGAAATACAATTTTATCAATAAAGTAGAACTTAGCATGAGGAACCTTATTTGAATACTAAGTGTGGGACCGCCTCGAGAAGCGTGTCAAATGCAAGGCACTATGTACTGAGTAGGCAAAAATTTGTGTGACCTTATTTATAATTTAATAAAATTAATCTAATGGGTTAATATAGGATAAGATTGTTAAAGTGACACAATATGGTGAGGAGAACCATAGGATGGGCATGGGGATATGTATATGTGTTAAATTAAGATGATGAGCTAAATGACCCATAAAGGTAGTTGTCCAAAAGATGAACAAGTGTGGACTTAAGGGCAAGAGGGTCATTTTACATTGTTACACACATAAAAACAAGTTTCAACCTAAACCCTAATTTACACTATTCATCATCCCCTCCAACCCTAGTTGTCACTATTCACCTCCCCACCATTCTCACCACTGCCGCCGCTTCCCACCGGCGACGCTGACTTGGACGAGGTGAGTCTATCTCTAACATCTCTCTCTCTCTCTCCATGCTCACGCTCTCGGCTCTCAGTTTTCCTCTCCATGCTCACGCTCTCGGCTCTCGGTTCTCTCACACCACAGCCCTCCCATCCTCGGCTGGACAACCACCACCGCCGCCATCGACGAACCTGACGCCCTAACACCCACCGACGGAGTTGAGGTGAGCTTCCTCCTTTCTCTTTCCTTCTCTCTCTCGGCAGTGCACTCTCTCTCACTCTCTCACTCTCATTCTTCTCGACCTCCATGCCGTGATAGTGCTTCCCCTCGGCTGGACCGTCACCACCCTCACCCTCACGGCACTGGAGACCTCGGTAACCCACCTGAGACACCAAGGTGAGCCATCCTTGACTGTCTCCCTCTCTCTCGTTCTTCTTTTCTCACTGTTTTCATTTTTTTTTCTTTTTTGAATTGTTGGTTGCGTTGGTGGCCACGGCTTAGATGACCGGCACCGATACTGGTGGAGGCTGACCGGAGGTCACCCTCTGGCGACTCTGCTGGCCGGAGGGGACCCTATGTGTAACAGTTTGTGAGTATTATGTGTAGGAAGTTTTGTGAGTATGGGGTGTAAACGAGTTAGTGTGTGTGCATGTGTGACGGTTTGGTGTACATGGGGTGCATGCATGGGTGTGTGTGTACACCGTTGTGGGGTGTACACATTGTGTACACCACAGTGGGGCATACACAATGGTTGTGGGTGTGAGAATGGATTAGTGTATATGATATAGTTTTAAGTAATAATGTAACATATTAATGCATGCGAACATGGGGTGTAAATAACAGTGGGGTGCACACAATAGCGGGGTGTTGTGTGCACAAAACAGCGGGGTGTTGTGTGCACAAAACAACGGGGTGTGTGTGAAGTGTGAGTGTGCACACCAGTGGGGTGTACACATTAGTTGTGTATGTTTGACTATAAAATGTGCATTATTTTATGTGACTTTGGATAAATAAAGGAAGGGATGATAGGATAGACATTTATTTTTAAAAAAATGAGTATGGGCTTGTGTTGAGGCATAATAAGGGCCCAACACACACCCAACACATATTACAATAAGAGCCCAACACAATAGGTACAACTTAAAGCCCAAATACATGCATAAAATGAAGGAAATAGCCCATATGTACCTAAGCCCAACAAGTGTCCACATATTAAGCCTACTTACGTGAATATAGGCTTGACACATGAACCTAACAAGAGCCCAACCAAGGTGTAAAATGCATCAACTATAGTATGGATTACGTTAAGTAAATGAATTCAAACCAAGTTTATAGGAATCACCCTAAAATTAAACACGAACTATAAAACAACATTCAGGGTTTGACTCGTTGTCAGGTAGTTGAGAAACACGGGAAACGTGTTAAAGTCACGGAGTAGTACCGGGTTACGCTAGTTCAGGTAAGTACACTTGCCCTAAAAAGCATTTGTACGTTAGTAGGACAGTAAGGAAATAACATGTGATTTATACATCCTCTTTTCATTGATATTATTGAATTGATCCCTTGTTTGAAATTCCATTCCGTTTTCCTTGGTTGTATGTTCTCGGCATGAGTGTGTGTCTCGAAGGTATCATGTGGTCCCGCACTAGCTGGGACAATGAGGGTGCCCTCTGCAGGGGTAAGTGACCACCTCTAGTGATGTGTGTACTAGGTACTGGATTCGAGAGGTGTTGCGATGCCTCTCGATTTCACACTGCGCTAGTGTTGCGATATTGCCCGGGGAGATCTTGCGAGATCTTTGCAGTATTGCTATGAAATTAAACCACTCATGGGCCTTTTTTGAATCTTAGAACATGCAAATTTCGATTGTTTATCTATCAGTCTGTTTATCATGCACTTGATTTATTTATGTTCCTGTTGTTTTATTTCCGCATGATATTTAGACTGCCTTGTTTGTTTAAATCATAAATTACTGTTACATTCTTCTGGCACTACTTTCGATTTCTTCAGTTGCTCACCGTCTAGTTTGTGACGGTGGGTGGAGATAGGGTGGAGAGCAGCAAGGGCAAGGGGCCTTGCCTAGGTGATCTACTGTGAGGATTAGCAGCGACATCAAAGAGACTTTATAGTAGGTGTTTATATTTTTGCTGATTTGTATGTTGTTTCATACTTATGTTGTTGGGATTATTGAACTTGACATTTTGGTGAGACTGGTATCATGTATATATGCTTATCGAATTGTACATGAATACCCGGGGTTTTCCACACTTATAGAATTCCTATATTTCCTTTGATTGAGTTATTTCCCCTTATTATTACTATTTAGTCTTCCGCTGTGTATTATTACAATAACTCTTTCATAAATTACTAAATTGTTTAAATCGAAGGTTGACTAGGCTCGTCAGGTTGCCAAGTGATGACTTGGGGCCTACACGGGTCTAGACCGGGCGTACCCAATTGCACGGGGAAATTGGGGCCGTCATAGAGAGTCCCGTAAACCTTAACTTTGATGACACAAATTCTTCACGAATTGACTTATTGATCAAGCACGCCCGTTAAGGATGATCATGATGTTGGACGAATCGCGTGGCTTATTTCATTGCGTTTTGCAATTGAATGGGCACATGGGCACGTGTGCTTCTAGCCATCATTTATATAGAGTCCGACTATATGCACCCCAATCATCACTCAGGGCACCCTATTTTTTTTCTAATTGTATGTGTAATGACTCATGTGCCCTCCAACCCAAATCTACAACAAAAACCAAAAAACCAGAATTACCAAGGCACCCCACCCCGTATTTGAGCTCAGTCAATCCCTATACCCCAATTCCATTGATGGTCGGTCACGACGTTATTGGCTGAAAGAGTTTATATAAGGTCGGTATCCTCATCCATTTTTCAGTTTTTGGGGGTTTGAATCTTGCGTTTGGTGTATTTTGGTGTTGACAATGGTGGTGTTTGATGAATCTCCTTTACATAGGGTTTGACACAAATCGTTTGGTGTTTTAGTGTATAATGGATGAACAAAACCCAAGTGAGGATGAATCGAGGCAGTTGGAGGTGAGTTTTAAAGTTTTTTATGTCTAGGGGTTTCCCAATAGGCGAAAGTACCACGTACAAGATTGTTTCGGCCATACAAGACCGAGATTTCTGTAAATATATCAGTGACACAAAACCGAGACTTAAGCGTAATTCTCGGTAGTAGATAACCAAACATTCTTTGTAATGGGTTGCTAATGGACTCAGTGGTCATGTGCCGAGATATATTGAATGGTCTTGATTGTGCCCTACCAAAACTATCCTTTATGTGTCGGACCTGTACTACTAAGAATTACGTTTTTAAGGATTTTCTAACTTCTAACACTGAGTACTTATGATATTTGACTTTTTCTTATAGGAAGTACCATTGACAAGTGCATTTGAAGATATCTTTTATCTTTTCAAACGGAAGGCGCCATTTCAAACAAAAAAAGAGGCACTCAAATGGGTTCAAGAGACAGGTCGTACTAAAAAGTTTGTCCTGGTTACAAAGAAGTCTGATGTCGGAGGGAATGGCCATAGGGGAAGGGTCACAATTGCGTGTGAGAGATCTGGAACATATAGAGGTATTTCCCAAAGAGTTGGAATTGCTAAAGCTGAAATAATTGAGAAGATACCACGTAAGTTGACGAACGGAGAGGAACTGGAGGACAACACAAGACCGAACACTGGTACGAAAAAATGTCAGTGCCCTTTTCTTATTCAACTCAAGGAACACCCAGACTCATATTGGTATGTACGTGTGGTATGTGGTGTGGTATGCGGCATGCACAACCACAACTCTGTGAATTACTTAGAAGGACACTCATATGGTGGAAGATTGATTCAGGATGAGGCTGCTATTATGGATTAGATGAGTAAGGCTAATGTTAGGCCACGACAGATCCTAAATGCTTTGAGGCAAAGGGATAAGAACAATGCTTCAACATTTCGAACAATATACAATGCACGATAAAGGAATCGAATTAAAGAAGCTGGTGGTAGAACTCAAATGCAACAACTCTTACATTTATTAGAAGACAATATTTATCTATCATGGCATAGGAAGGACCCCGAATCAAACGTAGTTACAGAATTGTTTTGGTCCCATCCCGACTCCATTAACTTGTTGAGGTCTTTTCCATACATTTTTCTAATGGACTGCTGATATAAGACCAATAGGTACCGATTGCCGTTGTTGGAGATTGTTGGGTCACTTAGACAGACATTACATTTTCAGTTGGGTTTTGTTTTTTATTTTTAGAAACTATGCCCAACTACACATGGGCATTGAACATTTTGAGAGGTTTACTAGACGGGTGGCCTACACCTAGTGTTTTTGTCACTGATAGAGAATTGGGCCTTATTAATGCAATCGAAGAAGCTTTTCCACAATGTTTCCACCAGCTTTGTACGTGGCATATCAACAAAATGGTGTTGACCAACACCAAAAAGATGTTCTCACAAAATGAAGACTTTCAACTCTTCAATAAGAGGTGGATGGATTTGTTGTATGCTACGACCGAAGCATCATTCGAGCTTATGTTGGCTACCTTACGTGTTGAGTATGCAGATGTGAAAGGTCTACTTAATTATTTAGAGGATACTTGGTTGCAGGATCACAAGAATAGATTTGTACGTGCATGGACGAATCCACTTTTTCATCTTGGAGAAACCACGACGCAAAGGGTTAAGTCTGCACATTCCACTCTTAAACAACATCTCGACATATATACAACAAACTTCGAGGCGTTGTGGAGTGTAATTCATGGAATGCTAGACATACAACATAACATGATCAAATCGTCGTTTGAGGTTAGTTTGAATGTTATGCAACATGGATATATGGATGGATTGTACCACCATTTACCAGGTTATATATATCCCTGAAAGTGCTTAAGTTGATTCGTAATGAGGTTGAACATGGGGTGAATTTTAGGACAGACTAGAGCTTATGTGGTTGTGACCAACGTACCACTTGTGGGCTTCCGTGTGCATACGAGCTTAATGTACATATTTTGGCCGGTTCACCTATACAACTTGAAGACATACATGTGTATTGGCAGAATTTGAGTATGGTACCCGATGCGTCAGTTAATCAGACTGCCTATAACTTGAATGGAGAGCTTCAAAGAGTTGTGTCTAAGTTTGAAACATTCGTTGATGAGGATTCACGTGTTAGGACTATTCAACAACTCAGAGAGATTAGTTGTCCTTCCTCGACACCATGCATTGCACCACAGGCAAAAGTAAGGACAAAGGGGAGATCAAGTCTCGATACTTTTGGTAATTCTTTTATAGGGAGCAAGAAAATGAAGAAAATGAAGAGAGGGATTAAGAGGAAAGCCGAGGAAGATGATACTTCTACGACGAGAGATCCAAGTGGCTTTGAGTATGTACTTACACCCAATGAGGGAGCCAGTGCGCGAAGGAAAGGAAAATAAGTTAGGAATAAAGTACATCGAACACGTGGGGCATCTATGAGAGTATCTGAGATTAGATTCATTCACACTATACAGCCGGATTGGATTCAATATGTTGATACTACAGTTAATGTGGATAGTAATGGAAATTGTGGCTTCGTTATGTTGCCGCCGGTCTTGGATTTTCAGACATAGATGGTTGGAAGAGGGTTAGAGCTATTATGGTTAATGAACTACAAGAGAACCAAGTGTTTTGGAAGGATTTGCTTGGAAGTTACTTCAATGAATTTGCTTGGAAGTTACTTCAACCAAGTTAAGGGAGCAGCACAATTCTTTGAAGGTAAGGATGTCGGGTCCGACAAGTGGATAACCATTCCAGACATGGGACTTCTAATTGCAACAACATTTAATATTGTGCTTGTCAACGTGCCATATGGTTGTTGCATGACATTTCTTCCTCTACGTAATGCCCCTTTGCCTATGAAAGATCGGGTAGTTATTAGAGTTACAACTGTCAATGACACTCATTGGGTTAGGGTAAGTTTTTAAAGTTTGTTTCAAATTTTGGTTGATATGTCAACGTAAGTTACTTATTCTTTTTTTATGTTGCTCTTCCATTTGACAGGTCATATTCAAGCCTAATGTGTCGATTCCCCCTGTATTCTTGGTGTGGAAGGCCTTTGCGAATGTTGATGCTCAACGGTGGGGTTTTAGTATTAACATCCAAGTACAGGTCTCGATTCAATCTTCTCATCTACACACGCCCTTTGTGTAGACTTAGCATCGCCTTAAGCAAATCATATAGTAAATTATTTTTGTAATGTTCGACAAACTTGAATTGATGTTATTGAATGAATATTATGTCTTCCAAACTTGGCATGATGCTTTTGTGTACTTTTGTTGATGTATGTAACTTGAATTGATGTTTGTTGAATGGATAAATTCATGATATGCCAAGTTCTTACTCTCAATTAAGGGTTCGGTTAGACAGGGCTGAAAACTACCCCCAAGTCTTGGACATAAGAACTGTGACACCCATTGGAATCTCAGTCATTAAGGTTCATGAGCAGCCAACAATGGGGTACCCTAAACACTTTGGTTACATGACATCGAGATTTGTGTTAAATAACGGTGACAGATGACTAAAAAGTAAATCACAGTAACGGAAAAATATAACCGATTAACTGCAAATAATTGCGGTAGTATGTGGCTAATTTAATGTGTCTTCCTTGCACGTGAGCATTGGTCAAAGGCAACCGAGACGTTTCATTACTATACGGTGATGTCAAACCGAAACCCTTCTTGACAAATCAGTTTGATACGACCAAGGCTATGGAAACCATTCTGGTCAAGACACCGCGATGGACGCCGTGTGGAATATGGCCCACGGTGTCGGCCACGTTAGCTACGACTAGAGGGGTAATATACATTTGCGTAAGTGTTGCATGGAAATATCAGATATAGATAACCGAGACCTTACTGATAAGCTTTGGTGACGTATTTCTAAAATGAAACGTCTATAACTTGGTTAGATCTGACTGAGGCCATAGCAAAATCCCTTCGAACACCATTTAGAGGACTACGCAGGGGGTGCCCAGATCAATTCGGTTGTGCGTCACCGAGACTACCTTAATTATGGAGTGACGTAACTAATTTTATATGCAAAATTGCGGTAATAGGAGGTCGAGTCGTTGTGTGTGATCGTTGCATAATAATCTCAATGATGAACTACCAAGACCATACTATAAGCTTCAGTACGACATGACCGTAGTTTAGACATTACTTGCGGGCTGTGCATGATCGAGACTATATAAAATTTGGCAAATTTGGCAGTGTTCGGATGGAGGAGACCGAGCCTAATGGACCAATCACAATCATACATAACCAAGAATTCTCAGTAGCTTTCGTTCCTGCGTGGCCGTGGATTTCTCTGTGGTAACTTATTGCAAACATGGCAGTGACAAAAATACAACAATAAATAGTAGTAGTAGAACACATCAATTCAAACATGACCAACAAGTCAAACATTATTAATTCAATAGAACAATACCGAAGAAGGTAAATAATACCAAATTAACAAGATCATCGATCATCAAATACCAAACAAGTTAAACAATACCAAATGAACAAGATAAAGAACAATATATTTTTTCACTTGAGCCCTTTTTCTTTCTTCTCTTTGTGACTAATATATGTTGTCGTAGGGGGCTTCCTCTTAGGTGACTGGCTAGAACTTGGGGTAAGCAGGGGGCATTCTTTGTCAATGAAGGTTCGATAGAACTTGGGGTGGGCACACTTTTAGTTGGGGTACTATCATGCTGTGAAGAAGTAGTAGGTGCACTTGGTGCTGTGGTGTTAGTCGTGGTGGTGGTGGTACCCGTACCAAACCCCTACCCGTCAAGTAGTTCACGACATCATTTGCCATTTTCTCAGTAGCCTCCATCTTGGCCATACCTGCCGGCAAATCTATCCATGCCAATACGTTGTCCAATGTCCGTCAATTACGCTGTTCAAAATCAATAGAGAAACTATTAATAAATAATAAAAAAAAGAAATGTGATAAACCAACTTAAATTCAAATGGTTGCAAGGATTTTACCTCCAATAACTCATTATCACCAACCGTATCAGGGAAGTCATCATTGTGCGCTGGGTTCTTAGTTGTAGGATGTGAAACTCGTGTAAACCATGGCAGATATTTTGGTGCAACTATGAACTCGAACCTTGCCTTCTCCCCTTGATCGTCAATGGAGAATGAATGGCTATGCCACTTTTCCAAATTCTTCGATTGGAATGAATACTTACCTGAGTATATCATTACAGTGCGGCCTCCATTCGCTTCGAGGAGGCGATAAGGAGACGACGGTATTCCTTGAACATGGCCAAGCTGTCGAAGGAACCTCTTTGGATGGTATGGCTCCACAACTTCTATGTACTTCAGACAACCAGAGTAGAAGGCCATTGGTAGAACAATACTGTTTAGCCTAATGTCACTGTATGGATCCCACGTCACCTCACCAATGAAACAAACAATTTATATTAAAATATGAAGTTTGATAAATTGGAATAACAAACTCAAAGTAATAAAACAAAGTACCTCACTTTGTTGCAACCTATCAAGGGTCCTACAAATACTACTTAGCTTGTCTATGTTAGCTACCGTCTCGTGTTTCTGTACCCACCTCGAAACATGTGATTGAAGGTGGTCCATGTATTTCGTATTCGACACAACAACCTGGAGTGGGAAGTGCTCATATACCCATCCCTAAAAAAGAATCAACAAAAATAAAAAAAGTAGTAGATTTGTATTGGCCGATTCACAAGTAATGCGCAAGAAATATGTACCTTGAGTAAAGTTAGGTACCCTGTAATCTGCAACACTTCTATCTTGGTGTCTGACCCGATATGACGGTAAAAATAAGCTAGAGCTGCAACACCTCATGCGTAAGTCCCGATCTCATCCAAGTTCTCTAGAAGCTTCAGTAATGTAATTGAAACTCGTGACCCACTCTTATCGTCGAATAGGGTACAAGAGAGCAAGTACAAAAAGTATGCACGTGCAGTACATTCCACTAGAGGGTACGTAGCAGGAGAACTGGAAGTACTGGAAATAGGGGACTTGGACTTGGGTGGGCAAAAATGACTCTTCAACCAAACTACTCGCATTGTGAGACCTTTCGCAATGTTAAACTCTTCCTCTACTTCGTCACGAGAAACCCCGAGCAGTTTCAAGACTAACTTAATCGCATCCTTGCGGGACTCCTCTGTGTACCTTGAAAAATTCTCAACCGCCACCATCTTGCCCATCACTGGGATCTTCAGTAAATGCTCACGTCCTCGAGCGTGATGGACATTTCACCAAAGGTTAAGTGAAATGTATTGGTCTCCGTTTACCATTGTTCGACAAAAGTTGATATCACCTGCTTATTGACCTTCCGATAAGAGCAATCTATGAGTGGAGCCAAACCTGTCCTCTGAATGATTCTTTGCAGTCCCTGGGTGTCAAGGTGACAAGACTGCAAATCCCACTCAGCTATTTGAGCCTCGTGGTTTATGCATTTAAGCAATGGTTGATGCTGCAAAAAAATAATAATTCATAAATACATTATTTTATATGAATAGCAAAAGTAATAATTTGATTGAAAATGAATTGATACTTTGCCAAAAAAAGGCTACATACCTCATTATTCCAAATTGTTGCCGCATCATGATCCTTAAAACTCTTCAATAAAGAGCGGTCAATAGGACTGCCAAGGAAAGGAGCAGATGGGTCATCTTCGGGCTCCATAAAATTCCCACCAACAACACCACTACTACTCCTAGTTGCTTGTGGTTGGTTGTGGTAGTTTCTTCCATTGCGGCCCTGCAGACCTCATCCCCGTCGGCACCACCTCGACTACTACTCCCCACAGGGACATGAGATGCCTTATCCTCGACGTTATCCCTCACCAGTCTGCGTTCACGTACACCCTCACCAGCTTGCACTTTCGCCTTTTGATATGATGCAGTCTGTTCCTTCCTTTTACCACGGACAACAGGAGCAGAGGGAGTAGGCGGAGGAGCGGAAGGAACAGCAGCCACGACCGATGCTTATTGTGCTCTCGTGGGCTCTCTATCGACATCCTCTCTAGAAATAGTATATTTCCCTCGAGCCATATCTGATAGAGAAAGGCATTGTAAGCATATAATCTTTGTGCAGCAAAAAAACCCAAAAAAAAGTATTTTCAACACTTAATTGGTATAGCCTAACCGATAGCAAAACAAAAATTTTGGTATAACATAATCGAAACCTAGAACAAAATTTTGGTATGATAGAACCGAAATCTATCATCAAGTATAGACATTTATCATTCGAGACTAAACCTACGCATAAGTAATATACAAGCTTTAGTTTACTGGCACTGAGACAAAACAAGAATCTCAATTACTTGTGTCCGAGATGTAATGAAATTTTATATGGATTAAGTGTCATTTGGATACAAATGAGAAATGCTCATAAGTCTCGGTATGGTATTTCTGAGATTAATGACCACATCGCGGTCCTGTATGGCCAAGTATTACGGGTTTGCAAGAAAACTCAGATATTGAAGCATTTTCATGGACGACTACAAAGAAAACGAACCAAATGAACATAAAATCAAACAAAAACCCAAACGTACCTTACTTTCCCTCTCGATTTAACAATGACCCCAAATCCGAACTCATCTCTAGCCGGTGACCACTTCAACTCGGCAAAAAAACCTATCTAATTCGAAAAAACCAGGAATATGTGGGAGAGAGCGATGAAAAATATGGGATTTAGTTGATTTCACCTACAAATTACGATGGCAATGAAAGCATTTGTGGGAAATGAGGTTTCAAAAAAATGGAAACCAGTACTAGGCTAACCCATAATAGGTGGGGTGTCTCAGCCTTACGGTTCAAGGGCATTTTTGTCCAATTTGGGGGTGTCCTGATAAATTCGATGGGTGCCTTTATAAATGGGGTGCCTTGAGTGATGACTCGGGTGCACATAGTGGGCCCGATTATATATGACATGGTCGTACGATGTCTGCATGATGTAGCATGCAAATCCCCCAATCTTGATTCATACAAACTCTTGAGCACAACTTTCTAACATGCATGCCATGTATACAACTTTACTATGTAGGTCCTGCACCTATGTAAGTACGTAACGTATGCTAGTACCAAAATAATTTTTTCTGATGTGCATTAAGCTTTCCATGGTATGACATCATAGTGATGTCATCTTCCACCATTGTAAGAAACAAATCTTGATTCATGCAATGCTTGCAATCACATTTCGTACAACACAAACTCACGTATGAACCGCCCGTGTGTAAATCCCACTACATAACCAAGTCTTCCTAGAGATCTATTTTTGCACGCTTTACAAGATAAATCGCCACTAAACTATAAAACACCTATTTTACATGTCGATTTTAATTCAAATCCTATGAACATGCAAATAACAAATAAGAGCCATTAGATAATTATTTTAGAGACTTTCCATGCAAAATACTCTAAACATACACATATGACTACATAATAATTAACAACTTATCACTGCTTGTCATAAGTGATGTCCTCACTCAAGTTTATCGGGCTCAAGTCCACTGTCGGTCATCTACCCTTTCTCGGCCTATCCAATTGAAACATCAAAATATGAAACACAGGGTGTATCCTAGACAACTGAGGTGGCAACTCAAAGCTCGTACGCAACCTTGCCTATTCTTTTCTTCACCCTATTTTCCTTTAATCCCAAACCTCTTGTGACCTTTTATCAGAGAGACCTTCAGATAAACATAGTCTCCCACATCATACTCTAACTCGCCATGGTACATGTCATAATATTGTTTATCTCTCCTGCGCACCTTTCAGCCTCAACCTGATCACTCGTATCTTCTCTATGCTATCCACTACAATTTTTGGCCCAATAGCTGGCACATCTTCAGCCTTTGCATAGTAAGATGGAAATCTGCATAGTGTATGGTAGAGTACCTTAAACGATGTCATACCAATACTGGTCTGATAACTGTTATTGTAGGCAAACTCATATAAATGAAGATACTCCTCCCATGAACCACTGTACTCTAACATACACCCTCAACATATCCTCGAGTATCTGAATTAGTCTCTCATACTGCTTGTCAGTCTGTGGATGATAGGCGGTACTGAAATCAAATCGTGTGCCGAACTCTACCTACATGCTCTACCAAATCTACAATGTAAACTATGGCCCTCTGTCTAACACAATCGATAATGGAACACCGTTTAGTTGTACCATCTCTCTCGTACAAATTCACCAACCTATCCATCCAATGTGTAGTAGAGATCGTCAAAAAGTGTGCAAACTTCGTCAACCTATCCACAATCACCAAGATGTTATCATAACCTCGCATGAGATCAAGGTAGCCCACTAACGAAAACCATGGCAATATGCTCCTACTTCCATCAAGGAATGGGAAGTGGCTTTAATAACCCACCGGGTGATGCGTAGCATTAACTCCCTGGCATATCTCACACACTCGAATGTAATCAACAACATCGATTTTCATCCCCGACCACCAAAAAATACGACGCACATCAACATACATCTTGGTCCGATCCAGATGAACCGTAAAATGTGAGCAGTGAGCCTCATGAAGTATTTTATCACGAAACACAACCATTGATGGAATCCACAGTCTCCCTCTAAATCTCAGACATGAGTGTAATGACTAAATTCTAATTTTGTCGTTATTATGACATGTTTGCAGATATGCTAGCTCAACACCCTGCGGACCCCACAATTAGGCTAGGGTACGCCCGGAGTAGGTAAATAGATTATTTTTGTGTGTTGTTTGCCTAATTTGTGATGTATGTGTTTAGTTATATTTATTTACATAGCGATGTGTGTATTTATATTGCATTAATCGTGCGATATAGTATGACATGTATTTGCCTTGATTAGCGTGTAAATGTGGGTACCGAGTAAGCAAATGACAATAAATTAGGTTAAAACCTTAGTCAACTACAAAAATTTGAGAATACACACTTGTTTTCAACAATTTCGTGTAAGTTTTAACAAGTTAGGTTAGGGTTCTTGCCTAGCTTGAGTGATTCTCAGACTTATGGAGAGTGTATAGCTTAAAGTAGGTCCTTCCCTAACCTCTAAACTTCATCACCTTCATCTCTACAACCAAAACCCTAGCCTCCTTTGATTTTGTGAAAATATGGCTACAACATTGTAGCTAACTATTTATATCTAGGGTTTTAGGTTGACCAAACTTACCCATATTACCTTTTTACCCTTTTTACCTTTAGTAACTTTTTAATTACTTGCTACCCAAGTAAACCATTTAGAAATTACTATTTACCACACCATTTGCAAAAACAACACAACAAATTTGAAATTTTGGGGTGTTACAATTGTTGGGAAATATGCCCTAGACCAATTTTGTAAATATTGTTTAACTATTATAAGTAGATGCATGTTTCTTTTATAATAGTATCCATGAATAATTATAATATTATTCTAAGTGTCCCTAGTTAGTTATTATTTTGGGAACAATAATAAATTTAGACTAGCATGTGTCTTGATTGATAGTCATGTGATGATTATGCATATACGGATACGGATCAAGATCATGAGTATTTGTTAGGAACAAATACTGGACCGACCCGCTATGAGAATGTTGCATGGTTAATGTCATATGTGATTCTCATGATAGTTATATCATTTAGTCCTTTGACTTAAAATCATCAGAGACTCCAACATTAGGAGCACAATGATTTGACATAATTAAATATTGTCTTTAACCAGATGATTATAAAGATTGTGATTGGTCATTGTTTGACTAATGTGTGGAAGTTGTGTGATCAAAATAGGATTTGTCCCTCTCTTTTAGAGAGATATCTATTGGGTCCCTCAATATGTTAGACTGATAAATGGTCACGTCTAGTGAATTGATTGGATCAATGTTACTTGACAATTTCAGTCTACTCGGAGATTGAGACTAATAGATTGAACTACAAGGGTGACATTTCATGTCTTAAGTTTAATAAAAAAAGATATCGTTTGACAAAAGGATACGATATACACTATCTATTAGGTTGTATCGATTTATTGATCTTAATGCAACTTGGGTAGTCATAATGTCTTGCTAGAGGGCGCTTATGACTTGTGTGCCAAAAAGGGTTTTAGTTCACTGGCAATGTTGTATTAACATATTGGGTCGCACACAAAGAACGACATTGTGCGATTTAATATTATCTAGGTTGATGAATTTTATTTGATAAAATTCATTTTGAAGATTCTCATTAAGTCTCCTAGTTTGACTAGAATTCAAAACTCTCTTACATTTTTAGTATGACTAGAAAGTTAATCTCTTAGTAAATCCTAATTTGAATAGGACTCTAATTGGAATTAAAGTATGACTTTAATTCTTATTTGAGTTTTAGATAAATTACAACTCTTATTGGATTAGTAATTGTAAATTGTATATGACTTTATCCCTTTAGAGTTGGACTTTATCTATGGCTCTATTTAGAGTATGACAATGAGATAGAGTTCTTTTACAACTCGACCTATTGAACTATAAATAAGACATTAGGATCACAATTGTAAATAAGAGAGACTTTTTCTAGAGAGATTTTTCTAGAAAGTTTTGTGAGAATTTTCTTCCATAGAATTTTTTGTGCTAGCTCTGGATCGTGATCATCCGTTCGTGTGTGGATTTATAATAGAGGACGTTCATCTCTGGCAGTGTCTTGAAGGAATTGATCAACACCAAATAAGGCAGATATAGAGTTATGCTTGTTAAGGTATGGTTTTTCTCTATTGATATATAAGTTTAATGGAATCAATAGGATCTTGGTTCGAGGATATTCAAAAAGGTTTCAAAAAAATTTCGCTGCACTTGATCCCTGAAACCCAACAATAATTACGTATTGCAATGATTTAGGATTGAGCCAGCGGCCACCGGTGTCATTCGCCATTATATTTTTTGGTGTGCTATAACATCGTTGTAATAGATTCATGTGCGCATGTTTTTAGGCAATAGGGGTTAGATGCTAGGCCAGGGTAATTGGTGTGCTCTAATGTCTTCGTAATTGATTCATGTGCGCATGTTTCTAGGGGTTGGCGGTTAGGTGCCAGACCAAGGTATATATAGATTTCCACTCTTTTGATTCTAAGGCATTTTTGTGTCGTTGTATCGCCTTGATGTTTATTCTATCATGATTGGCCATGTTTCTATTTATCTTGCATGGTTTATTATGCTTGTTATTGTATCAATGAAGCCCTTGTAATAGTAGAACTCTCAAATGACTTTATTATGTTACTTATCATGCATTAAGTATTACTTAGATAATTGATAGTAGAGTGGATTTAGTTTTACTGGGTTCGTTGATATTTTGTTCACCCTACTTCTCCCCCTTCAGGTGCCTTCGTTGCAGCTAAGAGCAAGGGCAAGGGCAACGGTGTAGTAATAGCTTAAGCGCTCTCCTTATGATTGAAGGTTGATTTTATTATCTATTATGTTTTGAACTTGAGTTGTATTAAATACGGTTTTGTGTAGACTATGTTATACCCAGGATAATTGAGATATAGGTTTGTATGACTTTCTACCTTAATTCCGTAATCATTAGACTTTGAAGGTTTCATTCCGCACTTATTATACCTTGTTAGTCTATTTCGTAGATTGTCTTGTTATTATTCTGCAGGTTAAGGCTTACTATGTAACGACCCAAATTTATTATGCTGTTAATTATTATTTATTATTGGACATGGATACTAGCTTAGGTCCATGGAGACGCCATAGACAGACTAGGGTATGCCTGGATTGGGCAAAAAATGGTATTTTTGACTGATTGTTTGAATAATTATGATGATAATGATTAGGGAATGACCCATTACATTGAAGGTGTGATTAATATTGTTTAGAATAGGTGAGATGGTGTGTCAAGAATTAGCCTAGAAATGCATGCTGACACAGGGAACCGGACTGATGAGCAATAGAAACATTGGCCCGGGGATTAGATATACACAATAAATGATGAAATACATCAAATAATTCATAATAAATGACGTTTAAATGTTTTGGACTGTTGGGGAGCGAAAACGAGACGGTTCACTATTCAGAGCCGAGTATCTGAACACTCGAGAGACGATTGGTTGCAAATAAAGGGATAAGGTCAGTTTTGTCACTATTAGAAGACCCATTGACCACATTTTGGCCCTTAAATCATGCATGGGGAGGTGGAGGTGTGAGATGATGACATTGGCATATATATAAGTTGATTGTTATCGATTTTTGTCAACTTTTCTCTCTCCTATATGTTTTGAATGAAATCAGAGAGATATGTAAGGGTTTGAAGTGATTTTAGAGATCATTTGGAGTTCAAGTGTTGAAAGAAATTAAAAACCAAGGTAAGAGCCTCGATCACCTCATTGTTCTCTTTAGTTCAGGGTAGTTTTCTCGGGTTTTGACGAAGATTTCAACATCGATTTTGAGCACACCAGAATTTAGGAGGTGTTGCTATAGATTTTGAGTGGTTTTTAAGTATGTAATGTGGTTTTGGTGCTGATGTTGTTGTTGTAGTAGTTTTCAACTGATTTTATTGGGAGTTTGGTTGGAAAATACCGAGCTTTGGTTTCAGGTGCATTGGGTCGAAATGTATTGATGGTTTAAGGTTGTTTTGGTGATATATGGGTTATTGGAGCAACCACAGAGGATGGCGACGACCCAAGTGGGTGCGAAAATCCTTATCAGCACCTACTGGCTCAGACGCCGCCGTGGCGTTCAGAAACCCACGGCATTTGGACCAGGTATGTTATTTTTTGGAATTTTAGGGTGACATTTTGGGGGACGTCACGGAGGAAGAATGACTACAGAGGCGTGGTCACGACACCTAAGACGACGCAGCGATGCCAGGATGAGTTAAATGTCGTGGCGTCGGCGGCATTTGGGACAGTTTTGGTCTAAAATTTTAATAAAATTTTACCAATTGGGGTTCGACTTAGGGGTTTATATGGTATATTTGGGATGTTTAAACGATAGCTTCATCAATGATTTAGTGTTTTGAATCAAATTTCTAAGGTTTAGGATTGTGATATATTAAATGGGAAATTGATGGATTAGGTTAGATTGATGGGCAATTGGATACGCAGTTAAGGTGTGTGCTTGGATTAGGAACCGTAGTGGAGTGCGGTTGAGGTAAGTAAAATCCTTAAGAAACACACTCGAGTGTTTATTTATTTGATTTCATTTGATTCCAGTTGTGCTTAGTCATGTTGTACGGTTAGCATTGTCATTCACCTCTAGATCTTCTGGTTTACTCTGTGATGTGTGGGCAGACTTAGGTAGGCTGGACAATAGGGACAAAATAAGGGTTCGGACTGGTGAGGGGGTTGGAGAAGCCACCAAGAGAATGCCAATGTCTGAATTAGGGTTCAGTTCTGCTACATGACACACATCCATTATTGGTGTTTATCGGTGTTATGTATGCATGCGTCTTAATTACAGTTGCCTGTTTTACTGCGCATGTTTATTTAACATTTTATTGGCTTCTATTATTATAAATGTTAGTTTGTGTACTTCTGGATTTTACTCATTGGACTCGTCATCTGCCTCTTGTGATGGTTGAGTGCAGGTTCTAGAGCTAACAAAGGCAAGGAGATACTTGAAGACTGCTTATGATTTCCACTGATGGATCGTAGATTGTATGTTTTTATTTTATTGTATTGACTTGTTTTTGGGCTTTGGGGTTGTGAGAGACATACTTGACCGTTACCTGGTAATGTTGATATATGATTACATTTTTGGTATGGTTTTCCACATTAGATTTTATGGGTTTCCTATCTGCTTCCGCTGTACATTTTGATGTTTAAAACTTTCACTATATGATTTGAGGTGAAATGATGATTAGTTGGGCGTGGGACACAGCTGGCAGCCAAGTGGCCGGTTGTGGGCCTGTGTGGCCTCCCGTGGCGGTCTAATGTGGATTTGGGTCGTTACATACTAGGTCATAGCCCAATTCGTTAGTTCATCTTGAGTGGTTTGGCTATAGTCTAGGTCGGGCGGCCCTGGTTCACTAGAGTTGGGGTCATCATAATCGAAGTGGCTTTGGTAGGCACCACACTGGTGTCTATTAATGCCCCTAAGGTGTTAGTGTGTTGCAGGTCAGGTTGAGCTCTCCCAGGTACAAGATGGTCACACTGCTCGTGCTCTACCCCTTTTGAGTTAAATCTAATTAGGCCATTTTTGGTTTAAACATATTTAATCCCCATTTTGATTAAATTAGGTAAATTAAATTAAACTAAATAAAAATAATAAAAACACTATTTCCTAAAAAGTTTGCAAAATCCTCGTGGAGACGATATATTGCCTAACTACAAGTTATAAATATACAGAAAGATTATTGTTCACGATTGACACGTGTCAGATACATGTCTAGGTGCGGGGCACTAAGTGTCGGGTATTCGAGTATTGGTATGACTATAAACACATTGACAAGTGATATCATACACTACCCTAATAAGTAATGTACCGATGTGTGATAAGCAAGTACGAATTATTCATTAACTAAGCCTATAGTTAGTAAAATAAATCAAGAACCCTTATATCTTCTCTTTATGATCCTAGGATGTAAAAATCAAGGAAGATGATTCTCATTGTGTGTCATTAAGATTGTGACTTGGCCAATTATAACCCTTTGATTTCCTAGCTAGAGATGTGAGTGAGCTAGTAGATGAGAGGCCAAGATCAAAGCAAGAACATATAAATATAAGGACTTAATGAAAATGGAGCATGAGCTCGAGCTAAGAAATTCAAATTTTCTTAAGAGGAAGAGAGGATAGAAGATATGATGTGATCAATTCTGAAGCAAACGAACCAATTTAAAGGTAATTCTCTCTTCTCCTCCATCTCATTCAATCCATGTAAATGAAACTAAAAATACTGAGGTTTTTCTTCAAAAAAGCAAAATCGAAATGGTGCACCACTGATTTCTAAACTAAATTTGAAGTTTCCAGCTTTAATTTGATCACAATTAAGCTATTGAAACTAAATTTACTTTAAACTTGATGATTTAGTCAATTATGGAATAAATAACCTTTCAATTAATGATAAATTGATTAAATGTATGTTATTGTATGTTGTTTTAAGTGAATTGGGGGTATAACATGCAGGTAGCACGCTACTTAGGGGGTATAACACGCAACCTGTTCTAGACTAGTTTGAAGATGGGAAGCGCAACTAGCATTAAGGCGTCTCTAGCATGCTAACTGTCATTAGCGCCCTAATGAGCCTATTAGTGCGATAATGACAATACAGGCTGCAATTTCAATGAATGGACTATTTTGAGAAATTGGACTTAAAAGAAAACAAAACCATTCTAAACTCCCTTTAAACACCTCCAATTGACCTTATGGGACTAAGGGACAGTAGCTGAGTACTAGGAGTGAATCGGGATTAGATTTGAGTGTTGTAAGGTGTAACGACCCTAAATTCTAACTAGTGCCATGTGTTAATTTGGGTCATACATGGACCCATTTGCCGTGATATAGTCGTTCGATTCTCGGTCGTCGACGCCGAGGTATGTTATTTGTGTTTGGTGTTTTGTATTATATTGTATTACCCAAATGTGTAATTCCAATGTCTCAAACGTGTGTGGATGTTTGAGTGTGTGTATTGGTATGGGGAACATTTCAGCTCGAAGGTTTCGTGAAATAATGGGTCTTCGAGTGAACACTGGTTGGGTAATTAGTAGTTCGAGGGACTTAAATGAATTAAAAACATTGACAAAATACAAAATAAATAATAATTAAAAGGTGTAAAATGCATTTGATATGTCAATATGTCCGGGACGACGCAACGAGCGAGTCGTGGTGTGGAACGGGTCCGGGAGCGTGAGTATTGTATGAGAAATCATAAGTTAAAGAGATTGAGTAACACATTGGAGTCACCTAGTGATGTCAATTTAGGTGAATAGGATGAAATGTGGCCAAAGGATGATTCTCGAGATCCGTGTGTGTAAGTACAAGGGTGGTATAAAAGCCCATTACCACATTTTCTCTCTCATTTTTCTCTCTCTTCAACGATCATAACTTGAGAACATGGGATTTTTGGGGTTCTCAATGTGATTCGACGTCGAAGGAAGGATGAAATTCGAAAACTAAGGTGAGATCTCGATTCCCCACATGATTATCTACATTTTGGCGGGAGTTTTGTATATTTTTGTCGCGATAATTTCAGACAACGATTTTGGAAAATTGGTTTATGGTTAGTTTTGATTAATTAGGAGTGTATTGGATGATCAAAGGAGGAATTGTGAAGTGATTTTGGTGTTTGGGAAGTTTGCTGAATTTTTTGGATTTTCGAGGAATTTTGAATGACATCCATAAATCGATGGTTTAGTCAGGTTTTAACGCAAGTCGAGGGTGGTTTGGCGATGTATTAGATGCTTATCGAAGTTAGGATAGGCTCGAAGTACGGCGATGCAAACCGAGGTGCCAAAAACCCCGTTGTAGAGGCGTTCTGGATCAGACGCCGTGGCGACATTGTGAACATTCCAGCTCAAGGTGCCACTCACGGAGTCTTGGGCAGAGATCTCAGGGTTCCACACTGCGAGTACGCTGGCACGACTAATGAGGTCATGGCGTCACACATGACATGTAGGGCAGAGAGCTCATTTTTTACGCCTTGGAGACACCGCCCAAAACAATGGATGCCACGGCATCCCAGTGGTGTGACACTGTTCACATGGGCTAATTTTTATAAAATTTTCAAAAACTTTCGGGGATCTCTAGGGTACCCCAATGGGTCTTAATACGTCCTAATACCTGAGTAATCAATCCAAGTGAGTGAACGAATAAAATTATGGAAAATTGGATAGAAAAAAGGGTAATTAACGAGAATTTCAACCTAAGTGTATATTAGGGATTTTGAACATCGACGGGACACAGGAGGTCATAAGAGACATGTTGGAGGTCCGTTGAGTGCGTATTAGTTGGATTACAGGTAAGTAAACCAGTGAGAACTCTTACAGTTATTTCTTGAGCTTTAATTTGTCGTTATTGCTCTATTTATCACCATATATTTTGGAATCTCTTTTGGTTGAGTGCTCTATTGGCAAGGGGGTCATAGTTACTAATTATCTGTGATATGAGCTCTTACCTAGACGTTATTGATATCTCCTGGTTGAGTGTACGCTGGGGGCTCTTATCTTGGTTTATGGATATCTCATAGTCGCAGGGGTTAGGGCTAGTAGGCTGTGTTCTCGTCCTGAACCTGAGTCTTGTAGGTTTTACCTCGACTCAACGACTATTATCGGAACTCCTTTCTATTATATTTCGTAATTCGGACACTCACATTTGATTGATCTATTTACAGTTTTATACGTTCATGCATTTCTTATTCCTTTCTTTCTATCAACATGAATGTGGACTAATGTTTATTTGTTTCGAAATGATGTATTATTGTTCTGCTTGGCATTACTTACCTGGGCTTGTCATATTTATGTTTGCCAGAGTGCAGATCCACAGTCCAACAAGGGGAAGGCTCCAGAGCTTAGAGATTTTCTTTGAGGATACTAGAGCACGCCTTTCCACTTGGCTGAGTAAGTGATTTTTGTATTATTGTATATATATATATGTTGTTTTGAAAACATGGGTTTGGGTATGTGAGAGATTCTGGGCATGTATATCTATTGGGTTGTTCTCTTTTCACTGATCATTTATGATGATATACATATGCGAGGTTTCCACACTCTAGGATGTCTTCTCTCTATATGGTTGTGATTATTTGATTAGTTTGAGCTTTTGCTTCCTCTATATTGATGGTAAATCGCTAATCAATGTTATAAACTTGTAAATGAATGGTAAGTGGTAAGGTAAAACTGACTAGTCTTTCGTGACTCGTCAAGACGAGCTCAAAGTTTCACGTAAGTCTAGGCCGGGCGGGGCCCAATTTAAGGTTTGAAAATTGGGGCATAGGCTATGTCGTCAGCACCTTTACAGTCAGTTGGAGGGTCTAGAGGTAATATGAGGAGGAAGTGAGCTAGATAGTGGAGGCAGGGTGATCAAGCGCAGAGTGTAGCATCTGTTGTGTCTCCACCTACTACAACGATAGTACCAGCTGGTCCAACGCGAGTTACTCTAGTTCACCTCACCAGCGCAGTCTTAACAACATTTTTATCAGAGGACTAATGGTAGAGGTAGTGGCCAGAGACACAGTCAGAGTTCAAGTCAGGTGCAGAGACAGGGACAGAGGTCTAGTCAGGTATAGGGACAGGGATAGGGCAGGGACAGCAGACACAGTCTGGGTCAGGATCTTAGAGAGGTTGTTGGGAGTGTGGTCAACTGGGTCATTTTATCAGTGCGTGACCACGACTGGGTTAAGGACAATAGCAGAGTCAAGAGCAGGTTCACTCGGTTACTACACCAGATCCGGTCGCCAGTCGTAGTCTTTTGAGGGTATGATTTTCATTTGTAGTCATTTCATGCACATTATGTTTAATTGTTGTACCATATCTTTTATTTCGGGTCGTATGGTTGATGATTTAGGTTTGAGACCTATTAGACTATAGAGACCCTTGATCCATAGCACAGCTGCTGAGGACAAGATTTACCCGAACTTATTGTGTGTTGATTATTCAGTAGAGATAGAGGGTCATGTCATGCCAGCAGACCTGAGAGTGTTGGAATTCCTCGAGTTTGATGCATTACTAGGCATGGATTGGTTAGGTACATATCACACACAGATCCACTCTTTCATTAATGGGGTCATATTTCAGATTCCAGAGCATCCAAAGTTTAATCTTCAGGGGACTTTGACCAGTTTGCCTTCACTAGAGGTAGAGTCGCCACTAGCATAGATATTGAGACTTCACTAGTGTATTGAGGTACGATGGAGCGAATTGTGACTATGTTGGAGGAGGTACCCATGGTGTGTGAGTTTCTTGACGTTTTCTAGCAGAGTTACCAGGGTTACCACCACCTAGGGAGATCGAGTTTATTATCGACTTAGTCCCGGGGACCAAATCCATTTTGATCCCGCCATATCATATGGTTCCGAGAGAGCTAGAGGAGCTTAGGAGTTAGCTAAATGAGTTACTAGAGTTGGGTTTTATCTACCCGAGTATGTCACTCTAGGGAGCGCTAGTTCTGTTTGTCAAGAAAATGGACGGTAGCCTGCGATTGTGTATCGACTATCGATAGTTGAACAGGGTGACAGTGAAGAACAAGTATTTATTTTCATGCATTAACGACTTGTTTGACTAGTTGACAGGAGCTCAGTGGTTCTCAAAAATAGACTTGAGATGTGGGTACCATCAGTTGAGGATTAGAGCGAAAGATAGGGAGAAGACAGTGTTTCGCACTCGATACGGGCATTAGCAGTTCACAATCATGCCTTTTAGGTTAACTAATGCACTTGCGATGTTTATGGATCTGATGCATAGAGTGTTGAGGCAATATCTAGATCGCTTTGTCATCATGTTCATTGATGATATTTTGATCTACTCTAGGACTCGTGAGGATCACGAGGTGCATCTCAGATTGGTGTTGCAAATTCTGAGAGAGCACAGGTTATTCATCAAGTACAGTAAGTGTGAGTTTTGGCTTGCAAAGATCGGATTTCTACGACACATCGTCAGAGCAGGCGGAGTGTCAATGGACCCCGCTAAGGTCAGAGAGTGATTGATAGGCCTACACCGAGATCAGTGTCAGATATTCACAGTCTCCTTGGCTTGTTAGGATATTATAGGCGATTTGTACTTGACTTCTCGAAGATTGTGGCACTTATGGCGCAGTTGACGAAGAAGGACGTTAGATTTCAATGGACTGATAGTTGTGAGCAGGCATTTCAGACTTTGAAGAAACGTTTAACTACCGCGCCAGTGCTAGTATTGCCTGAGTCAGGGAAGGGTTTTAAAGTGAACACCGATGCTTTAAAGGTCGATTTAGGCTATGTTTTGATGTAGGATGGTAGAGTGATTGCCTACGTGTAGCGATAACTGAAGGTTCACGAGAAAAACTACCCTACACATGACTTAAAGTTGGCAGCAGTGGTGTTTTCACTTAAAATTTGATGCCATTACCTTTACGGAGAGAGGCTTGTGTTGTCTACTGACCACAAGATTTTAAAGTGCATGTTTACTTAGAAAGACCTGAATATGAGATAGAGACGTTGGCTGGAATTCTTCAAGGATTATGATTTCTCTTTGGAGTACCCCCCGGGGAAGGTCAATTTGGTTGCAGACGCATTGAGCCGTAGAGGGTCAGACTCAAAGGTTATTGCTTACCACATGACACATGAGTATGGTTTGCTTGAGGCGGTCGATAGGTTGTTTTCAGTTTATATTCTGACCGGCATTAGAGTATTGATTTGTGGCAAGTTGAGGATTCAGACTACCTTTATTTAGAGTGTACTAGATGGTCAGCGGATTGACGAACAGTATGACAGATTTTTGGAGTTTGCTTATAGTTTAAATCATCCACATTAGAATTAGTCGACAGACTCATGCCTGAAGTTTAAAGGGTGACTATGAATTCCATCAGTGGCTGAGCTACGCGATGAGATATTTCATAAGCGACACTGATCGCGTTTTACGATTCATCTGAGTAGGACCAAGATGTATGCTAATGTGCGTCGTCTCTTTTGGTGGTTGGGGATGAAGACCGATGTTTCTTATTACGTTCAAGGGTGTAAGATTTGTTAGCGAGTTAAGGCTGAGCATCATAGATCTAGAGTGTTACTACAGTCACTTCCCATTCCTTGGTAGAAGTGGGAGCATATAGCTATGGATTTCATCAGTGGTTTACCTCGATCTCAGTGCGGTCATAATAGTATATGGGTGATTGTAGATAGCTTGACGTGGTCTACGCACTTTTTACCAGTTTCGACCACACATCGGGTGGATAGGTTGGCTTTGTTGTACGAACGTGAGATAGTTCAACTACACGGTGTACCTTTATCAATTATGTATGACAAAGGGCTACTGTCCACGTCACAGATTTGGTAGAGTATGTAAGCACGGTTCGGCACTTGGTTGGATCTCAACACCGCCTATCATCCACAGACTAATGGACAGTTAGAGCATCTGCTACAGATACCCGAAGATATGTTAAGGATGTGTGTGTTAGAGTACGAGGGTTCATGAGAGGAGTATCTTCATTTGTGTGAGTTTGCCTACAACAACAGTTATCAGGCCTGTATTAGTATGGCAGCATTCGAGGCATTGTACGGGAAGCCATGTAGATCTCCATCTTGCTGGTTAGAGCCAGAGGAGTGGCAGCTATTGGGCCAGAAATTGTTGTGGATCACATAAAGAAGATACACCTGATCAGGTTAAGGCTGAAAGGTGCACAATAGAGACAGAAGATATATTATGACTTGTATCACGGGGAGTTAGAGTATAAGTTTGGGGACTACATTTACCTGAAGGTGTCTCCGATGAAGGGTCATAAGAGGTTCGTGATCAGAGGAAAGCTTGCGACGAGATTTATTTGTCCATTCAGAGCTGGGAAGCGGATAGGCAAAGTCGCGTATGAGTTGGAGTTGCCACCTCAGTAGTCTGGAGTTCACCATATGTTTCATATTTCTATGCTCAAACTGGATAGGTCGAGAGAGGGTAGGAGGCCGATGGTGGACCCAAACCAGATAGGCTTGAGGGAGGACATCACCTATGACGAACAACCTATTGAGATACTGGACAAGAAGGTGAAGATTCTGAGGATCAAGGAGATCCCATCAGTCTTAATCAAGTGGTAGCATCGCGGTGATGAAGAGCTGACATGGGAGCTTAAGTCCTATATGTGCGAGTATTTTCCCTACTTCTTTTGATTCGGTAAGTCTTTCCTTTAGTTCGTTTTAATTTGGAGGACTAAATTTCAATTAGTTGGGAAGACTGCATCGAACCTAAATTCTAACTTATGCCACGTGTCAATTTAGGTCATACGTGGACCCATTTGTCGTGATACAATCGTCCGATTCTCGGTCATCGACTTTGATCTATGTCATTTGTATTTAGTGTTTTGTATTATATTGTATTACCCGAATGTGAAATTCCAATGTCCCAAACATATGAGGACGTTTGAGTGTGTGTGTGTATTGGTACGGGGAACATTTCAGCTCAAGGGTTTCGTGAAATAACGGGTTTTCGGGTGAACGTTGGTCGGGTAATTAGAAGTCTGGGGGACTTAAATGAATTATAAACACTGGAAAATACAAAATAAATAATAATTAAAAGGTGTAAAATGCATTCGATATGTCAATATGTCCGGGACGATGCGACGAGCAAGTCGTGGTGCAGAACGGGTCTGGGAACGCGAGTATTGTGCGAGAAATCACAAGATAAAGATATTGAGTTACACATTGGAGTCACCTAGTGATGTCAAGTTAGGTGGATAGGATTAAAATGGCCAAAGGATGATTCTCGAGATCCATGTGTGTAAGTGGATTAGAGGGTATATAAACCCTATTACCACCTTTACTCTTTCATGTCCATATCATTTTTCTCTCTTTTCTACGTTCATAGCGTGAGAACATTGGATTTTCAGGGTTCTCGACACGATTTGACGCTGAAGGAGCGATTAAATTCTAAAACTAAGGTGAGATCTTGATTCCCCACATGATTATCTACATTTTAGCGGGAGTTTTGTGTGTTTTTGTCGCGATAATTTCGGACAACGATTTTGGAAATTTGGTTTTTATGGTTGGTTTTTATGGATTGGGAGTGTATTGGATGATCAAAGGGGGAATTGTGAAGTGGTTTTGGTGTTTGAGAAGTTTGTTGAATTTTTGGATTTTTTGGAGAATTTTGAATGACATCCATAAATTGATGGTTTGGTCGGGTTTTCACGCGAGCCGAGGGTGGTTTGGCAATGTATTAGATGTTTAGTTAAAGATCGGACAAGCTCGAAGCACGGCGACACGAGCTGGGGTGTCAAAAACCCCGTTATAGTCATTATGGATCAGACGTTGTGGCGACGCCGTGAGCATTCCAGTTCACGGTGCAACTCAAGGTGTCTTAGGCAGAGGTCTCAAGGTTCCATGCCGCGAGTACGCCGCCATGACCAATGAGGTTACGACGTCACCCATGGTTTGTTGGGCAGAGAGCTCATTTTTTACGTCGTAGAGACGCCGCCCAAGCCAATGGATGCCACGGCGTCCCAGCGGCGTGACACTTTTCATAAGGGGCCAACTTTTATAAAGTTTTTGGAAGCTTTCGAGGATCTCTCAAGTATCCCAATGGGTCCGAATACAACCTAATACTCGGGTAATCGACTCAAATGAGTAAACGAATAAAATTATGGAAAATTGGATAGAATAAGGGTAATTAATGGGAATTTCAACCTAAATGTATATTAGGAATTTTGAACATCGACGGGATAAGGGAGGTCATAGGAGACGTTGTGTGCGTATTAGTTGGATTACAGGTAAGTAAACCAGTGAGAACTTTTACAGTTATTTCTTGAGATTTAATTTGTTGTTATTGCTCTGTTTATCACCATATCTTTTAGAATCTCTTTTGGTTTAGTAGTCTATTGGCAAGGGGGTCATAGTTACTAATTATCTATGATATGAGCTCTTATCTAGACGCTATTAATATATCCCGGTTGAGTGTACGCTAGGGGCTCTTATCCGAGTCTATAGATATCTCATAGTCGCAAGGGTTAGGGTTGGTATGTTGTGTTCTCATCCTGAACTCGAGTTTTGTAGGTTTTCCTCGACTCAATGACTGTTGTCGGGACTCCTTGCTATTCTATTTCATAACTCAGACACTCACATTTTGATTGACTTATTTACAGTCTTATACGTTCATGCATTCCTTATTCCTTTTTTCTTTCAGGATGTATGTGGACTGATGTTTATTTATTTTGAAATGATGTATTATTGTTCTGATTGGCGTTACTTACCTGAGCTCGTTATTTTTGTGTTCGACGGAGTGCAGATCCACAGTCTAACAAGAGGAAGGCTCCAGAGCTTAGAGATTTGCTTTGAAGATACTAGAGCACGCCTTTCCACTTGGCTGAGTAGGTATTTTTGTATTATTGTATATATATGTTGTTTTGAAAATATGGGTTTGGGTATGTGAGAGATTCTGGACATGTATATCTATTGGGTTGTTCTCCTCTAACTGATCATTTATGATGATATACATATGCGGGGTTTCCACACTTTAGGATGTCTTATTTCTATATGGTTGTGATTATTTGATTAGTTTGAGCTTTTGCTTCCGCTATATTGATGATAAATTACTAATCAATGTTATAAACTTGTAAATGAATAGTAAATGGTAAGGTAAGACTGACTAGTCTTGCATGACTCGTCGAGACGGGCTTGGAGTTTCACGTAAGTCTAGGCTGAGCATGGCTCAATTTAAGGTTTGAAAATTGGGGCCGTCACATAGGGAGTGTGAGCACAAGATTGAAGTTGTAGGAATTTTTGTTATAGTTCACCTCAAAGTTCTTGAACTTATCAATTTCGAACTTCTCATTGTAGTTGTAGATAAACATTGTTTGAGCTCGTTGCAGTAATTAACTCGTATAAAGTATGCTATTTCAACTCCAACTCCACTTCATCATTGCATATGATTATGTAATCATCTATGACTAGGATTTTGTCTTTGTTCACGAACTATGAGTTGTATTTACATCATATATTGTTATGTGGATAAAGATGAAACTTTTTGTCCTAATCTATCTCAAACTTCTTAATAGTTTGAGTCTTACACTAACTCCAATTTGACAATCCTGTGCTAACTAGGATAGGTAGACCAAACACAGTAACTAATGGTTTAATAACATGTGCACTCAGTGAATGATAAACTACCTTGTAACAACCTGATGTTAATTTGCTATTATTAATGACATGTTTGCAGATGTGGCGGATAACTCAGATGCTCGTGGGACCCATAGATAGGCCAAGGCGTGCCTGGAGCTAAGTAAATAGTAATTTTTGTGTTGTTGTGCCTTAATTTGTGATACGGGTTGTATGAGTTTACAATCATGTCATTTGGATTGCCTAACATATCGGCAATCTTCATGGATTTGATGTACTGGGTGCTCAAGTCGTTTTTGGATCAATATGTCATTGTTTTCATTGATGACATCCTAATTTACAGTAGGACTCATGTGGAGCACGAGAGGCATCTCAAGGAGGTTTTGGCGACACTGAAAGAACACCGACTTTACGCCAAGTTCAGCAAATATGTGTTTTGGCTGAGAGAAGTCAAGTTTCTGGGGCACGTCATCAACGATCATGATATTTCTATGAACGGTGACAAGATTCAGGCTATTATCGACTGGAGGACACCCGTGTCTGTATCTAATATTCAGAGTTTCCCTGGTTTGGCAGGATATTATAGGCTTTTTATGTAGGATTTTTCATTCATTGCAGCGCCGATGATGAGATTGACCAAGTAAGATGTCAGATTTGACTGGTCGCAGGTGTGTAAGAATGCTTTTAGGGAGCTGAAGAGACATTTGACTTCTGTGCAGTTTTGGCACTACTTGAGGCAGGTAAGGGTTTCTCAATTTACACGGATGCATTAGGCACTGGGTTGTTTTACATGTTGATGCAAGATGGACACCTAGTGGCCTATCTATCACGACGATTAAGATCCCATAAGGAGAGTTATCCATTGCACGACTTAAGCTTGTGACGATCATGTTTGCACTGAAGGCTTGGAGGCACTATTTGTATGGTGAAAAGTTTGTATTGTTTACTAACCACCAAAGCTTGAGGTAACTGTTCACTTAGAGGGAGTTGAACATGAGATAACGGGGATGGCTCGAGTTATTGAAGAATACGACTTCACTATTGAGTATAACTCGAGTAAGGCTAATGTTGTAGCTGATGCGATGAGCAGGAGCGACATCGAGAGCTAGACGGGACTGCGACATATGACACATGAGCATATGTTGCTTGAGGCTGCGTCGGTGTTGTGTGTGACTGATTCTATTGTTGAGCTACACATTTGTGGTTAAATGCAAGTTCCCAAGGTGCCTCTTAAGCGGGTTGCTGAATTGCAAAGAGCTGAAGGCCAGTATTATGGATTAGTAGACTGGCTCAGGATTCGGGGTACACAGAGTGGTCTAAGGTTCAGACAGGTGCTTGAGACACAGGGGTCGTTTATAGATACCAGAGGTACTGGAGCTCAGGGATAGTATTCTCGAGGACGCACACCGGTCACGATTTATAGTTCATCCTGGTCAGACTAAGATGTATCACGACCTATAACGATTGTCTTGGTGGCCAGAGATGAAGGCTGACGTGGGAAGGTACGTCCAAAGTTGTCATATTTTCCAACAGGTGAAGGTTGAGCACAAAAAACCAGATGGGTTGCTAAAGCTACTGCCCATTCCTTAGTGGAAATGGGAACACATGACCATGGACTTTGTCAGTGGCCTACCGCAGACTACGAGGAGACACGATGCAGTTTGGGTAGTTATCGACAGGTTGACAAAGTCGGCACATTTCATACCAATTGCCATGAGATATTTAGTTGCATAACCGAGCACTATCTTTGAGAGAGAGAGAGAGATTGCTAGATTGCACGGTGTACCGGTCTCCATTATTTTTGACAGAGATCAGAGATTTACTTCGAGGCTTGGGAGAGTATGCAGGAACAGTTTGGCACTCGACTACAGTTTAACACTACATAGCTTCCTTAGACTGATGGGCAGTTAAAGCGATTGATTTAGATTCTCGAGGATATGCTCATGGCGTGTATTCTACTGTTTGGTGGATCGTGGGAGGATTATCTGCCATTATGTGAGTTTGTGCATAACAATAGCTATCTGGCGAGTATCGGGATGCCACCATTCGAGGCACTTTATGGTAGGCCCTGCAAGTCACCAACATGTTGGGCGTCACTGGAGGGATACATTGGCTATAGGATCTAAGATTGTTGTGGATCATACTGAGAAGGTGGGACAGATTAGGCAGAAACTTCAAGCGGTCCAAGATGGACAGAAGAAATATGCGGATAGGTATCATGGGAATCTGAGCTACGAGGTTGATGATATGGTGTATTTGAAGGTTTTTTCGTGGAAAGGGCATAAGAGATTTAACATTAAGGGGAAACTAGCACCAACATTCGATGAACCATAAATGGTCAAAGCCCGCGTTGCAGTGTAACGTACGAGCTAAAGTTACCGTCACAGTTAGCTGGGGTACATCCTGTATTTCACATTTCGATGTTGAGACTGGCTAGGTTGGGATAGAGACCTATGGTTGATGTCAGGAAGGTATAGGTATGACATGATGGCACGTATGAGGAGCAGCCAATTGAGATTATGGATCATAGAGTGCAGATTTTTTAGGAACAGTGAGGTCCCAAAGGTTTTGGTTCCTTGGTAGCATCACGAGACCGAGGGATTCACCTAGGAGCTTAAGTCTACGATGAGGCGACGGTACCCTCAGCTATTTGTCGGTAAGTTTTAGTTAGTTATATAAATTTTAGGACAAAATTTCACTTGTTTGGGAAGAATTGTAACGGTTTGAAGTTAATTCGTCGTTATTAATGACATGTTTGCAGACGTGGCGAACAACTCAGATGCTCGTGGGACCCGCAGATAGGCCAAGGCGGACCTGGAGCTAGATAAATAGTAATTTTGTGTTGTGCCTTAATTTATGATGTTTATGTGTAATTAGGTTACTGGCATTGCAATGTGTGTTATTATTGTGTTATTGATGTGTGAGATAGTGTGACAGTATACGCCTCGAATAGCGTGCAGACGCTAGAATCGAGTAAGCGAATGATAGTACACTAGGACGAGTAGTCAAATACACTTGGGAAATGATAAAATACAAATAATAATTAATAAATAACGTTGTATATGCGTTCGTGATTCGAGAACATGCAAGGGATGCGAGGGTACATATGGGACTCGAGTATCAGAACGCCCGAAGGTTCAATGCTTTGTTTGTACAAAGACAAGTCAAAGGAAGAGTGTTAGCCACCTAAGTCATGTTAAGCTGGACCATTTGACTAATTGTAAGCCTTAGGATGAGGTTTTGGGATCATCACACACAAGAGATCAAGTTTGGAGTATAAACTGGGGTGTTTTCCCCATTTCACTACCTTTTCTCTTTCTTCCTCACCACAAGTTAAAAAATTGGAGGAATGAATAGGGTTTGGTTGATTTCAAGAGCTGATTTGGAGGTTCAAACGATAAGGAATCGACGATCTGAGGTTAGCATCTCGTTCTCCATCTCGATATCTATAATTCGGTCACAAAAGTTCAGGTGTTTACGTTGGTTTCGGGAATCAATTTGCGCACACCGATTTTGGGAGGTGTTGCTATAGATTTTGGTGTGGTTTTTGAGCATTTATGTTGGTTTTGATGGTTGTGGAGTTTTTGGAGAAAAACAAGGGTTTTAATAGGATTTGTCAGGGTTTTGATTTTGGACGAATTTCGTCAAGGGATTTTGATGGTAAATGGTTTATTGGTGTTTGTATTCGATGTTATGATGGGTTTGGATCGCGGCGATAAGCCGAGGGGCTCGAAACCCCTTAAAGGCGTCACTGGTTCAGACATCGCCAAGGGGTCGTAGGGAGAAAACTCCCACGGCGTCTCCTGCGACGTATAAACCACATGCAACACTCCCACATACACTTTATTTCACATCGTGGGAGGGTTGTTTTGTGTGGCGTCACGGCACATAGTGAGGCGCGTCGTGGAGACGTTGAACACAGCAGTGCCACCTGTGGCGTCTGGAATAGAAAATGAAATAAAAGTTTTAAAATGAATTTTCTAAAATGGGATTTTAATTGGGTTTATTTGGAGGATTTTAATCAGTTAAATGAGGGTTTAACTTGATGAAAATGGGTATAGGTAGGATTTGGAATTTGGAGAAATTTATGGATAATTTTGATAATCAGGATTGGGATTGATTGATCGAGGATTGGACACGCTTTTATGGGCTTGATTTGGCATATTTGAGATTAGTTGGAGTGCGGTTTGAGGTGTGTAGTTTTCCAACTGAAATTACTTGAGTGTTTACTTCTTTTGGCATTTGAATTCAATTTATGTTATTTCAATATTCTACTCCTAGTTGTGGTTTAATAGACGGACATTGAGCCGGGTTCCCTCTATGCCATTCCAATGTATATGCCCACTAGGCCATAGCATGTGCTACCAGAACGGTCTCAGTGAATAGCGCGACTCGAGTATCATGTCATGTGTCGGTGCGTCGTAGGTGTAACGCAGGCCATCGAGTGAATTCAAATATTGGCCCTGTTTGAGTTGAACTCGCCGGCAGTGCTCTGTGGAAGAGTGCGAATTATGGTGCTAGTTTGGCTCTAGGATCTAGGAACACACTTTGAGCTTGCACTACTATCTATTCATGCTATGAGCGTAGTTGCCTGTATTTATTTTTGCATGTTTATCTAATAGCTTTATTTAAATTCCAGTATTTACTTTCAGTATTGCTCACTTAATTTCCTTGGAAATACTCACTCATGACTCGTCATCTGCCTTTTGTAATGGCTTGAGTGCAAATTCTAGTACGAGTAGGGGTAAAGGCAAGCTTCTAGAGTACTGCCGATCTAGAGACAGATTGCCTGACTCATACGTTATATGCATTTGTTTTCATTTTGGGTTAGGGATTGTGTGATACCTTGTATATTTTGATATTTTGTGATATATGAGGTATTTACAGATATATATGGGTTTTCCACACTAGGTTTATGATTTATCTCATTTGATATTGTATTATTATCTGAGTTAATATGCTGGTAAGACTTACGTTATGATAATTTGAGGTTAAAATGATAACTTGGTATATAATTAGTGTTCAGTACAAGATAATCAGTAAAATTGGTGATTAATAATGTTTAAAATGATAAAATGGAAGATATAATCCAATGTGGAGCATAACTGTCACTGGTAAGACAGATTCTGGGTCCACATTGGCTCTCTTGGCGGTCTATTTGGAAAATGGGTCGTTATATGCCTTGCTTACTTCGGTGCACATATCAGTGGGTCATGAGACTAGGACAATCACTGCGAGGGCATGAGTAATAGACTAGTGGGGCATGGATCTTGGTATAGTGAAGTATAGTCTAGTCTGTCAAGGATGGGTGCATACGTATTTTGTGTCCTAGATGTTTTATATTCATGCAATGATCATTTTTATAGCTTTATTTACTTCTGCACATTTGTTTATCATTCTTATTGGTTTCTATTAAATGCTTGATGGTTTTCTCCATGGTTTTACTCACTGGAATTCGTCTTTGTTTTCAATTCGAGTTGCAAATCCGTCTATGAGTATGGGCAAGGGGATCATATTTGATTATCTTTAAGCTCGTCAGTTGTTTGAGACACACTCGTAAGTGTTTACATTTTGATGTTTTGTATCTATTTTTTAAGGATGGGGACTTGAGTGGCCCTTGTACATGTATATACACTGTTTTACTCTTATGTCGCACTTATATGATAGATGGTACACTTTTTTCATTTTTCCACACTAGGATACTATGTTATGCTATTAAAACACTCATATTTACCGTTCTTATGTTCATTAAGACTTCTGTTTTATCTTATTGTTGAGTATATGTAAGACTCCTGTAAAACACACGCCACTTTGATAACTGCCTAACAAGACTAAGTAAATGACTAAACGCACGTTAAATTTACAAGGCAAATGACTAACTTAATACATTAGATGAATAATTGGTTAATTTCATTACCTAAAAAAGTTAACACACATTTCTAGAACGATGGCGTGGCATCAAACGCCAATAGGGCGTGGGACCCAATGGGCCAATAAAGTGGCAGGGTGTGCCGCAGTCAATCTCGGGGCGCGGGGCCGCCAACACAATTAGCTTAAGTAAATGCCACATAGCCATATTATGCCTCATTCTATCTTTCTTACTATCATGTCACACGATTTTTGATGACTATCTCATGCTCTCAAACAACCCAACTCAATCTTGTCTAGTGTTGCCACCCATCTCTCCATGTATCCCACTTAATCAATCTTGTGATCTCAATGCACACATCTCGAGTTGCATCAAGTGTCAATGACTTCAAAGTGACATAAACTACTATTAGAACATCAATCACAATACACTAAGCATCTCAAGGCGTATCTAATTATTCGATTAATTCATTTAATTTGAGTTAACAACTTATGGAAATTAATCTAATTAATCAACTTGGCACATCAAATAAACACAATACAACAAGCTAACACACACATGCTAATCGAGAATAAACAAACTTAACCATGAACTTAAATTGAGTTAATTAGTATTTAGATATCATCTATTAGTTAATCATCAAGTTAAGGGCACCGATCTTTACAATTAAACTGACAAAATTATGCTATAAATTATCAAAAATATTATATTTTTCTTAATTTAATAGAAAGTTGTAGGCGTAATTAACTAATACCTATTTTTTAAAAAATTAATTAATCAAACATCGCATTTATGATCAATTAGTATTTTATATCACAATTGCGCTTGATATTAAAATAGTAATTCATTTTAGTTTTCAATAGTTATAAACATATACAAATCAATTTGAAGTTTATTAAGTTAACAAATAATTCATTGTAGATTCATTGTTATTGTTTATCTTGAAGATTAGAGGCTACTATGGTAACTGTCATGGCCCAAATTTCTAATCTTAGATTTTGGCCGTAAATAGGGTCACCGACCCATAATGTGGGACCCGCGTTGGGACATATGCACTAACTGAGACACGTGGCTGAGGTATATTTTATATTTGTGGTGATGTATTCCTAGTGTATTGTATGTGTAGAATAATTAAGTCACTTCTACTTGTGTATAGAAATCGTGTCGCCAGCAAGCACGTGCCTCGAGATGAGTACGAGTCATGGAAACGGGTAGAGAGTGACATAGGAAGTCTCTAAGTTGACATTAAATACTAATGAGACCAAATAATTTATGTGTAGCCTATGGAATAATGTAAATCAAATTACATGCCTAAAGTTTAAATAAAAATTCTACTCATATTGATATGCCTCGATATATATGCAACAACCTATCTCAATAAGACTTTATATCAATTTGTGTGTTAGATGGCTGATTTTAGTGGAATAGAAGTGATTAATGGTCACTAGATCATCCTAAAGATGGACAAATAATCAAATGATGGATGACCATGATAAATAAAGCTTTATGTATGTCAAGTGGCATTGAGGGAAGTTTCATGCTTGACAAGTGGCATTGAGGGAGAGTTTCATGCTTAGTGGCATTAAGAAGAGGACACATGTCCTAGCAATTAGCCCAATAAATTAAGTTGTAGCTAATTAATCCCCTTATTAATATAACTATATAAGGCCAACAATTAAAGGAAAGCTCAATTCGCACAATTGAGCTGAGAAATCAGCAAAATGGAGGAGAGTTTTGGCATGAGATTTTAAGGAGATCAAAGAAAGTATAAGCTCAAAACTAACCATCATTAACGTAGGTATTCAACACCTTCACTTCCATGCTTTTGAATTCAAGAAAATGATTTCAAATTTGGGAATTCTTATGCAAAATGAGTTTCAAAGATTGAGCTACTGTTTTTCTTGTTTAATTAGATTTACAAACTCACCTTAATGATCAATGACAGTTACAACTAGTTTTTGAAATCCAAACTAGCTTATAATTAGATTTATAAGCTCAAAATCAACCATTATTAACGTAGGTATTCAACACCTTCACTTCCATGCTTTTGAATTCAAGAAAATGATTTTAAATTTGGGAATTCTTATGCAAAATGAGTTTCAAAGATTGAGCTATTGTTTTTCTTATTTAATTAGATTTATAAACTCACCTTGATGATCAATGATAGTTACAACTAGTTTTTGAAACCCAAATTAAATTCTTGAAGTTTCTTGATGCATGCATGTTAAAGTTTTGACCCAGTCTCTTGTTTTGGTCATAATGTCATCATTTTAAATCGAAATGGACTCATTTTGGTGGCATTTGAAAGCAAACTCAAAATGAAACAACTTTTGCCTGCAAAAGATTTTGAAGTTCGAATGTTTTCTGGTCTAAAACTTCTCTGCACCTTTGATGTTAAATCTAGAATTTCTGAGTTTCACAACTTTGTTAATGCCCTGATGTTTTGTGAATAACTCCCTTATTTCTTATCAGATTGAGCTCATACTTTATTATGACGTTCTTGGATATGCTTTTGGTCTTTAATATAAAAATCATAACTTTTAGAGCTATGATTTGGGAGAAATAAAAATTTGAAGTTGTTGGTCATAATTTAAAACTGTTTTGAATAATTGTCATAAAACTGTCATATCTCTCTCATTTTAAATTAAAATTGAGAGTTCCTTATAGTTTTCGAAAGCTGAGAGAGATAAAAAAGATTTAGAGTCATTGGATTTTAAAAATCAAGCTATCTTCTTGGGTGAAAATAAACTTAAAATAAATGGATGTGTGTAGAGATAGTTTTTGAATGGTGTTTATACTTGTTTTGATTTCGCCCGATCTAAAACACTTAATGAGAAACTAAGACACTTAATTTCATTTAATATATACCAGGAGCTTAGAGGAGAGCCTCGGGGAGGCATTTGAGAGTTGGAGTGTCGGAGGTCGGATTGGCTAGGGAATTTGCTTGTATTGTGAGTATACCCGATGATTACTTTAAATCACATTTCATTTCCATTATTCACTGCTTTTACATAGTCTTTTTGACTATAAAGTGTTTGTACTCTAATATCATGAACTTTATTGTTATTGTTCTCACTTTATGAGCTTGATTTCATGTTATTCATTCCTTGTGTTGATTAATTGATTCCATTATAATGCCATGTCGATTATTTACTGTTTTGAATTATTAAATTGGTCATAAATAGCATGCTATTAGTATAGAGATATTGGTGAACTTATTTATGGAGTTGTACTCACTTTGCTTAGGCTTTTAGTTATCCCCACACCTTGTCATTCTATAACCGAGTCACTTTTAAATATATAAAGTAGTTTTAGCATCTAGGTCCCTTACTTGATCGAGATGTGCGCGACTCACATGATTAGAGTCCCTGGGGATGTCGACACATGTTTACCTAATATTGTGTGACACTCGGAGTTAGAGTCCTTAAGGTAGTCTACACATTGGGTTAGAGTCTTTGGCGATACTTGAGTTTAAGTCCCTTGTGATATATGATTATTGAGTTGGTGTGACGTGGCTTACTACCGACTGGACCTACATCAACACTACTTAGCCTAGTGTTAGTATCACTTGTTTAATTCTGGTATTTACTCGCATATGGTTAATTTTTCAGTCTTTCCTATTTATATGCTTTTAAATACCATTATAATGTTTGGAAATGTGAAATAAACTTGTCATCGGGGATTAATGTTATTGTGACAGCCCTAAATTTCCAATGCATTTGGGTACGCTCAGCCTAGACCCGTGCAGGTCTCTAAGTCGGTACTCCACGAGCCTGACGAGCCTAGTCAGTTTCCGATTAATCAATTTAACAGTTTATGAAAGAGTTATTGCAGTTTAACATGTACGCAGCGGAAAAATAATTAATCCAACAATATGGAAAATAACTCAATCAAACGGAAATCATGAATCTATAAATGTGGAAAACCTCGATATATTCATGTACAATCAGAGTAACAGACACATGATATCCATCTCAAAAATGATCCCCAGTTTAATGACCAATACAAAATATATAAAGCATCATACAATCAGAAATAAACATAAACCTACTCAAAGGTCTGCCAATCCAATCGCTTAGCTCCTCACAGGGATTCTCCTAGGCAAAGCCCCTTACGCTTCAAACACTCTAGTATATCATTTCATAGTAATTCATGAATATCAAATAATGCAGTCTAAATATTATGCTGTAATTGAAAAGCAGGAACGTAAATAGATCAAAGTACATGATAGATAGACTGAAAAGCAATAACGATAACATGCGTGTTCTAAGAGTCAAGAGATGCCCATAAACAATTAAAATCCATAAGTTATTTTATTCGTCACTGGATCTTATTATTGCTAATCATTTGTACTATTTCCATGCGCTTACTTTTGTTGTACAGTTGGTTAATTTATTCGCCACTGGATCTTATATTCTGATGTATATGGATGGATTTGGGTAGGCTAGACAATAGGGACGAACTAAGATGATGTGCCAGTGGAGTGAGTGGAGAAGCCCACTGGTGGGATCTTGACATCCAGAGTAGGGTTTAGTTTGCTACACGACACACATCCATTTGGGTTTATCGGTGTTATTTATGCATGCGTTCCCTTTTCAGTTTTCTGTAAAATTATTATTGGTTTCCATTATTATAAATGTTGGGTGGTTTTCTTATGGGATTTACTCACAAGACTCCTCATTTGGCTTTTTGTGATGGTTTGAGTGCAGATCCTAGTACGAGTAGGGGCAAGGAGATGTTAGCCGACTACTTGTGATTACCCACCGTCTTGGACTGACTCGCACGCGTTTGATTTTGTTATTTTGATTTCATTTTGGGTTATTGGGGACTTTTTGAGACTCTTGTAAATATATGTAATTACTTTTGGTTAACTTGTATACAATTTACTATTCCGAGTTTTCCAGTTAAGACTGATGCTCTAAATTAATATGATAAAATGAAAATTTAAATTATATTATCATGTTAAGTCTTTCGCTGAAATATTGAATGATAAACTCTGATGATTTAAAGATAAATGACGTGGGTTGCGCGTGGGACCCAACAGGGCGGCGACGCGGTGAGGTTGTGGTCCCGCGACGCATGACGTGGGCAGGTCTCAAGATTTGGGACCATCACAACACTTCACTCCCATAATAGTTAAACCTTTCATTTACCCACTTTAGAAGACCCACATCTTTTTATTTAAAAAAAACAACACAAATAACATTTTAAGTGAGGAGTGCCACATCTTTTTATTTCATTCCATTTATATGCATTGGCACTCCATAATGGGGGCGTGAAGTGTGGAAGCCTTTATGCTAACCAATTGTTGGTTATTTTTGGAAACAAAAATGTCTGTAGTGAGTCTCTAGGTATACCTTCTTGTTCTTTTTTATTTTGGCAAAATCCATCATTTGGTTCCTGAACTTTATGTTTTTTATATTTTGGTTCCTCAACTTTTATTACTACACATCTGGTCCTTCAACTTTCACAACGATCTACATTTAGTCATTCCACCCTTTAAAGTGTTAAATTTTGCCAATGTGAGTAGCAAAAGTGTCGCATGACTAGCCAAGAAGAGTAAAATGGTTTATATTACTAAATTAGACGACTCACATCGGCCAACAAATGCCGAAAAAAAATTTAATTTCCCCTAAAAACATAAAAAAACTCAAAGTTCAAGGACCAAAAACATAAAAACTCAAAAGTTCAGGGACCAAATATATAACAATGGAAGTTTGTGGATCAAATGTACACTAAGAAAAGTTCAGGTACCAAAAATATAAAAGACTCAAAGTTACCAAAACATATGTTTTGCTTTTATTTTTCCATGTCCATAATAAAGAACCCTGAGTTGACACCGGGTCAACACATCCCGAGTCCGCCATTTGCTTCTCCTCCAATCCAGCGCCAAAAACCCAAATCTATCCGTGTTTTCAAAACCCCGCTCTCATTCAAACTCACTTCCCTCTCGTCTTCTTGGGAGCGGTGGCCCAATGGCAGCGAGTGCTGAAGCTGATACCGCTCACCAGAGGTCAGTCTATTCGACCATTCATTTCTTTCGTCCCAATCTGCCTTTTTTTCTTTCTAACCCTAGAAACCCTAACAGCGTTTCTCCATTTCATCGGATCTGATACCCGCAGATCTGCTGTCGAAAACGCTTCGATTGCAATTTCTGGATCCATCGATGTCGAAAACTTTGACATTTTTTTGGTGTGTTTTGGTTTTTTTAAGGTTTATTTAAGTGCAAGTCATTGGAGTTGGGAAAGTCTCTGGTCTGATGATGGAAGGGGCGTATCCAAGGCAAGATTTTAACCTTGCGTACTGCGAGTCATTTTCGCTCTTTTCGTGTTTCTGTTATACTAATGTGTTTGGTGCATGATGGTGGTGGACAGCACTAGGAGTTTGCGGTCTAATGTCAAATGCGATAAAATCGCGCCTAGGCTAAATTGGTCGCAACATGCTGGTGCACATGATAATTTCTCAAAGCAGAATAAGTTTCTGACCTCGAATTTTCTTTTCTCCTTGTCGACACAGAAGCCTCGGCCTGTAGAAGCAGAAGTTGCAAGGTGAATTTAATTGTTTTTATAATGTTTGTTTGAATAGATACTTTTGTGTTTGGCTAAAAATTAAATTCCCATGGAATGTATTTGAATGGTTTTTTTTTTTCCCCTCCAACATTTGTTTGGCTGTTTCTATTGTAAGTCAGGCTGAGCATATATATATATTCTCAAATGTTCGACTTTGAAGTGGAGTGCCAGTTTATCCACCTATCGGATATGAGAGATGTGAAAAATGATGAGCAAAAATGAATGAAATTTATAAGTTGACGGCTAAGCGAATGACATTTAAAGGATCTTCATATGGTATTTGTAGATTTAGAAAAAAACATATGATAGGGTTCCTAGAGATGTTTTTTGATGAGTTCTTGAAAGAAAAGGAGTGCATGCTAGACACATAAATACTAATAAGGATATGTATGAGGGAGTAGTAACAAGTATAAAAACTTTTGGAGGAACTACAAAAGGATTTCCCAATACGGTATGACTATATAAAGGATCACCTTTAAGCTCATATCTTTTTACTCTAGATATGGATGAACTAACTAGGCATATTCAACAGGATATACCATGGTGTTTGGTATTTGCATATGAATGTACAATATCGTGTTAGTGGACGAAACAAGAGATGGAGTGAATAGGAAATTAAAACTTTAGAGGAATACATTAGAATCTAAAGGCCTTAAGTTGAGAAGGACGAAGGCCGAATACATGCACCGTGAGTTTAGAAATACTGCACATAGAGATGGGGTGGTAAACTTAGGGGAAGTTTAAGTGTAGCCGACACCAATTAATTTGAGATTGAGGCTATGTATTGTATTATTTGACTTGTTGGTACTGTCTTCTGCTTAATCCTGCAGAGGAATAAGTGCCACAGAATATTTTTGTATGGGAGTGAATGTGATAGGATTCAACTGAGACAACTGAAGATCTGCAACTTTATTGATCTAAAGATGGACAAAACTGAATTACAGAGGGACAAGTAACAAATATAACTTGTTGAGATATATTTATGTTTTCTAATTGATTTAAGTGTTGCATCTTCCTGCCTTATATTCTTATACAGATCCATCACTATCAGGAAACTTCCAACGTCTCTTTTCGCAATTTTTTCTTTATCTATTATTCTATTATCATATTTTCTCTACATTAAAGTGGTTCGTAATTGGCTCAAAGTTGTATTTGTTGTTACTTTCGCTAACTCTCTAATTGTCTCATATATCTTGGTTGTTGTCATATCTATTAGGTCAATGGCTTGTACAGTTGTGAACAATCAAAGGATGCAGAGCCTACAAATGAGGAAGGTGAGCTGAATCTTCTAATTATGCAGGGACTACATGGAACGTAACATGCATTTTTTATGCTCAACTAGGTCTTCTTGTTCCCTTTTGAATGCTGTTACGACCCTCGTTACTTTCATAGCAACCTTATAAAAATCAAGCCATTGATATGCAAATATTTATACATCTTTCTTTCTCGAGATTTTCTTGGCAAGGGCCCTAATTGGTATTTCTACTTGAGTGAATGGATTTTTGGATTGAATATATTTGTATCTTTTGCTTCAAATTATTGGTGTTTGAATCTCAAGTTTCTTCAAGTTTTTGAGAATAACCTTTTTTCAGGCTTGGGAAAAACTTTCCAGTCTTCAGAAGACATGTCCGGACTATTTAAAACCAGGAATAACTGCACCTGTAGTTCAAAATATTGGATCAGGACCTTCTGCCATTTTGCCATCTAGGTCTTTTGATTATCTCATAGTAGCACAAATAACTCATTTGACAAAGCTCAAAGATCTTCTGAAACTGCAAGGGCCAATAATGTTGAAAGGTCTCAACCTAGGGCTGGTGAGCCTCTATATCAGCATCACAATCCTGAAAGAAGAGTAAGTACTGAAGCAGTTAACATGGATGCTAGAATGGATGGACAAAATGACACAAATACATCATCTGGCAAACACACCATTTTCGCTAACCAACACAAAGAATTTACAGAAGATCCTGATCATATTAATGATGACGACATATTGAAGGTGATCGATGCTTTATAAATTTAGATTAGGTTTAGCTGTTTTGGGTATTTGATGATGCTCGTCTCTCGGCATCATTCCTACTCCAATTTTTCACTTTTTTGGGTGTAGGATATCGATTTGGACCAAATAGTGCTGGAACACATTCAATCAACTTGCACACCTCAGTCATCAATGTCCAAGCATCCACAAACTACCCCTTCGATGGCACAGAACATGATTCCATCTGATGAACCATCTTTGCCTGCAGAGTTGGCAGCAAAATGCTTTCATGGCTTTAAAGTACAAATAATTTTCTTTTTTTTAAAAGTTTCAACTTTTGAAACTCAATGCCCTATTAAATTGAATAAACTTACTACAAAGACTGATCCAGGTAGCACTTTGTCCATGTGCATCTAGTCATTTGCAAGAAATGAAAGATAAACTTATTGCCATATCGAATGAGCTTCTTGACAATGTTGATGCCCTCAGTCCAGTGCAAATAAATAGCCTTCGTCAGGAGAGGTGAGCCATCTTTTGATATACATGTTACTGTATAGTTTTATTCAGTATCTTTGTAAATCATTGCTTTCATTTTTCCCCCTTCCGTTACAATGCTTATCATGTCCTCTATTCTTACTAATGGCTCTTCATAGCCAGGTTGCAGTTGAATAAGCAAGTTCAACAGCTAGAAAAGTATCTTCATTCATTGTCGATAGGAGAAGAACGAAAAGGAATGCTTCCATTTTCATCAACACCATCTTCTATGAGTTTCCAATTTGAAACTCCACCGCCAGAGAGATTTCGGACTGATTTAAGGAAATTTGAGCTTGATAAATTTGAAAGTTCAGTTCTGTCATCAGCATCTTTCTCTTGTACAGACAGAAACGGTTTTGCTACAAGCTATGTTGAAAGGGAAGCTGTCATTTCGCGGGTTATTGAAGTTAATTACATTGAAGGATCAAAGGATACAAGGTGGAGTCGCAGTGACTTCCCGTGGAGTAAAAAGCTCGAGGTAGTTTTCATCTGATTGTAATGTAGTTTTATATTCCCAAATTCTAACAAGCACACTCCTCATTCTTAGTAATTTCTTCATGCTTCAGGCCAATAATAAGAAAGTGTTTGGGAATCATTCTTTTCGTCCCAATCAAAGGGAGGTGATCAATGCAACTATGAGTGGGTGTGATGTTTTTGTTTTAATGCCAACAGGAGGAGGAAAGAGTTTGACGTATCAGGTAAATGTTGTTGTATATCACCTTTTCTAATTTTGCTCGAGGAGACTAGGGTGTTTTATTGTTTCATTTGCTAAAGTGCTGCTACATGCTGTCATTCGTATTTGAGAAATTTTTGTGCTTTCTGCAAAATTTCTAAGAGTTGACCGTGGATGATTTATCTTAAATGACTTGTCATCTATATAGTTACTTGAGCCCATAGTTTCTAATTTGAAATTAAGATTACCAATTGCTTCCACAGAGGTGTATGAATAAAATGAACACCAAACTTAGGTGTGTGGTTGTTTCTTACTACACGTAAATGGATTTAACAAATGATGCCAGTGAATTCAATTGTTGGTTATCATTTGTGGTGCTTAGAAAAAACATAAACTCTACTTCTCTTGCTGATTTTGCCTACATTAGTTTGGAAGAGTAAACATTGATAGTACCTTGGCCTAATATGATTGCCAACACAACATCAGTTTTGACGGCAATTTAAAGGAGTTTATGGTTTTGTGTTGTTAGAATGTGGTTCATGTAAGAGGAGACAATTTAAGCTAGTACTTTTAGGAACGACTTATTTTTCTCATTGCATACTTATGCTTGTCTTTATATTTCACTAGTTAAAGAATGATCAAGTTGCATAGTTTGATGATAACAATAGTTAAGAGACTGAGTTTCCTTATCTCAAATCTCACTAAGCATCTAAAATAAGTCCAAGCAATATGTCACTTAACTTGTGTCTTCACAACTCAAATAAAAAGTTGTCTTTCCAATGCAATATTTGCTGAATAAAAAAGAATTTCTTAGCAAATTTTGAGAAACAATTGTAGACTAAAAGGTAATTTACCAAGAAAATTGGTTTTTACAGCCTGTGGTGAGCCTTGGAATTGGCATAGAAATTTCTAGTATTGCCTGCACTTGTGACTTGACTCTTTTTAGGTTTCTTTTTATACTTCTTGTTTGTGATTCTAAGGCTTGTGTATGCATCTTAATGTCTTTGGAGATTTTTGACAACTTGACTAGTTTAAGGCTAAATTCTTTGACCTTTCTATGAATAAGAGAGCAACAATGATCCATCTATTCTTCTACTCCATTAAACCTCTGTTTGGAGCCTTGAAGACAGCTAATCCATAAGTTCAATGCATACCTTCTGTAAAATTCTCTTTTGACGTCTATTCTTACTCTTACTATGGACGATCCATGATTATAAGTTCAATGCAGACCTTCATTAACGATGAGTCTGCCAAGACAAGTCTCCTATTCTGCACAAATTTCATCAATACTTAATAGCAGTTTGTGATCTTGGGCCCTATATTTGTCTGATTAATTTTGATCTTCAATAGTTGTTGTGCAGTGCGAACTATGGGTGTTTCTTATTGCTGCTGAATGAGCACTATTTCTTAGGTTGTGTCATTTTAAGCCAACATTCTACAGGTTCCTTCAACTTCAGATATATGTTATCTGTCATATCTGCTAATCTGGTTAGCAGGGATCACTTCATTTAAATTTTAATGAATGCTGCTATTGCACACCGTTGACTAGTGCGACTTGGCTTTAAGCAAAATTTGTTCTGCTCATGTATGCTGTCTTTAGAAGAGTATCTTTTTTGCTATAGTTGATTGCATTTATTATGATTTGCAAGATGTGTTTTTGTCATTTTGTGGTGGTAACATTTGCAGTTCTAGAATATGAATAACTCGCTTACTGTAATAAATGCAATTTGCAATGCATGTCTATGTTTTGTTTAAGGTCTTTCTTGGTGTTGTTTGTTATGAATTTTACTGAACTTTACTGTCTTATTTTGCAGCTTCCTGCTCTTGTTTGTCCAGGAATAACCTTAGTAGTTTCTCCACTTGTCTCGCTTATTCAAGACCAAATTATGCATTTGTTGCAGGTATTTTAATCACTTAATCTGGTTATTCATTTACTTATGGTCAACCTTCATTTTACTTTCAACTAATGGTGGTAGGGAAACATAAAATGAGCTTAGCGGAGATGAGAATGCTAATATGGATGTATGGTAAAACTCATAAAGATAGAGTAAGAAGTACAAAGATTCAAAGAGAAGTTGAAGTAGCATCAGTAGCTGCAAAAATTATCTAAGGGCGGCTGCGATGGTTTGAAACACATCCAAAGATGGCTTGCAAGTGCACTAGTTAGGAAACTTGAGTACTCTACTAGTAGAATTTGAAGGAATTTGACGGTAATAGGGTTAAACCAAAGAGAACTTGGGAAGACATTTAGGAAGGATTTAAAGGTTATGAAAGCATATAAACGACTACTTTAAATTGAGCTGAGTGAAAGCATTTAGTTTGTATTGCCTACCTAAATAATTTGGTATTGAGGCTTGGTTGTTGTTGCCTTGTTGGTTGCAGGCAAACATTCCTGCAGCCTACTTGAGTGCCAGCATGGAGTGGAATGAACAGCAGGAAATATTTAGAGAGCTGAATTCAGGTTGCTGTAAATATAAGTTGTTATATGTAACTCCTGAAAAAGTTGCCAAGTAAGTGTTTTCACTTGACTTAAGATTTTATTGGGAATCAATGTTTTATTGTTAGTTGCAGTCAGATGTGCTGTTTACTTTTGCTGATGTTATTCATAAGCGAAATCATGGTGCACCACCAACATATTTGTTATAGGAATACATTTGTTGCTACTCGTAAAGCAACATGGTGAGATTATATTGTTTGCGTGCAATACAGGTATTTGCATGTGCAATAGGCACAGCTTGACAAATTCTGGATGTGCTTTTTCACTTTTGTGCAACTCATGTTGGTTCATGTATGTTTAGATACACTTATATGTGCATGTATGCATGCATGAATTTGTAAGAAGTCCTGCTGAGATTTCAAGTTGAATACTTGTGGTCCTTCCTATCTTACAAACCGCTAGTTAAGTTTAACAGTAATGGAATTTGTTGCCTGACTAGTGAAAATTTCGGAAAATATCATGTGCTCATTTTTGTATTTTGCATTTAGCATAGATTATTTATTATCATTCCTATCAAAACCATAGATAATGAAACTAGATCATTTAGAAAAAAATAGAAATAGAAAAGGAAAACAAATACAAAACGAAGAAAAAATTGGTTTAGGGACATGGAACATAGGAACACTTATAGGGAAGTCAATGGAATTAGTTGATACTATGATTAGAAGGAGAGTTAATATTGCTTGCCTTCAAGAGACAAAGTGGGTTGGGAAAAGAGTAGAGAAATAGGAAACACAAGGTTTAAGTTGTGGTACACTGATGTAGATAGGAAATGCAATGGAGTAGAAATTTTGTGGATAATGATTATAAGGATAAGGCCGTAGAGGTTAAGAGAATTTGAGATAGATTGATCCTAGTTAAATTGATTATTAGCGACGAAAAAATTAACATAGTTAGTGCCTATGCACTACAAGTAGGATTGAACGAGAGCATCAAACGCAAATTTTGGGACGATATGGATGGATTTATGCAAGACATACCATTAGATGAAAAGGTTTTTATTGGAGGAGATTTAAATGGGCATGTGAGGGCAAATAATGATGGGTTCGAGAGAGTTCATGGAGGTTTTGATTATGGTACTAGAAATGAAGATGGAGAATCAATCTTAGAATTTGCTTCAGCGTATGATCTTGTCTTAGCAAATACTAGTTTTAGGAAAAGGGAGTTGCACACAATTACTTTTAGTAGTGGTCATAACAAGAGTCAAATAGATTTTATTCTAACAAGAAAAATAAATAGAAAAATATGTAGAGACTGCAAAGTAGTACCCGGTGAAGCGCTTACCAAACATAAGTTAGTAGTACTTGATATTATGCTAAAAAAAAGAATGACCCTATAATAGGAATAAAGTGGTGGAACCTAAAAGAGACAATGACCCTATAATAAAGTGGTGGAACCTAAAAAATAGTAAACAAGTAGAGTTTAGAGAAAAACTACTAAAAGAAGACGTTTGGAATCTTGATTTAGATGCTAATACAATGTGGCTAGAAATAAGTAGTTGCATAAGGATAGTAGCGTCAAACGTGTTAGGTATGTCTAAAGGCTTGGGACCTCCAAAGAAGGAAACATGGTGGTGGAACGAGGATGTCCAAAAAGCAATTAAGACTAAAATAGAGATGTATAGGAAGTTACCTAGGTGTCAAGATGAAGATGCGTACAATCAATATAGAAAAGCTAGAAAACAAGCTAAAAAAGTAGTTAGTCAAAGCTAAAACAAACTTCATGGAAGATCTATATACAAAGTGGGTAATAGAGATGGCGAAAAATATATTTATAGGTTAGCCAAATTAAGAGATAAAAAGAAACAAGACCTAAGCCATGTAAGATGTATTAAGGACGAAAATCAAAATGTTTTAATGCGCGAAAATGATATTAAGGAGAGATGGAGAGGCTACTTCATAGTTTATTTAATGAAGGCCAAGTTGATATCATAGTGGATGAAAATCCACACCAAGAAAGAAATGTAAACTATACACGCAATATTAGAATTTCGGAAGTAAAAGAGACATTGAAAAAGATGAAAATAGAGAAAGCATGTGACCCATATGAAATACCTATAGAGATTTGGAAATGCTTAGGAGAAATTGGATTGACTTGGTTAACAAAACTCTTCAACAAAGTTTTAAAATCAAAACAGATGCCAATAGATTGGAGAAGAAGCATGCTTGTGCCAATCTTCAAAAACAAAGGAGATATTCAAAGTTGTTCAAAATACCGGAGAATTAAACTTATGAGTCATACTATGAAACTTTCAGAGAGGATAATTAACATTAGATTAAGAAAAGAAACAAAATTTTCAAATAATCAATTTGGTTTCATGCCTGGAAGGTCAACTATGGAGGCGATTTTCCTTGTAAGAAGATTGATGAAAAAATATAGAGAAAAGAAAAAGGATCTTTATATGGTATTTGTAGATTTAGAAAAAGCATACGATAGGTAAAGATGTTCTTTGGTGGGTTCTAGAAAGAAAAGGAGTGCATGCTAGATACATAGATACTATAAAAGATATGTATGAGGGAGCAGTATCGAGTATAAAGACATTTGGAGGAATTGCAAAAAAATTTCCTATTACGATAAGACTACATCAAGGATCGGCTTTAAGTCCATATGTCTCTTCAATCTAGTTATGGATGAATTAACTAGACATATTCAAGAGAATATACCATGGTGTATGTTATTTGTAGATGACATTGTCTTAGTACGACAAAACAAGAGATGGAGGAATGGGAAATTAGAACTTTGGAGGAATACATTAGAATCTAAAGGCTTTAGGTTGAGTAGGACGAAGACCGAATATATGCACTGTGAGTTTAGAAATACTAGACATATAGAGATGATGGAGTGGTAAAATTAGGGGAAGTAGAAGTTTCTAAGGTGAAACACTTTAGATATTTAGGATCAATCATACAAAATGATGGCAATATTGAAAATGAATGTTACGCATAAAATTCAAGCTGAATGGAAGAAATGGAGGAGTACAACAAGTGTGATCTGTGATAGAAATATCCCTACAAAGTTAAAAGGAAAATTTTATAGGATTGCAATTATGCCAGCTATGCTCTATGGAAGTGAATGTTGGGCGGTAAAACAACAACAATTACATAAAATGAACGTAGCAGAAATGAGGATGGTTAGGTGGATGTGTGTTAAAGTTCGTAAAGATAGAATAAGAAACACAGAAACTCAAAGAAATGTAAGAGTAGCACCAATTGACACAAAGATTAGGGAAGGGCAGTTGCGGTGGTTTGGACACCTGCAAAGACGACCTACAAATGCTCCCACTAGAAAACTTGACTTAATGGAAATTGACAAAATTCGACAAGATAGGGGTGCACCGAAATTAACTTGGGAGGCATTAATTAGGAGGGATTTGAATGGTTTGGAATGCTCACCATCAATTGCACAAAATCGAGCACAATGGAAGAGCTTGATCCATGTAGTCGACCCCAATGAATTTGGGATTGAGGCTATGTTGTTGTTGTTGTTGATTCCTATCAAAATAAAGAAGAGATATTAACTGAGCATATCAGGATGTAAAAGGCTAATGACTGAACATATCTTGATAGAAAAAGTTATTAACTGAATTAGCTTATTGTACGCTCCTTGCAGTTTACACTGTCAAGGGAAAAGTAAAAGTCAAAGTTATGGCCATTTTTATTTATTTTTTGATAAGTTATGACCATTGGTGTGCTTTCTTTGTACCTTGCCAAGCAAATAAAGAACTTGAAGAAATGCAGAAAACTGCTTTAATTTTATATATCTGCCACATGCTGAAAAGATTTTGTATTCTATAAATGACAACCACAAAAGCAATGCTTCAGTCCAATATAAGTTGGGGTTGCCTACATGGATCGAATGTTTCCATTCAGCTTGATTTAATGTAAGTAGTTGTTGATGTGGTTTAATTGAGTCATGAACATGGACCTATTTGAATTGTAAATATTTAGTGGGGAGCTTTTTTGGATAAAAGGTGGATTCTTCTCCAGTTTATTGGAAATCAATCATTTACAATGACTAAGTAGATGTTTTATGCTAAAGATAATGGTGTACTACAATTAAGAAAAGTACATGTTCAATATGTTCAAGTGTATGGAATCATTGAAGCATTAGAAGAGTGCGACAGGTGTGAAATGACCTTAATGTCCCTGTTAAACTTTAAGAAATTATTTTAGTCCATAATCAAGACAGTCATGATATCTACAAGTGAATGTGGGCAATAAAGAAACAACACACATAAAGTGAGAGTAGTAGAGATAGGAATGCTTAAGTGGATGTTTGGTAAAATCCATAAGAATAAAATAAGAAATAGAAAAATCAAAGAAAAGTAGGAATTGCACCAATAGAGGAACAATAAGAATAAGAGAATTTGAAGGTACTTGGTAGCCTAAGCTAGCTTTGGATGCATTAATTATGAAAGATTTATTAGATCACCAAATTACATTGTCAACTGAATTAAATCGAACTAAATAGAAACCTTAAATCCATTTAGCGGACCCAAACTAATTTGAACTGCGAACTTTGTTGTTGTCGATTCATATCAAACCCGAAACATTTCAAAGAAAACGAAAAGGGAAAACACAATTTTGAATTTTTTTTGTTTCTTTTCTTTGCAATGAATGTAAATATACTTGATTTGTTATGCTGATCATTAATTTTAATTGTAAATCATCTTTTCTTAATTGCAGAATCAATCCTCTTTTAAGAGAGATTTGGTGTAAACTGTCTAACAGAATGGTGCTCAATATTTTGAGTTATTTTTCTTAATCGCAGAAGTGACACTCTTTTGAGACACTTAGAAAGCTTGCATTCTCGTGATTCACTTTCAAGGATTGTTATCGATGAAGCTCATTGCGTAAGCCAATGGGGACATGATTTTAGACCAGATTATCAGGTTCTTACTATTGAAGTCTTTTTTTTGGCTTTGAATAAAATATATTTTCTTTCCTGATGGTTACTTTTATGTTTTTTTGCTTTCCAGGGTCTTGGTATTCTAAAACAAAAATTTCCAAATACACCAGTGTTGGCTTTAACTGCTACTGCAACTGCAAGTGTTAAGGAAGATGTTGTGCAAGCTCTTGGTCTTGTGAATTGCATAGTTTTTCGGCAAAGTTTCAATCGTCCAAATTTGTGGTACGTGTAGAGTCAGGCTTTTGTTCAATTATCTAAAAATTTTTTCTAAATTAAAATGAATGCAGGTATTCTGTTATCCCCAAGACAAAAAAGTGTCTGGATGACATCGACAAGTTCATTAAAGAAAACCATTTTGATGAATGTGGAATTATCTATTGCCTTTCAAGAATGGATTGTGAAAAAGTTGCTGAGAAGTTACAGGTGGCTTCTTTTATAAACATTTTTTTTTTCAGTTGGGTTGATGGATGCGATAATGCCTGTGTCATGTTTGAATAGATATTGTTTCTTTTGAAAACTCATGTAAATGTCAATATTGTCAAGTCTGTTGACTACCCTTCAAACTGAAGCCAACAAAGTATACTGAAAAATGTAAGTTCACATTAAGGTAAGTGAAATCATTTTTGCATTCCTTTCTGCACTGCTATAAGTCTGAAAACATACTGGAAAATCTCTTGAAATCTGCTTTCACACAAAACTAAAATGTCAAGGCCAAATGATTGTTGTGCATGTATGATTATCCTGAAATTTTTACATCCTTCTCTTTCTTGCTACGCTACTTTGTCTATTTTGATCAAAGGGTGACTGGTTTCGAGCTTCCATTGCTCTCCAAATACTTAAAACTTCACCCGCAACAATTTGAATATCATAATCTAATACACATTAGTCATTATAGCACATCATCAACTACATTAAATCAAGCGGAGTGGAAGAGTTTGATCTATGTAGCCGACCCAACTAAATTGGGATTGAGGATTTTTTTGTTGTTGATAATGTTGTACTATACATGTTCATCATTAGGTTTAATTGCTGAAATCTCAATGAAATTCAAGTCATCTCTTTAAAAAAATATATATTTTTAATTAGTTTGATTCTTCTAAACATTTTTATGCAAGTTTCTACTCCATTCATATTTTTAATAGAGGATTTGGATATATAAACATGTTGCACAAGAAGACCCCTCCAACTGGCATTGGTGGAACAATGCAAAAATAAGTGGCATATGCTCTCAATTAGCTTCTGAAAAAGGATATCAATTTGAAGAGATTGTGATAAACTGAAACACAGCTGCTTTATCTTCACTGTGTGAACATTCCCCACCAAGAGAGCTACCTAAACATCTTAGTTTTGTTTCTCACACAAAAATCTGAGGTTCAAACATGGGGAATTGAGATGCAACTTTGTTGCAGAAAAAATTTGCTGGACAACTTGCATGAGAAGCTACCTTGATTGGTCTATCTTTCAAATTCTGGAATTCTCTTGCTGAAATAATCCTCACTGCAATCAGTTTTTGCAGTGAAACCATAGGCTAATCTTCTTCTATAGACGCAAGTTCTTTTCAGCCCTAGTTCCTGGCTCTAATTGATCCTTGGTTGTTCTCTATCTAGTTCACAATAGTGTGATGGTGAGAACTAGCTGATTCATATAATCTGGTTAATCTCAAACCTTTTCCATCCTTCAGTTAATTCAGAAACAGCTCCTGAACTACTATGAAGAGAAACAGTTCATAACTGAGGAAATAAATTTCCATTGGCTGCAAATCATGCATTTACTAATGTCTCCCAAAATCCACCCATTTTCTGCCACTTCAGGCTTGCTTCTCCATAATCACCAATACTATGGACTTGAGAGATATTTGTTCTCCCGTAAAATAATTTCTCATCATACTCAATTAACTTTGCTATACCAAGTGTGACTTGAAAATAAGCATAGGTACCATGTTTCAAGAGCTGACAACACATCTTGAATCATCACTAAATGATCCACGGGATGAGTCACATCAATATTTCAGTTGTCTCATTCTCTCACACATTCCCTGCATGGGTTTCAATTCATTCAAGAACTTTCATTCGTGACATTCTTTTCCTCAACAGATATCTAGTAGAGGCAAGAGAGAATGCCCTTTAACTTTCAGCTCTAGCCTTTTTTTCTAATGCCAATCACTTGGGGTTTCAGTTCCTATATTCCATGATTTTACGTAGCATAATAGCAATAAAATGTTTTGTTCATTTTAAATGTTATAAATTAAACCTTTGTTTCAATGGTTTTATTTATCTCCTTGTAACATTTTTCTATTTAAAGTCGGTATTTCTTTATTCTAGGAATGTGGCCACAAGGCATCATTTTACCATGGCAGTATGGATCCGCAACAGAGGGCCTTTGTTCAAAAGCAGTGGAGCAAAGATGAAATCAATATTATTTGTGCTACCGTAGCCTTTGGAATGGGTAGAAAATATATTTTTTTTTTTTGTTCCTTCTTTCTTTGCGTGTGTCATGCATTTGAATTCTGCTAGTACTTGTGCATTAATCCTTACATTTCAGGTATTAATAAACCGGATGTCCGATTTGTTATCCATCATTCACTTCCAAAATCTATTGAAGGCTACCATCAGGTATTTATCTTTTGAAAGCATGAATGGGGTTGTTTATGTTGATGCTTTTAGCTGTTCTAAGTCTGACATCTGTTTATGCATCCAAATCCCATGTGGTAATAATAGTTTAATTGTTTGAATCTTATTATCTTCTTAATCTTAGGAGTGTGGCCGTGCTGGTAGAGATGGTCAACGCTCATCATGCGTCTTGTACTACAGTTATAGTGACTATGTAAGTTACACATAAATGCAAGATAGTTTTTTTCAAGTAATGTACACTATTTTTTCTTAATTGGCTAATTTTCTTTCTATTGTTTGTGTGATTGCTTGGTCCATTCATTGTGTATCTTTCCTCAAACTTCTTTTCTTTCTTTCATCATTTTTCTTTATAGATACGAGTGAAGCATATGATCAGCCAAGGAGTCGTAGAACAAAGCACCTATGCATCAGTACCAAGGCGAAATTCTAATGCAAGTTCAGATAGGGTATTGGAGACGAATATTGAGAATCTTCTACGGATGGTAGTCACCAAGAAAGCTCATCTTTAATGTTGCAGTCTTGATTTAAGTTGAATATCAACCATGTTAATTTGTCTGTTGTAGGTTCATTACTCCGAAAATGATGTTGATTGCCGGCGTCTCCTTCAGCTCCTTCATTTTGGAGAAAAATTTGATGGTGCAAACTGTAGCAAAACTTGTGATAATTGTCACAGGGCCTTAAGTTATACTGAAAAGGATGTCACAAATGCAGCAAGACAACTGGTCTGTTTCCATGGAGATTTCATGTTTCCTTGCTGAATTTCTTTCCTAATCATAATCCTGATGTCCAATCAAAATCATAATCTTGATATAGAATTATTAATACATTAAAATCATGTATTCACTTGTGTTTTTCAGGTTATCATTTCGTTTATTTAATGCCTTGGACAGGTTGAATTAGTCAAATCAACAGGACAACAACACTCTTCATCCCATATTTTGGAAGTCTACCGGGGGTCTTTAAGCCAACATGTATGTCTTTAGTTAAAATTTTTGCTGCTGCTCCAAAACCATTGATATGGATGACCTTTTATATTGTATATCTTAGGTTAAGAAATACAGACATGATAGTTTAAACCTTCATGGAGCTGGAAAGCACTTAGCAAAAGGCGAAGCTTCACGAATTTTACACCATCTTGTGATTGAAGATTTTCTCCGAGAAGATGTTAAAAAAAGTGATTTATATGGATCTTTATCATCACTATTGAAGGTAGCCAAATAAGTTGGTTTTGTGTTTAAGGTGGCTTCATCCTGATTCAAATCACTAATTGGCTATAATGTTTATCCTAGGTGAATGAATCAAAGGCACAGAACCTTTGCTTTGGTTCCCAGAAAGTTTTCATCAGGTGCAATATTTTGGCCCTTTACTCTTTCTAACGAGTGCATGTGGAACTAGTGTTCTAAATTACTGTACGTTTATGCTTATATATAGATGAAGTTTCTGGGATGCCCCTGAAAAGTGATAGATGTCTGCAGAGTGCCATCCCTGTCTTCATAGTTACATTTGTCTATTTTAACATGTGCATATCAAATCTTGACAAATTTATATATAAGCTTTAGCTCTTACCTCACTGACTTCAAGCTTGCTTCCCACTAAGTAGTTCTATCTGAAAGCATTTCCTTGTTCCATATATCAGATTCTCAACCAGTAGGTATTGTTATTTTCGTCCATGGTGAAACTCATGGAAGCATAGTTGTCAGTGAATCGTTGATTGTGATATTCTCTGAATGTTTATATCTGCAAACATAAAAAAATTTATATGTACTAGCCTATAAGCCTGTTTTTGTTCTTATTTTATATTTTTCTCCTCTTTTTCATTCCTTCCTTTTTGCCAAGAATCTCTCGCTGTCTCTTTGTCTCTCTTTCTTCTTTTGTTCTTTTCATGCTGACTCTGATTCGTATGAAGAACTATTACAACAAAGAGTCCAGGTATTATTAATTGAAACAAACGTCTCCAGTTACTTTGGGTTAGAGTGAAGGATCTTGATTATTTAGTTGCTGGCAATACAGGTTTACTTTGCCCTTTCTTTTTTTATCATTTGAGTCTGCTGCTTCTGATGAGTTTTGTTGTTATTTCTGTAATTTTAAGGTATAATGCATATTTAGTGTGTTATGTTATTGTTGTATTAAGTTGAAAAGACTGTTTTAGTGGGCTCTGTGATGAAGGTTTTAATGAACCCAGGTCTTTTAATATAATGATCAATTTTGTTCAGCTTGATGTCAACGGTTGTTACACAACTATTTGCTGTTTAAAGTACTGTTAATTAATTTAGGTGATAGAAGTCACTGCCTTACTTTTGCTATTTGTTGAACTTGCAACTATAATTACATAAACATGCTTATTGTTGAGTAAAAAATGACATTGCTCATGATGGGTGTTGGTAATAATCTCTGATGTATTTCAAGGTTTCCTACTTCGACAAAGGTGGCCAAGCAGGGAAAATTATCATCAGCAGCAAAGTGCTCAGTATTGTCTGAAAAGATGGGTTCCCCACTGAGTGCTGTTCCTGCTCAACCTCAATCTGAAGCAGATTTGGTAATGAAAATCTTAATCTTAACTTTCAAATAAAATTCGTTACTTGACTTGAAAAGTTGAATTTTACTTATATATTGATGAAAATTACTTCATTTGATTCCAGAATCTGTCAGCCAAGCTGTATGTTGCTTTGCGAATGCTTCGAACTGCTCTTGTGAAAGAAGCTGGAGATGGTGTCATGGCATACCATATATTCGGGTGAGTTCCAAGACGTCCTACTTCCTCACTTGGTTTTTTCGTGACCTCTTGGAAAAATTCTCAACCTGAGAAGCTGCTTCCTATTTTAGAAATGCGACATTGCAGCAAATCAGCAAGAGAATTCCAAGAACAACTGAAGAACTCCTTGAAATCAATGGCATTGGCAAGTAAGTTTCTGGTTTGGAGTTCGACATGCTTGTCCAAAAAGCATTATATGTATATTTAACAAGTTTACTTCTTCAGGGCAAAGATAAGCAAATACGGAGCTCGGTTATTGGATACCATTGAATCCACAATTAAAGAGCACCATAATGTGGGTGGAAATGGCTGTGGCATGCATGACACCAGTGAAGTGATCAAGAGGAGGAGAGATTCGTCCGGTACCGTGGATGTGAATCCTAATGAGGATGATGACTTCACTGATAGTGGTGGTGTATCAAAGAAAAGGGCAACAAAGGATAGCCTTAACAAAGATGTTGAAAACAATGATCCTTACTTGCCAACATATGAAGAGCAATTCATAGATGTTGATCTAGATTGGGAGGACTCAGACAATGAAATGGACAACAATCACAGAGACACAATGGCTGATCGGAGAGCTTCAGGCAGAGTACTGCCTTCTTGGTAATGTGTCAAGGAGGAAGAATTCGTCCAATATACCTAGAAGTGATAAAGTATTGTATGTGAATTGTAAATCCTTCTGGAAATCATTGTATATTTTGTTGCTTTGCTTTTCTGTAGTAGCTTTACTCATTGTCAAACTTGGCACTGCCGTTTTCAAGGAAAAGTTCATTTTGAATCCTTGTGGCCAATTTTCATTGTATGGTCCTACTCCCATGCAGTTTTGTAAGCAGAGCATGTAACTATTGCTGTAATTCTTCAATGAAAGGTGATGTGTTTGTTTTTGTTCCTTTGGTCTGTCAAATGATACATTGAAGCGTCGTTTTTTGGTTGATTCATATTGCAGCAACTCTCCAATACATGTCAAAAAGTTCAGTACTTTCTATTATCGGCTTTTCTTGGTAAAATTAGCTGATAATCTACTTGATAACTAATGATCTATTTGAAAGATGAAAACTTGAGAGTTGATAATCTAGCTGACTCAATTAAAATCACTTGGAAAAACTAAATGATTCAGTAATAATTTTAGAACTAAGCCAACACTTGTCTTTTTCAAGTCTCTTGACGTACTTGTTAACAACAATGCTCTATGAGTAATATTTTCATAGGCGATCGCAAAAGAATGTCAAATTCATTTTAAAATTCTTAACTTATTATTCAACTCCAAATACATTGACAAAAATCTGAAGCAAAGGGATACAAAATTGTATATACATTTCTACTCCAGCAAATGATACATCATTAAGCATTTATAATATGTAAACATTGAGACCACCATAAAAAATGCTTAACACAACAATCTCCATGAATCATCCAGACAAAGGAGAGGAAGAAGGGAAGAGATCAAACGGCAAAGCTTCACCGAACAAAACCCTTGCAATCAAACAACAAACCTGCCAAAGAGAACTTGAAGTGCAAAATATGAAGATCGTTGAAATAAAATACATGGATGGAAAAAAAGTGTTAGCCGCGCGTTGGAGGATACCAATTATTCAGTTCCATAGAGCTCCCATATAAAATCAAATCGATAGTTGGATGATGTGGATAACTAAATCATTTAGTATGCTAATTTAGTAGAAAATGAAAGGTTGGAGTGCTCAGATCATGCTAAAAACAAAAGAGAACACAACGATCAGATTCTAGGTCTAGAAAGCTGAAACTCTTGTAAGGATGGATAAGCCAGCAGTAACACCACGTTTTGGCACCACCACAATCCATTAGTTTGATAATAGGAGCAACAAAAAGTGATTAAGAAGAATGATTGTCACTTGAATCATACAAATATAAATTATGCCACACTTTCTCATGCATAGGACCTGCTTTAAGAAGGACCAGTTTTCACAGCATTCTTATAAGGATTATATTCATTTTTTTTTTCTCTTTTCATGTCCGACTAATCATTAGTCATTACACACATCAAGCTTGAACTACCTTAGAGCTTCAAAATTTCAAACATAAAAGATAAAGCGTGTGTTGTCTTTGCTTGAAATCGGAGAGGGTGAATTATCGAAAATCTGGCCACTCAAACATATAAGGTTACTTCACCAAAAGAAGAGGAGCAGAAAGCAAGCAATTAAATGTTTCTATTGCATTCTTATTCAGTGCCTAAGCTCGAAGGACACCTTCAGACATCAAACTAGTCACAAAGGAACTAACTAACTAGTAAGGATGATAAACCTTGCATCAAGGAAAAGAGGAAAGGGTATCAGAGAATACTCAAATACTATAGTTCATCTTTCGGATGTTCTGTCTCTTCCTTCGAATTTTGATCATCAACTTTGTGTTCTCTCCGTAGCTTTTCAATGAATTCATCGAGCGGAGGATCTCCTGGTCTTCTATAAATCTGCTCACCTATCTTGATCTCATATGCCTCTGGTTGGCTCAACACAAACTCTTTTAGCTAGTCCAAAATGAGCAAGACAAAAAAAAAGTCATTAATATAAGCTAATAAAAAGTTCATAAATAAAAAAAAAAAAAAAAAAAAATAAAAACTTCATATTTTTTTTTGAAGCCAAAAAACTTTACATTAAAATAGAAGCATAACAAAATCATACCCAATATAAATGCATGAATGGCAGTTTTTTTAGGAAAATGATAATCTAACACACTCTCAACGCACACTTTGGGCGCACACCCTTGTCTTTTAGCTGTTTATGGTGTTTTGTCAGATGTGGGGCCCACGCTTGGGGAGACAAGAAAGAGTAGGGTGTGCGCCTAAAGTATGCGTTGAAAGTGGATCATTTTATCATTTTCCTAAATTGATCTTTAAAGCACACAAGAACAATTAAACCTCAGTCCCAAATTATTATGGGATCAGCTACATTGATTGAATAATCCCATTTTTTCATTTTATTTTCGAAAACATTGAATAATCCCATTTAGGCTGATTTTATGCAATTGATGGCATGATTCGGTAATCTTTATCTTAGACCTTCATTTTTTATTTTATTTTCAATTTCTAATGCAAGTTTTCATACTCCATTTTTATTTTATTTTCAATTTCTGATGGTGGACCCACAACTAATCCCTGGGGGGTTAGAGGGCACACTCAAATTCAAGGGTTTGAATTCAGAAATGTATACCTCAGTTAAGTCCTGCCCACTCTCCATTGTATACATAACAGTGTTGGAATCAAACCCCACGAATCTGGCATTCACAGACCCAGTCTTGAGCACTTTACTCCATTTCATAGCAATTTCAACCACCATGTCCTGAAACCCATCTTAATCAACAACAAAAAAGAGAAAAGGCAATTCGATTAAGGGTTTGTTTATTTGTTGTGGAGGAATGTGATTATTACCGAAGAGCGGCGAACGCCGGGTCGAAGCTTGACGAAGCCAATGGCGGGTCCAGAGTGGCGCTTCAACATCTCGGCCTCGAACGCGGACGGATCCGACTCGTACAAATCGAGCGGCGGAGGGTCGAAGGAGGAGTCATCGGACGGCTTGGATTTCATGCCCCATTGCTTCCACGATTCGTCTTCTTCGTCGTCGATTACGTCGTCTAGGTCGTCCGGTACGTGGACTCTGCGGTTTGATGATCCAATTGCCATGTTTGGAGATAGGATGATGATGAGGTTGAGAAGAAGGAAGAGCAGAGAGAGTAGAGAGGTCGAAGAGAGGGTAATGGCCGCTTTGGATCTACTCATCTTGATCGATGATCAGCGCATGCACGGCGATGATGCCCCGCAACTACTAACAAAATATGACAATCTTGTGACACATTTGCCCCTCTCTACCCAACTGATTCACTCACTTGCCCACGTCCCTCCACATTCCCGCACACGACGCCATTCGTGTTATATATCTCGTATCTTCCGACCGAGGAAAATATTACATCCGTACGGTGTATATATATAGTTTTAAATTCGTAAAGTACGTTTGGGTTTTTTTTTTTTAATTATGAAAATAATGTATTACGCCTTTTAAAAAGGCGTTATTAGGCATAGTATCAAATTACACAAATAGCACATTTTGTAAATGCGTTATTCGTTTAATGGCGGAGGTGATGTAGATGCCATGTGTACACGAATAGCGCATTTTTAAAGGCGCGATTCGTGATGTAGATGACACGTCAATCATGAATAGTGCCTTTTCTAAAGGCACTATTCATCTACGTAGATCACGAATAGCGCCTTTAGAAAATGGCTATTCGATCCACTTGAGATATGACGTGGACTCACTCTACACGAAATAGCGCCTTTTGAAAAGGCGCTATTCGTGTAGGGAGTCGCCACGTATATATCACGAATTTCACCTTTACTAAAGGCGCAATTCGTGATATATAAACCCCACCCACACCACAGAGAATATATTCTCTGCGGTGCCGAACGACCTATGGGTCGAGGGGGTGATAGGGTGAGGAGAGGAGTTTAAAAGAGGGAGAGAAGGGACGTGAAGGAGAGGAGGAGAGACGAGGACGTGAGGGAGAGTAAGAACGGCGGAGCAAGAGGGGAAAACGAGAATGGGAGAGAGAGTGGGAGAGAGAGGTCGAAAGAGTGAGAGAGTGTGTGGGAGAGAGAGGCCGAGAGAGAGAGTGGGAGAAGAGAAGTGGGAGAGTCGAGAGAGTGAGGGAGAGTGAGGGAGAGTGTGGGAGAGCCGAGAGAGTGGGAGAGAGAGCAGCGAGAGAGTGAGAGCCGAGAGAGAGAGAGAGAGGAGAGAGAGAGAGAGAGAGAGAGAGAGAGAGAGCCGAGAGAGAGAGGGGAGAGGAGGAGAGGAGAGAGAGAGAGAGAGAGAGAGAGAGAGAGAGAGAGAGAGAGAGAGAGAGAGAGAGAGAGAGAGAGAGAGAGTGTGAGAGGTAGAGAGAGAGAGAGAGTGTGTGTGTTTGGTTAGTTAGATTTAGTTAGAGAGAGTTGGATGTTGGGGCAACGTGGGAGAAGAGAGTAGGGTTGAAGTTGAATCTACAAGATCGATGGTGAGAGGTTATTAAGGTGCAGAATTTTTTTAAGTAGTTTTTAATAATATCTTTTTAGTTATTTACTTTTCATTTGAATAAAATAACTAACTTTTTTTACAGGGAATATTATTTTGTTTGTAGGTGGGAGAATATTAAATTGAAGAACAAAACAGGAGGGAAATAGTAAGAACTAAAATTTATTTATTATTTTTATGTTGTGTAATTACATAGTTTTTTTTTAAGAAAAAATGTGGTTAAGTAGTTATTTATTTATTTATTATTTTTATGTTGTGTAATTGCATAGTTTTTTTAAGAAAAAATGTGGTTAAGTAGTTATTTATTTATTTATTATTTTTATGTTGTGTAATTGCATAGTTTTTTTTTAAGAAAAAATGTGGTTAAGTAGTTATTTATTTATTTATTATTTTTATGTTGTGTAATTGAGTAGTTATTATTTATTTATTTTATTTATTTATTATTTTTATGTTGTGTAATTGCATAGTTTTTTTTTTAGAAAAAATGTGGTTAAGTAGCATGTGTTTGTTGCATGTGGTATGTGTAATTTAACTGTGTATTTAATTATTTTGTGCTTTAAAAAACAACTTTTTTAATAAAAGGAAAATATTAGAATTCACAACTTGAAAGAAAGTTTTTCATAGCTTGTGAAAATCATTGTGGCATAAATTTAATTGTTTTTTACCAACGTTGTCACATGTAGCTTTTAAGAAAAGTTATAGGTTAACTTTTAACTGCTTTTAGTTAACGTAACTAGTAATTACTTTAAAAATGACTACCAAAGGATGTTGCAGCTTAACATTATAGTTAACAAAATGTTACAAAAGTTAAACCCCATTAAGACCATTTAAATTAAAATGTATGTCTTTTATTTATTTTATTTTATTTTTAAGTAATGTCTATGTCTTTTATTGCATTTTAAGAAGGTGGAATAAATCTAAAGCTTTAGAAAAACTAATTTTTAGTAGTGATTGTCATAGCTTATTACTTGTAGTAAAATATTTTTAAATAATTAAAAAATAGATACAACAATTGACTGATAAAAAATGTAATCATTTTTATTCAGAATAATTGAAGGCTTATTATTCAACAGTATAACATGACTTATATGTCCGTTTCAACCAATATAAACATTGCTAGATTCAATATGAATCTATTTAGTCGGATCCATCATATTGAATTGCGAATAAATAAGAAAAAAAAAGAGTAAAAGAAATGAAATCGAATATGATTTGTATTTTCTAATGCCTAAGTTAAGTTCCTTAGAAGGGACTCGTTCCCTTTCCCAAGATGAGACTCTAAGAAAATTGAATACTCAGTCGATATTAAATTCCTTAGAAAGGACTCGTTCCCTTTCCCAAGATGGGACTATAAGAAAATTGAATACTTAGTAGATACTAAGTTCCTTAGAAGGGACTCGTTCCTTTCCCAAGAGGCTCCTCGAACAACCTTAGGATAAAATTCAAACCATTTTGAAAATTACTACAATATGCTCCATTTTGATATAGCAACAAGAATAATCTTTGATGAGGATTTTTTCAAAAGTTTGATCGCGCCTCAAATCCCCATTTTGATCATTTTTTCGCTTGATATATATGTAATCTTTTTTACATTATCAATGCGGTAAATTATGTAGGTCATGGAACGTAGGAACATCCCGTTTCAATTTTATGCATACGGAGAAATTGTTAAGGTTTCGCAAGGCATCGAGTACAGCTAGACCCCATCAATGATCCTGATTCTTAAGTTTGGAATGAGTAAACATGAGTTGATGGATCACGTGTATAACACGTTTGGTATCTCGTCCACTGAGACTCTCATTACGATGACGTATCGTCACGTAATAACCCATCCATCAGGTTCACAATATTTTATCCCCATGTCGTTGCAAGACGAGACTCATTTTCGAGTTGATGTGGTCAACAATGGCGAATCTACCATTATCAGCGAAGGTAGAGATTTATTTAACTTTTGAGCCAATCGAGCATTTTCAAAACTCTACTCGGCATGACATGCCCTACATCAATGATGGAAAGATTACATATGCAATCACCTATAGGTGATGATCCTAATGAGGACAACGACAACGACATCGACGAGAACGTATGTCCCCTCGAGGATGTTGCGCCATCTGTTAATTAGGAAAATATAAATGTTGTTACAGACGACCCAACCTATGAACCTCCAGGGGCGGAAAACTTGCAAAATGATGAGCAATTTGCAATTGACGAAGAGGAGTGCATGGAAGAAGCAAGCGATGAAGAAGTTTACCAACTATTACCGGTGTATAATGAAATTGATTGGGAAGTGGCTAATTCTATTGCGACCCAACATTCTCATCATTCGACTGGATGGGACATGCCTAATTTTGAGTTGGAAAGAGGAATGTGCTTTCACAATAAGAAACACTTGCAGCATGCCATCAAAGTATGGCATGTTAACAACCATTGTCAATACCATATTATGGAGTCAACTACACCTTATAGGCGGTGAAGTGCAGAAGTGCGTCGGAAGCTGGGTGCATGTGGCATCTCCGTACTTGTTTGCGAAAGAAGAAACAATTGTGGGAGATCACTCAATTAGACGAGCCGCACAAACAACTTTGTATAAATCCCGGCATAGAACGCAGTCATGCCCAACTCGACGCCAACATGCTTGCACATGAGATACAAAGCGTTGTCCAAATAGATCAGGCAATTACTATCAAGGCCTTGGTAGAAATGATTAAGCTAAAATACGGACATGAAGTTCCCTACAAGCGAATGTGGGATGCTAAAAGGAAAGCAGTTGCAAATGCATTCGAAGATTGGGACGCGTCGTATGCTAGGTTACCAAGATGGTTGGCGGTTGTACATAATAAGAGCCCAGGGATAAAGATTGAGTGGTCACATAGACAATGGGCTGCATATGAGATCAGGACAGAGCATCCTCAATTTCGTCATGTGTTCTTCGCATTCAAAGCATCAATCGAAAGGTTCAAGTATTATAGGCCTCTTCTACAGATTGACACGACATTCTTGTATGGCAAATACAGTGGTAAGCTAATGATTGCCATATCTGTTGATGGTAATGGACATCTACTTCCAATTGCATTTGCAGTTGCAGAAAACGAATCAACAGGCTCGTGGGGGTGGTTTTTGAAGATGTTGCGCAAACACGTGAGCGATAGAGATGGTATTTGTATTATTTTTGACCGTCACTCTGGCATTCTCGAAGGCGTTAACATACCAAAAAATGGTTTTTGTCCACCAAGAGGAATACCACCGATATTGCCTCGCGACACTTGACCGAAATTTTAACACGAATTTCAAAAATGAATCGTTAAAAAACATCCTTTCTCGAGTTTGGTCAACATCAAGTGAGGAAATTTGATGCATGCATGCATGCATGGAGCGTTTTGCTTATTTGTCATCGTCCTTTGGAACTCCTCAATGTCTTCAATATGTGAATGTCATTCCCAAGGAACTCTGGACTCAATCGCATGACGGAGGCCTGCGGTACGGATGGATGAATTCTAATGGGGTTGGTATGTAATCGATACTAGTTATATTTGTTATCCTATATATTTTTATCGCTGTGCTGATATTACTGACACGACATTATCTTACTATTGTATAATGTTTTAACGGTATATTGAAAGGGGCATGATTCTTGCCAATAACAACAATGGTTTAAATGATTTACTACAGGTTGGTGACATACACCAACCGACGCAAGCATGAAATCAATGAAGCAATCTCGCACGAGCTCTATTACACAAAATATGATATGGATAAAATTGCACATTATGAACAATTTGCAAGAAGACATTACGTCAAATTGATAAATCGAGACAATGGTGAGTTTGAGGTGCTCACTGAACGTCATGGTGATCATGGTGATCGCATGCATAAAGGCAACAATACACAAATTGTTATCCTGAAGAATTGGTATTGCAGCTGCAATAAATGACAATCGTTTGGTTTCCCTTGCTCACACGTGTTAGCTACATGTGCCCTTATTCGACTTGATTATACACAATTTATTGAGCCATACTACAGGATGGACGTGTACGCACGATGCTACTCCTCTCAATTCAAAGCCATCCCCGATGAGAAGTATTGGCCGACTTTTGCGACGAAGATTTTACCAGATCCTAGGTGTAGACGTGGCCGAGGGAGACCAAAGGGAACACGAAGGCAAAATGAGATGGATCTTCCTAATGTTTCGAGGACCTTGCGATGTAGCATATGTCATCAAGAAGGACATAAACGAACAACATGTCCAAATAGAGATCGTGGTCGAGTCCCTACTAGGAGGAACCATTGCAGTCTTTGTCGTGCAGAGGGACATAACAAAAAAAAATTGTCCATCAAAAGCTCAACCCCCAATCCAAACCAATTAGGGGATTTGTATTTTGTTTGTAAATGGTGTCAGTTGGTAATTTCATAACATTTATATTAATATAGTATTCGGATATGTTACGTAAAGTAATAGATAGGTCTTTGTTAATGTTTTAACTCGTACTAATGATTCGTTGTGACTTTTAAAACTACTCTACTAATTTTCCTAATCACACAGTTGTAGCGAGTACACACAATGGAACCAGGACCATCTGATCCTTCTCTTCTACGCCTCCAATCTACACAGAGATCATCGCAAGTCTGGAGGGTCCAGGTATATACATTTAACATGTATGTGCCTAATATTTATGCAAAAATGTTTAATACATATATATATATATATATATCGACACATTTTTTAATTATAAGGTACATGATACGATGCGCGTGCGAAAAGAAGACGGGGTGTCGTTGATCGACGGGTGAATTACCATTCTCGAATGATCCCTTACCTACGTTCTAGTGGCTTTTATGGGGTTTCACGCGTTGGATTTTTCAGACTTGATTGGGCTTTGATCACCGCTTTCGTTGAGAGATGGCGTCCAGAGACACATACGTTCCACATGCGTTGTGGCGAGTGTACGATAACACTCCAAGACGTTGAGATTCAGCTCGGGTTACCTATTAATGGTATGCCTGTGATTGGAAGCACAGATATCGACTATCTCGAGGTGTGTGAAAGACTACTTGGTGCAAGACCTGATGCACTTGACCTTTCTGGGAATAGAGTTCTTGTTTCATGGCTCGAAGAAAATGTACCACCTATAGAGGATGACAACAATGAGGACATGGTTCGACGTTATGTTCGTTCGTACATTCTACAACTTATTGGTGGTTGTGTGTTCGCTGACAAGTCGAACCGATATGTACATTTGATGTTTCTTCCGTTGCTCGAGGACCTTCAAACAGCTGGACAATATAGTTGGGAAGTGCATGTTTGGCTTATTTATACAGGGAGTTGTGTTGCGGGTCTCGCTCTGATGCGCACGAGGTCTCTGGTGCATCAATTCTTATACAACTATGGCCTGAGATAGGTTTCCATTTATAGCACCAAGGCGCATGCCTGTTCCTAGAGCTCGACCTCGAACATGTGATGGAGTATACATGCCCAATGAAGTTCCTTTGGGATATCGGTAATAAAAATGTTTCTCATATTATTTTTAATTATTCATTGCGTCTTTTTAATTTATGACTAATTTATTTTTTTGTATACGAATGGATAGTTGCATTTTCGGTAACTAGGACTTCCACACACGTTTTATCATCATATCGTGATGCACTTGACACGCAGAGGGAGAATGTCGTGGAGTGGCAACCATACGCTGATGTCCTCGAGTCACTTCCACAATTTTGTACTCAAGGTCATGGGAGTTGGCGTTCGACGTGTCCTTTAATTTGTTTCCATATAGTTGAGTGGCATAGACCGGAAAGGGTAATGAGACAATTTGGACTGATACAGGTCGTGCCACCTAATTGTGATTTTGACACACGTCTGCACCGCGTCCAATTGAGAGGACACCCTCAAGAAAATTGGGCAGTGTATCATAGAAGATATATAGAGTTGTGGGAAAATTGTGGTAATACCATATCCACAATAGAACAAGAAGGGGAACATGATCAGGGAGAGTACACGAGGTGGTACAGATCTATCACCAGGCAATTCATTGGACATGACGGGGCTCTACGCGAATTTTCGGTAAGCTTGAAACTATAATGTTGTTATCCTCATGAGTCATATTTAAAATTGTTAACTAACACTTTTTTTTTTTGTATATCAGTCTACATTTGCGCGTCAATTGGAGCGAGTGTTCATTGATGATGGGATCGATCAAGGCATTGCTGCTTTACATGAAGGCATCAAAATCTTAGATGAGGATGAACGGCAAAGGACTACTATGTGGAATGATGAAAATGTAGTTGAGTCGGAAATAGATGATGAAGCTTTTCAAGAAGAAGAAGAACAACAACAACAAGAAGAGGATCAAAAGCCTAGCAAATAGAGGGAGGAGAAGAAAAACAACAAGAACACAGACTCTGGGTGAGAGCAGCAAACGTTCTCCTCCACCACCTCCAACTCGTCTAACACCAAGAACGTCAAAGACTGTTGGTGAGAGCAGCATACATTCTCCTCCACCACCTCCAACCCGTCCTTCTTCTTATGGGTACACTCCTTTGCCGCCCCCAACGCAACCTGATGCTCATATGTTTTTACCTAGGGCACCGAGCATGAGTGTTCATCCTTATCATTTTGATCCATATGCGCCTGGGCCATCATCTTCCTACATGGACCATAGAATGCCTACACCTTCAATGCATGGTTCATTGCCTCAATACATGCCAAGTCCATTTACTCCGCCATATTATAATTACAATATTCCATATAGTGGAGATGGCTCATTCATGCACTTATTAGGCATGCCACATCATGTTCCTTTCACCCAACCACATACATGAAGTCAGTATGTCGGAATGGTTCAACCCCTATCTTTGATAACACTGGTAGTAGAGGTGAATCGAGTCAACACGAGGAAGAAGTTCAGTCGACTCATCGAGCTCAACAGACTCAGCCGGACATACAAGCACGAGAAATCCAGGTCGAAATAGAGTACGATCGGTTTGCCTAACGAGGAGCAACGTCCACGTTGATAGAACTACATCATACCTTTGAGTTTCTTTCATGTCATGGTAATTTCTTGGATTTGTATATTTGTTCGAGTTTTTTTTTACTATTTGTTTTTCTCTTACTTGTATTGTAACGGCCTAATTTTTAATTTTCATTATTCATGACGTCATTGTAGACGTGGACACCAGCGTAGACATTCACGGACTTCTTATGATCTGAATGTGGACTTCCCTACTGGTACGTTTGTTTATTTTTATCGTTTTATGTTGGGTATAGGTTATGAGTAATACATTTTGACCTGTATATGACTTTGTTAATTTCATCATGTTGTGTACTTGAAAAATTAATTGTTAGAGGAATTCAATGAAAATAGTATTAGGTTTGAGGAATGCTACACGGACATACCAAAGCACACATTGGTGTTTGAGTTATCTATATGCGTCTCGATTTAGTGTGGAACACACCCAATATGTATTTTAGTATGGTTTGGGTTGATGTATGTGTAGTATTTTTAATATAGGCGGGCAAGGGTATGGGTGAAATATAAGTTGTATGAATGACTCATTTTGAAAAGGAGTCATTCATACATTTCATATTTTGTTCAAATGACTCATTTTCAAAAGGAGTCATTCATACTATTGGAATTGCCACGTCACATACCCACTCGCACGTCACACACTCAATATACTTAATAACGCCTTTACAAAAGGCTATATACATTAGTTTTGTAATTTTAAAGAAATTTACCCTATTTAATGAATTTTAAAGTAAATCAACCTTACTTTTTTAATAAGACCGAGACCACTTCATTGTTGATGGTAGGATATCAGTTTCGTTGCTCCGTCCACAGTATATGTAGTCTCGGTAGCACAATAGAGCTGAGATCAAAAGATATGTCTCGGTATCTTGCAACTGAGATCTACTGACAAGTCTCGGTGAGTAACTACAAGATGAACCTCATACAAACCTCCCCATGAGACTCAATTGGTATCAACTAATATATAGACCAATATCTCAACAATAGGTCGCCGAGACTAATTGCATAGTCTCGGTGGTACACGACCACAGGTCAATGGGGTTCATCTCATTTACGTGTCGGTTGGTTTTGACCGACACTTATCCAACAATTTTGACAATGAATGACCGAGACCATAACACGGAGTTCCTTTTTATGTGTTTTGGGTGGTGGGGTACGTTGGTTCTCAACATGGGTATTTTGAGGAAAAGTTGGTGTGCCCTCAATAATGGAGTGCCCGTAGTCAAGAATTGGGTGCCTATAGTGCGATTAAATAACAAACACAAATGTTAGAAGATGGAACTACTACATAAACCAAATCAAATATAGGAAATAATAAAGAGAAAAAAAAAACAGCGGACCACACTTTTTACTTTGCCACTAGTATTCTTGTGGAGACTGAACTTCAATATTGCAACATAGTATGAGAGCTCATAGTTATAAGATTCAAGGACCTTGTAGAAATCCATCAAAAATGGCAGACCATACTTTTTACTTTGACTCTGGTATTTCTCTGGGCTACAACTCAAGATAAGTAACATGTAGGTCCGCCAGTTATTGTACTTAAAGTAAAACATGAATCCAAAAATGCAATGTCCCATTTGAAGATGAAAGAGAGAAGGATTCAATTTGCATATGTAAAATTCAACCCCCATAGAATATAAGTTATCAATTTCCATAAGGCAAATAGTATCATTTGGTCCATCAACCTTTACGTTTTTGTTTTTTTGGTATGAGTTCACTTTTAGTCTTTAAACTTTTATCTCTCTACTTAATTTTGTTTCTTTTGTTAAGCTTTGAGAGTAATTCTCGTTAAAGAATAAGCGGTTCACAATCAAATCTTTTGGTTGATAAATCATCAGTGAATTGCTTGTAAAACACTTTTTGTTAACTACCATTGCTTCCAAAATTAACAAAAGTATCAAAGTAGTAAAAGGAAATAAAAGTTCAGGGACAAAAAGTGAATTGATGAAAATTTGAGGACCAAATGATACTTTATGCCTTTCCATTATATGAAGATATTCATCTACATGTTACAAGTAAGGTTGACTAGATTATCACTTAACTCGATGGATTATCTCAATGGGTGAGGTGATGCTTAAAAACATTTAACCTGACGTTATTATTGTGTAGTTCGAGGTCGTCTCTTTTTTTGTGCATGTAGCCTATGATCTCGAATGTTATTAAGTGGGCTTTTTGGATAAAAAATCTACAACTTAGACTTCAACATAAGTAAACCTAAACAAAACCTCTCCAATCCAACATTGGCTTTAACAAATGACACCTCAACTTAATAGGAAATTTTCTTTTTGAAGCTTAAATAGGCAGATTCGTACTTTCCTCACTAATATGCAATATTGCCCACACTTAGAAGCTTACTCAGAGCAATTGTAAACTTACTAACGCTTAAGTGATATACTTAATCGATCAAAGTAAACTAATAAAATTTAAGTGGATCGACACATCAAACTTATAAAAGTTTAAGTGAACTTATTTGGCCTAACGGATCTGCATAACTACCAAGGTTTATGTAGACGCGGAGATCTATAATAAACTTGGACTAAATCCATACGCAGGCAGTAGAGCGAGAATAAAGAGAAATGTTAAAGTGATCTACTATTGACACTCACTATGAGCACGCACCATATTTTTATTTTTTTTATTTTTTTTTATAATTTTGTGCTTTAGGATAATGCTAAGGTTACCCACTATAGACATTCAATATGATTATAAAATTATTAAAAAAATAAAAAATAAATAAAAAAATGAGGTGCGTGCTCATAGTGTATTGGTGAGTCACCTTAGCACTCATCGATAATCAAATCTAACTAAGCAAAAAAAAAAAAAAAAGAAGCTGCAACCTCATACGTCAAGCTCTCCTCATTTCGCTTGTCCGTGCGTTGCACACAACACCAAACAACAGCAACAGAGGAGGAGAGGAGGCGAAGAACAAAATCAGAAATCGAACCAAAAAAGCTCTCACATTCGTAGAGATTTGCAGCCGAGAATGGGCGAGATTCCTCCTCCAGAGTACGATCTGAACGCCAAATGGGACGCGTGCCTCGATCTCTCGCTCCGCCGCTTCGCCTACTCTTCCTTGGCTGGGGCCTTCGGAGGTCTCCTCCTCTTCAGTGAGTTCTTTCATTTCTTTTCAATCCTTCTCTTTTCGGTTGTGTTCTTGCTTTGATTCCGCTCATTTTGGTGTATTTGGTTGGTGATTTCATTTGCTATGGCTTCTTTGTGGGTTTCCTTGATAAAATTGTATTGGAATCTTTTAAGGGCATATTAATTTGTGACTATAAATCAATGTGAGATTGTGAATATGGTTGTTGAAAGTTAATGTTTGTTGAAATGAAGAAGAAGAAGAAGCTTGAAATTGGTTTGTTTGTTAGGGTTTTCAATCTTTAGCCAGAGCTTTCCAAGGCCATTTATCTTCCTAGGATAATGCTTCATCATTTAAAAAAAAAAAAAGTTAATTAGAGGTGACAGAACCCAAACTTAGGGAAATAACCAAATACACCAACCAGATCTTGCTAGAAGTCAATCATGATTAGCCATAATATTATTTGAACAATCAAATAATGACTATTTGGTTAATTACTAGTAAATGAGAACAAACTATGAAGAAGAACCTAACTTCGAGAAAAATTTAATGAATTGATGACTATTTGATTCAACCTTGTCTAATATCTTCCTTTTTGCTCTAATGTGAATTTTCGTTGCTGAAAGTCGAGATTCCTAATTTATTTGATGACCTTCTTTTGATGGCCTCTTTGAAGGTCAACTAAAACTATCGCTACATGCAAATTAATGTTGAATCCTTTGTGAGTTTCAATGTTGAAGGGCTCTCTATGCTTTGTGAATCTCCTATTGATTGCTAGGACTTTTACCCAAGTCCTAGATACAACTTTTGTTTGATGCATTGTGATTATCACAACTGTAATCAAGCTACATGAAACATTAACTATACAATAAAAAAGTCAAATATAATGGAAATTTATTATTAGAATAAAAATAATAGTATAACATGGAATTTTATTGTCTAGAGTCTTGGCCACATCAAGAACCCTAGAGCTGGAACATAACATTTGAAAGAAATATCAAAAACTTACATATAGAACATAATAGTTGAAAGAAACATTGTAAAAAATCTTTCCAGCGACTAAACGTGATAAACTAATATAGAGATAGGACAAGAAGTAAAAGAAACTTCAATGGTTGATTGGACCGTGTTCTTTTTTTCCCTTCAAATGATCCCATGTTTTCTTCTTGTTCTCATATTCTTTTAGTTCCAAGAAAACCCGATTTGTCCCGAACAACTCTATGCATAGCATGGTGCTTCTGGCTTTTGTAGGAGTTGGATTCAAGTAGAAAACCAAGTCCGAATTGATGAGAAAATTGTCACACTGTGGCTTTTTATGTATTTTTCTTTTGCTCACGCCCATAATTTCGTAGCTTTGTGTTAGCATGGAGCAATGTGCAAATGTAAACATTTTGGAGATCATCCTCATGTCAAGGCTTCTTGTACCACATAGCAGTGTGCTTTTTTTTGCTATTGGAAAAGTTCACCAAGCTGTTGTATGCTATGACCACAACATAGGTTTCAAGCCCTTTCATGAAGCCCTTAGCCTTGTTGTGCTTACATTATGTCTGAACCATAAGCATAACTAGTATCCGTTCCATAAGTTGTAAGAACTATATCTAAAGAAGCCATTATCAAGGAGAATTTCCTCACCAAATGGACCTCGCATGACATAAATTAAAAAAAAAAATCTTTGGCTCCCCCTAACCAGATGAACCATGGATAGACTAGGGTCGGAACTCCCTAGATGTTTCATTCTCCTTGACAAAATTGAGTCCATGGTGAAGAAAGTATCAATAGATTCAATACTATGAGGCATCCAAGGATGAACTTGGACAAATATTTCCATGTCCTCACCTAGGAGCAAAAAAGAGCAACGCAAGAGGATTTCATCTCGTGACTCCTTGTATGGAATCGAAAATCCTTTACCTCGAGATACTCAAAATTCATGGACTGAGGCTTATGATCTTGAGGCAATTGTTGGCTTAACAAATAAGCAACCATGATTTTTAAGGATGAGTTGCATCCACGGGAAGCTCAATTTTTGAGATTGACTCAAATTATTTGACAATTTTCAATCCCAATGGGATAAGAAAAGGAAAAGGAATGTTTTTAGTTGTCTTTTTCTATCCAATCAAATTTTTGGTAAGAAACAATATAAATGCACTTTCAACAACAACAACAACAACAACAACAACAACAACAACAACAACAACATAGCCTCAGTTCCAAATTAATTGGGGTCGGCTATATGGATCAAACTCTTCCATTGTGCTCAGTTTAATGCAATTGATGGTGAGCTTTCCAAACCATTCAAATCCCTCCTATTTAAGAATAGACTTTCAAATACAAAAAATAGAAAGTGAAAGTAATAAGGAAGCAAAGTTAGGATATAAATTTTAAGGTATAAATTGGGAGAAGTTGGCCCACAGTTGGAAAGAAAAAGTAGGAGTTGCTTATCCATTAGAATTTCTATTCTAGGAATTATTCTTCTATTTCCCTCTTTTTTTGTATAGCTAGTTGTATAGCTAGTTGGTAATATTGTATAGCTAGTTGTACCATTACAATGAAAAGAAAATAAGTGAAGAAATAGAAAGAGAAGAATTTGGAACGAATTTGAATTGGACATTTTAGAAAACTTGAAGTGTAGTTGGAAAGAATATAATGAGGAAGAAGTTCCTATTCCTAGTCATCGTTTTATTCTTCTTATTTATTTTCTCCATTCGTCTTCTATCTTGTTTTATTTTTTTTGATACCCAAGTTTTCATTCTTGAGGTTTCCTAAAAAAAAGTAAAGTTCTTGAGTGGAACAATGAGAAGAAAAATAGAATGAATAAACACCATTTTAAAATGCCATATTATTACCTATAATCTACACCTAATATGTCATATACTTATATGTTTGGCTTCACTCACGCCTCGCCTTGCACATCAAGCATTCTAGGCAAATGTCGCCTCAAGTGCGTCTTGTGCCTTTGATAACACTGGGACTCATTTGAATTAAAGGGCTAAGTTAATAGGACGGTCATACTCTTCTTGCCTTCTCTTGACTCCTCGTTAGTGTGTTGAGAGAGAGGAACTGAGATTTATGGGTTACATCTGAATATTTATTTAATTAATGTTCATGGACTTGAACTCCGTTGTGGGATCAATTGCTCATTAATTACATGGTTACAGGATCAGTGGGTAACCAACTTTAATAATGCTATGCCTTCTCTCTTGACGTTCATCTAACGATTACTATTATAGTTCCCATCTGCGATACCCGGACTCGGCTGATTTGGATCTCGTGTCTATGTCGACACGATTCGAAATGGACACGGACACGAAATACGGGTCGGATCCTCACAATCAACAATGGACTTATTTCCAAATCTTGAGCAAAGAGAGGGAGAAGGAGAGTGAACACCACACATCAACGAAACACAATAGAGAGAGAAATTCTGGATCTTCGAATCTTCGCTCGACTCTCTCATATGCTGTCTCGGGTCTTGAGATCTAGGGATTTCCTTTCTCTCCTCTTCTCCTCTCTCCTCTCTTCTCTCTCTCTATACGTATCTTTCTCTCTCTCGCTCTCTAGATTGATTTGTATCCATAATACACAACTAGTGCACACAAGATATTTTTGGGAGTTGTTTGGTTATGACTTAAAAAACAGTTTTTTCATTTAATCTTTTTTCAAGGAAAAACTGCTTTTCTAATTTAAATCTTACTACATGCCTCATTACTCATAAAGGCTAAGAAAACATATAAAACATATAGTTTTTATCCGTGTTCGAGCACCCGTGTCCAAATTTTTGGACACATTTAGCCGAGTCCCCGAGTCTCCAAAATTAGAGATAGCCAAGTCAGACATCTAGACACGTATTCACACCTGACACCCGTATCCTAGTCTGGGTAACTTAGGTTCCCATGCAATGAGAAGTTTTTTGGTACCCATTATAGAAGTATCCATATATATATATATATATATATATATATATATATATATATATATATATATATATATATATATATATATATATATATATATATACGAGTGCTTGCAACTTGCAAGCATGTGCTCGTGTATTTCATTTGATTTTTAAGTAGTTTTGTGGGGGAAAAAGAGAAGTTCTTAACATGTACTCTCTAATTAAAGAGAGATGTTCCCTATAGGTTATAATGTACATGAGGCATGGATGAGTAACTATTGGAAATTAGAGGGGAAAAAATATGAAAATTGTATATTACATAAGGCAAAGTCAGTTAGGTATGCTAATTATATTGTTGTACTGGTGACAAAATCAATGAAAGTAATGATCTAATATGTTGGCTGTTTTCTTGACCAGCTTATCATTTGAAATCCTATGGGTTGGTAGAATATCAAGTTCTAACCCCCACCCCCAAATTAGAAGCAAAAATACCATGTTCATATATCCATTTCCTTTTATATGTTCTAGGGCTGGTTGACACATGCCTCAGTATAAGACTCGACGCAAGTAATAGTGACACCAAACTAGAGTTGGTGTCGGGTTATATAATCCACAAGGACAGTTTAATGCTAATTTGTAATCTGACTAGGAAATAAAATTAGGCACCTTGTTTTGAGATTTGAATTTAAAATTTAACAATTAAATTACTCTATCTACTTGCAATAAATGTAAATTTGAGTTTTAACAAGGCCTAATGATAAAAAATATTCTAACCTTCACAAGTTGTATCAATTATATTCTAACCTTTGGAATTTATTAATTGTATCTTAACCTTTGGAATTGATCAATTGCATCATAACCTTTTCGATTTAGTATCAATTATATCCTAATGTAAATTTGAGTTTTGCATTATTTTGTAGTAGTGGTAAGTAAAGGGGTCGAACCTAAAGGAATTGGGTAACTTTAGGTAGAAAAACAAGGAAAAACCGATTTCAAGGAGAGTGGAGTTAACTAAAACTAATGCAAACAAACAAACAAACGAAAAAAAAAGAAAGTAAGAATGAAGTAATGAATTTCAATAAGGGAAACTAACCTAGGCTTTTGGGATTCACAAGTTCTTCTCAATTAATTCATCTAGAGTGGCTATAGAGCTTCATAAAAGCACCAAACACTCATCGGTTTTCTAATTTTGGTAAAAGGTTCTAATTAATGTACAACCCTAGACGTAGCACCATCATATTTAGCACACTCGTAACATTAAGCTCGGTCAAACCATCACTCCATAGTAATCAAAACAATAAGCATGTTCAATTTAACAGTCTTGCTTGTTATATGAGAGAGATCGAAAGGGAGCTCAACAATTGGGCAAACCATTTGCTACTTGGTGTTTAATCAACCGCACACTTACGGATGCAATCAAAATGAACTAGCTATAAGGTCAAAATCAAAGAAAGTGCATTGTACACTACACAATCCCTAACTCAAACCATGGTTACAAACACAATAACAAGCAAGATAGACAAATTAATTGAAAACTAAATGAATAATAGAAAAATCTCACATTGCAATGTTGGATTTGAGTCTCCTTGCTCCTCTTATTTTGCTTCTCATAGATAAAAAATCTAAGTCTTAAATGTATAGAGAGGGTTTAATTACAAACTAGATGAAAAGAGAGAAAAGGTGGTGTAGGAATAGTAAATAAGGAGAGAAAGAGTGGATAGAGTTTGTAATTACGAACGAAATTCACTACGCCAAAAAACCTGGAAACCCTTCCCCATTTTCGATTTTGGTGGTTTCCCCTTTCTCCTCTATTTTACTATTCTTACATCAATTTTTCTCTCTCTATAATCAAATTTTGTAATAAACCCTTCCAAAACCTTGTAATACACTAGATATTTGGGATTTTAGAAGCCATGAGAGGCTAAAGAAATCCCTTAACCTAGGTTAGGGGAAGAGCAAGGGAGATTCAAATTCATCAAAGCAATGTGAGATTTTCTTATTTTTCAATTAATTTCTTTTATTTGTCTTGTTATTGTGTTGATTCATATGATTTTGACTAGGGTACTTGTAGTCATGAATGCATTTGCCTTAACTAGGGTCTATTGCTAGTCCATCGATGTGCATTTGTAATTGTGTGGGTTGTTGGGCAACAAGTAGCAAGCGGATAACCCAATTGGTACGCTTCCTTTTGGTCTATCTCGCGTAACAAGAGAATCTAGGCTAAATCAAACATGCTCATTGTCTTGATTGTCTAGGGCTAGTGATATCCATCAAGCTTAATGCAAAAAATGTGGTGAATGTTAGGTTGCTCTACCTAGGTTCACGTGTTTGTTAAGGAGTCTCTTACTGAAATTAGGGAATCGAGGAGTATTAGGTGCTCTCCGAAGCTCTATAGCTAGCCTAAAAGAATGAAATTAGAATACTTTTTTGTGTGAAAATTGATGACCATTGCAAATGAATTTTTTTTTTTTTTGTCGATAAATTGCAAATGAATTTTTGAGTTGAACTTGTGAATCCCTAAAGCCTAGGTTAGTTCCCCATATTGAATTCATTACTTCATTCATACTAGCTTGTTTGTTACCGTTTGCTTGTTATTGTTTGTTTGTTTGTTTGTGTTTAAATTTTAAATTGCTTGCATTAGTTTTAAGTATACTCCTCTCTTTTGAAATCGGTTTTTCCTTATTTTTCACCTAAAGTAACCCAATTCTATGTGGGTTGGCCCCTTTGCTTACCACTTCTACAAATTAATGTGGGAAATGATAAAAAAAAATCCTAACATTTTCATGTTGTATCAATTATATCTCAACATTTGAAATTTATCAATTACATACTAACCTTTTCGATTTAGTATAAATCTGAGCTCTAATGCATATGTATGAATAAATCCTTAAATGGTATGACAAAGGAAGTTGAAAAGAATGATGTCTGGGCACATATTATGAAAGCAAAAATGGGCTCAAAACTAGTTTAGGATAGAATTGATACTAAATGGAAAATGTTAAAATATTATTGATAAATTTCAATGTGGATACATATTATGAAAGAAAATATGGGCCAAAACTAGTTGAGGATAGAATTGATACTAAATGGAAAAGGTTAGGATATAATTGATAAATTTCAAATGTTAGGATATAATTGATACAACTTAAAAAGGTTATGATTTTTTTTTTATCATTAGGCCTTTTAACAATGGTCAACTATGGAAACAATTTTCCTTTGAAGAAGATTGATGGAAAGTTATAGAGAAAAGAAAAAGGATCTTCATATGGTATTTGTAGATTTAGAAAAAGCATATGATAGGGTTCTTAGAGATGTTCTTTGGTGGCTTCTAGAAAGAAAATGAGTGCATGCTAGGTACATGGATACTATCAATGATACAAATGAGGAAGTAGTAACGAATATAAAGAAATTTGGGGGAACTACAAAATAATTTTCCATTACGATAGGACTGCATCAAGGATTGGCTTAAAGCCCACATCTCTTTATTCTAGTTATGGATGAATTAACTAGGCATATTCAAGAGGATATACTTTAGTGTATGTTATTTGCAGATGATATCGTCTTAGTTGATGAAACAAAAGATGTAGTGATTAGGAAATTATAACTTTGGAGGAATACATTAGAATCTAAAGGCTTTAAGTTGAGTAAGACCAAGACCAAATACATGCACTGTGGATTTAGAATACTAGGCATCGAGATGATGGAGTGATCAAATTAGGGGAAGTAGAAGTTCATTAGGTGAATCACTTTAGGTATCTAGGATTAATCATAAAAATGATGGCAATATTGAGAATGATGTCACACATAAAATTCAAGCTGGGTGGAAAAAATGGAATGCAACAGGTGTGATATGAAATAGAAATATTCCTACCAAGTTAAAAGAAAATCTTTTCATAAAATTGCAATTAGGCCAGCTATGTTCTATGGAAGTGATGTTAGCAAGAAAGCAACAACAACTACATAAAATAAACGTAGCAAAAATGAGGATGCTTAGGTGGATGTGTAGTAAAACTCGTAACGATAGAATAAGAAATACAGAAATTCAAAGACAAGTAAGAGTAGCAACGATTGACACAAAGATTAAGGAAAGATGATTGTGGTGGTTTGGTCACCTGCAAAAATGGCCTACAAATGCACCCACTAGAAAACTTGACTCAATAGAAATTAAAGAAATTCGACGAGGTGGGGGTAGATCGAAGCTAACTTGGGACGCATGAATTAAAAGGCATTTGAATGGTTTGAAAAGCTCACCATCAATTGCACTGATTCGAGTACAATGGAAGAGTTTGATCCTTATAACTGACTCCAATTAATTTGGGATTGAGGCTAATGTGTTGTTGTAGGCCTTTTAACAATGGAGAAATAGTCCAAGGGAGTCGATTTCACCTAGGTTGTGTTCTTTCTATCCAATTTCTTCTCAAAGGACCCCAATTCAAGTGACGATGGGCGAATTTCCCTTATTTTGCTCCATCCTGAGGTATCGGCAATGGTGATTCTAGAGTTGCTCTCGAACTCTGTTGATCGGTGTGAATAGCGTAATTGTAACGCTGCATTAAACTCCAAATTCTAAGGCCAACCTTGTTAACTGCCATTGGTCGATGTGCCACTTGTTCAAGGGTTGTGTTTCCTAGTTCTAGGTTGAAGACCCCAATTGTCATGGTGGAATTCAAAAAATTCTAAATTCTACCCTATGTGATCAAGGCAAGCATAACATTACGTTCAATAAAAAACAAAGCAACACCACTAATTGAAGAGAACAAACAAGATTTACATTGTAATTGAAAGAAATCCAACTCGGGATCCTTCGATCCCTGGGACAAAGTCGATTACCCCATAATAGGGTTCAATTCAACACAATGCATGATGAAAATCAAAGAAAACATAGATTCATACCCATAAATTGAAGTGAAATCCACAAGTTGAATCCAAATCTCTAGCCTTCACAAGTGTTTCTCCAAAGCAAAAGTTGTTAAAAATCTAATCTCTATCTTCTATTTATACCTAGGGGCAAAATGGCCCAACATCCCTTTTTTTTTGCTAAAATTCGTGTTTTTGTAGGTGGTGTTGAGGTGGGCGTTGTGGCACCAAGGTCAGCGTCCAATCCAGTGTACTATTTCATTAACTAGGCATCTGGGTGTTGGAGCACCCAGGTCGGGCGCTAAGGCGTCAGGCTTAACGCACACCTAATTTCATCGTTGTTTTGTGGCGCCCAGGCGGCGTTGGGGCGCTAGGGTCAGCGCCCACTCAAATCTTTGTTGTTTTGTGGTGCTGAAGGTTGGGTTACCTGAATTTCAGCCTTCTCACTCCTTCGTGCTTTGACTTCTTAATTTGCTTCTCGATCTTCCTAAATGACTTGCCAATGACTTGCCAATGACTTGCCACACCCTTTTATTGCCTTTTGACCTAACAAATCCACAAAGTACCCCAGCTTAACATGAATTCACTACTTATTAGTTTGAAATATAAAGTATGCTCCGCATCACTGGTCATTTTGTAATTGATTGGACCATAAACCAGTTTACCAAGTTTCATATGCATTTTCTACCGAGGACAGGAAATTGAACAAAGAAAGGCCTAATTATTTAACGCTCATTAGATCACTATTGTTGGAATATTGCTATGTGTTGTAATTTAGATATAACTGAACTCAATCCCCAGAATGAATTTAGTAAATAATATTATGGATTTACCATTTTGAGTTTTTTTTCCTTATTTATTTGTTTGTCGTTTGACACTTTTTTGGAGGCAAACTGGAGTTCGTTAACTTTTCTTCTGAGTTGATGGCCTAGTCAATGAATGGCTTTCTTTGCTCCACCCTTGAAACTGAAAGTCTTAGCAAACAATGTTAAAGCATGCAATCTGGTTTGCATCTTGTTACTTAGCTTATAAAAATGATTGTTTATGGGGTCTATAGAAATTGGCCTTCCCCGCTGTAACTACGTAATATACTAGAAAGGCGAGCCACTCAAGCTTCCAAGGCATCCTATCCTTTTTTTCTTAGTCTGTCGTGTCTCTTTGCTTGTGTTTTAATGAAGTGAACAAATTTTGATGCTTTTACTGCAGCCTTGAGGCATAAAAGCAGAGGTAGCTAGCAAGCTTTAGATTTCTATTTAGTTATGACTGCTGGTCATTCTTCAAGTCTTGAGAAATTTTTGAATGGCTATGAATTACGGAATGCATTAAGCTGAGTTCTAGGTTTCATCAAGTATAACTGCAGGTTAAAACTAACAGAAAAACAGTCGCTTGTTGGCAACATTTTCCATGGATGACAAGCAGTTCTAACTTCTAACAAAATGTAATTGGGAAATAATACATAATTATTTTATGCGTTTTCAGAAGCATTTCATGGGAACATTAGAAATTTTCAAATGTACTGTTAGGATCGGGTGCTGCCCAAAAGAGAACAATGCTAATAATTTAGGTTTCCCTTGGAAATACGTGCTCATTTTAAGATAAAGATAGATTCTTTTTTAAGTCACATGGCATATTGTCAAGTTCACCTGATAGCCTACAGAGAGGTTTTGTCACCAAATGAATATTTATCTTAATTTGATTATGAAGCAATCTGTTCAGATTTAATAAAAGTGAGCAAAATAATGTTGCAAGAAATTATTGCTCCAAATTTTCATGTGGAAAATTTTGTTAATCCTTGTAAGTCGCTCATAAAGAGAGGATTGTAATGTCAGCGAACTTAACATAATCCTTCATCCATAGTAATGGAGCGTTTGATACATGCTATGAGTACTTATTGGACTACAAATATGTTATGAAGCTCCTTATTCTACTGTAAACTAGTCAACTTAAATTTTATTTATTTATTTTTTCTGTGGAAACAGGAAGTCCTGTGACAAGGTGGGCTACTATAGCTTTTGGTGCCGGTATAGGTATTGGATCAGCCTATACTGAATGTTCTCAAAAATTTGGTGGCTCGCTTCCACTGTTGCCTCCAAAACTTGCACAAACTCCTCAGGTAAAGATGATTTCTGTTTGTATTTACCAAGTTTGTTAATCTTGCAATTTCTGTGGAAATTCTGAATAGCTTGTTCCATTGCAAGATTCTAGTACTGGTTTATTACATTATGCTGTGTAGTGAATGCTGTAAGCTTGGGTTTTCATTCTCTTGGAATTCAATGCTTATGGGGCCTGGTGTGATCTGCTGATGTCCAACTGCATCCTGTTTTAGTGAAATAAACCAAGTGTAAGTAGGAAATATGAGTGACTTCGATAATAGTGTACCTTAGTTGGGTTAGTCATGCTATAATCTCGCGATTTAAAATCTTCGTTGTCATGCCCCTATATTGGCTAAAATATATTGTCTTACATGCGATATGCTGAATTAATCAGCTAAAATGTAGTCAGATGACTGGACCACAAAATTCATCATTTGATATGAAATGAGAGAGTAGGTTCACATAAAATAAAAACTTGTGTGAAACTGGTCGATGGTTTATCAATCTTTTAGGATTATCAAGTCTTTGAAATAGGAACTGAACAATAGTGTGATTTACTAGGAGTACTTGAAGATTGTTTAAACTTATCTAGATTTTTTTTTATAGGAAAAACTTGTCTAGATTTTGAAGCATCAAATTAGAACACAAGTTAGGTAAAGGAGTAAAATAATCCACACAATCAAATAATTATTTCGATTTTAAATTTAATAAATTACATGAATTGTGCAAACTAAATCATGCCAAAACTCTAACAACTCTTAAAATTGAAGCTCAATGCCATGTGAAATGAGTAAAATTCTTTTGAGAAGTCATAGGAAAAGACAAGGCAATTCACATTAGATTATACTGTTAACCAAGGGATGAAAAAAATCAACATGGACATATGCTTGCCGAGTAAAACTTCAAAATGAGTTCCAAAAAGTTTAATTTTATGTGGGAAATTATTGTAAAGATTGCCTAACTCTAAGTGGTTTAGAGAATTTAAAATTTTTTTCTTATGATAAGAGAATTTTAACTTGAATGTTAAAATTAGGGAGAGGCTAAAAGGACCCAAACAATTGCTCCACATACCCCAATTTTATGAAATTACCCAACTACTCCATATAAAAGGGTTTTTACTCATCATACCCCACTAATTGCTAAATCTTTACTCACCATACCCCACTAATTGCTAAACATACCCCAATTTTGTGAAATTGCCCAACTACCTCTTCATATAAAAGGGTTTTTATTCACTATACCCTACTCACCCCGTACCCCAGTCACATCTCTCAAATCACACTCACCAAAAATCCGACAAATCCGACAAAATCCGAGCAAAACCACGTGGATTCGACGATGTGGGTGCATTCATCATCATTTTTAGTGCCGATTCCGAGGATTTTTTTGGGTTTTTTTGGGTTTTTTTTTTTTTTTTTTTTGTCGTTTTGTTTGTGAATTTGTTTTTGGGTTTAGGGCTTCGATTTGAGACTTAAATCTTGCATTTTGGATGCAAGGTTTCGATGAAATCGAAAATATTAAGTGATTCCGAGTGAAACCCACTATTTTTTGGCCATTTTCATGTATTTTTCAAGAGTTTTGAAGTTTTTTTTATTGTTCTGGTTGTCTGTGGGTTTCGGACTAACAGAGTGGCACCTCTGAATAGGAGTCGAACGAACCAGGCTGACATCTCTAAAGAGGTTTCGGTTGGATCTCTCCGTTACCCGCTGAAATCAAGTTATCTTCGCATTATTGGTTGGAGTCGGCCGAAACGTCTTTAGAGGTGTCCGCCCGGTTCATCCGACACTCGTGTGCAAGGGTATTAGGGTGAGAGTGAGAGGTACACGGAGTAAAAAAGGGTACAATAAGTAAGGGTATTGGGGTGAGGGTGATGGGTAAAAAAGTGGGGTACAGTAAGCAAGGGGTATTGAGGTTAGGGTGAGGGTGAAGGTGAAGGTGAAGGTGAAGGTGATGGGGTACACGAAGTAAAAAAGTGGGGTACAGTAAGCAAGGGTATTTTTAAAATTTTAAGAAAAAAAATGGGGTACACTAAGTGAAAAGTGGGGTACACGAAGTAAAAAAAAAATTGGAGTATGTGGAACAATTAGTGGGGTCTGTTTAGCCGCTCCCTAAAATTATTCATAACAAGAATCGAAAAATTGATATGGCCTGAAGACTTTGGGCTCTTAAAGTTGGAATTATTTCAGGGAAGTTAATTTTATGGAAGTAAAATTTCAGTATAGAGAAGTAAAAATTACGTCATTTAAGGGCCAATGGCATCCAAGTTTTGGCACAGCTCACTAAAGAAAAGTATTGTTTGTAAAGTTTGACATCCTTTTTTTTACATTTGATCGTAACTTTTTTTAAGGTTTAAACAATATTAATGATTATCATCCTTTTGAATGCTAATTCTTTTTTTTTTTCTTCAATTTGGCAATACTTTATTTCTCATACTTGAAATTAATTCTAGTCTTGCATTATCTATTATGTTTTTTATTCTATAGGTCTATGATGGTAGCTTCTAACAAAACTTGACACCAGTAGTATTTCTTCTTTCTTATAAGCCAACATTAAAATTTGCAAACTATGTTAGTTTGTTGTTTTTCCTTACTTTAATAAACTTTTGTCAAACTTCATTTACATCTAATTCTTTAGCGTTTTAAAAAAATCTAACTAATTTGAGGAGGTTGGAAGAGTTTTCTTATCATGCCGTAAACTTGAATAAAACTTAAGAATTATATAATATTTCATAGATCCCCATTTATCCTGGAAATATTACAGTCCTTGCATAAATCACCGATCATAAATGAAGTAAAAGTTAGAAAAAGTGTTTGTCGTGCACATAACATTCCTCCAACATAATTAAAACATAATTAAAAGCATAAAACTCTCTCTATATACCATATGAAGATGTATTTCTTGATGGTAGAAAGTTGGACAGAAATGGAAAGAAAGGTTTAGATGAGTGTAGAGATTGACTCTGTCCTTAAGATAAATTTGTCTGGATATTTATGGTAATTGACACCTCCTAGAATACAACGATCTCCTTCTAGTTTTTACAACACTACAAGGACACTGTAGCCGATCACCAAATTTCCTACCTTCTTAGATTCAAATTATGCAATGTAGAGGGATGGAAGAGAATAACAAACTATTGTGTATTTTTGGGATGATTTGATGCAAATGACCTGCCTCCTATTTATAGGCTAGTGGTGGCTATTGGGAGTAGGTTCATGAGGTCATTCGGAGCTATTGGATCTTTTGTGACATGTTTTGGCCTGCATATCGCTTTTGTTCATGTGGGTTATGAACTCTTGGATGGTCCTTGATCAATCAAGTGCTATGTGGAGCATTAGGTCACATCTATTTCAAGTGGGTGCGATCTCCACCACGAGATTGTGCTTGAACATGCCTCGTCTATACATAATTCAATCTGTACCACTTGTATTCACCATTCTGATTTGCGTGCCATTGAATCGCTACCTCAAGAAATGCACAAAATCTATGCACTCTCTCTCTCTAGCCCCACATCCTAAACTCCGTCCAATGATCCACACTCGGCCAACCCAACTCCTTGGATCCTTTCGCATCTAGAAAACAAAGGCTCTTCAAACTCCTTGAGACGATGAGTACATGCAAGGTGCGCCTGAAAGCACCATTATCGCTCATGCGCAAGTGAAAGGGATATGTTGCATCATCCTTGTGCGTTTTACTCTTCTATTGAAGCTAAGCAAATGAGCTCAAGTAATCTAATGTTAAGTGATAACTCCTTTTGTAATCTTTCCATGTACAATAACAACATAGCCTCAGTCCCAAATTAATTGGGGACGACTACATGGATCAAACTCTTTCATTGTGTTCGATTTAGTGCCATTGACGGTGAGCTTGCTAAACCATATAAATCCCTCCTAATTAATGTGTTCCTAGTTAACTTCGGTCTACCCCTACCTCGTCGCATTTCTTCAGTTTCTATTGAGTCAAGTTTTTTAGTGGGGGCATTTGTAGGACGTCTTTGCAGGTGTCCAAACCACCGCGAACGCTCTTCCCTAATTTTTGTGTCAATTGGTGCTACTCATACTTTTCCTTGAATTTTTGTTTTTCTTATTCTTTACGAGTTTTACCAAACATTTGCCTAAACAACCTTATTTCTGCTACATTCATTTTATGTAATTTTTGTTTCTTTATTGCCCAACATTCACTTCCATATAGCATAACTAACATAATTGTGGTCTTATAAAATTTTCCTTTTAACTTGGTAGGAATATTTCGATCACAGATCACTCTTGTTGCACTTCTCCATTTCTTCCATCCAGCTTGAATTTTATGTGTGACATTATTATCAATATTGCTATCACTTTGTATGATTGATCCTAGATATCTAAAGTGGTTCACCTTAGGAACTTCTACTTTCCCTAGTTTTACTACGCCATCATCTCGATGTCTTGTATCTCTAAGCTCACAATCATGTGTTCAGTCTTCGTCCTACTCAACTTAAAGCCTTTAGATTCTAATGTATTCTCCGATGTTCTAATTTCCTGTTCACTTCATAACTTGTTTCGTTCACTAGGACAATATCATCTGCAAATAACATACATGATATATATTCTTTTTAATATGCCTAGTTAGTTCATCCATAACTAGAATAAAGAGATATGGGCGTAAAACCGATCCTTGTTGTAGTCTTATTGTAATGAGAAATTCTTTTGTGGTTCCTCCAAATGCTTATACTCATTACTACTCTTTCATACATATCCTTAATAGTGTCTATGTATTTAACATACACTCCTTTTATTTCTAGAACCCACCAAAGAACATTTTTATGAATCCTATCATATGCTTTTTATAAATCTACAAATATCATAAGAAGATCCTTTTTTCTTTTCTCTATATTTTTCCATCAATCTTCTTATAAGGAAAATCGCCTCTATAGTTGACCTCCTGGGCATGAAGCCAAATTGATTATCTGATATTGTTGTTTCTCTTCTTAGCCTATTGTCAATTTCCCTCTCCCAAAGTTTCATAATATAACTCAGCAAAATGTCATCCAACTAAACTACTTTGACAGTTTGACCATTGATTTCTCATTCAATATTAAGGGTTTTGTGTAATGTTTATCATTTTTGTGATCTTCTCAAATTAGCCATCGCCTTTCTTACCTTTCTTTCAGCAAAATGTGCAGACTCAGATGCCATAGTTCCGATGTTGAGATTTTGTTATCATTCAATATTATAGTCTAGGGGGACCACCACAACATTATTGGTGTGAATCCAAGCTAGTTACAGGGACCAGGGGTAGTTGAGTAAGTTTGAAGTTATAGTATAAATAGAGGATATAAGGAAGAGAGGCATCTTGTTATCTTGAATGTATTTGGGAACTCTTTTTGAGTTTGGACTGAGAGAGGTTTAAGACTCTTCTATGGGTTTTCTGGTTCTCGTAGTTTTCATTTGTTAATTAAACAATTAGAATCCAGTATTCTATCACAATCACAATTCTCTAACTCTATCTTGATTCAATGCTTGGCTTTTGTTTATAATGGTAAGAAACCACCTTGTTTACAACAATGCCTCAATCCCAAACTAGAAGGCAATTTTTTACTGAATAAAGAAAAATATTGACATTATAAAATTACGATTAGAAATAAATTTTGATTCAGTGTTATGCCTTGGTTGAGTCCTAGCACCTGTGAAGGGAATGGGGATTTTGTTTTTCGGTCAAGAGATAATATCTCGTTTCATTTCATTACATTCATACAACACTAACACACTTGAGAACTCAAGTCCATAAGATGGGATCTTCTCGACAACCACGCAGCCTCAAACTTGATAACTCAAGGAATAATCTTGCGTCCCTTGCCTGGAAAGCCGAACAGTGCTGTGACCAAATCTGCTCATTCTTAGAACCTACATCAAAACTACTATAGCCCTTGACACATTCTTAGGGTGGGAGGAATCAGAACTCATAATTTTAAGGTTGTGGATTAGTCCCATGCCATCCAAGCTAACCACTACGTAATTGGGAACATGAACTTGAAACACACATTCATCACTTGAACTATAAAAATAACTTAATTATGCAATTGAAGTTAGCATCTGTGCAATGAATAAAAAATGAGTTGAACTTTAGATAAGTCTATCGGGCACAAGTTGCACCGGCTTGCCCTTTTTAGGTATTTAACAAATAGCATCAATTTCTAGAAAAATTATCTTAAGCAGGTAACTATGTATAGTCTCCTCAACCAGACCAAAGATTTAGAAGTTGACTGTTATTAGGATAATGAAGTTAGAATGCTTAATGAGTTCTGAAGCATTATTAGTCATCTGGGTGAAGGTGATCAGGTTCTTTGGATGTTTTATGAGTCATGAGATTTTGGAGGGATGACAAGTTTGAGTACCATCAGCTTCAACCCCTTTAGGAGGAAAGTCGAGGACGTTTTTGTTGAATATATTAGCCTCAAGAATGAGCTTTCATGTGGAAGTAATCATTCTTTTTTTTTTTTTACTTCAGCGGTAGTCAAACCCACGATCTCCCCAATTGGCAAGTGATGCCTTTTCCATCTCACTAGAGATGCTTTGGCGAGAGATTTCCACCTCTTTGGTGATAATCTGATGGTCAGTGCCTATTTACTCCCCAACCCTTTGTAACTGCAGAATTATTTGTCTTTTGAGAGCAACTTGTAGTTTAGGGATCTGAAGTTGTATAAGATGATGATGGTCTTTTCCTTCATGCTAACAGTTGTCTGTTTTTCCAAACTCTTGGCTTGTTGAGTTTATGATTGAAGCAAGAGAGCAAATTTGACAAAAATCTTGATACAATTGCCTGATAGCCTAATGGTGAGCCTCCATTGGGTCATTCATCGACACTAGTTGAGTAATAATCCATCTGATTATCAATTTCAAGTCCGTTGATGATGTAATTTCTTCTATATTTGATTTATTTATTTTCTTGTGTAGTAAGTAATAGTGTAAATAATCGTTAATGGAAACCACATTTCTGCATATATACCCAACATTTCATGTGTTTATTGATCATTTTGATTTGTATCATTTTCAGGGTGAACAGGAATGAGAGAAATGGATGCCTGTATCCCCAAAACTATTGGAATTTCAGATTCACGAGTTTTTTGCAAGCTTAGATCATGGGTGTCTTACATCTGTAATAGTTCTCATTGAAGTATTAACATTTTGGCATCCCTTTTTGGATTCGGTTTAAGTGGACTAAGGTAAATAAATTCTGGCTTTGCAGTGCTGGATCTTTCTTTGCCTTTTCATACCATGACCCCAACATTGTATTATTGGTTTTGATTGAGGTATGCTATAATGCTAAATGATTTGTGAGGGTCTGAACTATTATTGATCTGGTGAGAAATGGTGATTATAAAAGCATATGTGATGACTGACCTCAATACAGCCTTGTGATCTCCATTATGTTCATGCTTTTAAACAGCTGTTCAAAATGGTCGTGCTTTGTTTCCTCTCTTATGCATGTAATTTATCATTTATCCCAACCTCTCATTTGTTAGGCTCAACAATTGGCTTAATTGCCTTATAGTTCTGGTATCAATTATCATTGGATTCATTGCAGAAGTCTAACAACTTCATGCCTTTTGCAATGAATATAGACAGTTAACATTAAGTTAAAAAAAAAAAAAAAAAAACACTTCGTGTCATCGCATTAAACTATGTGAAAACTCCACGTATGTAGTGTAGAATAATATATGCAATACATTATAGCTGGTCCTAAGTTTGGATAAATGAGGACTTTCAAGCATATTTTCTGTACCTGAAAAATGGGAGAGGTAGTCTTAAACTCATTTTCCATTCTTGAAAAATAGTAAGGGTTGTGATAGGTTGACAATTTCATCATACCAAAAACATTTCCTTCTGGAAATGTTATAAAGAGTATATTGTGCATGGGAACGTAAGTTTTGAGTCTTTGGCATTGGTGGTTTAGAGTGTCAGGATTAGGAGGATTAGTAATGGTAGGTTTTTTTTTGTCAAGGGATTAGTAATGGGAAGGGCTGTGATAGTACTTGCCCCCACAAGTGCTATCACATCATTAGTGTGGCAATAACCACCACAAGGCCCACACGTCACATGCCTTGCAGATCATAACCGTGTATGACAAACTAAAACTTTAGAAATGGACATCAAAAAAAAAAAAAAAAAACAAAACAAAAAACAAAAAAGAAAACAAAGCAAAACTTTAGAAATGAAGAAAAGTTAGGCTGAAAATGTAATTAGCCGCGGCATTGGGTGAGTTTGATGAGATGATCATAGGATTAAATTCTAACATCCAACTTTAAATATGTTGCTTTTCTAGGTCATGGGGTTGGGATATCTGATTATTTTGAAATAATTGTGCTAAGCAATTCAAGGCTAAAAAAGGTTGGAAACCCATGTTTCTACAGTGAAAAGGTAGGTAGTTATAAATACATTGTCAAATAACCAATTACTATGTATATTTGAACAAAGGAGCTATATATATATATATTAAAAAAGGAGCTAAGTTAAGAGATTAAGCTTCAATTACATTATTTGACAAAAAAAAAAAAAAAAAAAAAAAACTTGAATTAAGGGACAAATATCATAGGGCATAATTGCAAAATAATTAAGAAGGGAAATCTGAACAAAGAATGAGGTCTTTAATTATTTCGCTTATGATAACTGCTCATTAAGTTTAAGTAAATTCATCGCCACTGGGATTTCTCACTTAATACACCCTAGGTTAGAAGTCACATCATATAGATGCGCCCTCTTATTGACCAACTTCTGCTTGCTAGCTTCAAATAATTGATTTCCCCTTCCTTTTTTTTTAAAAAAAAAAAAAAAACTCTTTAGAGGCTTAAGTTATATACATTCCAAGGCAGACATTTTAATTCATGAGTACAACACACTATTTTCTTTTTATAAGAAATCAACTTAATTGACTTTAGTATGCGTCAAATCCCCCAACTTATCTTAGACATGTAATGTCTCATCCATCTCACTAAAGATGCTTTGATAGTACAACACAATATAACTTGTATATGATAACGTATAATAGAAGATTTTAACGTAATGACACAATAATATGTTCTCTAAACCTTTCATATTTCGTATTTATTAGCCCTTTTTAGCAAAAATATTTTTTAACAAGGTTTCATTATTTTTTTTTGTCAAAAGTAAAATGACGTTAATGACGAAAATAAGGATTTATGTCTTCAAATTAGCGTATGAATTGTTCTTAAATTATTTTTTATATAGGAAAATGATAATCTAACTCGCTTTAGGCGCACACTTTATTTTTTAGTCAATTATGGTATTTTATCAGATATGAGGTCCACGTTTGGAGAGATAAAAAAGAGTCATTAATGACTAAAAAATTAAAATGTATGCCTTAAAAGTGTGTTCAAAGTGTGTTAAATTATTATCTTCTTTTTTTTATATTATAACAAATATAAAAGGTTGAGTGGGGTAGGTGACAAAAAGACCTTTTTAAGAGCAAGCAAGATGTAGGGTCCTTGTGCAAATTTTGTAGTCATTCTAGATGGTTCTTCCTACTCCACGTGTAAAATTCTCCTTTTTTTTTCCAAGTAATAACATGTAAAGTTCTCATAAGAAAAAGGAAAATGAGTGGATATGAAAAAAAAAAAGCAACGTAAATGTGCGATTTTAGTATTTTTGTGTATTGTCATGAATTTCAATATTGAAGAGAGCAGTCCCTGATTGTCAAACTATTACAATTTTGAAAAAAAATCAAATTAATTAATAGCAGTTTGTTTGTACAAATAGAATTAACGAATTAATGTACTTGATTGCATATCTGGTCCTGTATTGAATCATAAATAATTAATAAAATTTTAATTTTTCTTAAAAAAAAAGAAGAATTGCAAGCGAGAGAGATGCCACTTGTATCGTGGACTAGAAGTGCTAGTGTGCTAAGCTAACATCATGTACAAGTAAACCATGAATCGCCTAAAACACGCGATTCGATGAATTGTAGTGTCCTAATCATACGCGTCTTTAACTTTTCTCTAATGGGATCCACTATGTTCTATCCTCTCTAAAACAAAGTTGGTGACAAAAAAGTCTACACCACATTCAATCGTCACATGCTACTATATAGAGAAATGCTAGAGGGACATTGTAAGTGCAGAACCTAAGTACACCTACCTGATGTGGCGCTTACGTGGACATGAGAAGCGGGACCTACCCATCAGCTTCTCAACGAAATAAAAAAATAAAAAAATTGAAAAAAAGTCAAAAAGTTGGTTTGTGGTTCTGACTGACAACCGACTATGCTTTTGACGAAAATTTTGAATTTTCTTTTTTTTTTTTTTTTCATTTCGAGACAAACCCATTTCTCTTGTTGAAACACTTTTATTTTCTCTATCTCCCTCTGTTGAAACACCTCCCTGTTTGGTTGTTGACTTTCCAACATTTAAGGCTTGAAGTAGGGAAGTGAAGAGGCTATGTTTGGTTGTTGACGTTTAGGGTTTCCAACATTGGAGGCTTGAAGAAGGGAAGTGAAGAGGCTCTGTTTGGTTGTTGACGTTTAGGGTTTCCAGGTATTTTTTTGATAATCCCTAATTTATGTATCTTTGTTTGCTTGTCGATATAATAAGGTATATGATATGGTTATTTATGGGTGTACCAAAGATGTACTTAGAGCTTTAGGGTTTTAGATGGACTTAGGATTTAGGAGACCGAGATGTAGGGTTTCAGAAATCTTGGGGTTAGAGTTGATTTAGGGCTTTGAAGGAGCAAAGTCATTTGGGTGAATAAAAGTTTGATTAACAAGGGCTTTCTATAGAGGTTCAAGCACCCATTTGAAATTTGGGTTGTAAGGGTTTAGGATTAAGAGTGTGGCTATTGTCAGGGCGTTTTGAGTTTAAGGTTTTTTTTAGGGTTTAGTGTTTATGTTCACAATTTATCTTTCATTTATCTTTCAATTGGGTGTTGATAAGGATTTGAAATGAAATTGCTCTAATTTTCTAATAATAATCAGTGAAATCCGGTTTATTATTGATTTACATACGTTAATCATTCAAATTTGTCAAGTGTTCCTATTTTGGTGAATTCCTGCATATTTATTGAATGTGTTTTTTTTTATTATGGTTTTTAGTTGTTTAAATGACAATAGCATATCATTTTTCAATAGAAAATGATGGCACTAATATACTGATTGTGTTGGAGCTGTGGGAGGGACAACCATTTCGAAAACACTTGCCCATAGAGGTCGCGTTGCCCAAAATGTTCAATAGGTTTCCTCAACAAAAGAATTGTGAAAAAGGAAGGCCTTAATAAAGGTTGACCTTTTACTATTTGCAACAATAATCGATGCAAGTGCTTAACATGGACTGACTCTCTCTACCTCGCCTAATAATGCCTCCTTGACTAATCAGAAGAGAGGTTGCAAGTGATAATAATTTTTCGAACGTGCCACTGTTGTGAAGGCAGTAGTTCTCGGGATGCGGCTGGAAGTTCAACTAGCAATCAATTGGATTAGAATATTGAGCTGGAGTTCTCAATATTATTCACAGAATGTTTAACGGTTAGAGGTGGAGTGACAATTGAATCTGAAACAACTAAGATAATCAGAAGAGGGGATTGAACAATGAAGTTATGTTATGAGAATAAGGCCTTGGAGGTTATGTCGATGTAAAAGTTGATCTTGGAACTTAATGTCAAGAAATTGGCATATGTGTTTATGTTGGTAACTGTAACGAACCATTTTTCATATGAACTGCCACGGGGGCCAATGTGGGCCCACAACCTGACTTACCAGCGCCTGCTATGCCCCACATTGAATCACATCCACCATTTAATTATTATTAACCTCAATATGCCATATATGCCTCAATTTACTATTTAAATTGTTTATGAACTCAAGTCATATATTAAGATAATTTCTAAACCTCAAACATATCAGCGAAGTCTTAAAAACATGTTAACTCAGTTAACAAACATCGAGTTCATGTGATATATCATAAACCTAGTGTAGAAATCCCATGAAACCATCATATATCAAGAAATACCTCAAATATCTCAAAATATCAAAATACAAGGTTCTTAATTAATATCACAATTTCGTCATCTCAAAATAAAAACAAAGTACATATAATACAAAGGTACGAGTTTGGCAAAATATCTTTGAATCACTGGTACTCTAGAAGCTTCCCTTACCACGACTCGTATTCGAATCTGCACTCAAGCCATCACAAAGGCAGATGACGAGTCCAGAGTGAGTATTCCCAAGGAAATTAAGTGAACAATACTGAAAGTAAATACTGAAATTTAAATAAAGCTATTAAATAAACATGCAGAACTAAATACTGGCAACTGTGATTATCGCATGGATAAATAATAGTGAAAGCTCAAAGTGTTCCTAGAGCTTAGGGCCAGACTAGCGCCATACTTCGGATTCTTCCACAGAATACTGCCGACGAGTCTTGCTCAAGCAAGGCTAGTATCTGGATCCGCTAGGTGGTTAACGTAGAACCTATGACGCACCTACACGTGCCCCGACGCAACTCTCGGGTCGAACTATTCATCGAGATCCCTGACACACGTGTTATGGCCTAGTGGGCATACACACGAAATGGCATGGAGGGAGTCCCACTCAACGTCCGCCCATTTAAACCACAATCCAATAATGGAATATTGAAAAACAAAATATGAATTCAAAGCCAAAATAAGTAAATACTCAAATAATTTCAGTTTGGATACTACATACCTCAATTTACACTCCAACTAATCCAAAACAATCCCAATCATGCCCAAGTGCATGTCAAATCACCCGTCAACCAATCCAAAGCCTAATAATTGAAAATACTATTAACTCCCCATAAACACATATCCCAATTTCCCTCCTAATTGAATCCATTTCTATCAATTTAAATCCACATTTAATTGATAATAATCCTCCAATGAAATTCTAATTAAACCCGTTTAAGAAAATTCATTTTTTAAAATTTAATTTTTTTGTCTCGAACGCCATAGGTGGCACCGCTGTGAGTAAATACCTCATGACGTCCTTGCACTGTGGCCCACGCCACCATGAAGACCACCCCACGACATGATGTAAAACGTGGGTGTATGGTGCTCTTTGGTTTGGACGCCACGGGTGACACCGTGGGAGTTTCCTCCCATGGCGCCCTTGGCGGCGTTTGAACCAGTGATGCCCTAATGGGGTTTTAGAGACCCTCGGCTCGTCGTCGAGATTCGAACACATCCCAACACCTTATATAACCTCATATAAACTATGTCCAGCCATAAAATCACGATGACACTTGTTCGAAATCGAAACCTCGACAAATCTCGATAAAAACCATATTTTCCAACTCAAATTCAAAACAACAACCCATCCAAATCCTCAGTAGTTGCTAAAAAACAAGCACAACATCCATAACAACACTGCCCAATCCATTGTGCTCGAAATTCATTTCCGAAACTCACGTTAATACTCGAACTTTTGTACCCAAAACGTAGGTAACGGAGAGAAGATCGAAGATCTCACCTTAGATCATCGATAGCCCATCGTTTGGTGCTCCAAATCACCTCTTGAAAATGTGGAGATGGAGATGGAGATGGAGATGGAGATGGAGATGGAGAGAGAAAATGTGGTAAAATGGGTTAAACTCCCTAGTTTATACCCCTTCCTTCCATCTAATGTGTACACACATCTTGAGGCCTCATCCAATGGCTCTCATTGAGTGTGACAAAGACCAGTGTTATGGATGTGTTATGAAGATGGACTATTTTTTCGAGAGTTTGTGTAACGGCCCGTTATAATTTTATCCCATTAATTAGTCAATTTCAGAATAGGACGCCAGCTCAGATGCCACGTGGACGTTGCGGATAGGCTAGGCATACCTCGAACCTATGATACTGACTGTATATTGCTGTGAGTTCTTAAATTCTGTGATGCATTAATATTTTCTTTATCATTATTAGTATGATATATTAGTCATCACAGGTGTGCATTGTAAATATACTTGTCGGGCGAGTTATGAGCCGAGGTTTTTAGTTCGGCGAACACGCCAACGCAAGGGTTTATAGCTGTGAGGCCAGGCATTGGAGTTAGACAAAAATTCAATCAATATTATATTAGTATGGTTGAGGGTTTAAATGCAAAGAAATTCATATGTGACTATAGGCTAAATGAATAAATAATGGGTACACTAAGTGTGGGACCGCCTCGGGAAGCGTGCGCGTGCCGGACATGGGGCACGGGGTGCCGAGTGGTCGGGGAGTTAGTGTGACCATATTTATAAATTTATGGAATTTATTGATGACTAGAATAGGTGTTATGAATTAAATCAATTGGATTATAATAGAATCCTATAGTTTGAAATGAATAATCAGTACACCTAGGATTGTCATCGAGATGCACAACAAGGTAAATTAAAGATACATGGTGTCATGATAGGGTGTTCAAGAACTGGTGACACATGGTGTTCACTGACCGATTTACCTCGAGATGCGTGTGCACGTGAGATTTAAAACACACCTATATATATACATCGATGGATCAAACATGCAAAATAAAGCATTTCTCAAACAAATTGTTGGGAGATCAGTGAGTAAATTTGAGGGTTTGAGGGGATGAAATTGAGCTTGGAGAGGAGATTGAGCTTCACAATAATCGATCTAAGGTAATTTATCCCTCATAAACTTGGATTTTTGAATAAAATGTGGATTTTGTGGGTTTGAGGTTAGCTTAGATTTTTGAAGAATTTTATTACTGATTTTGATGAATTCGGTGTTATTGAAGTTGGTTTTGATGATTTACATTGTTTTGGTTCGAATTTGTAGAAAATTGAGGTGATTTGATAAATTTTGGGTTTATTTGCATGTATTTTGATCCGAGAATTGGGGTTTGTTTTGGTAGAATTTTGAGGTTTTAGAGGTCTTCAATGAAGTGAGAGTAAAGAGGAATGGAGAGGAGAGAAGAAGAGGCAAAGATTGAAGAAAAAAAAAAGAGAGAGAGAGACGGGTTTCGTCTATGGTTAAAACCAGAGACGAAAACGTCTCTGGAGGTAGGGGACGCACGCGCGTGGTGCGTGCGTCACCCCCGAACCGGGCCGGACCGACCTAGTGCTGGTCCAACCACCTGGACCGGATCGGTCCAGGTGGGGCTCTTTGGAAAAAAAATAAAATAATAAAATAATATATATATATATATTATATATTGTTTTCTGGAAAATAGGAAAAATAGTTGAAAAATATCAGAAAAATTTGTAAAAATTCTTGAAAAATATAAAAAATTTAGAAAAAGGTAGAAAAGTAGGTACAGAACTTTTCAGGTATTTTTGGAACCCCGATACAGTCTAGGAGAGGTACCACAACTGAAAAATTAAAAATATAATTTAATATCATAAAATGATATAATATGTTTTCAAAAAGTATAAAACACTATAAATGGACTTCAGGGACCGGGAAACTATAGCTCGGACATCGGGGAGCTAGGTGGGCGTATTGACGGGTCCGGGAAGTCAGAGTGCGTATTTTCGGGTACGTAAAATCCAACTGAACACCACTACTGCATTTACTTATTTATTTCCATTGAGCTTTATTTCCTTGAAAATCTGTGTGTCAAATGTCTACTGGGATGGTTATGGTTTCGTCTATGTATCCACGGGTAGTTGAAGTCGCTGGCTAGGTGTGTAGCGCAGGATTTAGGACTCGGTTGATTGTATCTCGAGTTGGACTCCATTTCACGCGTTGGATTAGCCCACTAGGGATAATGCCGTTAGGATACAGTCGTAGGGTCGGAGGCATGGGCCATGACCAGGGCTCCTGGTCCTAGTACACACTTAGTGGCTGTGTTCACACCCCTTTGTCTATCAATGTGTTTATATACATGCGATTAGCTTTGAACAGTTGTCTGCATAATTTCTTTCATTCCGCATGTTTATTTAACACTACTTATTGGCTCTGTTAATTATTTTCATTATTTATGCACGGTGGTTTTCCTTGGAATTTTACTTATTGGGCTCGCCATCTGCCTTTTGTGGTGGCTGAGCGTAGATCCTAGTACTAGCACGGGCAAGGGGATCATCGGCGATTACATCTGACTTGCCTACGCCGAGGCCTACTGGTATGTGTGTAGATATTCACATATTTTTGATATTTTGTATTATCTTTTGGGTTGGGAAACTGGATACACACTTGTACTGGTATACATACTGTTATAGTTGATCGCTTTGTATGCACAAAGATGCAAATAGGGTTTTCTACTATAGGTTTGATCAGTAAAACTTATATATATATGAATGCATTTTGTTAAACTTTAAATTCTTTCTCTGTTAATTTCTTTAAAAAAGATAAATTAAGTGACTTTAACGAATACATGATAACTACCTAAAGTACGAAGGCAGAGAGACACGTGGCAGCGACTTCAGGAGCTGAGGCAGGGGCAGCTGACCACGGGGCGGCCCGGGAAATTTTGGGGCCGCCACAGCTGGTATCAGAGCGAGAGTTTCGAGAAATAATTTGTTAAAAAGTTTTACAAGATCATAAACCTTAACAAACTAGATGTGGAAACCCGATGAGTCTGCCTAGAACTTTTAGTTGGGAAGTAAGAAAACGGGTAGAGCTAGGATTGTTATGTGATATATGTATTGCTGTATATGTATACTATACGAATACGTATATACGAGGCTGATCCGGATACGCATTACGACTAAGGACATGATGGAGGGACAGTCTAGTGATACCGCGAGGGCTTCCGGATCGTCAGTTTCCTTAGAGGACCGAGTTACGGTGCATGAGACTCAGATGGCCGAGATCTTACGACTATTGAGAGAGCATGCCGCTATGATGGCTAGATTGGCTATGTCTAGGGAGGCAGTGGCGACTATGGGACCTACAGAGACCGCAGTTACTCTTACTCAAGCGGTGGTACCCGAGGTTCAGGCAGTCGATACTACACTGGTAGTAGCAGCAGTGGAGACAGCGATTCCTACACCTACCGCAGCAGTAGAGATTACTCGACGGTAGTGTCAGAGTATGTGATGGATTCGCAGGCCAGGAGGTTACGGGATTTCCTCAAGTTTCAGCCCGCTTACTTTTATGGAGGAGGAGACCCTGAGGCTGCAGGAGATTGGATTGTATCGCACCAGCGCCTGCACAAGGAGTTGAACACAGAAGAGAGGTTTAGAGCGAAACTATCTGGGATGTGTTTCAGATCAGATGCCGCAGTGTGGTAGACTAACTACCAGGAGACGCATGCTAATCCCGCGACTTGGGCAGAGTTCCGAGAGATATTTTATGATCAGTTCATACCTATGGAGGTGCGATTGAGATTGAGGGAGGAGTTTTTATCCCTGAGGCAGGGAAATTGGAGCATGATGTAGTATATGGATAGATGCGATACTCGCTTGCGCTTCTCGATAGATATCGCTGGCACAGAACGATTACAGATCTACTACTTCATTCGGGGAGTGAGGGAGGACATTGCCAGCGCTATCGTATCGTCCGAGGCTCCGACAGTTCAGGCAATGTTTGAGCGAGCACTGACCTACGAGACGTTCTTGATGCAGAAGAACGGTCTCCTTATGACAGCATCGGCCGAGGTGGAGGTTGGGCAGAGCTCTCGACAGGATAGGAGGCCGAAGAAATAGCGGGACCAGTTTATTAGAGGTCGCCGAGATAACCACCGGGATGGTAGAGACAGACGTCAAGATGGCAGGGATCAATATAGGGACAGGCAGCTGGTACACACCATAGCTCCAACACCACAACAGCGGCGGCAACCTCAGCAACACCAGGATAGAGATCAGGGTGGCCGAGACAGGGGTTAGAGGGATCGGGGTCAAGAGCTGAGATCGGATGATGTGCGGACTGGGAGATGGGAGACACGCAAATGTTTTCCGTGCGGTCAGAGGGGACATTTGAAATCGGATTGTGGGGTGCCATCTCCACGACGGGAGCAGGGTTGGGAGAGAGACAGAGTACATGCAGTGGCACAGCCAGATCCAGGAGCTACCAGGCAACTAGTTGAGGGTACGTTACTCATTCACAGTAGACTTATTCATGCCATGTTTGACTCGGGTAGTACATTATCTTTTATTGCTAGACGGTTAGTTGGGGAGTTAGGGTTAGACACACACACATTAGAGACCCATCTTGTTCTCAGTACGGCTGCTGGGGATAAGATTTACCATAACTGGATAGTTCGGGACGTCATGGTTGAGGTTGTCAGACACCAGTTACCAGCCGATCTCTGAGTACTGGAGTACCTAGAGTTTGATGCACTCTTTGGTATGGATTGGCTGTCAGCTTACCATGCACAGATAGATTGTTATGGGAAGAGGGTAGAGTTCCGTATTTCAGGTTCACCAGAGTTTACATTGACCGGGAACGTCTCCGAATTACCTATTACGAGAGGTAGATTAGCGCCTGCTCAGGAGATGGAGGACTTTGCAACGATCGTTGAGCCTGAGACCGGAGGATCTGTTAGGATCGAGGACGTACCTATAATCCGAGAGTTCGCGAACATTTTCCCAGATGATTTACCCGGATTACCACCACCACGGGTGATAGAGTTTATTATAGAGTTGTTACCAGGGACCCAGCCTATATCTAGTAGACCTTATAGTATGTCGCATATGGAGCAGGAGGAGGTCAGGGAACAGCTAGAGGAATTGTTGGCGAAGGGATTCATTTAACCGAGTATGTCACCATAGGGAGCGCCAGTGTTATTTGTGAAGAAGAAGGATGGATCGATGAGGATGTGTATGGACTATCGGAAGCTGAACCAGGTGACGATTAAAAATCGTTACCCGCTTCCGAGGATCGACGATCTGTTTGACCATCTAACGGGTGCACAGTTCTTCTCAAAGATCGATTTACGCTCGGGATATCACCAGTTGCGGATTCGAGAAGAGGATATCAAGAAGACTGCTTTCAGTACGAGATACGGGTTGTTCGAGTTTACGATGTTACCGTTTGGGTTGACGAATGCTCTGACAGTTTTCATGGATTTGATGCATCGCGTGCTAAGACCTCATCTGGATCGATATGTGATAGTTTTCATTGACGATATACTGATATACAGCCGGACGCGAGAGGATCACGAGAGTCATCTTCGATCGGTGTTAACGACGTTAAGGGAGCATCGGCTGTATGCGAAATTCAGTAAGTGTGAACTCTGAATGAGGGAAGTGAAGTTTTTGAGACATGTGATCAGCAGTCAGGGCATTTCTGTGGAGGGAGACAAGATTAGAGCAGTGATTGATTGGAAGAGACCAGAGACAATTGCTAAGATATAGAGTTTCTTCGGTCTAGCAGGTTATTACCAACAGTTTGTATAGGATTTCTCCACGATTGCAGCGCCGATGACGAGGCTGACGAAGAAGAATGTTCCATTTGAGTGGTCTGAGGAATATGAGCAGGCATTTCTAGAGTTGAAGAAACGGTTGACAACTGCGCCAGTGTTGGCATTACCTGAGCCAGGGAAGGAGTTATTAGTCTACACCGATGCTTCGGGGACCGGACTGGGATGTGTTCTGATGCAGGAGGGACGACCAGTGGCGTACTTATCCAGGAGGTTGAGACCACATAAGTGTAATTATCCGGTACATGATTTGGAGTTAGCGGCAGTTGTATTTGCGCTCAAGGCTTGGAGGCATTATCTGTACGGAGAGAAGTTTGTGCTTTACACTGACCATCAGAGTCTACGCTACATTTTCACACATAAAGATTTTAATATGTGTCAGAGGAGATGGTTAGAGTTGTTGAAGGATTATGATTTTACGATTGAGTATCGTCCCGGAAAGGCTAATGTAGTGGCTGATGCATTGAGCAGATGCGGGGTTGACAGTCAGACCGAGACTCGACACATGGGACTGTTGGAGATAGCGTCAGTTATGAGCATGTAAGACCTTTAGGTTATGCAAGATCCATAGATTTGTAGTCGGATGATGATACCGACAGTGTCACTGGAACAGGTATCGGAGTGTCAAGGGCTGATGGGCTTTATGAGCGGTTCAGTGGATTGGCACGGGATCCCGAGTGCACTGATTGGGCGGAGACATCTGATGGATGTTTGCGGCACTGAGGTCGACTATGGGTACCAGCCGTGTCAGAGATACGAGATAGTATATTAGAGGACATGTTGAGAGCTTGCATTTTGCAGTTTGGAGACTCGTGGGAAGATTACTTACCACTGTGTGAATTTGCCTACAACAACAACTATCAGGCTAGTATCGGGATGCCACCTTATGAGGCGCCGTATGGGAGGCCCTGTAGGTCACCAGCGTGTTGGGCAGAGCCGGAAGATAAAGTTACGATTGGGCCGGATATAGTTGTTGATCACACAGAGAAGATTCGACAGATTCGTCAGAGGCTTCGAGCAGCACTGGACAAGCGGAAGAAATACGCGGATAGATACCACGAGAGTCTGAGCTATGAGGTTGGCAATATGGTTTACTTGAAGGTTTCTCTTTGGAAGGGCCAGCAGAGGTTTGGGAGTAAGGGAAAACTGGCGCCGAGATTTATTGGACCTTATCGAGTTGTAGAGAAGGTTGGCAGTGTGGCGTACAGATTAGATCTACCGGCGGAGTTAGCAGGTATTCATCCTACCTTCCACATTTCGATGTTGCGATTGGCTAGGACCGGGCCATGACCTGTCATGGCCTAATTTCCTAATCTTGATTTACTTGCTTAATTAGGATCACCGACCCGTGACGTGAGGCCCGTATGAGATGTGCACACTGACCAAGGCACGTGGCCGAGGTAAATGTTATAATTGAACTGGTGTATGCCTAGTGTTGTGTATGTGTGTAGACTAATTAAGTCAAATTGTTTGCAAATCATAGATGCCGAGTTGACGCGAGCGGGGACACGCTTTGGAGTGCGTGCAAGTACGGGTACCTAGTGAAATTACCCGGAGTAACGAGACTAGGCTAGGGAATAGCAATTAATTTCAAATGTACCTTAGCATGAATTAAATTATATCATTAAGTTGAAAAATACAACGTTCGACGCACGGAGAAAGTGTATCGAGTTGCGTGCGAGTCGGGACACCGAGTGTCGGGTAGTTAAGAGTCGGTGAGACCACTTAGATAAATTTTATAAATTTGTGTGACCAATTAATTATGATGCATATGGGATTAATGTACATTAATTGAGTTGGCCTATAGTTTATTTATTTAAGAAATCACATTTTAATATCCTATAGTTTGTTGTGAATTAAATTAACATTAGGACAGACCTCGAGATTCGTGCTGCCACACACTCCCATGATGAGAGTCACAAATTTGGTGTCACCAAGAGAGCTGGACTACCTAGTTAGGAACCATCAGATTTGCCTCGAGATTCGTGACGCACACTTGATTACACAAACACATATAAATATCACAAAATTAATGGGTTTCTCATTTTCTTCTCCAACCAAAAAACATGCAAAAAATTTGAGAAGTTGGATCTAGGGAAAGAGGAGCTAAATACAGTGATTTAGAGAACTAGGAGGCTGGATTAAGGGTGCTTCATTAAGGTAATCATCTAGTCCTCTTTGCTATTTCCATTAATGGAGCTTGAAAAAAAAAAAAAGGGGGGGGGGAGTTTTCTCATGATTTCGATTTGGGAATTTCAAGCTACTAAATGATGTTGTTTTTGAAAATAAAGTTCATATTTGGATTCTCCATTGAAAAACACTTGGAATTCCAAAAGAGGTTTTGAAAATTAGTGGGGTGTTAGTTGGATTAAATTTACAGTTTTGGGTATTATTGTGATTTTCAAAATTTTGATTAAATTGATATTTTATAGGGGATCTTACTTGTTCTTGAAGGTTGGGAGAGGAAAGAAGAGAGAAGAGGGAAGAGCAAAGAAAAAAAAAATTGAAAACCAGAGACGCTGCGTCTCTGGAAAAATTTTGGGGAAGAAAATGCACACGTGCGGGCCTCCCCCCCCATTTGGGCCTGGCCAGGGGGCCTGGGCCGGGCTCGGCTCATGGGTCGAGCCTGGCCCAGCGCCTGGTCCGGCCCAGGAACCGGGTCGGGTCGGGCAGACCCGACCCGACCAAAATAAATAAATAAATAAATAAATAAATAAATAAATAAATAAAATAAAATAAAAAATATATATTATTGATTAAATATATATATATATATAATAAAATAAAAAAAATATATTATTATCAATTAATTAATAATAATAATAAAAGAAATTAAATTAATAAAAAAAATAAAAAAATAATATATTTTATATATTAATTTAATTTTTGGAAAATAAAGAAAATAGTTGGAAAATTCCTGAAAAAAATTGGAAAAAAATTATAGAAAATATAAGAAATTGAGAAAATGGTGGAGATTGAAGAAAAAAACAAAAAGAGAGACGAAACCGTCTCTGGAGGTAGGGGACGCACGCGCGTGGTGCGTGCATCACCCCCGAACCGGGCCGGATCGGCCTAGGGCCAGTCCAACCACCTGGACTGGATCGGTCCAGGTGGGGCCTGCTGGAAAAAAATAAAAAAATAATAAATAATAAAAAATAATATATTATATATATATTATTTTCTGGAAAATAGGAAAAATAGTTGAAAAAAATCAGAAAAATTTGTAAAAATTCTAGAAAAATATAGAAAATTTAGAAAAAGGTAGAAAAGTTGGTACGAGACTTTTCAGGTATTTTTGGAACCCCGACACAGTCCAGGAGAGGTACCACAACTAAAAAATTAAAAATATAATATAATATCATAAAATGATATAATATGTTTTCAAAAAGTATAAAACACTATAAATGGACTTCAGGGACCGAAAAATTATAGTTCGGACATTGGGGAGCTAGGTGGGCGTACTGACGGGTCCGGAAAGTCGGAGTGCGTATTTTCGGCTACGTAAAACCCAACTGAACACCACTACTGCATTTACTTATTTATTTCCATTGAGCTTTATTTCCTTGAAAATCTGTGTGTCAAATGTCTACTGGGACGGTTATGGTTTCGTCTATGTATCCACGGGTAGTTGAAGTCGCTGGCTAGGTGTATAGCGCGTGATCTAGGACTCGGTAGATTGTATCCCGAGTTGGACTCCATTTTACGCATTCGATTAGCCCACTAGGGCTAATGCCGCTGGGATACAGTCGTAGGGTCAGAGGCATGGGCCACAACCAGGGCTCCTGGTCCTAGTACACACTTAGTGGCTGTGTTCACACCCCTTTGTCTATCAATATGTTTATATACATGCGATTAGCTTTGAGCAATTGTCTGCATAATTTTCTTCATTCCGCATGTTTATTTAACACTACTTATTGGCTCTGTTAATTATTTTCATTATTTATGCACGGTGGTTTTCCTTGGAATTTTACTTACTGGGTTCGCCATCTACCTTTTGTGGTGGCTGAGCGCAGATCCTAGTACTAGTACGGGCAAGGGGATCATCGGCGATTACATCTGACTTGCCTACGCCGAGGCCTGCTGGTATGTGTGTAGATATTCACATGTTTTTGATATTTTGTATTATCCTTTGGGTTGGGAAACTGGTTACACACTTATACTGGTATACATACTGTTATAATTGATCGCCTGTATGCATAGATAGGTTTGATCAGTAAAACTTATGTATATATATATATATATATATGAATGCATTTTGTTAAACTTTAAATTCTTCCGCTGTTAATTTCTTTAAAAATGATAAATTAATTGACTTTAACGAATTACATGATAACTACCTAAAGTACGAATGCAGAGTGATACGTGGCAGCGACTTCAGGAGCTGAGGTAGGGGGTAGCTGACCACGGGGCGGCCCGAGAGAAATTTTGGGGCCGCCACAGCTTGGCTCAATTTGGTGAAAAATTGGATAAAAAACGGGTTTTGAAAGTCAAAACACGTCAAAATAGAGATTTATGAGAATTAATAAATAAAAAGAAATTAAGCTGCTGACAAACAACTGAGGGTTTATATATAAATATAAAAAAATCAAAAATTTCAATCCTTCAACAGAGAATGAATTGAAATTTTGGTTTCTCAAGCTCTCTCGACCGTTCTCTCGCATGTAGAGCTCCCGACATCTGATTTTCATCCAATTTCTCTCCGTAAAATAGTAGAGCATCGCAAGCGGTTAGTTTGAGCCAAGTTGTCTCGATGAAAACAAGATATTCAACTCGAAATTTAGTAAAATCTCAATTCAAAGTGTTTTTCCTCAATTCAATTTGAAATCTCGCAATTTTTCTATTTCTTTCACGGGGTTTTCATAGGAATTGATATCAATTGTTATGAATTGATATATTAGGTTGATTTGCGTCAATTTGGTATATATTTCACCGACGTAGGATAGGATGTTTGTGATTTGAAGTGATGCATTTAGTTGATAACTGTTTTGAAGATGTTTTTATAGTTGATATTGATTTATAATGGGATTTTGGATGAATTAAATATTTATTTTTATTCAAATTGACTCAATAAATTTGTGAAAATATATGAAAGTTGGTATCAAGTGGTTTTATGGTGGTTGTTGGGGAAATTTGAGGATTTAACTGCGAAAATATTGATTTGGAGAAGTTTTCTCAGTTCAAAATAAATAAAGTTTGCCTTATCAACATGTTGTATTGGAAATTTCATAACTTCTTCGTCTGTGATCTAATTTGAGTGTTGTTGAGTCTATGGAAAGCACAAAATATATACTACAAGTTGTTTTTGGTCAGTATGACAAATATTGAGGCTTTTGAGGTTAAAAAGTTACCCCAAGTTAGCTAGTTGAAGTTGTTATAAATAATTTTTTGGAACTAGCTCTCTAACGTACTTTAGTCGCAGTCAGTGACAGTTATACGGGGATTCATAAAGTACGAACTTGAGTCATGTGAGTGTGTAATAGCGATGGACACGGGTAAGTAAACCAGTGGAGAAATTTAATGTTATTTCTTTGAGCTTTAATTTATTATTATTATTGCTCTATCCGTATCGGAACTCTATTCTATCTGAGTAGTCCAAAGGGAAGTTAGTCAACATGATCCTTTGAAAGATGGGTTATCTGGTGTAATTGACCAGAACCAGGAACTCGGGATGCACGATATTTTTGTTCTATACGGGATGAAACTATTCACTAGATTGCTGAGGATTTCTGCATTCGCGTGGATTTTAGGATGGTGTAAGTGTTCCATGTCTTAAATCCGAGTCTAGTATGTGTTCTCCCTCAACTCGATGAGATTTTGGTAGGTGTTTTTTTCGACTCAAGACTTTTTCATTGGTCGGGACTACTTGCGCCTTTCCTTTTGTTTCCTGGACAATTATTATCGATTGATTCAGATTTATTTTCAATTTTATTTATTCATGCATTCCCTATACTTTTCTTTCTATCAACATGAATATAGACTGTTATTTACTTTTGAAATACTATAAACATCCTGTTTGGTCTTACTTACCTGGGACTCGTCATTCTTTATTTAACTAAGTGCAGATCCACAATTGAGCAAAGGGAAATCTCCTCAGATTGGTGATTTGCTTTGAGAATTTGTAGCTGTTCATCTTTTGGTCTTGACATAGGTTTGATATTTTGTATATATATATATATATATATATATATATATTTTGAAACTGAGTTTTGGGAATGAGATATCTAGGGCATTTATATGATGAATTACTCTATTGGGACATGACATATGATGATAGTATACATATGCAGGGTTTCCACATTATAGGTTATCCTAACTTATGTCTTAAGGTTGTTTTATTAGTTTGAGGATTTTAAATGCTTCCACTTATCTTTGAATAACTCACTTATATCAGTAATCTCATCTTAAATTGTTAAATAAATGGTAAGAAGTAAAGTAAGTCTTATTTAGGGTTTACATAAGTCTAGGCCGGGCGGGGTCCAGTTTTAGGGTTTTGGAACTGGGGCCGTCACAATCTCTCTCTCGAAGATAGTGTTCAACTGTGTAACCGTATATCTCATGGTGATTAGTATGAAATGTACCAACTTTGTCGACTTATCAATAACTACCCAAACTGCGTCATGTCTCCTCGTAGTCTACAGTAGGCCAATGACGAAGTCCATGGTTATGTGTTCCCACTTCCACTGAGGAATGGATAGCGGCTGTAGCAACTCAGTTGGTCTTTATGTACTCATCCATCACCTGCTGGCAAATATGACAACTCTGGACGTATCTCCCCACGTCATCCTTCATCCCTGACCACCAAAACAATCTTTACAGATCGTAATACATCTTGGTTCGACTAAGATGAACTGTATATTGCGACCAGTGTGCGTCCTCGAGAATGATGTCCTAGAGTTCTGATACCGATGGTATCCAAAAACAACCCATGTGTCTCAAGCACCCGTCTGAACCCTCGACCACTCTGTGCACCCCGGATCTTGAGTGTAATGACCCAATTTTAATTAGTCGTTAATAATGACATAATTGCAAACGTGGCTAATAGCTTCGCTACCCGTGGACCCCGCAGATAGGGATGGTTGTGCTTAGAGTTGGGTAAATAGTCCATTTTGTGTGATGGTTGTGTTAGTTTATGATGTGTGTATATGTATATTGTCATTGACGTGCGAGACTGTGTGAAATGTATGTGCCTCGATATACGTTTCGATGCAAGTACTAGGTAGATAAATGACATAATACTAGGTTGGGGTAGTTAATACACACATGAAATGAATAAAATGAAATAAAATAATCAATACGTAACGTAAACTTGAGGTTTTATGGTAAATTAGTTGGTTTATGTCCGCCGTTGTGGTGTGAAACTAGGTGTCGAACGCTAGGGAGCAATTTGATGAATTTTGTATAAGAGAGTGTGGCAAGTGAGTCACAAATTGGTGTCATTAGTGAAGAGAATGTATATATAAACAAAAGAAAAGGAGAAAAGACCAAAAAAGGCTTGTGCTTTTTTAAGAAAGGAAGATAGGCATAAGGGCATTTTGGTAATTTGGCTATATTTTATATATATATAACGATTTTAAATTGTTATTCATTACCGCCTCACCAAACATTCTTACGAATTCGGGAGAGAGAGAGAGAGAGAGAGAGAGGAAGGAAGAGAAATCGAGAGAAGGAGAGATCGAGAGCTCGGAGGAGTCGGCGGTTGAAGGTAAGTTGTTCTTATTGTGTGTTAGTGTGGTCGAGAGGTTCGGCCAAGGCATTAGTCATGGTCGAACCAGGAACCAAGGCAGGGAGGGTTGCTTCTTTGCTGTTACATGTTTAAGCCAACCTGGGGTTGGGGTTGGGGTTGGGAACCAACCCCAGCGTGAAAACGAAAAAAAAATGAAACTGAATGGACAATGTTCTGTTGGGGAAGACAACCCCTAAACCGGGCCGGTTTGGCTCGGTTGAGCCGAACCCGGTTCGATCAGGTTTAGGGCCAAATTGAAAAAAAATAGTTAAAATTTTTTTTTTTCAAAAATAAATAGAAAATCCAAAAAAAGGAAAAATTCTAGAAAAATTATATTTTGACCAAATAAGTGGAAATTTATGAGTTTCTATGAAAAGTGAGGTATTTGGGATTTTTGCGAGATGTTATGTCGGGTTTTTACTTCGTTAAGTGTAAAATTAATATAATATACTCAATTGAAGCTAATTTAATGATATATGGTATTAGGTGACTTGGGGTGACAGTATGATTGTTGGGTGTTTATTGAGAGACCGGGGTTTGGTTTTCGGACGCGAAGTGCCGATTAAGGTGTGTAGTATCCCAATTAAAATTTCTTGAGCATTTACTTTTGGCATTTGAATTTAGTGCTTTGTTTCTTTATTCCATTCCTGGTTATGGTATTATATGGATGGTTGGTTAAGGCTCTCGCCCCCGTTCCATTCTTGTGTATGTCCACTACACTATAACATGTGTTGCCAGGGATCTCGGATGAGTGCTACCCGAGAGTCGTGTCGGGGCACATGTCGGTGCACCATGGGTCTACGTCGACCATCGAGCGGATCCAGATACTGGCCTTGTTAGAGTGCCACTCGCCGACAGTGCTCAGTGGAAAAGTTTGAAGTATGGTGTAGTCTGACCCTATTCTCTAGGAACACATTGTTGATTCTCTCCTATTATTTAAATCATGCGATGAACACATTTGCCTGTTTATTTATTTCTGCATGTTTATTTAATAGTTTACTGAAATTCTAGTATTTACTTTATGTAATTGCTCACTGAATTTCCTTAGGAATACTTACTCTCGGCTCGCTATCTGCCTTTTGTGATGACTTGAGTGCAGATCCGAGTACTAGTCATGGCAAGGGAAAGTTAGATACTATTTGTGATACTTTTGAGGATAGAAAGCGGACTTGTACGTTTGTATATCTATCTATCTATTTTTATACTGGGTTGGGACTGAAAGTTGTACATTTTGATATATATATATATATTGATATTTTATGACCTTGTTGAGGTTTTTATTATTGTTAATGAAGATGTATGGGTTTTCCACACTAGGTAAATGATGTTTTCAACTTAATTTGTCAGGTATAGGTCTTCCGCTATGATTTGAAATTTTAACTAATATTTATTAGATGATTGGAGTTCAGTAATAATTTAGATTTATGATATCTAGTATTGAGGCATTAATGATGATTAGACGTGATAATTGCGTGTGGGACACAGCTGGCGCTAATAGGCTAGGTTGTGGGCTTGCATTGGCACCGTGGCACTCATTAGAGGTAATGAACCGTTACAATTTTGGTATCAGAGCAAGGTTTTTATCTAGGGATATTTATTATAAACTTGTTGAATAAATTTAGATGTGGAAACTCGAAGTGATTGCATAAAATCTTAGTTGGTAAGTGATTGTGAGATGGGTAGTAAATCAGGTTCTATATGTGTTATGTTTTTTTTATTGTATATTTCATACGATACACATATATTTTCATTGAGACTGGTCCGACGTACGATTTTCGATGCGGATTAATGGACGAACAACCTACTACATCACCGGAGATGGGACATTCAGGGCAGAGTTCTCGGTCTGATCAGAGACCAAAGAGACAGTAGAGAGACCAGGGTCGAGACAGTCTTAAAGCTAAAGACCTCGTTGAGATGATTGGCAGTTAGATCAGAGTTGTAGAGGCGTTAGAGACAGACGAGATGATCGCCAGGATGGTGCATTCTACTGCTTCTACATCAATCGCCTAACCTAGACAACAATTAAGGCATGATAGAGGGCACAGTGGTCGAGACTATAGTCATATGGGCAGAGTGGGAGCTAGAGTTAGACACAAAGTCAAAGGAGTGTTGCCAGACCTGAGACTCATACTTGTTATTGTTGTGGTGAAGTTGGTCATGTTGCGACAAATTGCACCAGACTAGCACCACCACCACCACCATAGATAGAGGCCAGGGATAGGGCCCAGACTGCAGCTTTTGGGGTCGCACAGCTGGACACGGAGGCAACTAGACAGCTTGTTGAGGGTATGTTACTTATTTGTGGTAAATTTGTGCATATTATGATGGATTCCGGTAGTACTTTATCTTTCATTGTTGGACGTGTAGTAGGAGAGTTAGGTTTGCCTGTACAGACATTAGATAACCACCTTGTCTTCAGTATTATTGCTGGGGATAAATTTATCCTAATCGAATTTTTCTGGATTGTGTGGTTGAGATAGAGGGACATCAATTATTAGTTGATCTAAGAGTTTTAGAGTATCTGGAGTTCAATGCGATGCTTGGCATGGATTGGTTGTCAGCATATCACACACGAATAGATTGTTTTCGTAAAGCTGTGACGTTTGATATTGAGGGAATTCCAAAGTTCTCTTTTACTGGAGTTGTAGCTGCATTACCAATCACTAGAGGTCGATTGGTGACGATTCAGGAGATGGAGGCATTTACTACGACCGTAGAGCCAGAGCCGAAGACGGTGATTAGGGTTAAGGATGTCCCAGTTGTTTATGAATTTTTTGATGTTTTTCCTGAGGATTTGTCATATTACTACCACCATGAGATGTTGAGTTCATTATTGAGCTGATACAGGATGTCTGCATCGGAGTATGAGGAGTTGAGGACTCAGTTAGAGGGGTTACTGTAGAAGGGTTTCATTAATCCTAGAATGTCTCTTTGGGTCCAATCCTTTTTGTGAAGAAAAAGGATGTAACGATGCAATGTGTGTGGATTATAGGAAGTTAAATCAGGTGACGATTAGAAATCATTATCCACTTCCTAGGATCGTTGGCTTATTCGATCAATTGGCAGGAGCTAAGTATTTTTAAAGATTGACCTTCAATCAGGTTATCATCAGTTGAGAATTCAAGAAAGTGATATTGAGAAAACTGCCTTTAGTATAAGATATGGTTTGTTTAAGTTTACTATTATGCCATTTGGGTTGACTAATGCGCTAACGATATTCATGGACTTGATGCACAGAGTCCTGATACTATATTTGGATCGATATGTCATTGTATTTAATAATGACATCATGATATACAGTAAGACTTATGTGGAGCACGAGAAACATCTCAGGGATGTATGGATGACACTGAGAGAGCATAGGTTGTATGCGAAGTTCAGTAAGTGTGCATTTTGGCTGAGTGAGGTGAAATTTCCTGGACATGTTATTGGCAGAGAGGAAGTATCCGTTGATGGTGACAAGATTCGGTGATCATTGATTGGTAATCTTCAATCAGGTTATCTGTTGATGGCACAGAGAAAGCATAGGTTGTATGGGAAGTTCAGTAACCTTAAAACTGATATTCAATAAACTGTTTTTTATATCTAAAAATAAAAATTAAACTGTTTTTAAATTGTTTTTAAAAAAAACTGTTTTTAAATTAATACAGTTGGGTTTTAATGTATTATTCTATATTGTTAATTATTTTTTTGTTGATTTAATTAGTTTGTTATTTTATTTGTTGTCTTTTTTGTAGCAATTTATTTGTAAATTTTGATGTTGGTTGTTACTAACTTAATAATTAGTAAATTAGTTTTGTTTTGTGTTTTTTGGAGTTATTGTTTTTTTTTGTTTAATTATTTGTTAGTATTAAAATTTTTTAAAATTTTAAAACTTTTTTTAAAATATTCAAAATATTTTTTAATATATATAGATAAAAGAATAGTACAATTTAGCGACGAGGCTCCCCATCACTAATTCTTATTTTTTTTTCAAAAACAAGCGATGCCGCTTAGCGACAAGCTTACCCGTCGCCAAACTCTGATACCATCACTATTTTTAAATAGCGACACGAAAATCAACGACGTGTCACCCCGTCATTATTCCGTTGCTATTCTATTCTAGCGACGGATCGTACACGAATAGCGTGGGGAATTCTCGTCACGAAATTCACATTTTTTAGTGTAGGTTGGACAAGCAAGATGGTCATCATGTATCTAAAGCTGGTGAGGCTTTTCCACCCCTTCGTTGACACATGGTGTAACGACACGTTATTTAACTATTTCGGATTAAGACGCCAACTGGGACGACACGTGGAAGCCGCGGATAAACTATTTCAGATTAAGACGCCGTTATTTTATAATGTCATTATTTAACTAACTTTGTATTGGTGTTTTCCTGAGTTTTGTCATGCATTACAATTATTATATGGCGGTATAAATCATCACAGGTGTGTATATTGTAAATTCTTGACCGGGTGAGGTTGAGCGCTGGGGTTCTTTGTTATAGAATGCACCAACGCGTGGGGGTTCGGTAGTTGTAGGCCTGGGCGTTGGGGGTTTTAATTTGAATTAAATAATAAAAATGTGATTAAAGTTGAGGAATATAATTAATTGAGATTTAGATATAACATTAGGCTAAGATAAATAAAATTTTCATAGGTACAATAAGTGTGGGAATGCCTCGAGGTGCGTGTTGGACACGGGACACGGGGTGCCAAGTGGTCGGGAAACTAGTGTGACCTTATTTACAAATTATAGAAATTATTTGGATGGATTTGATAATTTATATAAGCTAAATCAAATTATATATATATAGATCCTATAGTTGAAGCTGGATTAATCAACATCTCTTGAATTGTTCTCGAGATGCATAATAGGGAGGTTTGAGGCAACTAGTGTCATGATAAGGTGTTAAGAAACTGGAGTGACACAGGGTGATCAGTGACCACATATTTTTCTCGAGATGTGTGCACACAACAAATTTAAACCACTATATATAGTGGCTTGATCGATCAAAATTGTGAGAAGAGAGTGAAATTTGAGAGAGAATCAGTGAGAAGAAGAAGAAGAAGAATCAATAGCTGGAAAAGGGAGAGTGATTTAAGGCAACCAACAACAAGATTCAAAGTATGAATTCATCAAAAAAACTTGATTTCATGAAAAATATGGTTTTTAGTGAATTTAAAGGAAATTCAAGTTTTTTGGGAATTAAACACTGTATTTTTGAGGTTTCATGCTCATAAGGTTAATAGTATGTGATTTTGAATGATTGGATCAAATTTGAGTGAAGTTGGGTAATTTTGGAAAAATGGGTTTTGAATATGATTTTCATGATTCGTTGGCTTTGGGGTTGATCTTGATAAAATTCGTGTTTAATGGTGTATTTGAGGTCATTGAGGCATGTGGGAAGTGTGAAAATCGAATTAATGGGTTTGTGAGGTGTTTGGAGTTCAAAATTTTAAACTGAAGATTTCTGGGCAGCGAACAATTAGCGTGCTAATTGGGAACACTAGCGCACTAATCACGCTGGGGGAAGACGATGAATAGTGTCGAAGATCAATTAGCGCACTAATTGATCCTATTAGCGCACTAATATCCCACTAGATTTTAAATTAAAAATCTGAAAATGAGCCTAACTGATTATAAAACCAAATTAATTGACTTATAAACCTCGGAATTAGATCTCAGGAATCACGGAACAGTAGTTGGAGCCGGGGACTAGTTGAGGGTGGGACCGGGGTATTTTCGAGATTTTTAAGCGCGGTTTGAGTTATGTAAAACCCAACTGAACACCACTACTGCATTTACTTAATGTTTATCTTATTTGAGCTATTAATTCTTGATAATTTGAACCTATTCTTACTGAACGGTTGAGCTTTCCCATCTAGGTATCCAGGGGTTGTTGAGGTCGCTTAGGAGTTGTAGCTTAGGACACAGTTGTGGGGTCGATGGAATAGGTCACGACCGAGCTTCTGGTTCTAAGTTCATATCTTATGTAGCTGGTTCACACCCATTTGCTTATATTTGTGTTTACATTCATGCGATGAGCTTTGAGTAGTTGTCTACATTTCTCTTTTATTCCGCATGTTTGATTAACACAATTTATTGATTGTCATTTACATTTCTTAAATTATGATGCACGATGGTTTTCCTTGAGATTTTACTTACTGGGCTCGTCATCTGCCTCTTATGATGGCTTGAGCGCAGACCTTGTGTATCAGTAGGAGCAGGGAGGTCACGGCGACACATCCTCACTTGTTTACCATCGAGGAACTACTGGTATGTTTATTGGTATTAAATTGTTTTATTTATTATTATTGGGAACTTGTGACTATATCTTTTTCAGTACTGGTATATAAACATGCACTGATAGCAGTTGTCACCTATATACTGAGTACTTCCGGGTTTTCCACTATAGGTTGCATTAACAAATTTTATGTCAAGTTATTTAGGTAATATTAAGATTTCCTCTGCGAATTGTAAATTACTAAGTTAAATGGCAAGAAATTCAAGAGTGACAGGTAAAATGGATGGACGAGTGACGTGGCAGGTACTTCTGGTGCATGGGCTGGAGAAGTATCTATTACACGGGGCGACCTCAGAATTTGGGGCCGTCACATATGGTGTTTCCTTCTCCCCCGTGGAGCTGCGCAGATGAGAACACTCGAGACATGATTAAGTGGGGCAAAGTTACTTAGGACGCATATATTTGAAGTCGAACTAACAACTTTAACTAAAATCGTTCTTGGGAGATAGCCCAAGTTTCTATCATTTCTTTTTATTAGTTAGTTTTCTTTTTGTTTAATAAACTCATCTTATCCTATTTTGTGACTATTTACAGGTGTTTGATACTCTTTTGATGAAGCACTAGAGTCGACAGAGCCCGATATCATTACTAGGCTCTTTGGTATATGTACGAATAGTCTAATCGAGATTTGGTAAATTCTTGCATTTAGTCTATTAAGATTATGCTTTCGAGTTTGTTGAGGTAATATTGTTTATAGTCCCATGATTTCTTGAACTGTGACAGCATTCTTTGTTACCATATTTAGAGATATTTGAGTTAATTAGGTCTTTTGTTTTTGTTTTAGCATGTCATATTCCATTATTTATCATCTTCACTTACATATATATACCATGTTCCTTTCACTTCTTTTCTTTTCCTTTCGTAGTTTGATATTTGCATTCTTGTTTTAAACCTTGAAGACAAGGTTTGAAGTAAGTTTGGGGGTATTTAAGGTATAGTGGATTGGATTTTACATGGAATTAATAGAATTAATGCATGTCAGGTACAACAGTTTTTATTTTTTTTATGCGTATTCCATGGGTGTGATTGGTAAGTTATGGTGGTGTTTCTCATTTTCACTTATTTTCATTTATTTCTAGCCTTATCTCATTTACAATCTTGTTATAACATGCCATTCATTTCATTATTTAGGTTAGAAATAGTTTACATTAGTCTATGCATGTTTAGAGTTATTTACTTGCATTATTGAGTCTAGTTTAAAGTCACATGTAGAGTTGCCCAAAACTTTGTTGAGTGTTTTTTATTAAGGATGAGTTTTATAAGCTACTTTTGAGACTTTAATCTTTTTTAATATTAGGAGATACACTTAATCTAGAGCGTTGTCCAACATTTTTGAAATTAATTATTAGAGAGCTAGTATGAAGTTTATGCATTATGCTAAATACCAAAAAGACAAGTGATCCTATTTTGCAAGTAATCATATTTCTACGATGCTAGAACGAGAATGTAGCTCACTTAAGACATCAATTACTATGACTTGACCACTTTTGGGGAATGATTAGGCCTAAATGGACATTAGATGACTTGTTTGATTATAGTGAAAGTGAGAAGAGTCAACAAGAGTTTTCTAAAAAAAAATTTAGAGAGCCCCACAGATTCCATAGGAAAATGAGAAGGGAATCTTGTGGTGGGAAAAATTGAGAAAAATGGTTTCTACAGGAAATGGAGCAGGGACCGTACTACTTAAAATTTTTGGAGAAAATAGAGTATATTGAATAAGGGCGAAAGTATTTGAAAATTCTCCAATAAAAAGATTTGACCGAATGCTTACAGCTTGATTAAGTGAATTATTCCAATGTTTTGTTCCATACTTTCTAATTAAGTCTAATTGTTCTCTTTTGTGTGTAAGTCTATAATAGTGGATAATGTATTGCATTTTTTGTTCATAGTCCCTTTTTCAATGTTCATGCACTATTTTTGGAGAAATTATGAACTTGTGTGCTTTAGTGTAGTAACCCTGAAAAATCTTAAGTAGTTGAAGGCATTTGTCTGGATTGATTCTAGTTTTTGAAAAGGTGATTTTCACTATGTATGGACTTTGTTTCTAGATAAATCTTAACTCTAAACTTCTTTTGGGGATGGTTAATTGAGTAGCATTTAAATAAAAAAGGAACTCAACTTGACTTGGTGATGGGTTGTAACAACCCCAAATTTTTAACTGACTTGCATTGCACTTGTCAGGATTGTAACATGGCTATGTGAATATTGGACAGTATTTCGAACTTCAGAGTCGACACTGAGGTAATTTTATGATTCTTTGATTGTGTGTATTAGTATATTAGTATTTTACGAGTCTCGAGCCGTTCGGACGATTTTTAGTTGAATGAGGTTTCGACTAGTTAAACGGGGGATAAAAAAACAAATAAAGAGTACAAAAAATGAACTTTTAATTAATGTAATTAATTAGTTGGCGAGAAAAGGCGAGACTACGTGCATTATGGGAGTCGGGGCAAGGAAAGATGGATCGAGGAACATCGTTTAAACGCGGGAGTTGGTTAACTACGCAACATACGGGCTATGGAATAGAAATTGTTAAAGTAACACAACTCAAATGAGGAGAGCCATGAGATTTGCATTGAGATATGTGTGTATGTTGAGATGTGATAAAGGGGTAAAAGACCCATAAGGGCAACTGATTTGAAGTATGTGAGAAGTAAATTGGAGGGCAAAAGAGTCATTTCACACTTGTCCCATATATATAAACAAACAAAAACCTAATCCTATTCACTCATCTTCTCCACACACCCACCCGAACCTCACGTTCTCTCCCCCACCACCACCACCGCCCCTCTCCCTTGTCAGGCCAATCACGCCTCTCACCAAAACCCTCACCGGAGGTCCATGATCTCTCCCTCTCATCCTCTCGGTCTCTCTCTTATTTCTCGATCTCTATCTCGGCTTCACTCTCAATCTCTCCCTCCCTCGGTCATGCACATCTCCTCTGTTGTGTGGTTGTCCACGTGTTGCCGGACTGGGATGGTGGCCACGACCGTCGGAGGCGGTCCTAGGTGGTCACCGGAGTCGAGGTTACCTCACACACATTCGGTCTCACTCTCTCTTAGTTTTTTTTTTCTCTCTTCGTTTCACTCCCTCGGCCACCATTCTCCCTCCCCTTCTCGGCCCTCTCTTGGTGAGCAAGTCACCGACCCTCAGAGGGCTTGTAGTGGCCGGAGGTTCCCTCAGCTCGTCGGAGTTGGGGGTAGGTTCCTCTCTTATATTCTCTCTCTCTAGGTTTTGTTCTTACAAACTTTTTTTTTATATTTGATTTTAGTGGCTGTCAGAGTTGTTTTCGGTGGTCGGGAATGGTTGTGGGTAGGCCCACCTGGCCCACCAGAGACCCTACATTCTCAGAGTGTCGCTGGTCCTAGGGTTTTATGTGTTTGAGTTGTGGGTTTTGACGATTTGTGCTAATGTATACTTTATGGGATGTTTTTAGTGTCTCGCCAGAAAACACCCCTATGGGCGGTGCCACCGCTGGACTGCCAGGACTGGAGGTTGTCGGGGACCCCATTGAGCTTGGCCTGGGTCCCACAGCCATTAAAAGTGGTCAATAATAGCGAGGCGGGCGCAAACCTTAGATATTTTATGTAGACGTTATTTCATGTGTTTTGTTCATCTCCTCGTCGGAATCCGTTATCGTGGGCGACACCACCGTTGTACCACCGTAACCGGAGAAGTCGGGGACCAAGTTAAGTCCATACTTATGTCTCACGACTCTTGGAGTGGCCCAAAACAACGGCATTGTTATTTACTTATATCATTTATACATTTTATGTATGTTGTACTTTTGTCATTGGAAAACACTATCATGGCGGCCCGGCCGTCGACACGATGACTTGGGAAGTTGCCGGAGACCTTACCATGTCCATCATGGAGTCTCACAGCCCCCAAAGCATCTCTATTAGTGGTGGTAAGTTTTGTGAGCATCATTTCATGTGATGTAGTTATTGCGCGTCTCGTCGCAAACCATCATGTATGGTCGCACTGCCATCGGACGCCATGACTAAGGGAGTGTCGGGGATCACAATAAAACTCTCGTGTGTGTCCCATAACTCCCGGAGCATCCATATCGATGGTGATGAGTCATTGTAATGGCGAATTCATGTGTAAGTACTTTTATCACGTCGAGTGATCATTGACGTGACGTAGAGCACGCCTACGACTTTTCCATGTCTTATTGGCACTCTACGGATGTTAAACTACACTCGCGAGCTTCCCTACTTGCCGATGTATGGTCATTTTGAGTTCCTATTGAGTTGTTACTATCGAGCAGTATTGATATTGTGTTTTTAAGTCCGAGAGAGAGTATTCATTTTTCTATTAAATTGTCGTGTTGTTTAAGTCATTTGAAACATTGGGAAAATATCAAGGTTAAACCTAGATTTAGATAATGACTTGACCTATTAATATAAGTTTCGACCTTGTCAGGTAGCGGGAAACTAAGGAATATGCGTTAGGATTCGCGGGTGTGTTGTACACGGGTTACGATAGTTCAGGTGAGTAAACTTGCCTTAAAGCTTGTGTACGTTAGTAAGCCAGTTAATAAAATACCATGTGATTCATTATCATTCTATCATGTTTGCTATGATCTACTTGTTGGCATTTCCATTCCATATTCCTTATATGTGTGTTCTTAGCATAAGTGTGTGTCTCGAAGGTACATGCGGCCTGCACTAGAAGGGATAAAACACGGGTACTCGTGCGCATGAGTGTTTGACCACCCCTAGTGATTGTGTGATACCATGTACTGGATTGTTGTAGATATTGTTGTGGTTATCGATGTTGCGACATCACTGTTATGGATTTGTTGTGTATTTTAGACCATTTATGGCCTCTTTTAACTTGTAGAACATGCATGTTTCGATTGTTATTATTTCCAGTCTGCCTATCATGCACCTTGCTTATTTAACTTCATGTCTTTCAATTCCTGCTTGATATTTAAACTGCCTTGTTTAATAATTCATGAATTACTGTTATATTCTTCTGGCATTACTTTCAATTTCTCTTAGTTACTCACCGTCTAGTTTGTGACGGTGGGTGCAGATAGAGCAAAGTGTAGTAGAGGCAAGGAGCCCTGCTTAGGTGACTTTTTGTGAGGATTAGTAGCTGGACTTGAGGAACCCTAGAGTAGGTTATATATTTTTGTTTATATGTTGCTTGTTAGTATTATAATGCTTTGGTAGTCATTGAACTCGGGATTATAGTTTGGGATTGATATCATGTAATGTCTCCTTTGACCTTGGCTTATTGTACATGAATATTCCCGTTTATGGGGTTTCCATATATGTAGATTCCTGATTTCCGTTTGATTGAGTTATTTCCCATTAATTGTTTAGTATTAAATTTTCTTCTGTTGTGTTATACTTGCAATAACTCTTTCATAAAACTTAAAATTTGATAATTGAGGCTAACTAGGCTCGCTAGACTTCCGAGCACTGACTCGGGGCCTACACGGGTGTAGGCCGAGCATACCCAAATACAATGAAAATTTGGGCCGCCACAGTTGGTATCAGAGCATAAGATTTATAACCTTAGGGACAAAGTTTAGAGTTGTCTAAAAATTGTGATACCAACATCAAATTTGGTATCAGAGCGTAAGGTTCTAAAGACCCAACTCTCGATTGAAATTTCATAAAATATAAGCCATTTAAACCAGCGGAAGTTATGAATGGTTGAACTTAGAAATGGAAACCTATGATCCTATAGAAACTTAGTTGGGGGAGTAATGGGTTGAGTCGATAATATTTATACATTTTATGATTGTTATGTGTATGAGTATGGTATACGGTAGCTATAAACTGATCCGAGAAGTTCATTCTCTTGATTCAGATGACGATGGCGGATCAGACCGGTCTGAGAGATGATAGCGGCACGTCCGACACACGATATGCTAGCGTAGATGATGTGCATGCCTTGACACAGAGAGTCGCGACACAAGACCTGCAGCTATAGGAGATGTTACAACTATTGAGGACATTCGTACCAGCGACCACTACACCATCGACTCTAACTACACCATTGCCACTTACTATTACTCGTGGAGTAGAGACTCCGATTGCTGCGACATCTACAACTCCGATCTTTTTAGCGGCGATTCCCGAGGGAGCGGTTGTTGCGCTAGGTATGCAGACCAACGCGGAGACACCTTCGTTACTGACTGAGATGGTACGAGTGGCGGAGACACCAACTACGCCAGTAGCTACTGCAGAGGTTACTCCAACTACGACTCCAGAGAAGAGTCCGGGAGCAACTGCTGAGGCAAAACAGTGGAGGGAATTTAAGAGACATGATCTATTGAGGTTAAATGGCGGTACTGATATCCGAGCAGCCGAGCTATTTATGAAGAATCATGAGAAGATTCACACAATTATTGCCACAGAGGACCATATGCGAGTGATGATCTCTTCGTCTATGTTATAGGGGGAGGCAGATGATTGGTGGACGACTATCGTTACTACCCGAGGCATTCCGAGAGACTGGATCGACTTCAAGACCCAGTTTAACCAGAAGTACTTCCCGCCGACTGTCCTTCGAGCAAAGAGGAACGAGTTCATGACGTTGAGGTAGAGCGTAAACGTGTCAGTGATAGAGTACATGGGTAGATTTATATTATTGTTGCCTTATGCTGGAGGATCTGCAGACATCGAGACTGATCGAGTCTGCTACTTCACTGAGGGTTTGCTACATGCGATTGGAGGTTCTGTAGTCACTATGCAGCCGGAGACTTTGCAGATTGCGTATGAACGGAGTCTAGTACGAGAGAGTTATCTGCTTACTCATTTGGAGGAAGACAAACCGGCTAGATCTGAGTCTCGATCAGAGGAGCACCATCAGGACAAGAAGAACAGGTGGAATTTCTATAACGTAGGACTCAGAGTATAGGGTCCGTTACACAGCAGACTACTCGTCTGACACAGACCATTCCGCCAGTACCGAGTTTTGCCAGTCATCCACCGCAGCCTAGTCGACGAGGACAACAAGATCGCGAGCGCCCATCGAGAGTAGGCGTACGGATCGAGGAGACAGGCAGAGGACACAGAGGTCTAGTCAGACTCAGACTCAGAGTTTCGCATAGGGACGAGGCCAGAGCTAGACTCAGGGATCGCAGGATACCCGCACATGTTTCAAGTGTGGAAAGGTTGGCCACATTCAAAGGGAGTGCCCTCAACCACCGAAAGCACCGCCGCAGCATCACCAAGCACCGAGGGGAGTGTGTTCAGGCTACTGTTGAGCTAGACCAGGGGCGTCCAGACACAGTATTGAGGGTATGGTTTTCATTTACGGTATTTAGGGGTGGGCACGAAACCCGATGACCCGACTCAGGTCGGGTCACCCGACTCGGGTGGCGGGTGGTGGGTGGCGGGTCGGGTAGAGTGGTTAAAAAAAGAGTCGGGTCAAAAAACCCGACCCGTCGGGTATCGGGTCGGGTTTCCGGTATGATTAAAGTGCACCCAACCCGACCCGACCAAAATAACCCTAACTAAGCCCCAACTCTGCCCACTAATCACTAATCGCTAATTACTAATCAAAATCATATATGTTAATATTTTTTTGTTCTTTTTTTTTAATTTCTCTTTTGATGTTCTTCTATGAATAAACAAAACCACAAGACAAAGCCATTAGCAAAGACTGCGCCTGTTCTTCTCACCCATGGACAAGAATCTCAAACTTCAACGACATCCCGATCGACGCGCGCGGCGCGCTATGATCTTTCTTGTTGCAACCCTCTTTTTTCTTGAGATCCGAATCGCTTCTTGTTCAACCCTAATAGCACTCTTCTCTTCTTTTTGTATCTGATCCCGCAAGTATTGCATAGCGACTGAAAAATCAAAACACAGATCGATCAATCAATCAAACCAATCAAACAAGCAGATCGGATCATATGAATCAATCACAACATCAATTCACCTTTGGCCCCGCAGCCCTCCTCTCCACAGAGGTGTCTTCGTGGTCCGACAAATTCAAGCGCTCTTCTTCCCCGATCGTCACTCCCAGAACCCTAAATCAGAAACACAATCAAAACACAAAATCTCAGTGGATGCACTGTCCATAAGGTAAGCAGTTTAATCCAGCTGAATCTCACCCGATGACCCGACCCGACCCGACTCGACAACCGCTGTTTTTTTTTTTTTCATGAAACTGGGTTACCCGATGACCCAACCCGACGACCCGACCCTAAACGGGTCGGGTTTATATCGGGTCTGCTACCTATCGGGTCGGGTTACGGGTCAATTTTCTAAAGACCCGACATGAGTCGGGTCATCAGGTATCGGGTCGGGTCGATCGAAACCCGACCAGTGCCCACTCCTAATGGTACTTCCATGCATATTACATTCGTTTCAAGTTAGATCGATTCTTTGGTTGTTGTGCACTTGGTAGACATGTTAGGGTTGTAAACTCGTTAGACGTAGTAGACCTCAATCCTAGTCACGGTTGCCAAGATGGGATATACATGAATATGCATAGTCTTGACATTTCGGTAGAGTTAAGGGCTACGAGTCGTATGTAGGCATACGAGTACTAGAGTTGTTAAAGTTTGAGGCCTTAGTTGGTGCGAACTAGTTATGAACATTACATACTTGGATCGGTTGATACGAGAAAACAAATTGGAGACCTTCATGAGTTTTATACGTGCTGGAGCGAGACAGAGGCGTTGGCTTGAATTCTTGAAGGACTACGACTTCTTGTTTGAGCACCATTTCGGGAAGACCAACGTTATTGCTGATGCGTTGCACCGCAAAGGATTTGATGCTGAGGTAGTCGTGTGTCAGAGGACCTACTAACATGGTTTACTTGAGGCAACCGAGTTGATGAGTTCAGTGGACGTGTTGACGATTACCAGGACATAGTTACGTGGTCAAACGATGTTGCAGACCATCTCATTTGGCATTATGCGAGAGGGACAGCGAGACGATGCGTCATACCAGTGGTGCAGTGAGATGGTGGATAGTTCAGATTGCCCAAACTAGAGTCAATTGATAGACTTATGCTAGAGGTATCGCGGGCGACTGGGGTTTCCATTGGTGGCTGATGCGCGTGACGAGGTACTTCAGGAGATTCACCGTTCTCGTTTTGTTGTATATCCAGGTCGACCTAAGATGTGCGCCGACATGCGGCATCTCTTTTGGTGGCCAAGGATGATTTTCGAGGTGTCGGAGTTGTTCAAACGTGTAACATGCCACCGCGTAGAGGCTGGGCATCGACGACCTGGAGGACTACTGCAGCCCCCGCCCATTTCTCGATGGAAGTGGAAACATATTGATATGGATTTCGTTAGTGGTTGCCCCGATCTCCTCGTGGTCACGATAGCATCTGGGTAATTGTGGATAGATTTGCTTAAGACGTAAGAGTGAACAGGAATGGCAAAAGAAATACTTGACGAGTATCACGATAAGCTTTGGTATGATTCGGGGAGATTATGGATACCTGAAGGTCTCTCCACTGAAGGGTCACGAATGGGTCGGAGTCAAGGGATGACTCACTCTGAGTTTTATCGGTCTCTTTAGGAGTTTTGAAGAGGAACGGTAAAGTCGTTAGTTTAGTTTACTTATTAGGTAAATTTCGTGACGAAATTCTAATAAGTGGGGGAGACTGTGACAACCCCAAATTTTTAACTGACTTGTGTTGCACTTATCAGGATTGTGACCCGGCTACGTGAATATTGGATAGTATTTCGAACTTTGGGAGTCGACACCAAGGTAATTTTATGATTCTTTGATTGTGTGTATTAGTATATTAGTATTTTACGGGTCTCGAGCCATTCGGGCGATTTTTAGCTGAGTAAGGTTTCGGCTAGTTAAACGGGGGATAAAAAAACAAATAAATAGTACAAAAAATGAATTTTTAATTAATGTAATTAATTAGTTAGCGAGACAAGGCAAGACTACGCGCATTATGGGAGTCGAGGCAAGGCAAGATGGATCGAGAACGTCGTTAAACGCGGGAGTTGGTTAACTATGCAACATACGGGCTATGGAATAGAAATTGTTAAAGTAACACAACTCAAATGAGGAGAGCCATGAGATTTGCATTAAGATGTGTATGTATGTTGAGATGTGATAAAGGGGTAAAAGACCCATAAGGGCAATTGATTTGAAGTATGTGAGAAGTAAATTGGAGGGCAAAAGAGTCATTTCACACTTATCCCATATATATAAACAAACAAAAACTTAATCCATTATTCACTCATCTCCTCAACACACCCACCCGAACCTCACGTTCTCTCCCACCACCACCGCCCCTCTCCCTCGTCAGGCCAGTCATGCCTCTCGCCGGAACCCTCACCGGAGGTCCGTTATCTCTCCCTCTCATCCTCTCGGTCTCTCTCTCATTCTCTCGATCTCTCTCTCGGCTTTATTCTCTGATCTCTTCCTCCCTCGGTGACACACGTCTCCTCTGTTGTGTGGTTGTCCATGTGTTGCCGGACTAGGATGGTGGCCACGACCGTCGGAGGCGATCCTAGGTGGTCACCGGAGTCGAGGTTACCTCACACACACTCGGTCTCACTCTCTCTTAGTTTTTTTCTCTCTTCATTTCACTCTCTCGGCCACCATTCTCCCTTCCCCTTCTCGGCCCTCTCTTGGTGAGCAAGTCACTATCCCTGAGAGGGCTTGTAGTGGCCGGAGGTTCCCCCAGTTCGCCGGAGTTGGGGGTAGGTTCCTCTCTTGTATTCTCTTTCTCGGTTTTGTTCTGACAAACTATTTTTTTATTTAATTTTAGTGGATGTCGAAGCTGTTTCTGGTGGTCAAGAATAGTTGTGGGTGGGCCCACCTGGCCCAAACCCTACACTCTCGGAGTGTCGCTGGTCCTAGGGTTTTATGCGTTTGAGTTATGGTTTTTGACGATTTGTGCTAATGTATACTTTATGGGTTGTTTTTAGTGTCTCGCCAGAAAACACCCCTATGGGCGGCACCACCGCTGGACTGCAAGGACTGGAGGTTGTCGGGGACCCTATTGAGCTTTGGCCTAAGTCCCACAGCCCTTAGGAGTGGTCAATAACAGTGAGGCGGCGCAAACCTTGGATATTTTATGTAGACATTATTTCATGTGTTTTGTTCATCTCTTCGTTGGAATCCGTTGCCGTGGGCGACGCCACCGCTGTACCACCATGACCGGAGAAGTCGGGGACTAAGTTAAGTCCATACTTGTGTCTCACGACTCTTGGAGTGGCCCAAAACAACGGCATTGTTATTTATTTATATCATTTATACATTTTATGTATGTTGTACTTTTGTCGTTGGAAAACACTATCATGGCGGCCGGCCATCGACGCGATGACTTGGGGAATTGCCGAGACCTTACCATATCTATCATGGAGTCTCACAGCCCCCGGAGCGTCTCTTATTAGTGGTGGTGAGTTTTGTGAGTGTCATTTCATGTGATGCTGTTATTGCGCATCTCGTTGTAAACCATCATGTATGGTCGGCACTGCCGCCAGACGCCATGACTAAGGGAGTATCGGGGATCACAACAAAACTCTCGTGTGTGTCCCATAACTCCCGGAGCGTCCATATCGATGGTGATGAGTCTTTGTAATGGCGAATTCATGTGTAAGTACTTTTATCACGTCGAGTGATCGTTGACGTGAACGTAGAGCACGCCTACGACGTTTCCATATCGTCTTGGCACTTTACGGACGTTGAACCACACTCGCGAGCTTCCATACTTACCGGTGTATGGTCATTTTCCTATTGAGTTGTTACTATCGAGCAGTATTGATATTGTGTTTTTGAGTCCGAGAGAGAGTATTCATTTTTCTATTAAATTGTCGCGTTGTTCAAGTCATTTGAAACATTGGGAAATTATCAAGGTTAAACCTAGGTTTAGATAATGACTTGACCTATTAATACGAGTTTCCGACCTTGTTAGGTAGTAGGAAACTCAGGGATACGCGTTAGGATTCACGGGAGTGTTGTAAGCGGGTTACGATAGTTCAGGTAAGTACACTTGCCCTAAAGCTTGTGTACGTTAGTAAGCCAGTTAAGAAAATACCATGTGATTCATTATCATTCTATCATATTTGCTATGATCTACTTGTTGACATTTCCATTCCATATTCCTTGTATGTGTGTTCTTGGCATAAGTGTGTGTCTCGAAGGTACATGCGGCCTGCACTAGAAGGGATAAAATACGGGTACTCGTGCGCATAAGTGTTTGACCACCCCTAGTGATTATGTGATACCATATACTGGTATTGTTGTGGATATTGTTATGGTTATCGATGTTGCGACATCGCTGTTGTGGATTTGTTATGAATTTTAGATCACTTATGGCTTCTTCTAACTCGTAGAATACGCATGTTTCGATTGTTATTATTTTCAGTCTGCCTATCATGCACCTTGTTTATTTAACTTCATGTCTTTCAATTCCTGCATGATATTTAGACTGCCTTGTTTGATAATTCATGAATTACTGTTATATTCTTCTGGCATTACTTTCGATTTCTCTCAGTTACTCACCGTCTAGTTTGTGATGGTGGGTGCAGATAGAACGGAGTGTAGTAGAGGCAAGGAGCCCTGCTTACGTGACTTTTTGTGAGGATTAGAGGCTGGACTTGAGGAACCCTAGAGTAGGTTATATATTTTGGTTTGTATGTTGCTTGTTAGTATTATATGCTTTGGTAGTCATTGAACTCGGGATTATAGTTTGGGATTGATATCATGTAATGTCTCCTTTGACCTTATCTTATTGTACATGAATATTTTCATTTACAGGGTTTCCATATATGTAGATTCCTGATTTCCGTTTGACTGAGTTATTTCCCATTAATTGTTTAGTATTAAATTTTCTTCCGTTGTGTAATACTTGCAATAACTCTTTTATAAAATTTAAAATTTGATAATTGGAGACTGACTTGGCTCGCTAGACCACCAAGCACCGACTCGGGGCCAGCACGGGTCTAGGTCGGGCGTACCCAAATGCAATGGGAATTTAGGGCCGTCACATGGGCACATGATTATTAGGACTAGTCATTATAGTGTTAGTAGTTTAGGTAGTAGAGTATGAGTTTTCATTCAGTCCTTTCCTCAGGACGAGCAAAGTCTAAGTTTGGGGTGTTTAATAAATGTATATTTAGGCATTAGTTAGTATAGAATTTTAGGTGTTTATGGACTCTAAATATCTCATTTGTGGTGACAAACTCTAACTTTTGTGAATTTTAGATATTTCAAGTCTTGAACATGAATATGAAGCAAATACAACACTCGGAGAAGAAAGTTCAAAGTTCGGGATTGAGTGACACAAAGTTGACAAAGTTTGATCAAGTTTCTTAATAAACCCTTTTCAGTATAAAGGCCATAACTTCCTCATCTCAAATCCAAATGACTTTTAGTTTTCTTTGTTGGAAAGTAGACTCCAAGCTGAAAATTTTCATGTCTCACGAGCTTTTTCAAATTCGACCTCTAAGTAGTCCAAAATAGCGTTGAAATTCAGACAATGCAGATGAGATGTCGATAGTATGCCGCCATGCATAACTCCCATGGCGTGACTCGCATATGGCCAAAATAGAGAGTTCATATTTCATACCGCCACGACGTCGTAAGCCATATTTCCCACGATGTCATCACGGTGTCACGAACAAAAACTCGAATTTTGAGATTATTTCAAACTTTTATGTTAAAACCCACTTTGGGGGTTTCATATAAATAGAAATAGGTTTTATTTCAAAACTATCTCTTGTTTACTTGAGAACTCATAGAAAATTAGATTTTTGGCTTGACGCTTTCTAGCTAATCTCCTTCGTCTTGGTTGGAGGTGGATCGGATGAGTCTACAACTTAGGTTTTTGTTATGAGGTTTATTTGTTCATCCTAGGGTTAAATCTATTTGTTTGTGAAAGGATCTACATATTCATATTAGGTTGATTATCCTTAGTCATTGAAGTTGAAATGTCCGTCCTCACACGGTAAACTCAAACTTGTGAGAGTTGGTCATACTTATTGGTTAGTCCCTTTTGAGGCACTTTAGGGATCTAGACTAAATCGAGAGCACTAGCGATCCAATTTTCTAGGTGTAGTGCCTTCAAATAGTCACCAACACATTAAATCGTAGCAATCTGGTTGTGTGTTTGGTTAGGGAAATAGTCAACGATCGTACCTTGGCTATCGAGATTAGGAAGAGCGAGGAACCGAGTGCGTCACCAAGTCTATAATTGCACTAGGTCATAGTTGAGTCTCATATCTTTCATAAACCGATGACTAACGAAATCATCCCAAGTTTTATGACAAAGTTCGTGATACCGAAAGCCTAAATTTCACTTCTATCGAATCTTTCTTTTATGAAGTTTTCAAACATTCTCTTATAATCCTTTATTTTTCCCTTTCTCGTATGAGAAACCTAAGTTAATTACTTGGTCCTTGAGGTTCAACATCCGAGCTTTACCGCTACTACGTTTTTGTGGTTTCTTGTAAACTAATCGGGTAATTTACTTTGACGCGTTTGGCATGCATCACTTTTCATCCATTTTGTTGCGATGATGGAGTACAAACCTAGTACGAGTAGGGGAAAGGGCAAGCTTGAGGACTTTTTGTAATCAATTCCTAGCACCTAACTCGTATGTTTGTTTACTTTTATTTCTCGTTTTATGTTTGGGATGAGACTTGAGAGTTACCTGACGTGTATTTGACATACTTTAAGGTATTGTTGATATTTTAAGATACATGGATCTTTGTATATATTGATGACACTTTGGTTAGGTTTCTACATTAGGAAAATGCTAAAAAATATGATTTACTACTTTATTTCGATGAATCATGATTTTAAGTCTTCCGCTAAGAATAAAATTATTGTAAACAGATGAAATTGAGTCCACTAGCTAACTTGACAATATATTTAAGGAAAATGATATAACAGTTAGTGGCAATTGGGGTGATTGATAGTACACAATACGAGTGGGACACAGCTGGGCTGAGTTATGACAGGGTTGTGGGCCCGTGGCGCATGACGTAGCGGCCTCAAATTTTGGGGCCGCTATAATCAAAGTCCAACTTTTTGTTTGGATAAGTACTCTTACGAAGAAGTAGGCCTCCCATTGTCACATCTCGAAGCCTATAGGACTATTGGGCCTTCCAACACCCTCCTCATCGTTGTCTTCATTAGAGCCAACCATCATGGGAGTGTCAGCTGTATTTGGGGGAATTCGGGGCTTCTTCATTTTTCTGAGCCTTGAAGATTTGTGTTGCGATTGAATGGGAACCACAATCTTCTCACGTTTGGAGAGAACATGATCTTTCTTGGTGCTTTCTTTACTGAACTCCTCTTCGATGACCCTTCATCCTTTATAAGAGTTCCTTTTTGTTGGCATGAGTACTAGAGTTGTCTGACTTCTTGACAAGATACTTCTTTGAAGGCCGAGCTTCTGCCAATTCCATCCTTAGGAATGCTGGCATCCCAAGTTCCCAAGCCTTCAATTTCAGCATGCATGAAAGAAATAGTAGGCGTAGTTATGGTTACAATAACATCGATGTGAAGAATGGACTCAACAGGGAGGGTTTGAAATGATGGAAGAGAGGAGTGTGATGGTAGGGGTGTTGTTGGTAGTTGTGGATATTTAGGGTTATGCAAACAATGCATCAGTTGGTGGGTGGCTTTAATATTGGTAGGTGGTTTTAATACCCCAACTCCCATTAGCATCCCAACAATTTTTGACTCTTCAGCTTCCCAGGCTCTTCCTCTATGCATTGTGGCCACCTAGTGACTTCAATTGTAGATAGAACCAAACAACACAATAGTCCAAGAAAGAGAAATTACAACATAGCATGAAATCAACTACCTAGTACCCACAAAGCAAAAAATCAGAACACCTAAAGTTTGATACAAAATCACTACAGTAAATAACAATTGAACAACACTAACTAAGAATATTACACCAGATAGTCAATACTAACTTGGACAATAATTTATTCAAATCGAGATCATGACCATATAAAATATTTAGAGCTATGCAAATATAATTAAGAATAAATAATAAAATATTCAACTCACTTTGAACTAGAATAAATAGATATCACTCACGTTAACAACCTTAACTTTGATAAACCAAGCATACATCACTTATGTAACATATAAACAAAGGAAACCCCAAAGTAAATGTGATTAACTTAATTAAAATGATAATGTAGTTCACAAAAATCAATATAGTAAATCGTAATATGTACTACCATGCCAAAATTAAAGTACTTGAGAAAAAAAAATGAAGTTCCAACTGATCTGAAAACCAAACAGCTTAATAGAAAACATAACACAAAAATTATCTTCAAACCCAAAATGGCTATTCTAAGCAAAATAGTATATACTGTAAGCTCATGCATTGTTCACTATATCCCCTATGTGTAATCCTGATATTCAATGGTAGTGCCCAATCATCTGTGTCCATAAATTGTTGAGATGCACCCCCTACATCATGTACCTGCAAAATAGGTTGTGAATTCTCATATATGAACTCGTGTTGCAATCTTAATTGCATAACGTCACTTATATATCCACAATCTCTCGTATGAGAAGTCATAGTTTCAAAAGTTTCGCAATTGTCATTCTCATGAGAGGCCTTCCCCTATAACATCACATTAACACTCCATCCATTGTAGTGAATACAGATAATATTAAATCTAATGAGATAATGAGTTTCTCTTATTACCTTCTTACGCACAACAACCTTTTTTATCTCTTCTGTGATGTTGCAATCTTCTTAACGTAACCACTACCACCTTGAAACTCCAAAGGAGGTTGGGACTCGCCTATCTCTATCACTTGTTGGGAAAAGTCCTCCATCTTGTTCTCGTCACCCTCATTAGCTTCAAAATCCTTACCCTGCAAATGTTTGATCATGTTTTTTTTTTACATAAATAATAATAAAAAATGATATTGTTCCTTATAACTACCTTCTTGTTCGACTTTTTCCTTTTTAGTCTAGTCGTACAAGGCCTTCCCTTTCTTTTTTAGTGGTTCGGTCATTCTCGTTACACTTTGAAGCATTTGGTGGTGGCGGTGTCATTTTAGATCTATATCCTCCCCATCGTCTGGCATGTCAATAAGGAGCCCTCTCAACTTCACGATAGTGTCTAGTACCATCTTAAACTTTTTCACACTTTGGGATCTAAAATCCGCCACTCGAGTGCACCTTGAAAGGATAACATCATATCATTCAAAAAATGTGGACGCACTTGCATCTAACTCTTCTAAACCCTTTTCTTGGTCGTAAATACATTTGAATTCTTTCCTTCTACGGTCCATGATGTAATGTGGCAGGATGTACATGATATCACGCTCTTGAAACACGCATAGAGTATGGCAACAAAGTATCCCCCGAAACTAATGTAATAGGCATATACAATGTACTTTCTCATTCATCTTCTTGTACACTATATTGTATGTTTTGATGATTGCATTGTCACAATCAGGGAACCTAAAAATCTGTCTCACCTCGTAAAAGATATAAGCTTCCTCACAGTTCAATATTTTTGCCTTACAGTCCAAAACCAATCTAACCTCTTCTTTGAATTTTGCAAAGATGTCATTAGTGTATATTTTTTGCATTTGATGCTTATACGATACAATTGCACTACGTGGGAACCAACTTGTAAAACGAGTTGTAATCCACATCCGCCTCATACCTCTTCTCCACTACCCTTTCGTATGGACTGATAAATAACTTAAGCGACGTATTGGAACTAACAAATCTGTCAAAAAATAATTAATACTTTCACTTCTCTGTATCGTTGACATCCCAACCCAAAAATACTTCTTCACGTAGACAAGAATCCATTTCTCCCTAATGTCTTATATGTCATTTAGCCAGGTAGTCAAGTTTTCACCTAGTTTAAACTTTGTGAACAAACTAACAAATGCATTTTCAAATTCATTTTCAATGAGTGTATCGTAAACTACTCGTTTCAAACTTGATATGATGCGCTCATCATGATGACTCCCAACCTTCTCAAGCACCTTTTTCATGATGTATTATAGACAAAAGCAATGACTTATGTTAGGGAGTACTTTGGCGATGACCTTTCCAATGGACGGACATTGGTCATTTATGATGCCTTTTAGGATCTTCCCTATACACTCAATCCATGTCTTAAATAGCAACTGGTAGCTTTTATTGGCCTCGTCAACCAATAATGCACAATTAAATAAAATAGATTGTATGTGATGGTTCACACCTACGAAGGGAGCAAATGGCATGTCGTACATGTTGGTTAAGTAGGTTGTATCGAAGGAAACCACATTCCCAAAATACTCATAAGCAGATCTACTATCGGCGCAAAATACATATTTGAGCTCATTTTGTTCACCAAGAGATATCAAATGGAAGAAGTTAGGATTTTGCTTTTGCTTTTGCATGAAATGTTGTTGAATAGCCTCCGCATCGCCATCACCTAGCCTAAGCCTTCGTGCAAATTCTATGTGGTTCCTTATATCCCTTTCGTTGAATGCCATATTTTCAAACCCTCCAACACGAACCAACTCTGCCATAAAAGACTTGCAAGGTGGGATACCTACGTTACCATTCAATTTAAGTATCTTCTTGGTCGAAATTGACATGAACTTGTTGCACTGATAAAACCTTATCTTTAAAGGACTCACCGCATGATTATGCTTTAGAAACACTTTAGTAAGGTGCCAATTACTATCAGGGAACAACCTGGCTGTCACTTGACTACGACATCCACACTTTGAAGTTAGGCCTCCTAATCTATATATGCCTTTCGTTTTCTTATGGCCTTGCTTAGTACACATGAAAATATACTTCCAAACCACACCATTCTCTTTCTTTTCCGTTGATCAAACTTTGATTGCAAACCCAATCCTTTTGACATATTGATTGAAGAAAATTTTCACATGCTCAGGGGAGTCGAAAATCATATCCATCTCAGGGGCAGGGGCAGTTGCAATCGGAGCCCTCAACCACATTATCAGTAACAACCTGACCAATATCCTCAGTTGGTCCCATTGCCTCAACTGATCCCACTGCATCTATCAATCCCATTGCCTCAGCTGACCTTATTGCCTCAGTTGATCTCATTGCCTCACCTAACCCATTACCTCAGCTTACCTTACTGCCATAGCTAACCCTAATGCCTCAACTAATCCCATTTCCTCAGCTAATCCACAGTCAAAATTACCTACATGATTCGAATATAAATCAATTGTAGCTTCCATAGGCTCGTTCAGCCCATGACGGTAACTACAATGAAGTGCACAAGAATTTAGGTTAGATTCCAATAAAGCCTTGACAACCAAGTTTGTAAAAACTTATTTCCATTAAGTTGAAAAGTAATAAACCCTAACATATGCCATAAATCGAGCCAAGCCTAACATATGCAATAAATCAAGCCCCCTTTTATTGAAAATTAATAAGCCCTAATATATACAATAAACTGAGCCCCATTTCACTTACCCACTAACTTGTAAGCCCTAAAAATCCTATTAGCAGTAAACCCTAACAAATGCAAGAAGCTGAGCCACATTTCATTTAGCCACTAACTTATAAGCCCTAAATGTCCAATATGCAGTAACATAACCCTAAACAAATGCAATAGCCGAGCCCCCCACATCCACATTATGCAAATAAAATAGAATCTCCATACAAAACAAGATAAAAATTAAGAGAAGAGTGATTATTGACTGACTTACTAACTTCCAAAACGGAGAATCTTGCACGGGCTATGGGATGGTCCTCCTCCTCAAAAGAATCGAGATTCCCTGCCTCAACACAAAAGAAAAAACACACTTTTTGCTTTCCACTCGAACGCCTAGTCAATTGTTCCAGCACAAAGCAGAAATCAAGCACATAGCCAACTTTCCCTTCAATTTTATGGTGTCAGCAGGGATGATTTTAAGGTTTCAATAGGGGAGGTGTTTCAGCAGGGGAGATAGAGGAAATGGAGGTGTTTCAACAATAAAAATGGGTTTGTCTCAAAATGAAAAAAAAAAAAAAAAAGAAAATTAAAATTTTCATCAAAATCAGTGGTATAGTTGACTGATAATTGATTAACAGTCGACTATCAGTCAAAGCCACTGACCAACTTTTTGACTTTTTTTCAACATTTTTCTTTCTTTTTTTTTTTTTCGTTTAGAAGTAGATGGGTGGGTTCCGTTTTCTATGTCCACGTAGGCACCACATCAGTTAGGTGCACTTAGGTTGTGTACTTACAATGTATATATACACGCCACCAGTTCTTCTAAAGTGTCCCTTTCTTGCTTTAACGTGAGGAGACTGTAGTATTTTACTTAGTTACGTGGATTTTAACTGTAATTCTCTACTTAGTTACCAGAATCTTGTAGAATTTATGTGGTTTCTCCTAGCTGCTAGTTGCGTGTCTTCAGTCTTGTAAGTATATGGCATGGCACATAAGTTCACAACTATTTTTTTTTCTTTTTGTTTAAGTCATTTGGTTTTCAAGCTCAATGAGCCCCAGCTGATCGTTAGTATGCTTGAATTTGTTTTGTGTCTTTATAATTGAGATAAAAACAACTTTTAATAATAAAAAGCAAAGGTTGCTCTTATGAGCTTCTAATAAGAAAATAATAAAAATAAAATAAAATGATCAACCTAACATATTAATAGTAGTTGTATATACCATCAGGATCGATGATTTCTAGACCTCCCTCGAAGAGGGGGAGCACTACTAAACTACAATTCAATGATTGACACAGCTTTAAAACCACAATCAATTGCGGCCGGTGTAAGGCCCACGAACTATTCCAATTTACTACTATAGTATAAATCTAACAACCAAGAATTAAAAATATCATTTGAATTTGAGCATGTTATATGTAACTGTTTCAATTGATGTGGTTGTATCCCCAAAAATTAGGTAGAGGAATTGCACGACTCGTTAAATTATTTACTATCATAAGGATGTTATATGCATGCATTCAATTCACCATAATACAATTATATAAGCACATATACTTTTCATCAAGAAAAAAAAAAACATATATACTTTGACAAAACGTTTGATTTAATTAATACATGTCTTACCAAATATATATATATATATATATATATATAAAAGTTGGAGGAGAGAAAAAGTTTCACATGCTCTCTACTTCCAGCATTTTATGTTTAACATTTTCTTAATTTTTTAATTTTTGAATTTTTAAGTATTTGAATGGTTGTAAAAAAAAAAGGTCAGTCTCACCCAACAATGTAAACTCATCAAAGTGTACACACGGTCCCACCCAACTCAAATTTTCAATTTTTCTATTTTTAAGTATTTAAATGGTTGTAAAAAACAACCTCGGTCCCACCCAACAATGTAAACTCATAAAAGTGTACATACACATTTGCACACACTTCACAACATAAGAAAATTCAAAGTTTTCGCTTTGTAAAGTGCAAACTTCTAGCTTGGGAAGAGTTTTTGGAATGAAGTATAATGCATGCATATATTACTACTTAATAATGTGTGGAACTCCAAACCATGGCTATATACATGGAATGGAGTGTTGACAAAGTTTTATTCCCCTATAAATATCACCTCATATTCGCTCTTCTTGCAATCCATACGAATCCATATGAACTTTGTTTTCTAGGCGCAATTGGTAAGACGAACCATCGAACAACCTTTTATCTCCTTCCAATGGGATCGTGAAATATTTTTTCATCGCAGCTCTGTCTCAGATTTTATTGTTTGTAATAGATCTGTCTCATATTTTGATTTTTGTAATAGAAAAACTATGTACTTTGTGTTCATGTTTCTATGTATTATGTACAACCTTGCATCTCCTCCTTTAATCCTCTCTGCCACTCAATCAACTCAAGCAAATCCATGTCCTCATCATCTCCCAAAGCCTTCAATCTCACCCCTTCCTACTTCGACTCCAAGCAAGGCGCAATGCACTTCGGGGCAGTTCACAAGGTGTTTGGCGCCAACAATGTCTCCAAGCTCCTCCTTCGCATACCTTCTCACTAGTGTATCTTGATGTCGTGGTTAGCATATACAATGAAGCTTTGACTTGCATTCACGATCACGTCTACAATTATTTGCCCACATTTTTGCACTTCAAAAACAGATACACACTCATACTTGAAAATTATTAGTATATAGTGTATATATATGTACAGAGTATACATGCATAATTCCATATATTCATTCTCTTATCAAAAAATTCCATATATTCATTCTTAATTAATATATTTATTTTTAGTTATTTTTTGTCAAATTTTTTAGTTTGTTGAATTGTGAGAATGACATAGATTCTCCATCATGTCTTGGTTAATTTCGAGCTCTAAAATTAGAAAAATTTAAAAATATTTGACTAGACCTTGGGCATATATTAAAGATCCTATATTCATTCCATTTTTCAATTTTTTTGAATTTCATTTTTTCAAAATTGTTGGTTCCCTAAAGTTTTTAATATTTTTAAGAAATCGAAAGGCTTATACTCATTCCCTATGTTTTCTATGCTTTAGGAAAACAAAACGACTCATGATATTAGATTTTATGAATTAAAGTAGTGACGTGGTTTCCTACTAAAAAAAAGTAGTTAAGTGGTTTCCATTAATTATGTTTATTTTTATAATTAATAAATACATTGAACTTAAAAAAGTACGACCAACTAAACATTAGAATTCTTAGAATTCATGTATGGATACATACTATGCACCTCTTAATATTAATTAATGTATTAACCCAGACGGATTGCCAAGTCGGTAAGGGCAATTTCGGGGTTTTATGAGTTAAGCGCACGATCCCGGGTTCGATTCCCAGATTGACAAGTTTGTTCAGGCCACTGATCCAACTAACTCCTGGGGGGTCCAACACCCATTGGGGATTAGTTGGGTGGGCCGGATACCCTAAGGCTATCAAAAAAATAATAATAATTAATGCATTTTTAATCTAATAAATAAATTTTTACACTTTTTTTAGAAATAATAATAAAAATATAATATAATGTGTTGTATATGATTATGAGTTGATTATTATGAAAAAAATTGTAATTTTAATTATAAAACATTATAGTTTATTGATGTAAATTAATTTATTAACTTCCTCATAAAAGATTAAATAACTCCCTGTGTAGAGCGTAGGAAATCGACTATTAAACTAATAAGCATGCACTTGTTTAATAGCAATATTATATATATATATATATATATATTTCATGTCATTATCCAAATTAAAAAAACAATATTTCATGTCATCCATGTAGGCATATAGCCAAGGGGGGATTTGTTGCAGTTTGGTTTGTGATGTTTATAATGTCAACCAATTAAAAAAGTCACATGAGCGAGTAAAAGTGAGATGGTAAAGACATCACTTGTCAAAAAGACAAGACCTTGGGAGATCGTGGTTTGATTCCACTAAAGTAAAAAAAAGAGTGAACATAAAAGCACACAAGCATAACACATGTGACACTTTCCTATTGATAACATTACAACATCACAAATTCCAATTATAGAAAATCCAAAATCCCTTCCCATGTAGGCTATAAATTAAGTAAAATACTATTGTGTCTCAGATGGGATATATAAGCAAGTGCAATAGACACCTACTCATCCACCCTCCACACGCCTTAAGATTCGTGCACTCTTTTTTTTTTTGGATTAATTCATACAATCTTAATTGGTGACTCAAGAGCAGTTGAGCAAATAGGTGGTGTTATTCATTTTGTGGTTCTAATACTTTGTATATTATCACGAGTTTCAACGTTGTAGAGAGCAGTCATTGATTGTCAAACTGTTTCAATTTCAAAAAAATCAAACTAATGGCAATTTATTTGCACAAATATGGTTACCGAATCAATGCACTTGATTCTATATCTGGTCTTATATTGAGTCATGAATAATTAATGAAATTTCGATTTCTCTTCAAAAAATTAAAAAAAAACATGTACTTGGACTAAACGTTTGATTGTCAAACTGTTTCAATTTCAAAAAAATCAAATTAATGGCAATTTATTTGCACAAATATGGTTACCGAATCAATGCACTTGATTCTATGTCTGATCCTATATTGAGTCATGAATAATTAATAAAATTTCGATTTCTCTTTATAAAATTTAAAAAAAAAAAAAACATGTACTTGGACTAAACGTTTGATTTAATTAATGCACGTCCTACCATAAATAAAGGGGGTTATATGTATTTTTCAAGTACATATTTGTTTAATATCGTAACAATATTTTATGCGTCATCTTTTGTGCAGGGCCATGCTAATCTTCTTTGATCGTTCCATGTAGCCATCTATGTCCTCTTAATTAATCTTCGTGATCTTCACTCTGGCCTTGTTTGGAAGAACAATTACACGACAAAGTAGGCTATACACAAATCAAATGATTGAAACAACTGTGCAGCCAAAAAATTCATTCGAAACAACTGTGCAGCCAAAAAAACAAATATATATATATATATATATATGAATAAGCTTCAAAAAAATGTGAATAAGTATGTCATCCAAATATTATTTTCTTCAAAAAGCAATGGAGTCCAAGAAGAAATTGAGAAAAGTGCATGTAGTGCGATTGCTTGTAATGGATAATGAGTATAACTTTTTCAAAAAGAAGTTTTGTGAAATAATTGCACTAAATGTTAAGCTTTTCATTTTTTTTTTTAATATCTTTTTCAGATACGAATACAATGATTTATAGTCATAATCATAATCCAAGTCATGGACTAAGCCAATCTATAATATTTTCTATATCAAAGAGCCAACCTATTATATAAAATAAATATTACATCACATTATGGTTCATAGAATAAAATTTCAGATAACCAAAGTAATCAACTTGACATCTTTCACCATTTGTAGTTTTAGTTGGCAGTAGAACTAGGTCTTTTTTATCATGCTCTTTGTGCTAGCAGCAAATATCGGTAAACACATAATAGTGTGACAACTTTTCAGAAAAAACCTACCACAAAATGAAATAAAAGTAGGAAGGTGATTGAAGCTAAAAGGGAGATCAGTTGAATCACCAAACCTTTAACTCCCCAACTCTTCCAGAAACATATAAATTCTCCAAAAACTCTATGATAAGAATCAATATAACTGGAAGAAAAGAAATTATAAATACCAGAACCACCATATAAAATAAATAAATAAAAAAACATATTAAAAAAAAGTTGATAGTATACCGTATATGCGGTGGTATTAGAGCATACGTAGCGTGACACTGTCACGCGACACGCGTCGCAACGAAAGACAACACCTTATATGGTAGGCCATCATCTACTGTGCGCCGATAACGCATTGATGAGAAATCGCTCGAAGTTTACACAAAAACACACACAAATAAAGTTAGCCAACATGTTGATTATGTCATCTGACGTTACATTACGTTACGTTACCATCAGTTCCACCGAATCATTCACTTACGTACGTACGACTCAACCCAAACCCCAAACAACCGTCGATCTAATCTCACCCGTGATCCAACGGTTCACATTTCGTACCACCGCACGGTTCATTTCTCACGCAATACACGTGGCTTCACCAATCAGCACGGCCTTTTTCGCCCGTTGCGCGGAGCGTAAGATTGACCAACATTCTCTAAATGGATATTATATTCAGTTGAGAAACGTTAAAGTAGTCTAATTTCGACACTAACATATGACACTTAATTGTTGTGACACCGTAAGATTTACATAAAAAAACTTTATAGGGAATCTGGATGTAAAATCAAGGGAATGTAGTAGCAGTGTTTTTGTTACCGAATCTTTTTTCTGTTCAGGTTATGATCCGGTGCTCTCACTCGTACGGTAAAACCAGTTCTAACAAGCTACATCGACCGTCGGATGGATCTCATCGAGCTCGTGAGCAGTACGAATCGTGCGGCGCACGCTTCTTGAAAACACGGTATTAAGTGCAGCGCAGAGCAGATACAGAACAGAAGTGGTAGCGATTCATCGAAGAGGCGTAGCGTTTGTTCTTTTCTTTCTCTTCACTTTTTCAATCTCTGCGTCTCTGCGTTCTTCGATTCAACGATCGATCGACCGAATTCATCGTCTCTGATTCTCAGTCTCACTGTGATTTCGACCGAATTCATCGTCTCTGTTCGTCGATGGCGACCGGAGTGGAGGCGGCGGAGACCGGCGGCGCGGCCGGAGTGGCGATGGAGTTTCCGGTGAACGATCCGTCACAGTCTTCGTGTTCTTCTTCGCCGCCGCCGCCGCCGCCGAAGGTTCCGCGGAGGATCAAGCAGAGGTTGATGGAGTGCAGGAGTCCTTCAGCGACTACGGCGGAGGAGATTGAAGCGAAGCTTAGAGAGGCGGATTTGCGGAGACAAGTAGGGTTTGGTGTTTCTTGAGTTTGATTTCTGCTTTCTTTGGTTCTGATTTTGGTTTGGAGGAGAGGATTCTGAGTTCCTCTTTTCGAATTTGATTTTGGTTCGTTTTCTGTAGAGTTTAGTCGAGATTCTGTTGTTTTCTCTGGATTTCGTACTTTCTTTACAGAATTTTTGAATTCTGCGATTGATTTGGTGGTGTTACTGATAAATTCTGGCGGAATTGCAGCAATTTCACGAGTGGTTGTCGACGAAGGCGCGGCCGAAGCCGAGAAGTCCTTCGTGGTCTTCATCTCAAGATGACGATCCTGGTCAGCGTCTCGAAGCAAAGCTTCATGCAGCAGAGCAAAAAAGGTTTCTTTTTCTTTGTTTCTCTCCGACAAAGTTGGATTTTTTCTTAATTGGGTTTTGTTTTGAATCTTGATTTCTCTTTTCTGTTCTTCTTTTTGAATCAGTGGTGCTCGAATTGCAAGAATTTTGACCAAATAAGGCAAGGCTGATTTAAAATCTTAGGCAATCATGATAATGAATCTCTGATAACTTATCTTCTATATGTTGGGGGTTTGGGAATGTGAACCTTTAAACTGATATATGCATTTTATTTAAAAAATAAACAAAAATTGTGCAACTTGCGTTCCTGTACTGTTTATACTAAGTGTTTTGATAATGTTTAGCTGAAAATTTTGTCAAAGGTAAAAATGTTGGTAAAATCGTTTTTACATTAAATTTATGTGAATCTTATTGCTAATTTAGAATTTGGATTTGGGCAAGAGAGAATTTGCTTCTTAGTTTTATTTTGTTGTTTGTGCAACCAATTGATGTAACTACAGATTAAGCATCTTGGCAAAGTCGAAAAAGCGTTTGGCAAGGTTAGATGAGATTCGACAAGCTGCTAAAAATGGGGTGGAGATGCGTTTTGAAAGTAAACGTGAAGAGCTTGGCTCAAAAGTTGAGTTAAGAGTGCAGCAGGCTGAGGCAAATCGGTTGCTGCTCCTCAAGGCTCACAGGCAACGACGGGCTGCTGCAAAGGAAAGAACTGCAAAGTCATTGCTGCAGAGGATGGCTCAGGAAAAAAAGTATAAGGAGTGTGTTCGTGCTGCAATTTACCAGAAGCGTGCAGCTGCAGAGAAGAAGCGGCTTGGATTGTTGGAAGCAGAGAAGACGCGGGTACATGCAAGAGTTGTTCAGGTTCAACAAGTGGCTAACTCTGTCAATCACCAGCGTGAAACTGATAGGAGGAAAATGAAGGACCAATTGGAATATCGGCTTCAAAGGGTAGGCTTTTTTTTGAAAAAAATATATATATACGCACCCAATTAGCATCATAAACATTCCTAATTATTGAAGCATTCTTTATTTTTCTTTTTTCTGAAAAAAATAGGCGAGGAGACAGCGAGCTGAATATCTGAGGCAAAGGGGTAATCTCCATAGCATAATTCGCTGTAAGACTGATAAGCAAGGAGAGATACTATCAAGAAAATTGGCAAGGTTTGCAAAATCGTACATTGTTGTTTACTCATCAATTCTTTTCTCTATTGTTTTTTCTTCTATTCGTAATTTTAGTTGGTAGTTATTTGTAGGATTGATGACAAGTCATGGGTGAAAAAATTAGAAATATTTCTTTGTTTAACACAAATCGAGAAATATTTGGATCTATATTTTTTCTGACTTGTTCTTTCCTTCAATTCAGTGGCTAGTGTGTTTACACTTTACAAGGAAAATTAATAGTATTTTTGAGAAAATTTTTGCATTTTCAGGTGCTGGAGACGGTTCATGCGGTCCAGGAGGACTACATTTTCTCTAGTGAAGGACTATGAAGCATTGGGAATTAATCAAATGTTTGTCAAGGTGATGCCTTTTGAGCAACTTGCTCTTCGGATCGAGTCTGCAGAGAATCTTCAGACTGTAAAAGCCTTACTTGATCGATTGGAATACCGTCTAGTGTTGTCACAGGCAGCGATTTCTGGTGCAAGCAAGTCCTCTAATTTAAATGATATTGACCATTTGCTTAAGAGGCTAGCATCTCCTAAGCGAAGGAGTCCACGAGATAGTGCCATGAAAGGCCGAGTGATTAAAAAAACTGGTTCTAGTCGAGAAGGTTCTCAAAATCAAGCTAAGTTATCAAGGTACCCAGTGAGAGTTTTTTTATGTGCTTATATGATATTGGGCCATCCAGATGCAGTTTTCAATGGGCAGGGTGAGCGCGAGATCACCCTTTCTCAGTCAGCATCAGATCTTATTCACGAGTTTGAGTTGTTGATAAATATTATTTTAGATGGTTCTTCGCTGAACACTGAACAACTGGCTGCCAACATGTCTTCAAGTAGAAGGACATTCAGAACTCAGCTGCAATCATTTGATGCAGCATGGTGTTCTTACTTGTATAATTTTGTGGCGTGGAAAGTTAAAGATGCTAGGTCTTTGGAGGATGATTTGGTCAGGGCTGCATGCCAGCTTGAGCTATCTATGATGCAGACATGCAAGCTTAAGGCAGAGGGGGATATTGACAGCCTTAGTCATGACATGAAGGCCATTCAGAAGCAGGTTCGTGTATAGCTTAACATGTTCAATAAATCTTTTTGAATTAATTTTTCCATTTGTTTGCATGTCGTGTTTGTAATTAGTATATTAGCGACAATGACTGCTGTGTGCTAGTTCTGCAGCATTTTCTATATTGGAAGTTAGGAAGTGAGCTATCATGGTAACTCACTAGTATCAGTACGAAAATCCAATGAGCTTGATATCTATGGAAGTCCTTCCAATTTTGTGCTCTTATGAACTGGACTGATTGTTTTTGGTTAATTAGGTTCTTTATCTCTGCCCTTTTGTTGTAGCTATCGCTCTTTTTCATTTGGCCCGTATTTAACTTATTGCTTATGTTGGGAGTGCTGCTATTTCTTTCCATTCATATTACCAATTTGTCTTCACATACCTACTTTTTGTTGATGGTAGGTTATGGAGGATCAAAGACTTCTTCGGGAGAATGTTCAACGTCTTAGTGGCGAGGCAGGGATTGAGCGTATGGAATGTGCTCTATCACATACTCGTTCAAGATTCTTTGAAGCAAAGGAAAATGGAGCCTCACCACCTATTGCCTATATTTCTTCTCCAAATCCACCTAGTTCATCACCTGGTTCTTCTTCAGTTTCAGTCTCAAAGGAGAGAAGTCTTGTAGCTGGGGATAACGAGAATATTGCTGGTGATAGGCGGAGAAGTGTTGCCCGATCCTTGTTTGGGAAAGACGATTCATCTCAGTTAAAGAAACATGGTTTGTCCACATCTTCAAGTAATGTAGGTGGTCTCTTGGGTTCTTCTGCTGAAAGCTGCTGATGGAGAATGAACTTCTTGTGAATGAAATTGTCCATGACTTCCACCTTTCCATAGCAAACAGCTTTAGTACAAGCGATGACGATCAAAATGGTATTAAGGTTGGTATTTGCTTTTGCTCTATTGATATCATTTTATTTGGATAAATGGAAATTGAAGTTATGGAGTTAAGTGGAGATTTGATTGCATTTACCATTTCTGTTAGGCCCAAATAAGAGCAACAATGGAAAAGGCTTTTTGGGATGGGATTGCAGAATCTTTGAAAGAGGATAAGCCTGATTATAGCCATGTGATTGAATTGATGAAGGAAGTGAAAGATGAATTGTGTGAGATGGCTCCTCAGAATTGGAGGGAAGATATTGTCAATGCTATTGATCTTGAAATCCTATCTCAGGTAGACTTTTATTACTGCTCTTTAGTGCTAGAAATACTCTCATTTCTGCTTATGGGTATTAAAATATTATTTTTGTTTCATGTCAACAGGTACTTTCATCTGGAAACCTTGACATGGAATATTTTGGGAAAATTCTGGATTTCTCCTTGGCCACTCTAAGGAAGCTTTCTGCGCTGGATAAAGAGAATAAGATGATGAATGTCCACAAACAGTTAATGGATGAACTGCATGAGATATCTCGAGATAAAAGCAAATTAAATGTTTCATTTATTGTTGCAATGATCAAGGGTTTGCGGTTTGTTCTGGAGCAGATTCAGGTGGGTTTGCGTGATCCTTCTTCTGTTGAATGTTGGTTTGCATGATCCTTCTTTTCTGATTTACTAGTGGGTTAGTGATATGAAGAATTTCTTGGATCATTCACATAAACTATTATACTCTCTTTAAGGCAAGCTATTTAGGGAGTGAAAGGAAAGGATTTATTCATATGCATGGTTTTCTCTGATGATATGCTGTTCAATAACAACTAAAAATTTAAATTTTTCCTCAAAAGAAAGTTTGAAAATTTAAGACTCTGCCTCGACAGCTTGTCAAAGCAAAATTCGTGTTGACATTTCTGTCTGGTTTTGAAAGATATATTTGTTCTTTCTGTGTCTAATATGTCTCTAATGTTTTGTCAGGATCTTAAGAGGGAAATAAGCAAAGCACGCGTAAGAATGATAGAACCGTTCATTAAAGGTCCTGCAGGGTTGGATTATTTGGGAAAGGCATTTGCTGATCGTTATGGACAACCTGAATCAGCAGCAACTTCTCTTCCACTAACCAGAAGTTGGTTATCACTTGTGTGGCATACAGCTGAGCAGGAATGGAATGAACACATTGATTCTCTCTCTGTACAATCAACAACGCATGGAAATTCTATTCATGGTCTTCCTCTAACCACCCTTCGAGCCGGAGGCAATGTTCCCATGGCATCAAACCAAAGCCATGGAATACCTAGCTCTGCTTCTACAGGTTTAATTTGATTAACATATACCTGTGATTCTTTTATATTTATTCACTCCGGAATAAGTTTTGATTCGAATATAAATAATTCTTTTTCACATCAAAATGCTCTCTGCATTGTTCTTTGTTGAAATCAAATTTGGTTTTCTTCTATGCTCCAGGAAATCAGTCACTGGAATGCACCGGAGAAAAGGTTGACGTGCTTGTGCGGCTTGGGATGCTCAATTTAGTGACTGCAATCGAAGGTCTAACTCAGGGAACTCTACCTGAAACCCTTAAACTTAATTTCTCAAGGCTAAGGGCTGTCCAGGCACAATATCAGAAGGTGGCTGTCATGTCTATCAGGTTGGTTTCATTGGATTGATTTCATATTTGTTTTCCACCTTAATAGCCAGGTCCTGCTTTTCGTCGCTTTTGTGCAGTTTCTGCTTTATTAAGTTTGCTGTGCTTTGTTAGCCTTCTACGGGTCGGTCGTTCTAATATTCAGCCTTCTACGGGTCGGTCGTTCTAATATTATTTATATACCTACCTGTAATGGATGTGGCTTATTGTCTTTCACGAAATATGCATATTCGCAATGCCCATGTATATATACCACACATTTTTTAGTTAAGTAGGTTATCCTCCTAATCAGAATTGACTTTTAAATGTGCAGCATGTTGATTTTCCGGCAAATCCTTGTGATTGAGAAGGTAGCCAACAACCCTGTAGAAATGGAAACCATTGCGTCGAAGTTTGTTGAGCAATTGAATGACCTTCTTGACAATGTTGAGGATGTGGGTATCAAAGAAGTAGTTGAAGTAATGGATCAATTGTCATCCGAAGGTGCCGCAACCTTAAATGAAGAACAACTCCAATCAAGGAAACAGATGATGTCAAATTTGCTTGGAAAAAGCCTGCAAGCGGGAGACCCAGTGTTCACAAAGGTGTCCCGCGCAATCTACTTAGCATTAAGGGCTATTCTGTTTGGTGGAACTGGTCCGCGGGGGAAGGAATTGGCAGAGACGGCTCTGCGAAAGGTAGGAGCAGCAGCTCTCCTAGAGAAGGTGATGGAGTTAGGCCAAGTGGCGTGCATGGTAGCTACTGTTACGAATCAAGTCCATGGGTCGTGGTACAGGGAAGTGATCAAGAGCTGGAATTAAGTTTCTTTAGGTGGTGTGTGTACATTTGTTTTTCTAATGTAAAGGTATGTATAATTGTATTAGAAAGGTTTGTTTTATTTGGTGTACATAATTGTGACTGGTAAGGTGTAAGTAAGATATATGACACTCCATTGTACAAGTCTGTTCTCTACTGAAGGAAATAATGTATGGTCGTATGATTTGATCCTGTGGAAACTGCAATGTTAGAGGTTATTTAATTTCTTTAGTCTACGCATTGTTTGCGTAGCACACAACAACAATTGAGGAGAAGGCATCATAAAGCTTTTCGGCGTTCTCGCTGTGGATTGTGCTCTGGATTGTTGGTGGATGGGTGTCACGTTGGATTAAATAGACATTGGGTATTGGGGTTTAAATAGACATTGGGGTAAAAAAAAAATAAACGGAAATAAAAATAAGATGAGAGTAATACACAGAGAAATGTCTGAGTGTTTCTAAAGACCCTTCAATGCAATTTCAGAATTGATAATGACATCCACGTGAAGAAACCAAGGAATTGCTCCGTCACCTTCAATGCAATTAATCATCATCAAAGGTAGGAGACAATAGAAGGTTCTAACAACCCCATCACCACATACATACAAAAATGTTTTTTAACTATAACCTCAACAGCACTTGGCACTGCAAAATACCAATACGTAGCCCCACTTTTCATGGATCCAACGTCCATCACACTCACTATCTGATCCATCTGAAATTCTGAAATTTCCATGAGAATTGAAGGGAGGGTACACATTCAGAAAAGGTAAACCCAGTAAATGGATTGCACTCGTAATTTTAAGATATAATAAAAAAGCAAAACATAACGAAATATAGAAAATATAGTTTTTTGAGAAGCCCATAGGACATACTTGCATCACAATAAAATCATGGCTGTCAAGGGAAAGACTCAGAACCAATGCTTCAACTATCTCCTAAAACAGTCCTTTTTTGGCATTTACAAAAATCTCCTACCTACCATATACTTTTTCTCTGCAGCCCTGCGAAAATAATGAACAAATTGAAAAAATCCAAATGAAACGTACTAGGCAATTATATATAAGTCTCAAATAAACCTAAACATTTTTTAAAAGGCAAAACATACTTTTTGGTCCTTGAACTTTGAGTCTTTTATACTTTTGGTCCCTAAACTTTTATTAGTATACATTTAGTCCCTTAACTTTCATTGTTGTACATTTGGTCGTCCCTGAACTTTTAAGTTTTTATGTTTTTTATCCCTAAACTTTGAATTTTGTATGTTTTTGAGTAATTTAATTTTTTTTTCAACTTTTGTTGGTCAATGTGAGTCGCTCGGTTTAGTAATATAAACCACTTTACTTTTTTGACTAATCACGCGACACTATTTGTTACTCACGTTGGCGAAATTTAACACTTTAAATGATGAATGACTAAATATAGACATTTGTGAAAGTTCAAAGACCAAATGTGTAGTAATAAAAGTTCAGCGACCAAAAGTATAAAAAACACAAAGGTCAAGGACCAAATGATAGGTTTTGCCTTTTTAAAATGCCCAGGAAAGTTATATGAAGACAAAGATATATATATATATATATATATATATATATATATTATATGGAAAATGATAATCTAACACACTTTGGACGCACACTTTGAGCACACACTTTATTTTTTAACCATTTATGATTCTTTATTCTCTCCCCAAGCATGGGCCCACATCTGACAAAATATCATAAATGGCTAAAAAATAAAGTGTGCATCTAAAGTGTTCGTGTTTGATTATCATTTTCCATATTTCAAACAAACTAGGAAGTAGGAACCACACTAACTTGCCTACTTGAAATGAGGAAGAAACTAGATTGATGCATACCACCAATTCAAAAAATTGGAAGACAGTCACATGTGAGTTCCAACAAATCAACAATTTACTTCGGCAAGACCTCCACGTTAGGGACTGAAGCAGATCACCTAAATAGAAAACTGAAAATTGAAACCAAGGAATTGCTCTCTCTGTCAACTACTCAAAATGTAATTCTAATCATTGAAACTTATATATGTTTCCCCGCATAAACAGCTTGAGAACTCCCAAGATAAAAGTAAAAACAGGGAACTCGAAGCCCTGCAGCATTTTCTGATACCCGCCATTCGCCTGTCTTGGACAAGTACACTCGGAACTGCAAACAACTCGATGCCGTCAGTCTCCTCTTGGAAGACAACAGGGTACAATGGTGAAGCCATAGCCAATTCAATAGCGGTTAGTCCACATGGGTTCGTGAGAGTAGGCCACGGAACACGAATTGAATGCCTGGTAATCGGTCTAGGAACATAAATTGTGTGTGTGTGTGTTTTTTTTTTTTTAATTTACTGGGGTATCCAGGCTTCGCCAGACTAATCTCACCCCAGGGAAGCTATTGCCTCCACCCAGTTAGTTAGGCCAGTGGCCCGTCGAAGCTTGACGCAGCAGGAAATCAAATGAGGTATGTGCACTTAACTCATTTACCCCATTTCTCCCTTACAGTTGTGGCAACCCGACCGAGTTACATAAATTGTATTCTTGGTAATAGGGTTGCAAATAAATTAATGGTTGATTAAATCTACGACAAACACCGAAAGTAAGTCCATTGGTAGAACCCCTATTGATTAAGGCCGAGGGAGGTGTTAAGGAATATTGTGCAATTAAAAAATATGTATAAATCACTCCCATAATTATGTGAAATCACTATTGTAATTATGTCGTGTACAAATTGCTCCCTTAATTATGTGCTAATCACTCCTGTAATTATCTCGTACACAAATCACTCCCTTGATTATGTGTTACCTTATTTAGATGTTTCATTTTATATGTAATTGCATCTCTATATATAGACATGTAATAGATCAATATATACAATAAACTTATTCTATTATGAAACTATCATGGTATCAAAACCCTAATTGTGGGTTTCTATGGTTGTGCGAGACACAACTTTGTATTCTGATTATGCGAGACACAACTCTGTCCTCTCTGTCTGCCTCATCAACGCATCCCTGTCTGCCCAAGCATCATCGACACGCTAGCACCTCACGTTTCCATCTCCTGCACACTGCTGCCACTCCATCCGAGACATCAAGTCACATCACTGCACCAGTCGTTGCCTATCACGTATTGTTTCAATGGAAAAGAGTGAAGTCTCACAACTCATCTCCATGACTCTTGATGGTTCAAACTATACTTTGGTCTCAACGGATTAAAAGTTTTTTGATTGGTCGAAAACTTTGGCGAATCGTAACCGAGACAACCCAAACCAGAAAAGGATACCACATAAATACAAGCCAAATTTCTTGACGACTTGACGACTGGGACAGTAAGAATCATCAAATCATCACCTGGTTTTGTAACACATCTACTCCTATTCATATTCAGTTTGTTGATTTTGGAACAGCCAAAGAAATTTGGGATTTTCTGTTTGTTAGATACAAAACTTCTGGTTTGGAATAATATTATCAATTGTTCACCACTTTGAATAGTTTGAAACAAGAAGCTGGTTAATCCATCAATGATTTCTTAGCACTCATTCATCCAATCTGGAACCAGTTGCAACAAGCTGAGATTAGCAAAGACCACCTTCATCTCATTCAAGTTCTCATGACACTTCGCCCTAAATATCAATCAGTCCGAGCGGCCCTCCTGCATCGTAATCCTCTGCCTTCTCTTGATGCAGCTTGTGAAAGAAATTTTGTTTGAAGAAACTTGTCTTGGTTTGGTCAAATTCTACCGCACCTTATTGAAGAAACTCGTCTTGATGCATCAGAAATGGCCTTCGCAACCACCCTATCATGGTCGAAGTCTACCTCACCTTATTGTAAGAATTGTAAATGAACGGGCCATTTGTTCGCTAATTATCCTACAGTTCAATGTCGCTATTGTCATGAGCGAGGTCATATTTTACCGAATTCCCAACCCGACGACCTCATTCTAAAGGTACATTCAAGACTACGTCTACCTCTAACACTAGTCCTTTGTGTTGCTTCTGCCGCCACAGATGGGTCACACACATCTCTAATGTTTTCTATGAGTGATTTGGAAGCTGTCAGACATTGCTCTTTGTTTCAAATATATGTTAAAAATGCCTTTTTGAATGGTGATCTTGCAGAAGAAGTTTATATGTGTCCACCTCCTGGCTATTCTCATTCTCCAAAACAAGTTTGCCACCTCCGTCGTGCATTATATGGGCTTAAACAAGCTCCCCGCACCTGGTTTGCAAAGTTTAGTTCCACTATTAAATAGTTTGGCTTTCAGTCGAGTCCTCGGGATTCTGCCTTGTTTATTCGACGAATTGACAGGGGCATGGTTCTTCTCCTACTTTATGTTGATGACATGATCATCACCGGGGACGACTCAACTGGGATTTCTCACTTACAACAATATCTCAAAAGTCACTTTGAGATGAAGGACTTGGGTAGCTTAAGATATTTTTTTAGTCTTGAAGTCACTTCTACTTCTAATGGATACTATCTTTCACAAGCGAATATGCCTCTGATTTGATCTCTTGCCTTGTGATCACTTATACTAATATTGCATCCACCCCATTAGACATGAATGTCAAACTGACTCCATCAGATGGTACATTTCTTTCAGATCCTACCATATATTGTCAGCTTGTGGAGAGTTTGGTTTATCTTAATAATGTTAGTCGTCCAGACATTGCTTACGTTGTTCATGTTGTCAATCAGTTCATGTTAGCCCCCCATACTGCTCACTTCACTGTTGTTCTCTGCATCCTTCGATATGTGAAAGGTACTCTATTTCATGGCCTCCACTTCTCTGCCAACTCTCCATTGGTATTATTGGGTTACTCCAATGCATATTGGGTTGGTGATCCTACCGACCGACGTTCTACTACTGGTTATTATTTCTTCTTGGACAACTCATTAATATCCCGGCGAAGCAAGAAACAAACAGTAACATCTCGCTCTAGCACATAATTTGAGTATTGGGCTCTTGCTGATGCTACCTCAAAATTACTTTGGCATCGATGGTTACTTAAAGAAATGGGGGTTACACATGCTTTTGCAACCATTCTACATTGTGACAATCAAAGTGCGATCCAAATTGCACACAATGATGTTTTTCATGAGAGAACAAAACATATTGAGAATGATTATCACTTCGTCCGTCAGCATCTAGTTCGGGGCACTCTTCAGCTTTCTTTTGTTTCCTCCTCCAATCAGATGGCTGATATTTTTACTAAAGCTCATCTTACTGGTCGCTTTCATGCCTTGGTTGATAAACTCAAGTTGATTTCTACGAATCCACTTTGAGTTTGAGGGGGGGTGTTAATGAATATTATGCAATTAGGAAATATGCATAAATCACTCCCATAATTATGTTGTGAAATCACTCATGTAATTATGTCGTGCACAAATCATTCCCTTGATTATGTGCTAATCACTTCTATAATTATGTCGTGCACAAATCACTCCCTTGATTATGTGCTACTTTATTTAGATGTTTCCTTTTGTATATAATTGCATCTCTATATATAGAGACATGTAATAGATCAATATATACAATAAACTTATTCTATTATGAAACTATCAGGAGGCTTGAAACAATTGAAATGGCCGTTGGTGGAGTAGAAAAGTTCATCGACGTCGTTACATTGGGGCCCTTTTGGTAACACGGGGAAGATGGGATTGTGTTTAAAAAGTTGAACCAATTCTTATACACCAGTTTGAATCGAGTAACGGAATTAACAGGCAAGCGAGGAAGAAGCTCATGAAACATAATTTCTTCTCTAATTCTACAACTCCCCTTACTGACCTTACTAACAAATTCATCAGCCATAGAAAAATAAAGTATGCCACCAAAGTCCCCAAACAAAGGTCTTTTCAAGGGAGCACTAATAGTTCATCAAAGCAACTACACATCTATCGTATGCATAAAACTACTACCATTGAAAAAAAAAAAAAAAAAAAGCCCAGCTAAGTGCACCCCACCATTTACTGAGAGCACCTGATTATGCGTGGTACCCCAAATTCAAATTTTAATTTCTAATTGCACACCACATTTTTACCAAAATACCATTCCATTCGAACCGAAGTACCCAATTCCAAAACCTTGGTTGAGACATCTAATTTACGCTCGATGACATAGTCGAGTCTTATCCTCTAGGCTCGATGTTGTCCAACCAAACCTCTTTGGTGAGATTTAGTTGACAACTACCGATTTTAAGGTTTGGTGGGTTCCAGCCGACTCTCCAATTAAATATTCGACAGGCTGTGACTGACTCTTCAACTAGAGGTTTGGTGGGCTCTGATCGACTTTCCAACTAGAGGTTCGGACCTGCGAGGTCGAACCACTCGATGTTGCCTACAAATCACAAGAAGAGATTGGGAGGGATGATGATGAGGTGCACAAAATAAGAGGAAAGTGTAGTGGGGTGCACTTGTGACGGCCCCAATTTTAGGGGTCGTCCCGTGACCCACGCCCTCTGTTCACAAACCCCAGCAGTGCCTGTCACGTCACCTGACATGTCGTCACTATTGCTACGTTCGCAACTATGTGAAATGATGCTCCGTTTAACCAATCCTACTATATTGAATTATTTAATTATCTTAAACATCTAGTAGGTTAGTTAATAATAGCGGAAGCCTTTAATGCGTATTTAATAAGAATTTATTTAACCTAAGTAGTGAAAACCTAGTGTAAACACCATGTATATATAACTGAGACGAAGTAAACAATAATCCATATACATGTGATAAAGTTCTAAAGTCCCCAGACCCAATAAAATAATATATACATACATACTAGGTAATCAAAACACGAGCTGTCAGCAGCAACGGCCTCAAAGATAGTCACCTGGTACCTCATTTCCCTTGCTCTTGCTTGTACCAGGATCTGCGCTCAGTTGCCCAACACATACAACAACGAGCCCAGTAAGTAAATTCCCAAAAGAAGTCTACACTATAACCATGAAAAACCACAGTAGCCTGCGAGACATGTGAATATGACCCTAGCAACAAGAATCATATTCCCATGGCTGGCAGCAAACAATATTCACAGAAATATATATATATATATATATCAATCACAATACAATGAATAAAACATCATTCAAGTAATCCGGTTAAATCAACGATATGAATGAAAACTAGATAGAGGTGTGACGGAGCCTAACAAAACTAGATCATACTTTGTGAATTCGGATGCCCCGACTGAGCACATCAAACCTAGACCCAACCCAAATCACTAATGGTGACAGGAAACACATCACAACCCACCGGACATATGCACCCCGCTACTCGGGTAGCCATTCACCGGTTGCACCAAGTACACGCGCTACAATCTAGCTTACTCAATTTCGTAGCACAACCATCCCGATTAATCTCTGACCATGTGAACAAATCAAACACCAACCAACACATGATCACAGTGCATATACATGGCAACCAAATAAGTAAACAAAGCAATAAATAAATACTCGCTTAATCAAGACAATCACGCATGAATCAAAAGTGTAACATTCTCAAGGGTTTTACGCACATGTAAACATGCACTCCGACTTTCCGGACCCATCAATTCGACCCGCCTAACTCCACAGTGTCCGAGCTAAGGTTTCCCAGTCCCGTGAAGTTTATTTATAGTGTTTTGTATTGATTTAGTGGGTTTTATTATCAATTAAGTTAGATTTCAGTTTTCAGAATTTTAAGGTTTTTGTTACCTAGCACGCTAATCTGGGAACTAGCGCGCTAATTGATCTTCGTGCTCGAAGATCAATCATCTTCCTCAGCGTGTCAAGCGCGCTAGTGTTCATCACCTAGCACGCTAGGTGCTCGCTGCCCAAATTTTCCAGAAACTGATTCTAGGATTTCCTTGTTTCCAACACCTCAATTCAGCATACAAACGATACACACACTCCTACAACATCAAATTACTCTCCAAAAACACCAATTTAACCCGATTCAACCCAAAACAGAGGATTAAACATGCATGTCCATAAATACAAAATTCTCAAATTTATCACCAATCCTCATAAATCCGAGTAAGACCAATATATTTCATCAAACTAATCCTCAATAACATCAAATCCATCTAAAACAGCAGTAAATTCATCTAAAAAAATCGAATCACCCATATCACCCATTTTAATGGAAAATTCAAGAACATTGAGGGTTGGATTACCTAAATCTCGCGTTTGAGACTTCAATCTCCTCCCCAAAGCTCAAATTCGTCTTCTCCAGTATAAATTTTGTCTCATAGAGCCTCCAAATTTTGTTAACAAATCGTTTGTTATGCATGTCGAACACTCGTCGTTGGTATTTATACCATTTGTTCTAATCTGATGTGTGCACGTATCCCAAGGACGATCTAAGGGTCACTGATCACCCTGTGTCACTCAAGTCTAGACACCTATCATGACACTAATTTCCTTGGATCACCCTATTGTGCATCTCGAGAATCATCCTATGCCACCTAATTTTTCCTAGCTACCACCTTAGGAAATCAATTAATTAATTTGATTTAGCTCCTAAACCTTAGGCTTTGACCACTAATTAATTCATAAAAATCATATGTGAGGTTACACTAACTCTCCACTATTCCAAAACCTATGCCCCGTACCCCGGCTATCCTATACCCGGTACCCAGTCCCTGACACGCACTTCGGGACATATACCCAACTCGTAGCCTTGCCCAATATCAACGTTCACACATGCGATGCTTATATAAATAATAATAATTAATACACTCGACATCGCAATACTTGGCACCACACCATGCACAAATATCATAGATATAACCTGGGTTTCCTACCTTTGAGTCACCCAGTTGTCCACGTAACGCCCGAATTAACCCATTAATCTACGTGATTAACACTAAACTTGATTTAATTAATTTGGGCCGTTACAGCACTAATCACAGTGAGGGGTAGTCATTTTATAGTAAGATTGACCTTTTTTTACGTTTGATTTTTTCTGGGGTGCACTTAACCGGCTAAAAAATGAATGAAAAAATGAAAAACACGAACACTAGCTTTTCAGTTGATCAACTGTGCGAGAAGTTCCTCAAAATTTCATGAATCTTCAGTCGTCACTGTTGAAGCAATGAATGAAAAGGCACCAAAATCGTAAGTTGATTTGGCAATTTGGGTCATCACAAGCTAACATGTTTATACACGATTAATAAATGAGTCATTAACATGTTAACATGTTTAACGGGTCTATGACTCCCTTCACACTATTAAAAAAAATTGTATGAGTAATAAATAGGTTATAATAAATAAATTAGTACAAAATTCACAATTTGAATACATGTCAATGACCGGCCCGGCTATATGCAAATAGCTTTCTACTAAGGGCAAACTAAAGGATGTAGACACCCTACGTATGGATGAGAGCACCCCAAAAAATCTAATTAGTTCCTAAAATGCCCTACCCCTTGTGCAACCCCAAAACGAAAATCCCAAAACCTCAACCTCAACAAGGACTAGGTTTCTCCGTTCGATTGATCACGAGAAGAAGAAGAAGAATGAGCACGAGGACGCACAATGCCTAGGTTTCTCCGTTCGATTGATCTTCACGTGACAGTGGGTGCATCTTCGCATCAACTCGAGCCCTAAGTCTTCCTTCAAAATGGTGGACGGACGTGAAGTTGGTGCTTCGAACATGAACCCTAGGTTTTTGCATCAACTCGAATTCTAAGGTGAGATTTTGTTTATTTGATCAAGTTTATATTGTTATTAATCGATTGTGGTTGTTTTGTATGTGTACGATCGAATTGGGTGGTCATTTGTGTGTATTGTTGGTTTAGGCTCGATTGGTCACATAGGGTTGATTAAATTTGTTTCATTCAGTTGAAAGCAACCAAGCAAGTACGAGCCACTTGTCGTGATACAGTTGTCTAGTTCTCGGTCATCGACACCAATGTATGTTATTTTTGTTCGGTGTTTGTATTATATTTTATCACCCAATGCAAATCCCAATGTTCTAAACGTGTGAGGGTGTTTGTATGTGAGTGTTGTTGTTGGAAAATGGGTTCGACATGAGAAAAACGTGAATTACGGGTTTCGAGTGAACAGTTGACGGGTAATTAGCAGTCCGAGGATTAATTGAATTAAAAACACTGACATAATGTAAAATAAATAATAAATAAACATTGTGTAACGTGTCTGATATGTTGGTACATCCGAGAGCACGCGATGTGCAAGTCGTGGTGTGGAACGAGTTCGGGAATGCGAGGTTTATGCAAGAAATGGCTAAGTTGTGAGATAGAGTCATCTATTGGAGTCACCATTTTGGAGTCAAGGTGGTTGGATGGAGTGAAGGAGGGCCAAGGGATGTGCCTCGAGATACGTGTGTGAGTGTGGATGAGAGGGGGATATATAAACCACCCCACCAACTTTTCTCTCATCTCATTTTATCTTTTCTTCTTCTCAACGATCAAATGAAAACAATGAGAAAGGCTAAGGGTGTTTTCGACATGGATTTATGCTGAGGGATCAACCTACTAGGCTTTCACAACCGGGCCCCGCTCGGCCTAAACCTGTTTTCGACATGGATTTATTACCAATTACTCATTACATTATTCACTCACTCACCCTGCACTCTTTTTGATTCACCTTAACTCTATCTAATCTTTTATCCTCAATTATAGAGGTGTACAGCGATCAACCTACTACGTGTTTAAAAGTGAGAGCAAAGCTAACGGCTCCGAGCGTGCCTCGAGAGGATATCACCAAGCATCGGCGCCTTGCCCCTACTTGTTCATGGATCGCACCCACCGTCATAAAAGGACGGTGAGTACAAAATATAACAAGAAACAAGAACAATAGATATCTCAACATAAATTACTGAATTTTCAATAATCACAAGTCTATAAATCATGCAGTGTATAACAAGAAACTGAAATAGATAGCAAATCGCATGATAAATAGATTCAACAAGTACAAACAACGAAATCAAGTGACAGAGAAACAAATGGATAGGCGAATATATAGTCCTAATCAAACCGCGGGTCTCAAGACCTCATCGGCTTGCGATCGACACAGTAGGCCCAAAACTGCCTCCCTGCTCAATCCACCCCATACGAACCAATAGGCCCGAAGGTCGCCTCCACTGAACGCACACTCTGTTAGGAAAAGCCACAGACAAAGCCGACTGCTAAATTCCTAACACACTACCGAAAGAAAGCCACAGTCACAAGCCGGATGCTAAATCATTTCGATAGGCTCCAACGAGAAGCCACAGTCTATGCCGGCTACTAAACTCGTTGAGACTTCTCATCAAAGTCGGACTACCTAAACCATAGGTCACCTGAACTAGATTGGAATACAAAGGGCTCGCATTTCAAGAATAATTAATCAATAAATAGAAAAGTAATCATGTTGATTCTATTGTTGCCTTTACTCACCTCAAATCCCGCTAAAAACGCCCTCGTGTAGCTCCACACGTTCCCCAATTAGTTACCAACACTTCGTTCGTCACCTGACAATTATTTCGACCAATTTCCGTTAATTTTTCCCTAATTATTACAAGTATTCCTCAATTTTTCTCAAGTTTAACTCATTTTCTACAATTTTCTAAATTATTGTTCCTTTACGCAATTTGGGTCGCTTATCCGGTATTGGGTTCCATTTAAACCCATTAGGATACCCGAGCGAAACCTCATAATTTTCATACAATTTAGAAAAATATTTTTCAATATTTTTTTGGCTATTTTTAACAATTTCACGCTTTACGAGACAAAAACCCCGACAAAAGTCTCGTCGCGAATCTCAAATTCTTTATTTTTCATAAAAATTCTCAAATTTCTATTTATTTGGTTGAAATATAATTTTTCAGAATTTTTTCCTATTTTTCAGAATTTTCCAGATTTTTTCCATTATTTATTTCAAATAAATAAAAATAAAACATATTTAATTTATTTATTTATTATAAATAAATAAATAAATTATTATTTTAATAATGGTGGGTCCCCGGGTCGGGTCCGACCCGTCCACTAATCGGGTCGACCGGCAGACCCACCGGTCCGGCCTTGGTCCGGCTTGTCAGGGTCAATCCGGTCACCATGACCCGCCCACCACTCTTTCTCCTTCACAGAGACGAACCGAATTCATCCAAGGTTCAGTATCGCTTCATAAATTTTTTTTTTTTCTTTTCTTTTATCTTTCTCTTTCTCTTTCAACAATAAACAACAACAACATCAATCTCAACAACAACAACAACAACATCAACACCAATCAATTAAAATCCAATTTCTACCAAAATTAACAACTCAACAACAACCCCAACTATAATCAACAAACTCACCTTCAGCAACTCAATCTCCTCTTCGATCTGAACAATCTTCACACCTTCGATCAACCGATCTCCTCTTTGATTTCTTCTCTTCCTCCTTTGATTTTCAATTTTTTTTTTCACAGTGAATGGTGAGAAAATGGTGGCGGTGGGATTTTGATGATAAATTTTGAGGTGAAATGACCATTTTGCCCCTCCATTCTTATCTCTTCCTTAATAAACTAATGCCCCTCTTGGTCATTTCATCATTCATTTTTTTTTCATATATATTTATATATACTTTATATATATAAATATATATGTGTACAGTTATATTTATATAATTGTATTTTTCGCGCCTACAATTTCGTCGTGCGCGCTAACGAGTTCATTCGGGCGTGCACACTACCATGTTTTGAGGTGAGATCCCAACTCCCCACGTGTTTATCTACGTTTTGACGCCAATTTTGAGCGTTTTCGTCGCGATGGTTTCAGACGATAATTTGGGGTTCGGTTTTTTATTGGATTTTGTTGTTGAATTTGATGGAAATGGAATGGATTTGGTGTGTTTTAATGATGGTTTTGATGATTTGGGAGTTGTGGTATTTATGGAAAATTTTGCCATGATTTTCAAAATTAAGGATTTGTCAAGGTTTCGATGCAAAGCGAAGGTGGATTTGAGTTGTTTTGGACGTCCCTAAGGGTTTGGGATAGGCTCAAAATGTGGTGACGTGAGCCAGGGTTTCGAAAAGCCCTGGATTTTTTGCAGGGTTGCACGCCGCGAGGGACGTTGTGGAGCATTGAGCCCCACGATGTTGGTCACGATGTCCGAGACAAAAGGTCTCAAATTTCATGCTTTATGTGACGCTGCAGGGTTCTGACCCCCACGACGCCACTTGTGGCATGACACTTTTCACAGTGAAAATTTTAGGAAATTTTCAAAAATCTTAGGGATATCTCGGGTATTCAAATGGGTCCAAATACGACCCAATATCCCAAAAATTGACCATATTACACCAATAAATAAATTATAGAAAATTGGGTAAATTGGAGGTAAATTAACGAGAAATTGTAATTAATTGACTATCAATAGTTATAGCCATTGATGGGTCACACGGGGATTCGTAGGAGGCGAGTCGGATTTCGTGCGAGTGCGTATTTAGCTTGGATACAAGTAAGTAAACCAGTGAGGAATTTTACAGTTATTTCTTGAGCTTTAATTTGTTGTTATTGCTTTGTTCAGTATTTCTTTTAGAATTCCTATTGGTTGAGTGGTCCATTAGCAAGTGAGTCATGGTTACTATTCTATATGTGATATGAGCTTTTATCTGGGCACTGTTGATATCTCCCAATTAAGTGTAAGTTAGGGGCACTTATCCAGGTCTATGGATATTTCATAGTCGTAAGGGTTAGGGCTGTTAAGCTGTATTCTCGTTTTGAACCCGAGTTTGTTGGGCTTTTGTCGCAACTCAACGACCTTTTAGTCCGAACTACTTGCTATTCGGATTCGTATTCTAGACCTTTACTTCTCGATTGATTTATTTACGTTTTGTGTATTCATGCGTTCTCTGTTCCTTTATTTTTATCTGCATGAATTAGACTGTGTTATTTATTTCGAAATGTTGTATTCATGTCCTGTTTGGCGTTACTTACCTGAACTCGTCATTCTTGTGTTTGATGGAATACAGATCCACAGTCAACAAGGGGAAAGCTCCATAACTAGGAGATATCATTTGAGGATACGGGGCATCTCTTCTCTTGACTGGTGTAGGTTATCTTTTTGTATTATTGTATATTATTGTTTTGAAACACTGGGATTTGGGTTTTGAGTGATTTTGGGCATGTATATCTTAATGTGATTCTCCTTTGGTTGTTTATTTATGATGATATACATATGCAGGGTTTCCACACTCTAGGTTGTCCTATTAGCGTTTATGAGTTTAACTGATTAGTTTGAGATTTAGTTGCTTCCGCTATAACTATGATAACTCACTTATTGATTTACTCAACTTTTAATTGTTTGATAAACGGTAAATGGTAATGAAAGGTTGACTAGACTTGCGTGACTCAGCGAGATTGACTCGAGGATCCAGGTAAGTCTAGGTTGGGTGGGGCCCAGTTTAGGATTATGGAACTGGGGTCATCATAATTACAACCGATCAATCCAATTTTAGTGTAATATTAAGATTTTTTGAAAATATTGCAATTAAGGATCACATTCTAATCTAGTGCAATTTGATTTGATGATCAATGAATATTATGGTGATACAGTCAAACTTGTTCGATTTGTCGATTTATGTTGTTTCCTTGAATGTTGATGTTTCTTCAATCTTCTTCCGTTTTTTAGCAATTTTGGTTTTTTCTTCAATCTTCTTCCGTTTTTTAGCAATTTTGGTTTTTATATGTGTGTTTGTTATTGTTTATGATGGAATGTTATGCTCATTATGTATTTAGTGGTTGTCGAGGCTCAGTTAGTCACACACAACCGATTTAAATTATTTTGTTCGATTGTACTTGATCGATGAAAAGTCTTTCACACGGTGACTCCAATGAACACAGCAATCTCAATCAATTTTTCCTAACGGAGTGGATAAATAATATGAGAATTATGTTACTAATTTCTATTTTGGTAAAGTAATTATTGAATGTTGATGTTGGGCTTATATTTGTGTCATTCTAATATGTATGGCTCGTAACAAGAAGACTATTAGTCGAGAGGAGACCGATGCCCAGCAGTTTAAGACAAATTCATTCAAAGACCGATTCCTAAACGGTAGAAGGTGCTTCGTCAAAGTGCAAGACAACAACAACATCAACGGGACCTTCCAATGAAGTTTCTATGAATTGGATTCGCTTGTTTTGAATTTTGAATTGTTATGGATTTGGAGTAGATTTGGAGTTAGTTGTCTATAAATTGGATTTGCTTTTTCTTGATGAATCTTACTATAAAGCTATGATTTGGAGTTGATGAATTTGGTATGTGAATTGATTTGGGGTTGATCAATTTTTGGTTTAATATTTAATATTTGTTCGATCGGTGGTACATATCCGTTGGGCTTGAAGTCCTTAGTGTAGTCAAGATAGTCGAACACAAATTTCCCTACAAAATGGTAAATCAAATTATCAAATTCGACCCTCAATCAAGAACTACAAAAAAAATTTCAAAAAAACTCTGAAAATAAGTGATTGTGATACCAACGGACACTCAATTGTTTAGTCATAGGTGACCGAATATAAATGTTTCAATCGGTCATTTGAGACAGATCAAAAGCCATTTTTCGACCATGCCAGGCCGAACCAGAGGAATCCTTAGTTTGAACAAAAAAATACAAGTATTTATTTGGTCATAGTGACCGAACAGTCATTTTTCAATCGGACACAATCGACCGAGCAAAAGCCATTTGTTCGGCCCTGTGAAGCCAAACCAGAGACGGAATCCTTGGGTTGAACACGAAAAAAAAATACAAAAATTGAATGTAAATTCAAGAAATACCTCTTCGTCTTGCACACTCGTATCTCCTACATGTCCTTCCTCCATTTGTTATGGTAAATAGCCACCGAACATCACAAACAAACAATGTCCTAACAAGACAAAAAAAAAATTGTTCAAACCCTATAAAATGCATACAAAACAGTGGAGAACCATGATTTTCCAACAAGAAACATAAAGAAATCGACTCTTACGATAGTAGTGAGCTCCAAATCGCAAGTCCACATCGTCGGTGGTCGGAGGGGATCATTGGAATCGAAGGTGACGTTTGTATGAGGTGCACAACGTGAGAAGGAAGAAGGGCATGTGAGTGATTGCGGGAGTTGTAAGGGGTAAGTATGTCATTTCATTTGAGGGCATTTTTGGAAGTGGAGTAGAAAAAATCAAGTGGTTTGCCCTTAGTAAAATGTGGTTTGCACATAGCCGTGCTCGATAACGACATTATTTATTTTTTATTTGCATATATCTTTTATCAAAATTTATTTTATTTTTAGAAGAAATATTTATTTTACTTTTAATACATTATTTACATTTTAGATTTTATTAATAACTATTTATTAAGAGAAATATAAAACTTTTCACCAAAGTAAAGTTTAGATATTTTTTAGAGAATTCTTATAGTTTTGTATGTATTATTTGTTACAACTTATTTTCCTCTATTATTAAGACTAAAAACTTAAATAAAAAAGTAAAGTAAAACTTAAGACTACAACTCTATTACATTTTATTAGTTATTTAATTATGTTCATTTAAATTTATTCATGTAGATATATTTAAAAATGTAGTTAACAAATTATTGAAGTCTAAATAAATTAAAAAGTTTAATTGAAATATTTAATAAATGGGTGACACGAATACCCGACATGTTTAACACGGCTCATTTAGATACAAAAATGATTAACACAATTAATAAACATGTCATGTCTTATAAAGTCCAAAAAATAAACATGTCATGTCATGGGTTTGCATTATATTGGTCATGACTTGTTTACAACACGACGCGCGTTTACAACTCGCCAACATGAATTTTCACCCCTAAACACAGTTGTGATTCATGAACGTCAACTGTACCATTTCAATTCTCTAGATTTATTAACGGATGTTAACAAAAACTACTGTTTGTAGTGCGGATAAGTGAAACTTCGTAAAAAATAATATGAGTGATGATATCCCCTCTAATAGTACCAGATCTTTTGGAGTAAAATCTCAAATCTAATAGTTAAAGTGTTGAAGGTGATTAAGTTGGGACAATATTGATATTGACGGAGATCCACACGCCCACGAAGAAATGTCACAGTCATGTCGCTTGCAGATGAGGTGCTCGCAAAGCGAGAAAATTAACAAAGGGAAGGAATCGACTAAGCGGGCCCTAGTTTTTGCTAAATGGACCCCAATTCAAAATTTCATTTTTGGCCATGCACGAAATGACATTACTCCTCCATATAAAAAGGTTTTTGTTCAACCATGCCTCTCTCACCCTCATTCGCCTATACCCCAGTCACTCAATCGAACTTCACTCTCAAATCGCACTCTCACCTTTGACCCAAAATTCGATGAAATTCAAGTGAAACCATATCGATTCAACACTATGAGTGCATTACCCACCTCTTTTCATGTTGATTTTTGAATTTTTTTCTTTGATTTTTTTTAAAAAAAAATTATTTAGTTGATCTTTGTGTTTTTGTTAGGTTTAGGACTTCAATTTGGAGTTTGAAATCCATAATTTTTTGGTCTTTTTCATGTATTATTTTGGACTTTTGAGATTTTTCATTCGTTTGTCACCCACGGGTTTTGGTCACACATAACTAAGACCTTTAAAGAGGTTTCGGCCTTGTGCGTCTGAAACTAGCAGGCGACATTTCCTCACTTCTAGGGCACGACAAGAGCAGATCAAATCTTGTTTGACAAAAGAAAACCCTCCTACAACACTTCCGATATAGTACAAATGCTCTACAATGGCTAAAATCGAGAAATGGAGAGTATGGAGAGGTGTTGGGGTGAGGTGAAAAGTGATCGAGTGAGCAAGGGTATGAAAAATTAGTGGGATCCATTCAGCAAAAACTGAGTCCGTATAGCCACTTTCTTAAGAGAAAGGAGGTACCTGAGGAAGAAAAATAGCAATCCTCTTGCAACCAGACAATTTGATATTTGATTCCTATTCTCTGATAGCAATTATGCCCACTTTCTCTCCAATGCATATAGTTATTAAAAGTGGCTCTACTATAGCTTTACTCTGGATGTATATTGAGCCATTGTTGATAAATGAAATTTCATTATATTTCAAAAAAAAATCTCTGTTCTTTTGTTTATGTTTTTCTTATTGTTTTGAATATGTGCAGCAACTGATATATAAACGGGTTTTATAAAGAAGATAGTGCAACTTCCAGAATAGAAAAACACAACGCTATTTTCTTTGACCTCAAACTGGGAATTGTGTATCCTTTTCTTTAATTTTCCATGCTCATTGCTGGATCTCTTGTTCAAAACAGTCAGCTGCAACTCAGTAAAAAATAATGCAAGTTTAGAAAGGAAATGGAGCGATTAAAACCAAACGTTCTGCACATTAAAATCTATGGGCAATGTTCTCAAAAAAAAAAAAAAATCTATGGGCAATAGGAAAGCTACAATAAAGGCTCAGCCAAAATGATGTAAAGGAACAAAATACTTACTGCTGTAGAAAAATGATGAGTAAGCCTATCTGTTTATTGGCTTACACACCAAGAACATTAGACATTAGAGAGCGTCAGGAAAATGTCTAGCTCAACAAATTTTTAACGCCATCAGGGTAGCTTAAGTCTCAAACTGCACTGCCGTCCCCTGCCACTGATCTTCATCTGTTACGGCCTTGAACGTGTGACCATCCCACACATCCGCATTACACACCAGTTGTACTACTGTTGCCATCGCTTCCACCATCAATGCCGCAGTCGATGCACCGCTCATCATTTGCCGGCACCCAAGCTCTGTATGCTGCCAGGGAAACCTGGCACAGCCACAGACACTGATGAATTAACAGAATATTTGTCAGCTCTTAATTTGAATTTCTGTATGTTTACTATTGGGTGTTGTAAATGTAGTAGTGCTGAAATAAACTATAAAAGGAGTCTCTGAAGTCTGAAGACATATAAGATGCCAATATAAGAATAACGGTGTCCAATAAGGCACTCTTTTAAGTACTCATGTAATTTTGTTATGCAATTTGGGTCCCAGAAAATAAATAAATAAACACTAGACCACCAAAGCATTTTTGGTGAGATGGACTAGGCATCACTTGCCAAAAGGCAAGGTTTAGGGAAATAGTGGGTTTGACTCCCACTGAAGTCAACAAACCAACTGAATTGAAGAAAGTAGACAATTCAAACAAATGGTTTGGATTTGTAAAGTAATTCCATGATAATCCCATACTACCAACTTTCTACAGTTTCCTTTTTTTTTTTCCAATTGCCTCGGGCAATGATCACTCCATCTTACCTTTCAACATAAGTACAATGTATTGAGTTGAAAATAATACTGAAGCAAATAGCACACTAATTCTTGTTTACTCAATAATGTAAGGTTAACCCTTAATCCTAGTCATTGCTTAAAATTGTTTTATGCCGAAGAAGCAAGAAATCTTGAGTTGGACACTTTCTTAACAAGGAAATAGTCATCACTTTTAATACCTGCAGATAGGATTAATTATCCACCGACTGTTTTGAGTTGGACCATAGCATAAGAGACGCGAGCAGGGTGACTGTTGCAGTTTCAACTCGTAGTCGATGTGGCCCAAGCCCCACAGTGGTGGCACCCGCTTCAGTCACCATCTTAAGCTCTGTCTCTGTGAAGTCTGAAACAATGGAGATAACAATGCAAAAGAAACGAAGACAACATCAGTGCACATTACTATGGAGTGTTAGAATGATAGTATATTTCATGGAATGTGATATTTTTAAGTCGATAACATAATGGAAATGAATCAGTCGCAACTTATAACTTATAATGACAATATCTTAGTAAAGAAATGCAAGATGCCACTGATGTTCTAACCATTACACAGGTCCACATTATTTCAGAATGCTTACGCGCTCTGGCTTCCTTGCTTACAGGATTAATGAAATACTTTAGGAGATTTAGATAGAAAAATGAGAAAGAGAAGGGAGGTGAAAAGTAAGAAACAGAGAGGACGGAAGCAGAGAAAGAGGGAAAAGTTATATTAAGGCATGGCTAAAAGCACTCCAAAATGCTGGGGTGCCTACATAAAATATATGTAACACTGGATTGCCCTTACACAAGACTGGGGTGCCTATAGCGCCACCCTATATTTATAAACTGCTTTCATTACTATTTTGGCAGAGCCCACAGTACTGCACAAAGTTTTATTCCTTATCATTATTTGTTATCACCAACAACCACCTTGCTACTTGTAGGACCTTCTAGCACCTTCTCTGCCCTTGCATTAACCAGTCTTGAAAATGAAATTTCCTCTCAAAGTTAAGAGAAGAATTGTCCTTGCGAACTACATGAATTTTCCATATAGCATAAGAAAGATATTGACTGCAGAACCAGAACCTGCTTAGTTGGTTTTCTCATATAGAAGAATTGTTCTATGGTCACCAACCAGAGATAAGGTGACCCCATAAAATTAGCATAAAGGGACTGATGAGTTGATTCTGCCACGTCTCCAATACATTTCTTCAATAAGGATGTGGAGAATCTTATGAATACAAGCAGGAGGCGGAAAATTGAAAACCACTTCACCAATTCGTTTGATCACACAAAAGGGACAAGAAAAATCACTTATTGAATTTGTTGTGATTTCTGTGAAGTGTGAGCTAGAAAAAACTCTCAGTCCTGTGACAATTAGCATGATTAGGCATCCTCAACTGTGTGTCTGTAAATTCTCCTTGAGCACTTGCGAAATTGAAGATTAATTGAATAGAATATCTAATGGTGCCAAATAGTGCCTGAAACGTTATCCAACAAAGACAGAAAAAGAACAACCACAGACAGCCTAGAAATTGATTTGGTTGAAGAATGTCATGAAGTATTTGTAAGATCACTCTGCCAAGGTAAAAAACATCCAAGTTTTTGGGACTCTAATGTGAAGCACTTAATTAGTCTTTGAAGCATCAATTCAATACGTCAGATTGTCCATCTGTTTGTCAATGTGATGTGGATTGTGTGGCAAGATCTTATGGACCAAGTGAAACAACAAAAGTCCAAGAAGGAAGCCCACAACACTCAAATAAGAAACTACTATTTTTTAGTGTTTCTTAATTGAAAGTTACTAATTTATGCTATTCACTAATTTATGTTAGTTACTATTTTCATAATAGTAAGATTTCTTTAATCATTCTTTAGTAAGTCTTTTAGAAGCTTCTTATTTATGGAATTAAAATATTTGTCATTACAAAGTTTCCAATTTTGCTTGTCATTAGGAAGGTTCCAAATTTGTTATTTCTTTCTATTTAGGTGCATTTATGACACCCTATAAATATGTAACCTATTCTATAGTTTCATAATGAATTGAATTATTGAATAAGAATTAAGTTTGTCTTACTTTGCTCAAGTTTGAGTGTTAAGTTTCAATGTAGAAACTTGTTATCTTCTTCTTAAGCTTAATCTAGTGTTAGCCTTGTTTATTTTCGCTTTATTCACTGCGTCATAATGACAAACACTACTCACATAAGGAACCATGCCATGTACTGAAACAACTTACAGCAAAGAGTACTTACAAGGGAAGGATTTCAATCAGAAATAATTGAATATGGAATGCCATGAAGGCAAACACTTTTATGAACAAATATGAAATATGATAGCTAAAGTTACGACAGCGATGTTAGCAAGTAATGCACAAACATGTGCATCTTCGCTTAGAAGGAAAATTCCTTGCTTGCTGCATGTTTCAATGTAAACCCTTTTCTTTTTTTACTTCAGTGGGAGTCAAACCACAACCTCCTAAGGTCTTGCCTTTTTGGAAAGTGATGTTTCAATGTGAACCCTTATTCCATATATTTTTAGATTATTGATTTAGGCAACAGCATTGTATGAGTTTCTTCAAGTCTGCATCCTATAATCTCTGTGCAGACCATAAAAAAGTAAAGATAGCAAGAGGTTCACTATCAATTATTGTCAGGATGGAAATGTCAAACTAACCTCCTTTCTTTAACGATTCATAATGGCAGCAGACGGTTAACTCTTGCAATTTATGGATCATTGTCACTAAATTACTTGTCAATTGTCATCATAAACAAGCCAGCCTTCTATTCCTCTTATTTTGTGCATTAGGCATTGAAAAAAGATTAGCAATGCTACAAAAAGAGGCAACTTTAGTACTTTCAAACGGACCTGACCCAAACGAAAAATGAAAAATATTACTTATGTAAGTTTTAGTTATTTTTGCAAACTGACATTAGGCTATGGCACTTTCCACTAAGCTCATCCTAATTCCTAGTATTTAGATATTAATTTCCAAACTTATTCCTAAATAGAAGTCCATCTTTTTGCAATGTGAAGAGGGTCAGTTCACGAAATATTATAATGCATCTTTTTCCACACAACCTTACAGATAAACCACATTATTGGGATGAAGAATTTCCTTCTTTTATAGAACCAACATTATTTTAAATTTATATGATGTGTAAAGGCTGAAGCAGAACCATAAAAAACCTTTACACCATGTTACCAACATAATTTTTTTTTTTCAAAAAAATTTCATACTGCTCGATAATAGTTGAGAATTTCAATAAAACTGAGTCATTTTTCCTAGAGAAAATCGTTGGCCAAAGTTCCACTACTGACACTCTAAACAGAATGGTTTGGCTAAAAACAAACAACAAATATTGGAAGTACCTTGGGCTTGACCTTTTACAAATAAGGTACCTAATAATCTTTGGGGATAAGCAATTGTACTGCCACTTGTCTTGTTAACCACAAACCTAACATTTGATAGTTTCCATAAAGTTTATGAAAGAAAGAGGTTGTCTTCCTCCTTATCTTCAAGGGTTTGGGGGTTTAATAGCAATTTTCACATTCATAATCATGATTGAAGTATCGCTTGCCAAAGCACTATTGGGGGTTCAACTCATGTTGGACCCAAGGGAGTTGTCGATAAGTTGGTTTCGTATCAAAAAAAGAAAAAAAATCATGATTGAAGCAAAATTGAGCCCCAAGCAACAACCTGTTTTTTTCTTGGTTATGCTCCTAAATCAAAAGGGCACATGCTTTGAATCCATTTATTGATATTAAAAATATATATATATATATATATAAGGAAAAAAGCAACAATAAAACAAAAAGAACAAAAACTTTTGCCTCCATAGATGATAGCTTTTCATAATTATACTCATATTTCATAGAAGCACATTCAAGATTTTTGGCTTTCCACGATGTTTCTAAAAAATGAAGATTCACAAATTTTCCTACCCACTTGGCCTGCAAGCCCAAATGTAATGACCCACATTTTTTTGTTTTTTTTTTTTTAAACAATGACCCACATTTTTAATTCTATAATTAATGTTAATCTCAAATCATTAGTGGTCCTTAACCCGACCAAGAGTCGCTCGAATATTTAAATAAAATAATATTATTTGTGTTTGGCGTGCTATGACGTGTAGTAAAATAAATCCAATTTAATTTAATTAGAGGCTTGTTATGCTAGAGACAATACTTTATTAATTAAACTAAATTTGGGAGTGTATGGTCTCAATAATATTGTATGCTTTAAATAGGTGTTTGTTGGAGTCACTCAAGTGCCCCAAAAGAGTTATTACAAAGTTGTGAGCCTTTGGATTTAAAAGATAAGTCGAGTGTTGGACCCTAGATCTTGTTGTCACGTATATCAAGAAAATAATGAAGAGATCTGATTTACTCACTTTAAAAAAAGAAAAGAAAAAAAAAACAAAATGCACAAGCTAGGATGGCAAACCCTAGTTCGTAAAAAAGCGATGCGAAGAGGCGAGGCGAGGCTCACGACTGGAGGCACCGGATCTACAACGGCATTTGGTCAGTGAACAGCAAACCAACAACGACAGTGAAAAATCTTCGGCGACGACAAGGAGAAAGCAACAAGAGAGAAAAGGAAGAAGAAGAAGATATGACGTGGTTGCTAGATATGTGGACCAAAATAATAGCCCCACACTAATGAGTTGAAGGTAGTTAAGTTAGGGACAATATCACAACCGACGCTTCGGCTGGAACCTAAAAGAAGACACCTTGGACGGATTTAGGTCTAGGGAGAAGTGTTGAAGATGTGTGAACCATATTACAAAAAACAATGTGAATCAAAATAACAGTTCCACATCGGTTAAGTGAATCTTCATTATGAAGAATATTAGTGATGATTTTCCCTCAATAGTATTGAGGCTTTTATCTAAATAGTGCAAAAAAAAAAGAAAAGAAAAAGGAAATCACACGAAAAGGAGAAACCTAGTAGCCAGTACAAACACATTTTTTCAACCCTTTCAAAATTAGGCTGAGCAGACACTCTAGAGTCTAGATATATGTTGCTCCAAGGCTGAGCCCTAGACATGACATCTTGAACAAACCAATGAGTAGGTTTGCCATAAGCAACTTGAAAGAACTTCTACGTATCTACATTACATCTATATTTTCACCAAACAGAATTCACACATCACATGTTGAAAGATATGATATTTGAAACAGAATCATCATTTCTTAGAATGATGATTTTAAAAGCAGTCCTCTGATACTAAGGATATGACACTTAATTTTTTATACCTAGTGAAAAAAATTCCTAAAGGAAACCATAATGGTATGTAACATCTTCACAAAGAATATCAAAGATCTTTAAATAAATGAACGACACTGAAATACGTACTCATACTCATTTCAACCAACAATCTGAGCAATTTTGCCTGAGATGCTTATGCTTTAAGAACATCAAAAATAATAGAATTAAATACAACAAAATGTACTAACCTCCTTCTGGCCCAATTATTATCAACCCACTTGCTTCATTTTTTTTGGAATTCAGTGCATCAAAAAGAGGAGTTGCTTCCGCCGTCGCCAAAAAGGACAGACTTGATTTAGCAACCTAGGTATCACGCAACAAAATAGATGCATACATAAAAAAGAACATTATAGGTTTAAAAAAAAGAACATAGACGAAGATGGATAAACATAGGTTTTAAAAAAAAAGAAAATTATAGAAAATAATGCAGGAAGTAATAAACAATGAAACTATGATGATTAACCCAAGAATCCTATTAGTATATTCAATTACATTTCTTGGGGATCTCAATCAAAGAACTAAAATTAGAATTGCACTTGATGCTTCAACAAAGCAAGCTACCTCAATTGGTTATTTGTGTCAAGAAAATATGTAAGAATAGAAAGATTTTTACTCAAAATGGAAGACATCTTTTTTGCCAAGCATAAATTCCTTTTCAGTTCAATGTAGTACATTTTTATAGTAAAACTAACAGTATAAAGACATTTGGAGGAAACCGCACAAGAATTTACCGTTACAATAGGACTACGTCAAGACTCGGCTTTAAGCCAATATCTCTTTACTGTAGTTATGGATCAACTAACTATCCATATTCAAGAAAATATACCATGGTATATGCTATTTGTATATGATATTGTCATAGTGGACGACGAAATATAGAGTAAATAGGAAATTAAAACTTTGAAGGAATATATAGAATCTAAAGGCTTTAATTTGAGTAGTATAAAGAACGAATACATTCATCGTGAGTTTAAAAATACTAGACATCAAGACGAAGCAGCAAAGTTAGGGGAACTAGAAGATCCAAAGGTGAACCACTTTACATATAACGCATAAAATTCAAGCTGGATGGAAGAAATGGAGTGCAACAAGAGTGATCTGTGATCGAAATATTCCTACCAAGTTAAGAGAAAACTTTTATAGGTCCGCAATGAGGCCAGCAATGATTTATGGAAGTGAGTGTTGGGCGGTAAAGAAACAAGTACATAAAATGAACGTAGCAAAAATAAGGATGCTTAGGTGAATGTGTGGCAAAACTCATAAAGTTAAGAGTAAGAAATACAAAAATTTAAAGAAAAATATGAGTAGCACCAATCGATACAAAGATTAGGAAAGGGCGAGTGCGGTGGTTTGGACACCTCTAAAGATGGTCTACAAATACCCCCACTAGAAAACTCAACTCAATAGAAACTAAAGAAATTTAATGATGTATGGGTAGATCCAAGCTTACTTGGGACGCATTGAGTGGGAGGGATTTAAATGATTTGGAAAGCACCGCATCAATTGCACTAAATCGGAACAATGGAAGAGTTTGATCCGTCTAGCCGACCCCAACTAATTTGGAATTGAGGTTTTGTCGTCGTTGTTGTTATAAAAATATTCCAGCACTTAATGTTGTAAGGTGATCCACTAGAGGTAGAAAATGCATTGACCATTTCAATCAATTATAGAATGTCAAACAATAGAAGCGATTAACTACAAAGTAGTAAAAACGCATGGCAGCATCAGGTGAGTCACTGAAGGCAATATCAAATACTAAAGAAAATCTCAGCAATTATAACTCAATGGAAAGCAAGAAATTAACAGGGACAAAAATCTAAGTTCGGCAACGTAAAGAAATTACTTGACACCAATTCATGTTTATAATTATTAACAACGTCATGCTTTCAATAAAGCTATACCGAGCATATTGAACTGATCAGACATCCTAAGCAGAACAAGAAGTACACACTCACAATAGGCAGAAGACAGCCAACTTTTATAGGAGGATTCAAAGCCATTTCATGTAGTCGCTGACCTTGCAAAAAGATCAAAGCAAAAAACGTTCAAAAGAGAAATGAGATGCATCCTAAAAATTGGTACATAATGGATCGTTATTTTTACATATAAGACATGAAATTGAAAAAACAATCATTGAATATCTAGCAAACCAGAGAAAGTAACTACTTAGCAAAGTTGGGAATATATATAATTTTTGTTTTTGTTTGTTCCAGCAGTTTCATGATACTTAAAAATCCCAAGAACAATTAAATTAAATGGGCATCCTACATTGTTTGACGGCAGCTAGAATGACCCGTTGCAATCTGTCTATTCTATTTTCTGAAATTGAAGGAGAGCGCTCTGTAAGCAAAGGTGTTAAACTACAGGCTCCCAACTCCTGATAGGAAAAGACACAAAACATAGGGAGATTAGCTGTCACAAAGAGATGGGCATTTCAACAATTAGATGCAAATAATGTTCTCCAAAAACAAGCATATTCTACCATCTGGGAAGACAAATATGTGTTTCTAGTTCCAAAAAAAGTACTATAACTTCCAACAAATGGATTATTACTGTAAAACATCTAATTGACGTACAAAAAATGGGAAATATCAGTTCTATCGTCTGCCACCCATCATTAAAAGAAAGGCTCTTATTGTCGAGAATATTAACATAATTATTAGGATTGTTATTTAGTATATTTATTTTATTTGTAATTAATTAGAATTAGAAGTAATTAGTTGTATAATAGGTTTTTAATAGCATTTACTCTGTAAATCAATTAGGATCAATTAGGATTAATTAGGATCAATTAGTTGCTAATTTTATGTAAAGCATTTACTCTATAATTTTCTATTTAAACACGTCAAAATGGCTGAATAAAAATTATTCCATTCTGTCATTCTTTTCTGACTTTATGGTATCAGAGCCTAAATGGCTAAACCCTCTGATGATATCTCTGGTATCGATTCTATGAGCTCTATTCGCTCACCCTCAATTCCTTTAACCACTGAATCTTTCCAAAACCTTTCCATCACTTCTCACAAGCTGAATGGAAACAATTTCCTACAGTGGTCCCAATCGGTGAAACTGTTCATTCGAGGCCGTGGAAAATTCGACTATCTTACAGGTACCAATGCGAGACCCACTGAGAAAGATGAAGGTTCTGCAAAATGGGAGGCAGAGAATTCCATGATCATGTCTTGGCTCATAAATTCTATGGACTCGAGTATAGGAAGAACCTATCTCTTCCTACCTACGGCTCATGACATTTGGACTGCTGTGAACAAGACTTATTCTGATCTTGGGAATGCAGGACAGTGGTTTGAGCTAAAAACTCGGCTATGGAGGCTAAAACAAGGTGAGAAAACTGTCACTCAATATTATACTGACTTAAAAACCTTGTGGCAAGAGGTAGATATGTTCAGCGATTATGAGTGGAGCTGTGCGAAGGACAGGGCTTTGTTTCAGAAAATGGTGGAAAAAGAACGTGTCTTCGAATTCCTCGTCGGCCTTAATAAGGAATTAGATGAAGTGAGAGGACGCATTCTTGGTCGTGATCCACTACCGAGTACTAGAGAAGTCTTTGCCGAGGTCAGAAGAGAGGAGAGCCGGCGGACCGTCATGCTCGAAGGACACTCACCAGCTCCCACCGAGCCTTCTGCTCTGTTTTCTAGTCAGCCACCACGCCGCAACGACCGACGAAGCGATAAAGACCGGCCAATCTGCGAGCATTGCAACAAGCCAGGGCATGTTAAGGCCAAATGTTGGAAGCTGCATGGAAAGCCAGCCGAGAACCCATCTAACCGGAATCCTCGTGATTCAAAGGGTTTTCATGCCTCATCCGAAGACACTTCCAAAGAGCCGAAATCTGCCTCAGAGACGTCTCGCCTTTCAAGAAGAACAAATGAGAGCAATTGTATCAACTAATGAGTTCTCATTCAATTGTATCCAACACTCCTAACTCATCATCCTACATTGCCTCTTCTTCTTTAGCTCAAAAGGTACTTACCCTACAACTTTCACAAATTAGGCTCAAAATTAAACCCTTGGATCATAGATTCAGGGGCAACCGATCATATGACTGGTAGTTCCTCCATATTCTCTTCATATTATCCTTTATCTGGAAATTTGAAAGTTAAAATTGCCGATGGTTCTCTAACCTCTGTTTTGGAAAAGGCTCTATTATTATGTCTCCATCTCTTACATTACTAAATGTCCCGCATGTTCCAAAGATTTCTTGCAATCTCATCTCTCGTTAGTCGTATTATTCATGATTGCAAATGTATTGCTACAATAACATTTCTTTGGATTTGAATTTCAGGGACCCTTGTTCGGGAAGATGATTGGCAATGCTAAGGAAGTTGATGGACTCTATCACTTGGTCTCGAGAAAATCCTTCGATGAACAAGTTCGAAACCAAGATGTTTTACTACCTTGTCTTGCGAGAATGACATAATGTTGTGGCATTATAGGTTAGGCCATCCCGGTTTTAATTACTTGAAATATTTGTTTCCAAATCTTTTTAAAAATAAAGACATTTCATCTTTTTGTTGTGAAGTTTGTGAGTTGGCAAAACATCATAGATCTGTTTATCCTTCTTTGAAGTATATGCCATCAAAACCTTTTTCACTCGTGCATAGTGATATTTGGGGCCCTTCAGGGTAAAAATTGCCTCGGGTTCTAGATGGTTCATCACATTCATTGATGATCACACTAGAGTCACATGGATTTATCTTCTAAAGGAAAAATCCGAGGCGCAAATGTTTTCAAAAAATTTCACTCTTTGATTAATACTCGCTTTCATACTAATATTCAAGCTCTTAGAACCGATAATGGCCGAGAATATTTTAATGCAATCTTAGGTGATTTTTTGAAAGAAAAAGGAATTATTCATCACAGTTCTTACGTTGATACTCCCCAACAAAATGGAGTGGCTGAGAGGAAAAATAGGCATTTATTAGAGGTGTCTAGGGCGTTATTATTTGCTATGAATGTTCCTAATCGTTTTTGGAATGAAGCGCTCTTAATCGCACTTATCGATTAATCGAATGCCTACAAGAGTTCTTAATTACATCACTCCTTTGCAAGCACTAAAGAATATGTTTCCTGAAAATAGATCGTTCACTGATTTAAAACCTAAAATTTTTGGTTGCATTGCTTTTGTTCATATACACGGCCATAATAGAGGAAAGCTTGATCCCCGGCACATAAATGCATATTTCTTGGTTTTTCACCAACACAAAAAGGGTATAAATGTTTTGATCCTAAATCTGGAAAATATTACGTAAGTATGGATGTCACTTTTTTTGAAAAACAACCTTTTTTTGAAAAAAAACTCAATTCCGAGGGAGAATGATTCTGAACTGAGTTTTTGGGAACAAATATCTTTGCCAAAATCGGTTGAAAATAGTTCGATGGAATCAATTATTTCGTAACTAATCCTAGGATTTCACAACCTATAAATTCACAACCTCGTGAGACCCAGTGAGAAAACAACTTGGAACCACCTACCGAACTTCGTGTTTATTCTAAAAGGAGGACTCAACCAAGTAATATTCCACCACTCCCGAGGTGGGCCAATCATCGGACTCGACCGAGGTCCAAGGTACGATCGCTCTCTCCTACTTCTCTTCCAAATTTAGAACCTTCTACGATTTCTTTGAACCCATAGCCTTACGCAAAGGTGTCGATCATGTACCACAAAACATCCAATATCCAATTTCATATCTTATCATAAGCTCTCACCAGATTTCAAAGCCTTTTCCACCAAGATTATGGATGATGAACTACCTAAGTCGATACATGAAGCTCTAGAGGTTCCGAGATGGAGAGAGGCGGTCTTTGAGGAGTTGAAGGCCCTGAAGAAGAATGACACGTGGGATCTTACCTCTTTACCCGAAGGAAAAAAATGTGTAGGTAGCAAGTGGGTGTTTACCATAAAATACCATGCGATGGCTCGGTTGAGAGATACAAGGCTCGACTCGTAGCACGAGGCTTCACTCGACATACGGCCTTGACTACGAGGAAACCTTCGCTCCCGTGGCCAAACTAAACACCGTACGTGTTCTTCTCTCGTTAGCCGCTAATCTAGATTGGCCTCTCGGACGCTTTGATGTGAAGAACGCGTTCGTAAACGGCGAGCTAGAGGAGGAGGTGTATATGGAAGCTCCACCAGGCTTTGATGAGCTAAAGAAGGATGGCAGAGTATGTAAGCTAAAGAAATCCATATATGGATTGAAACAATCTCCGAGGGCATGGTTCGAAAGATTCACGAGAACTGTGAAACAATGTGGTTACACTCAAGCTCATTCAGATCACACGATGTTCTACAAACACAATCATGGTAAAATTGCTATTTTAATTGTGTATGTAGATGACATTGTGATGACAGGAGATGACATAGTAGAGTTGGAGTCACTGAAGAACTTCTTATCCAACCAGTTTGAAGTCAAAGATCTAGGACAGCTCAAATATTTTCTTGGAATGGAGGTGGCTAGATCCTCAAAAGGAATAGTTATCTCACAAAGAAAATATGTTCTTGATCTCTTGAAAGAGACTGGATTACTCGGATGTAAACCAGTGGCAACTCCTGTCGATCCGAATCAGAAACTCGAAAAAGAAGATGGTGCTGAGGCTGTGGACAAGAACCGGTATCGAAGGCTGTGGGGAAGCTAATTTATTTGGCGCATACAAGGCCAAGATATTGCGTTTGCGGTAAGCTTGGTTAGTAAGTTTATGCATTGTCCATCGAAAAACACTACAAGGCTGTACATCGAATTCTTCATTACTTGAAAGGAAGCCCAGGTAAAGGAATTATGTTTTCAAAGAATGGGAGCCGAAGAGTGGAGATCTTCACCGACGCGATTGGGGCGGAAGTTCTACGAGACAGAGATCTACCACCGCTATTGCTCCTTTGTCTGGGCAACTTAGTTACTTGGAGGAGCAAGAAACAACCGCTTGTTTCTCGAAGCATCGAGTCCGAGTTCGAGCTATGGCTCAAGGAGTATGTGAGTTGTTATGGCTTCGGAAGATCTTAGAGGAGCCGAAGGTTGAAGGAGATAAACCGATGAGGTTGTACTACGACAACAAATCGGCAATCAATATTGCTCAGAATCCTGTGCAGCATGACCGGACAAAACATGTCGAAATAGATCGACATTTCATCAAGGAGAAACTGAAAAACGGCGATATCTGCATACCGTTTGTTCCATCATCTGAGCAGCTTGCTGATGTTCTTACTAAGGGACTTTTTATACTACCCAAGAGTAATGAAGAAGATCAGCAAATCCATAAAACCAAGTACCTGAAAATAATATTTATAAGTAAGAACAGTACATTCATACCGTGCACTTCTCTACTAGCCAGTCCGCCCGACCACCTTTCAATGTACCTGAACCGCACAATTAGAATGTTAAAAATTTGTACCCCTACATGTACATGCATACAACACCAAGCACTCCCAAAACTCACCAAAAGCGGCAAAAACATGCCACTGGGTATTCCTAGAATGAACCTCTCTTGGATCTTTTAATGCCATAAAATCCAATCCAGTACGATCAATCTGTTGTATGACACCTTCAACTACACCTCCTTTCCCATTGAAGAGCTCTACCCTTACAAGAAAATAAATTATTTAAACTAAGTCACACCTATTCAGGAGATAACTTTTAACAAGATTTTAGACTCTTCACCTCTTATATGAAAAGGTATGCCATATTAACTTCTAAAGTTTACACATTAATTCCAATATAATACAAAGAAACCAGATGAGATGATTATTGACATCCATAATAGAGAAAACAAATGCATCAAGTAAAAATGTTTCTGAATTTTGATCCTTCAAATTTATTATTTGCTAAGTAGCATTTTCACACTCATTCTATTTCTACATACTTAAAATACAAATATACCCCTTAACATGTTCATACTCGCAAAACACTTTTCACAGCTCACTTATATCTAAATAGATAATTAGATTAATGAAATAGTAACATTGAACAGACTGGGTATCAATATCATGAGTAGACAGAGAAGCACTAAGTGGTTTTTTGGAGGAGTTATGATGCGTAGAGTATGATTTTATATTTTTTTAATATGAAACCAACATTTTGACTCCTACATGAGTGAACCATCGACCTTGTCGATGGTAAGTGATGCCTCATTCATCTCACTAGATATTCTTTGGCAGAAATATGAAAAGTTCATGCACAAAATATCTCAAAAATATAGTAGATATATAACATATGATGTCGCATATCAAAATTTTCGATCATTCATGATGTGTTGCTATTTTAGTTTGCATATATTTGGCAAGTTGCAGTACTTTTGCCTTAATGTTCAATTGTCCATATATGAACTTTAATTTCGATGAATCCTGATTTGTTCAAAATATGGCTTCAAGATCTAAAACTTAATTAATGTCTCACACAAAGATTACCAAATGGTAAAAAATTGGTTTAAAATTACTTGACTTAAGCTTTCATAGTCTATCTACAATATGCCTTGCATATTATTTCCAGCATTTAAACCCACGACCACTGCATTTATAAGAAGGCTCATAACAAACAGCCTTTTTTGACAAAATGAAAAGAAGAGAATCACGGTAGAAAAAAAATGAAAATTCTTTTGATTTCTTATACTAACCATTCCAAATCGTTTTGTTTTACTTCTGTTTTCTTTACTTTCTAGGGCTAGTGAACTACAATATACCTAAACATTTGATGCTTTAGCATGGTTGTATTCTTTTGATTTAATGAAAATTCTTTTATACTTCACATTTTTACATTATTCTTTTATATAGATATTGCATACAAGATATAATATCTGATATGGTAAATCTAATGATAGAGAAACCCATTGATCCAATCATTTTAGCGATTTCTTATATCTTGAAAGTTGCAACTTAAATTGATAACAATGTTTGCAAGAAAAAGACTTTTGCCACACCATCATGAGTAGCCAATGGATAGTCGAGGGATCATGATTTTGACTATATTTAGATTAAAATCTTTAAATATATAACATGGTGATTAGGAAAAATCGCCGTGGATGGTGATTTTTAGTTTTGACCATTAGATTTAGATCCAATGGTCAAAAAAATTCTTGGTGTTAACTCACACATTTAAGAGCCATTATTATAGTTATCAAAATGACCATTAGATTAAGATCCAATGGTCATAAATAAAAATCACCATCAACCTTGGCAGAACCACCCATATATATAGGTGTTGGAGATGTTGGGATAGTACCACACGACTAGTTAGAATACAATACAAGGCTAATATGTGTGGCGTGGACACTCCATCTTGCCTTGTCATTTTGGAGCGAACCTCACTTCCACACTAAATCTAATAAATAAACTACTCACCACAATGTTCTCACCTTGGACTTGGATTGGGTTCAATATTACAAAAATTGAACTATAGGGTTAACTATTAAAAATAATACAAACTTCTCGTCATTTTTGAAAAATTAACATGAACTTTCAATCTCATTAGAAATAACACAAACTTTTAATATCTTTTTCAATTTTAGCACACATAACAATTTGGGGGTTTTAAGTGTTGACGTGGCAGCATGAACCGATTTTTTTTCTAATTCACTCAAAAGTCAAATCAGCTCAACAAACCTGAACTCTACATCCAATCGATTTTTTAGGTTCCATTCATTTTTTTATTTATTAAATAAAAAACTTCACCCACCCTCAGAGAAAAGATGTGAATCTAGATTTTTGCAAAAATCTAAGTATGAAAGCTACTAAAGGGATTTTTTTTTGTTTTTTTCTGAAGAACTCTATTAATAAAATTTCTTTTCCTTTCCAATTTCTTTTCTCCTTGAGAGAAAAGATGTCCAAATTTGATTTCCTTATTTCTTTATTGAAAAAACAAACCTTGAAAAAATTATTAGATAAGATGTGGAATTTTTAGGTTCTTGTTGAGTTAGTTCAAGTAAACCGAAAAAAAATGGTTCAAGTTGCAACGTCACCACCCAAAACCCTCCAAATCGCTCTCTATGCTAAAATTGAAAAAATATTGAAAACTTGTGTTATTTCTGACGAAATTGAAAGTTCATGTTATTTTTGCAAAAATGACAAAAGTTTGTGTTATTTTTTTGTGAAGTAAAAAACCCTAAGATAAACTCCACCTATGTAAAACTAGGAGCTTCTCCTATGTCTCATCTAGTTTGTTTTAAGTTCAAATAAAGGAGAAGGGTTGCAATAGATTGATAACCAGCTAAAAACTTAGTCACTCTCTATGAACATGGATAGAACAAATGTAAATGTTGGGGCTCTCCTCTAAGCACATCAGACCTCAAGTGTAGTAGAAAGTAACATGGATTTGCCTCTTTAATGTCTAGATGTGGAGTTCGGAAAGAAGCATGTAGGAAGGAAAAAATATGTTTAGGTACATCAAACATAGGAAAATCAACAGGAAAGTCAATAAAACTAATGGATACTATGGACTCGGAGGTGAGCTAATATCGCTTGCCTCCAATAAAATGCAAATGGGTCCAAGAAGAAAACACTATTACAAGAATTTTCAAGAAGAAAGAAGTGATCCAAACTTGCAAACGTATAGAGAAATCAAACTTAAGAGCCATAGTACGAAAATTTTGAGTAAGGATAATTGACAATAAGTTGAGAAGGGAAACCACATGAACACAAAGTCAGTTTAGTTTTGTGCTAGGATGAACCGCAATGAAGGTGATTTCCCTGCAAAGAAGATATGTATGAAGGAAAGGTACAATTATAAAAACAGTTGGAGGGATTACAAAGGAATTTCTCATTACCATAGGAGTGCATCAAGGTTCTGACTTAAGTCTCTATCTCTTTGCTTTAGTTATAGATGAACAGTTTAGGAATGTTCAATAGGACATATAGAGGTGTATCCTTTTGCTGAAGATATTATTTTGATGAATGAAAAAAGAGGTGAAGTGAGAGAAAAAAGTGAAGCATACCAATCAATTCATCTACTATAAATATAAAGTAGGACAAAGCCCATTTCTTTACTTTATGCTGTATTTAATAATTCATTAGTAAATGGGCTTAAAAAATAATTCATTAGTATTTTTTTTTTACTTAAGTGGAATCGAACCACGATCTCCCGAGGTCTTACCTTTTTGGCAAGTGATGTCTTTACCATCTCACTTGAGAGGCTTTGACAATTCATTAGTAATTTATGAAACACAAAAAATGGAAGCAATGGTGCGTACCTGTCACCCACATTCATCCGTAACACCTTCGTCATATGGTGAAACTCCTCTCCATTAATGCGAACAACGTTTCCCTACAACTTCCAACTCCATCAAAAAAAAAACCCTAAAAAACAGTGAAATCAAAAGTTTTTTTGTACGGAAAAAAAACACTTGTTGGAAGAGTTACCTTGCAAGGGGGAAAAACTTGGGAGAAAAAACGAGGGACGCCGCCGCGAGATTGGTTCTCGTAATCTGGTGTGAAGGAAGATCGAACGCTCCACGACTTTCTCCATGAATGAGAGTGAGTGAAGGAACATCGAAAGCACGGTCGTGAAAGTAAGCTCTGCATATCTTAGTTAGAAGCCTTCATCGGATGGAGTTCGCTTTTGAGGGGAAATTACTGAAAGGAAAACTGCTTTTCGAACAATTAACATTTTTTTTTTTTTTTTGTCAATAAACAAAGGGAGATGCTTGGATGACCCATTTTGGGACGGCATGGTGTCCACATTAGGGGTGGGCACGAAACCCGAGAACCCGACTCGGGTCGGGTCACCCGAATCGGGTGGCGGGTCGGGTAAGATGAGTTGAGAAAATGAGTCGGGTCATCAAAACTCGACCCGTCGGGTGTCGGGTCGAGTTCGGGTGGGATTATATTAGTGTCGGGTCGGGTTCGAGTCGGGTCGGGTCGGGATGTCATCATGGTTTTTATAGGATTTTTGTGGTTTTTGAACCTATGGGTCGGGTTGGGTCGGGTCGGTTCCGGTCGGTTCCGGTTCGAGTGTCTTGTCTAGCGGGTCGGGTGATGGGTCATTTTTATACCGACCCGACCTGAGTCGGGTCGTCGCGCATCGGGTCGGGTTGACCCAAACCCGACCAGTGCCCACCCCTGGTCCACATTGTGGAACTGCTAGAGTAAAATCCACTTTGACAACTTACCTAGTTAGATGTTTTTCAATATACGTCTAGATTTGTGAATGCGTATCTCGAGGTAAAATGTTCGGTATTTAATTGAGTCAATACTCAAAGTGGGTTACTTTTGTATGTTCCAAAAAACAAAAAAAAAAAACTTGTTCCTTATATGACATTAAGGCATCTAAATAGAAATAGACCTTCAATATAAACCACTCGATATATGAATTATCAGACTATTCAATTTTATTTTTGATCTAAACCACTTGATATCCAGAATTAGTTGACTACTCCGAGTTCACTGAGACGTGCACCGTATAGATGAGGAAGCTCCTAACGTTAGTTTTTTCATTCTCAAGACTTGAAAAGTCACTTGTTAAGGGACAACAACTCATTTTTAGTTGTGCCAACCAACCGTGGTTACAAACCCTCGATTATGACATCCTCTCCAGCTTTACACATTGGAAGCCCAACTCTAAATATATAGAGGAGAAGTGCTACAATGACAAATTGATAATGGGTAAGTCTCACTCAACACGTATTAGCTTACAAGTGCCATTGGTGCCCACCTCAAGATGCGAGCACACAAATTTCTCATTGTATAAGACGTAGATTAAGGCCGTATGAGGCTTTTTATGGATCAATATATATTGTTAAATCATTTTAGTATTTTTCCTATAAATGCATTTCACATCTTCTTCACTTGAAAATGGTTGGAGGTGGTACCATCGAAAATAGACCTATTGGAGTCTATGGAGATCGACCTAGTGGAACTTGCAACTTATAAGAGGATTAGACCATGTGATTAATTTACAAGCTGTTGTCGTGTTTCGAATCTCTCATCGCCTATAATTAACCCACCCACATATTACCTATGGAGCAAGCAACACGTGAAAGGTGACTGATACTGCGGTGCCCCAATATGGACATGTATTTAGTAGCGTTTGTTGCTTTTAACATTATTGAGATGTGTGTGCGCACATCGATCATGTATCACACCAACACCAATAAATACTTTGTTCTGCAGCGTGGTCATGGTGAGGCGCCATAGCAATTACCCTTTTCTTTATATTAATTTTTGTTAGAATATATGATCTCATATCGAAAATATAATAAGAGTTGGTGTAGTATATAAGTGATGTAAATTGGATTCTAACGTAAACCAATTAGTTTTGTGCAAGATGGGTTTCATGTGACTTTCAATTCATAGGGAAGTGTGTTGAAGATGTGTGCACCGAAAGTTAGTCTCACATCGATTAAATGAAACTTCGAAATTAAATATATAAGTAATTAACTCCCTCCAACTAGTACTAAAGCCTCTTGAGATAAAATTCCACACCTAAAATTGAAAGGTAATTTAATTGGAGACAGTATCGGTGCTAGCGGATGAGGTCTTTTGAGATAAAACCCCACACACACGTGTGTGACGCGACCGTGAGACTTTAACATGATATTAGAGCACAATGATATTAGAGCACATGGTTCAAATGAGACCTATTAATGAAACTTATAAGTGATTAATTCCTCCCAATTAGTATCGAAGCCTTTTGAAATAAAACTTATAAGTGATTAATTAAAAGTGGTGAAGTTGAGAACTTTTATCTCTAACAATGAGAGATCCACGTGACCGTGAGATTTGACGGTTTTGTATCGTGTTTCGAACAAGCCCGCGTGCATAGATCTATCAATTCATTTCATTGTCTGATAACACTTCTTAATTGTTGTTATGATTTAATAGCTTTTTTTTTAGAAGATTTGATAGTTAACAACTTTTACTCATTAGAAAATCCTTGCACAATTATACGTCATGATTAATATTGTAAAGATAAATTTAAGTCTACATCTAATTAGGAACATAACATTCAATATTTCAATATCAAATAATTAGTTATTACTCGACTTATCTGGAAAAACGAAATAAAGCTTCACTTATATAATTTTTTTCGCAACATCTTTTGCCCCATACCCAACACCCAACACCACAAGTACTTTCAAAAATAGCTCCATCCATCTACCAATATTTGGGGGTACAAAGGTCCCTAGTAGTGTGTTTTCTACTAACTCAAATCCTTTGTCATAAGAACTTTGGACTCTTGTTCTTAAAAACTCTTGAACTTTGGACTCCACTGACTGCTCTCATAAACTGATTGTGTCCCTTCTACCATTAATCAACTGGTGATCAACCATAAGCAAATGGACACTTTCCTTCAAGCACAATCACCTGGTCAGTCGTCAATTGGTCATCCATGCTCCTCTCGAATCTACTCATAAACATTGTCAAGTGCGACTTCCAGAATAGAAATACTCGACACCATTTTCTTTGACCTTGAACTGGAAATTGTGTATCCTTTTCTTTAATTTTCCATGCTCATTGCTGGATCTCTTGTTCAAAACAGTCAACTGCAACTCCGTTAAAAATAATGTAAGTATATAAAGGAAATGGAGCAATTAAAACCAAATGTTTTGCACATTAAAATCTATAGGCAACAGGGAAGCTACAATAAAGGCTCAGGCAAAATTATGTTAAAGAACAAAATACTTTATACTGTAGAAAATTGATGAGTACGCCAATCTGCTTATTGGCTTACATATTAAGAACATTATAGATCGTCAGGAGAATGTCTTGGCAGCTCAACAAATTGTTAATGCCATCAGAGTAGATTAAGTCTTAAAGCCATGGTCATCATGAACTAAAAACAAATCAGTGATGTCCCGCAAATGGAATTGGGACAAACCAACGAGTCATACAATTCAAGAGACAAGTGAAAAGGGTAAATTAAAAAAAAAAAAAAAAAATCAATAGATTTAATTGTGACATTTATATATCTTCATCCATATTATATTATTACTGGTACTGGACTTCAAAAGACAACTTGATCATTCATTTATTTGTTAATTAATTTCTGATTAGAGTTTCAGAACAATATTTACTAAAAGTTTAATTTTAGTTATGGTAGCATCTCTTTTTTTTTCCTAAATCAACAGAATTAACCTACAACTCAGAGTTGTGATTAGAATCATTTTAAGGTGAACTGTTTCACCAATTCAAATCGCAGTTCAGATTAACTAACGTATTAAAGTGCACATCAGTACCCTCTAGGCAATAACAATGAGAAAATATAAACAAATAATTACTGAACTCACCTGTCCATGAACATCGGTGGCCAAACCTGTTGCCAAGGGTTTGGCCTTTATTACAATATCTGCAAGGTACTCCACCTCTAAATTTAACGTTAACTGCTCTGAACTTGAATAGATATCTTCATGATTCAGTAAAATTAAGGTGCAACCCTTAATAGAAGACGACAAGGACTCAGTAAGTGGATCTAGTGAAGCAAAAAGAATGAAAGAAATAATGAGTTAAAAGTTGTCAACGGGTCTTACAACTTCAGAGGTTAATGTTTGACAATAATGCAGAAAATCAAGAACATAGTTAGAAGACCCATGGGCAGCCACTTCTACAAGGGAGAGATCATCTATCATAATAGTTATGCAGCTCTTCTTAGTTTCAGGCGAAGCAATGACTTCAGTAGCTTTGTGAATTTTATGAAACAAATCAACTAATCCACTTTTAGTTCTGCCTCCTCCAACTTCATCTACACAAAACATAGCAAGGACATATTATAAACTATATATATATATAAATACTAAAAAAGACAACTATACATCATTGGAAAATGGAAGGCTATGACCTATTGTACGATTTGAAGGTTACCTTCACCATAAGGTCATAGAAAGGTACATTGGAGTTTTTTACTCATAAATTTACATATCACATACAACAAATGAGGGCCTCATCAAATTCTCTAATAAGGCACATTACAGCAGGCATTCACATTCAAACAAAACTCAATTTTTCAAGGAATTGGGAAAACAAAGGTAACTGATTCACACTGACATTCACATATGCGACGATGGAATGCAAGACTTGCATTTAAATTTAGGGAGTGACTAAATGCCCCCCATTTAATTTAATCCATTTTTAAACTAAAATGCCCCTAGATAAAATTACATAAATAACCTTATTACTTAAAATATTCTTATCTCATTCCTTTGTTTCCTTCAACTTTCCACTTTTTGCACCCCATCTCCTTATACTCAACAACTTACCACTTATGACTTTCTGTCTAGTGTCAACACTTTGACAACTTTTCACAAAGCTTAGAGCAAGTAGATCAGGTAAGTTTATGGTTTTTTCTGATGTTTTTTCGTATTTACTATGGTTTGTTGGGAGCGAAGAGAATATCATGTAGATGTAGGGATGGGATGGGATGGTTGTGTGTGTTGTGTGGGAGGAGATGAGATGATGCACATGAATTGGAGGAGGCGGGATGGGCTAAGGTGAGTGAGAGGAGAGATGATTGAGTAGGGGAAGGAGAACATGAATTGGGGGTGAGTTGATTGTGTGTGTTTATGTGTTGGGGGAAGAACATGTGGGTTGAGGGGTTGGGGTACTAGAAAAGGACTAGGGAGATTAAGATGGGCGGTGAGGGTGGGAGATGATGAGAGGCTTTGTTGAAGTTAGTGTGGGGTACATGCATATGGATATTTGGAAGTTCAATAACAATTGAGGGGGAAGTTAGAAGGTGAACCAACTAATTGGGTTTTACAAATAACACTAAATTAAATTAATTGGGAGAGACTTATTGGGTTTTACAAATAACATTAAATTAAATTAATTGAGAGAGAGAGAGAGAGTAAAGGGGGGCATTTAGTCCTTCCCTAAATTTATCATGTTGTCTTCCCATTGGAAAACTATTTTTTTCATGTAATGTCATTGAATTCATGTTTGTGAAATACCAGGAAAAGAAGGCCCCTAATTTTTATATATTAATCTTTAGGAAATAGCTTTAGGTGCATCTAAATTACGACACAACATCAACAACATCAATCCCAAATTAGTAGGGGACCTTGGGGTCGGCTAAATGGATCAAACTCTTCTATTTCGCTTGATTTACTACAATTGATGGTGGTGTGCTTTCCAAATCATTTAAATTTTTCCTAATCAATGAGTTCCAATCAACTTCGGTCTATTCTTACCTTGTCAAATTTGTTTAGTTTCTATTGAGCCAAGTTTTATAGTGGAGGTATTTGTAAGTCATCTTTAAAGGAGTCCAAACCAACATAACCTCCCTTAATCTCTTTGTCAATTAGTGTTACTCTCATTTTTTTCTTTGAATTATGTATTTCCTATTCTATCTTTATGAGTTTTACCATTCATCCACCTAAGCATCCTCATTTTTGCTACGTTCACTTTATGTACTTATTATTTCTTAATCGCCCAACATTCGCTTTCACAAAGCATTGGTGGCTTAATTGCGTTTTTATTAAATTTTTCTTCTAACTTGGTAGGAATATTTTGATCACAAATCGCACTTGTTGCACTCTTCAATTTCTTACATCCAACTTGAATTCTACGTGTAATATCATTCTCAATATTACCGTCACTTTGTATGATTGATCCTAGATATCTAAGGTGTTTCACTTCCAAATCTTTTACTTCCTCTAATTTTACCACTTCATTAACTTGATGTCTAGCATTTCTAAACCCACCATGCATGTATTTGGTCTTCATCCTACTCAACTTGAAGCCTTTAGATTATGATGTATTCCTCCAAAGTTCTAATTTCATATTCACTCCATCTCTTGTTTTGTTCACAAGGACAATATCATATGCAAATTACATACACCATGGTATATCCTCTTGAATATGCCTAGTTAGTTCATCCATAACTAAAGTAAAGAGATATGAGCTTAAAGAAAGTCCTTGATGTAGTTCTATTGTAATGAAAAATTCATTTGTAGTTGCTCCAAACATATTTATACTCGTTATTACTCCTTCATACATATCTTTAATAGTATTTATGTTACGTAGCATGCACTCCTATTCTTTCTAGAAACCAACAAAGAACATCTTTAGAACCCAATCAGATGTTTTTTCTAAACCTATAAATATCATATGAAGATAATTTTTCTTTTCCCTATATTTTTCCATCATTTAAGCTTTGAGAAAATTGGTTTACCTAACTTTCTCACCTGGGCAATCCAGCTTGAGCATGTCAAAGAAGATGAATCTACCATTCTGGCTTAGTGTTATCAAGTTGCATCCCTGTTTTCAAAAGGAAAATAGTTCCAATGATCCGGTAAACAAATTAATGATAATAACGATAATCAAGGTTTAAAACTTTGCCTAACTTCGACGAAGTTCGCCGACAAAGAGAACATCGAAACAAAATCACATGGACATCTAAGAATGCATAAATTCGATAGAAAATTCGACAAAATCGACAGACTTCGAAGAAGTTCGATGACTTCTCTTAAAACAGAAAGAAAAAAAAATTTGATGACTTCAACGAAGTTTGAAGAGAGAAATCAAAGAGTTTGTTCGTTTGTAGCGCTCGACCGAGGGTGAAATCGTGAATAATCTGTGGAAAATAGAAGAAGATTAGAAGGCTGGTTTGTTTGCAGCGATGGAGAACAAGATCAAGAAATCTTAAATTGGAACACTTCTTCACCAAAAGCTCAATCCCAAGATCAGTGATCTCCAAACACCACTTCAAGCTCAACCTCTCCAAACTCAAATACCCAACAACAATCTTTGCCAACCCCACATGTGATTCCCTAACACTTCACCAGCTTCAGATCTCGCAACCCCATCGCCCCCGACAATGCCGACGCCTCTTGATCGCCAACTGCACAACAATATGACATATCCAACACTTCCAAACAAGGGCAACACCTCACCACCACTTCCAGCTCCGCAGATCTCACCCTGATCGCCCTACACAACACCAACTTCCAACGTTGAAGACGTCAAGCAGAAGCGAGAGGTTATTTATGCGCTCCTCTTGGAGTTGGGGAATTTTATTTGGTTTTCTCCACCTAATGACTTTAATTTATACATAGCTTTTGACACACTCGCTCACTACTTAAGATTTTCATAGTGGTATGTAAATGATGATCTTGATGCTTGGTAAGGGATTTTTTTTTTTTGAAGTTGTTTGTATTTTCAACAAATTCAATGTTTTCCTTTGTTTTTTTTTTTTTTTTTTTTTTTTTGAAATCTAGCAAACTCACTATTTTTGTTGTCCACCCAAAACAAAATTGCTCAATGTAACAACAAAGGAAAATTTTCTTTTTTTAGCAGAAAGAAATTTTTTTCTCTGTAATAAGATGGAAATTATGTCAAATCCATTGCCTAAACTTTTCCACCTACAACGCAAAAAAAAAATTAACTTTTGAAATTAACTTCTTTTCACATCAAGTAGTAAAGAAAATTAAAATTTATCATATAAAACAATAAAAAACAAACACAAATGTTACACATGTTGCGAAGTGCATGTTTATCGCAAAATGACTATTTAGAACAAGTGTATTGTGATTATTATGCATTATTATTGTATAATTAACTATATTTCTAACATCTTTATGGAGAAATTTGAGTTTTGTAGCATTGAAAATGAAATTCCACAAACTTCTGTACACCGTCGAATTTTTATCAAACTTCCGTTGTTGAAGTTGACTTCCTCAAGTAACTTCCGTATTTCAAGTGAGCGAAGTATAAGTCGAAGTTTCAAACCTTGACGATAATACTTTGGTTAATGATTGATGCAATGAATACAAATTAAAAACCTCATATTTTCCCAGTAATAAGAGAATAATCACGACTATCTTCTCTTTCTATTTTTGAACATAATATTATGGAGATTTCTTGTGAGTAAAGACTACATTGAACAACCAGTTAATATTACTATATGTAGAAAAAATATAATATTAAGAGAATAACCAAGAAGAAAATAAATTAAAGCAAAGATTATTGATTACACACACATCCATATGGACCATATCATGTGTTTTTAATGCGCTAGAACATCACACACCAACAATCTTGTTCATGTTTACCAACCAAGTGGGTAGCTCACAGGTTTGGTATGGGGAATTTGTGTAAGATGTTGTTCGAGTCCCAAATAGGGAAATATATACAAAAAAAAAAAAAAAAAAAAAAAAAAAAATGCTCATATTTTAACTTATGCAAATGCTTTAAATTTCGATTGTATACTCAATAATTGCAATGACAAAGATTTTAAACAAAAATATCAAGTTATGACTTCATGATGCTCAAACTCCCAACAGTACAACATTCAAAATGTCATGAATATGATATTTGTTTGATCAATACTTGAGATTAGAACATGAATAGTAGTCAAGTACCAATTAAATCTCCTCCAAATAACAACAAATCCAATCATCACAATCAATCACCAATTCCTCAAACAACTTAAAAGAAAAGCCAAATTTATCCGGCACAAACTTCTCCATGATCATCAAAAGACAAATTCTCAATTTCAGTAAAGGAAAAACATACTTTTTGGATCTTGAACTTTGAAACTTTTATGTTTTTGGTCCCTGTAGTTTTATTAATGTACATTTGGTCCCTTAACTTTTATTATTCTACATTTGGTCCTTTAACTTTCATTATTGTACATTTGGTCCCTTGACACTTTAAATGATGAAGGACTAAATGTAGAACTTTGTGAAAGTTCAAGGACCAAATGTGTAGTAATAAAAACATAAAAAACACACAGTTTAGGGACCAAATGATGGGTTTTGCCTTCAGTAAACTGATTCCTACTAATTCTTCTATTTCAAACCTAAACTGAAATAACAAGAACAAAAATTTCATCTTTGAAACACAAACACGATCAATGCAATCATTAAACAACAAAAACAACAAATAACTTTGTGTCAAGATTCAAACTTTATTATAAATGGAACAAAAACCAAGGAAATCAATCGTAGAGTGAGCTTACGAGTTTCTTCAAAATGCGATCATAGTGAGAGAAGGGTTGAGCGAATGCAACGAAGATGACGGTCTCGGAAGATTCACGAGAAAGTGCGCGCTTCATCAAGTGATGAAGAAGGAAGGCTCCGCTGGTCTCAACACAGTCCTGGATCAAAACCACCCTTCCAGCGCCATCAGAAACCCTAGTTTTGTCTTCTTCGATCGCTTGGTCGAGCAAGCTCAAGTATTGCTCCATCCAAACCAAACAACCCTGAAACACAAAGATCGTGCCTTATATAACTATTTATTTAAACTACTCAATTGAGGATTTTAAAAGAGTTTCGAGGATTTTGAAATCAAGCTATATGTAATTTAGATTTCAAAGGATTTTAATGGACTTTTAAAAAGTTAATGGGTATTCAATTAAAGAAATATCATGCGGTAATTTAAAGATTTCATGAATATCAAATAAAGCAGTATAAATAACATCATGCGGTAATTTAAAGACAAGAATATAAATAGATCAAAGTGCATGATAGGCAAATTGAAATGATTGCAATCGAAAACATGCGTGTTCTAAGAGTCAAAAGAGGTCATAAGCGGTCAAAATCCACAACAATAACCACAACAATCCAGTGCCCAGGTTCACACAACACCAGGGGTGGTCAGGCACTCCTGCAGAGAGTGGCTCGCGTTTCCTCAAATGGTGCGGGCCACATGACACCTTCACAATCAGTACCCAGGTTCACACAACACTGTGGGTAGCAGTAATTCCGATATGAAATACCCAAGTTTCTCCAACCAGTGCGGGCCACATGATACTATATCGACACACTTACGCCAAGAACACACATACCAAGCAAATAAGGAAATTTGAATGTCAACAATGGATAATAGAAAGAATAGCAATAAATGATAATGAATCACATGAGAATTTCTTAACTGGCTTACTAACGTACACAAGCTTTAAGGCAAGTGTACTTACCTGACAACGCAACTCGCGAATAACCACTCTCGTGAATCCTAACGCGTATTCCCGAGTTTCCCGCTACCTGACAAGGTTGGAAACTCTAATTAATGGGTCGAGTCGTTAACAACCCTAGGTTAAACCGTAGTGTATTCCCAAGTGTTTTAAGGACTCAAACAACTCGACAATTCGATAGGAAAATGAATACTTTCTCGGGTTTGAAAAACCATAACAATAACCACAACTACGATAACACAACATCGATGAACATAATGCATGCAAGCCTACTCATGAACCATAGGCTCGGCTCAGTCGTAAATAGGTCACGCCAAAATCTCGAGGACCGGCAGCATGACCACGACGTCATTACCGTTCAATTAAGTGAAAGACATAATATCGACGTCGCTCGATAATAACGACTCAGTATGAACTCAAAATGACCATACACCGGGAGTAGGGAACCTCGCAAGTGTGGTTCAACGTCTGTAGAGTATCCTCACGGCATGGTAAGGCCGGGGGCACACTTAACATCACGTAAATGACTACATGACGTGATAATAAAACAAAACCAACGTATGAACTCATCAATAAAACAACTTGCCACTATCCATATGGACGCTCTGGGGCTATGGGAACGCACAAGAGTTTGGCGAAATCCCCAACGCTCCCCTGGTCACGGCGTCCAATAGCAACGCCGCCCGTGATGGCGGTTTTCCGGCGACGAAAAAAAACAACCAACATTAAATCAAGATCAAAACAGTCCAACGCAAGGACAGCGAGGTACCAACAAAGGCAAGCCATGGTCCTCGACAGCCCCTCGGACGTAAACCTAAAACCCTAAACCCATAGCGCCGCCGTTAGTGGCAGTTTCTGGCAACTCCATGAAAACCGTCCAACATGAACACCCTACAACATAGCCAACCAAACCACTACTCACACTCATATATACTCAAATCCAGCGACACTACAGGACGTGGGGCCTTGGTGGGCCGGGAGGACCATCCACGACTGTCCCCAACCACCTCAGCGGCTCCGGCAAACGCTATAAGTCCCAAATACCAAAACAGTTTGAAAAAAAAAAAAAAAATGAAAACAGAGCAACAGTTCACCAAAAAAAAAAAAAAAATGAATAACACCTACATGACTACCGTGATTGGGAGGGACTCCGGGACTTGCAGGGACTCCGTGATTGGGTGCATCTCCTCTGTGTCTCGCTCTCTCGCTCGCTTCTCTTCCAAATCTTCTTCGGCTCCTTCAAACCCTAACCCTAGATCGATACCTCGCAAAGCCAATCAATCTGTCCGCCGCATTTTACGCCTCCTCTCGCAGTCGCAAAGCCCTAGAAACCCTAGAAAGTTCCCCTCAAGAGCTCTCTGCCCAGCAAGCTTCAGTGCTGATTTCGGCGATCGGTAACCCTCTAATCGCGTTCGATTTCTGTCGGTTTCTCAAATCGCAGACGCCAATTTTCCTGCCTGATTCTGTTCTTTACGCTTCATTGATCGAATCTCAGGTTCAGTCAGTGAATCCCCACATTCCTAGGATTAAGTTTTACTTAGATGAGATGAGGAAACGGAAGGTTTCGATGTCGAAAGAGGGTTTTGAGGGGTTGTTTGAGTTGTGTGTTTCGAAAACTGTTGAAATTGGTGGGATTTTAGTTGGGCCTTCGCAGGTGTTGGAGGCGAAACGCGCAGTGATTCACAAAGCTCAGCAGTTTTTGCCTTGCTCTGCCAAGGTCTATTCCTTTGGACTGCTAAAGTCAGGCTTCAACTCCAAAAGAAAGCTGTGGGAGATGGACTGATCTTACCTAAATATAAAGGAATGTTGGGTACAGTCAGTACAATTGCTAGGGAAGAAGGATTCTCCGCGCTTTGGAAAGGCATTGTACCTGGTTACATCGCCAATGCATTTTTGGTGGCTTACGAATTGGTTTATATGGTCCTGTAAGTTCTTATAAGACTAGTCACACAAAAGGTATCCCAATTATGTATATAACTTTTTTGAACTATCCTTAAAAATGACTCTTGTGCGCTCCACTAAAATATATAAGTTGGTGTGCCTTTATAAAATAGTTGGGGTGCCTTTAGCACATCTCAGAGATAAACACCCAATCCAGGGCTTGAACACTCAATTTTGATTCATTTAGATAAAAAGCTCACAATTAAGTTGTGTTTACACTTTTTTTATATAAGTATTTAGTTTGTCAAATTACCCTTTTGCCCTTACTTTCATCTCAAAACACACTCTTATCTCTAGGTGACACCCACCTATGACATATCTTACCTTGATTCCCCCGTGTAGTGTATCCCAAGACTTATCCTATGCCTATTACAATTTTTTTCCAACTCAATTATAGGCCTCATATTAATTAACTTCAAAATAAAATCATATAACCCATGTTAAGCCATTAATTGAACTTTATAAATTAGTACCCAAGGTCATATAAACTCCCATCTATCCCGTACTCAGTGCCCCACGTCCGCACGCTTCTCGAGGTAGTCGCACACTTGGTGTTCAATCAAATTGATTATGCCTAAGTTATACTTTATTTGATTAAATCATGTTTCCTCAACTAAGGTCATATTCATGATTTGACTTCGTTTATCACATTTAATACCCACTTAATCGACAATCGAAACCCCGTTTACCTAGTCGGAACCTCACTCAGATTTAAAATTGTCCGACTGGCTCTTGACCCATATCATATTATCATACTAATACATGCATCATCATCCACAAATAACTAAATTTCCGGGTCATTTCAATCTCCCCAACTAACAAGAATTTCGTCCTCGAAATTAGCTCTAACTCGAGTGAGTAAGGAGACCCAACACTTATTCTCACCTTGCTCAAACTGCGGCTTAGAGCCATTTCGGATAGCTTGGATCATTTCCTGAACTGCGAACTACCTCAGAGTCAACTTCAGACATCTCGTTCCTCATCGTTGAATTGCAGACCGATGCAAAGTCACTTCAGACAGCTCAATAAGCTATGACCAACTGTGACTCTCTCGAGAGTCACTTCTAACAGCTTGACACTAGGTATTGAACTGCGGACTTGTACAAAGTCTCTTCAAACAGCACGTCTCTTTCCATGAACTGCGGATCCCTCTGGATTACTCCAAACAACTTCATACTCTACCACCTCTAAACTGTGGGCCTCTGCCACTTCGAACAACTTGATTTTGTCTTGGTCTTTAGAATTACGGTCACAACCTCTTCAAACAATCTAACTCAACTACGGTCTCTCAAGACCGCCCCAATTCCCACTAATAGGTAGGAATGCCAACAATCTCGTCACAGCCATCACCCACTACTATGACTCAAGCTTGGTGATCACGACATAAGACGTTACGATCGCGACTTGCATGCCATACTCGTGAAAACCTCCCAACCCATTCGCGTCTCGACGCAAGTTTATCTATACCCAGGCAGTAAAATAGATTCGACAAAGTTGCAACCATGGCCACCATGTACACTACGTGTCCATGCATCGTAAGATGAATCACAACCAGATGGTTCTGCCTCTCTTTAGATGTACTTGTGGCTAGTTTTGGCAACCCATTGTGCCCAAACTTACCATCTCTTTTGGACTCTAGTCTAAGTTAGGTATGTCTCATTTTAGACAACTCTGCTAAGTTTACACGGCACCACTCTAGCCAATATCGATCCTAACTCTGTCACATGACATCCGACATCGCATTTAAACACCTAAAGCTTCAATTAATCGTTTCATGCATGATGTATGATAACCAGGAAAATTCTTTACCTCCGATAGGATCACGAACCATCGTTAGCTACGACTCAATCGACATGTGCACGTCCTCAATGGCATGAGGCTGATCGTCATCCTGCTGGTCCTCGTACAAATCAGGACATCAATTTTGAAAATGTTCGGGTTGTCCACACTGGAAACACACATTTTGCCTCCGAGAACCACCATCGTCATTCAGATCCCTCGTCTACTTCCTATCATGTCCTTCCGATCGATGCTCTGAAATGCGACTCTCTGCGCCAACACACAAAGTCCTCTATGCAACGTGTTAACGACTTACCGTTGTTGTTACTAGATCCCGCCTGATCCGCCCTCACTATTTGACAAAGAAAGCGAGTTCTCGGATCGGCGAATAACTACCGATACCATATAATACATCACATAAAACATATTTATGCTAATAAGTTTTCGTTTTCATTACCCGACTCATCCTTACTTCCCTAACTAGGATTCTAAGTCAGGATCATAAGGTTTCCACTTCTAAGTTCAACCATTCTTAATTTTTCGCTGTCTTAATGGTTTGTGTTTTAATTCAAGAGTCAAGTCATTATAACCTTAGGCTCTGATACCAACTGTGATTAGAGTCCGAAAGAGATGGTAAGTTTGGGCACAATGGGTTGTCAAAACTAGCCACAAGTACACCTAAAGAGAGGCAGAACCAGATTGGTTGTGATTAATCTTACGATGCATGGACACGTAGTGTACATGGTGGCCACGATTGCAACTTTGTCGAATCTATTTTATTGCCTAGGTATAGATAAACTGGCGTCGAGACGCGAATGGGTTGGGAGGTTTTCACGAGTATGGCGTGCAAGTCGCGATCGTAGCGTCTTATATCGTGATCACCAAGCTTGAGTCGTAGTAGTGGGTGATGTCTGCGACGAGATTGTTGGCATTCCTACTATTAGTGGGAATTGGGGCGGTCTTGAGAGACCGTAGTTGAGTTAGATTGTTTGAAGAGGTTGCGACCCGCAATTCTAAAGACCAAGACAAAATCAAGTTGTTCGAAGTGGCAAGGCCCATAGTTTGATAGATGTGGAGAAAAAGGAGTGGATTTAAGACGTTGCGCTATTTGAAGGGACTTTGTACAAGTCTGCAGTTCAATACCTGATGTCGAGCTATTGGAAGTGACTCTCGTGCGAGTCCACAGTTGGTCATAGCATATTGAGCTGTCTAAAGCGACTTCGCATTGGTCCGCAGTTCAACGGTAAAAAAAGAGCTGTCTGAAGCAACTCTGGAATAGTTCGCAGTTCGATACGAAGGATCCAAGCTACCTGAAGCGGCTCTAAGCCCGCAGTTTGGAGGAAGTGTGAACAGGTGTTGGTTTTCCCTTATTCGCTCGAGTTAGAGTTAATTTGGAGGACGAAATTCTTATTAGTTGGGGAGACTGTAATAACCCGAAAATTTGGCTATTTGTGAATGATGATATGTATTACATATTTATACTCGTATTTGAGTGACCGGACAATTAAGTCGGTGAACGAGTAGGAAAATTAGGTTACGGGTATACGGGGGATTTAAAACACTGTTAAAATACAAATAAATGAAATTTTGTATAATTTAAGTAATTAGTTATGAGAAAAGGTGAAACTACGTGCGTGACGGAGAAATATGGATCGAGGAGCGCAAGACCAATACGGGAGTCGGTTAGATACGCGACACACGAGACTATGAGATAGAAATTGTTAAAGTGACACATCATAATGAGGAGAGCCATGAGATTGGCATTGAGATGTGTATGTGTGTTGAGCTAAGATGATAAGGTAAAAGACCCATAAGGGCAACTGTTCAAAAAAATAAGCAAGTGTTAAACTTAAGGGCAAAAGGGTCATTTTGATTATATATACATAACGTTTTGTCTCAAAACCCTACTATTCATCATCTTCCCCAAACGACTCCTCTCCACTCTCCTCCCCTCTCCACTCTCCCTCACTGCCACCACCGACTCATCGGACCTCCGACCAAGACAGAGGTGGCCGGAGACCGGGGCGACGTTTGCCTACACTCTCTCTTTATCTCTCTGCCTGTTCTCTCTCTCTCACTTTCTTTCTCCGATCCCTCTCTCTCGGCCATTATCTTCCCTCCCCTTCTCGGCTCTCCCTTGATGAACTGACCACCGACACTGGTCGATATGGTGGTGGTTAGAGGTCTCTTCACTCGCCGGAGGTGTGCATCTCTCTCTCTCTCTCTCTCCTCTCATTCTCTTTCTCGAACCTCACGGTCCTTTTCATTACCGCACATATACACCACTATTCTAACCACCATGGGATTCCTTCAACTGGGAACTTGGGCGTGGATGACCCATGGGTGTTCCAACGTTCCTAGAGACCCCAATGCACGGCGAACGTGGTGGTTTTTCAATGAGTTTTGGGCTGTTGTCCTATTAGGTATTGTTTTTATCTTTTTTTGATGTTGTGTGCATTGTGGTCAGTTGTTGGGTGTTGCAAGGACCATAGGCTGGTCGGGGATGACTCCTTGGTGGTCCACCGGAGTCCCCGACAGCCCCAGAGCACCACCACAACCGTAGAAATGGAGGGTACCCTCGGATTTTCATCGTTGTGTTGATACTCGATTTTTCGATTTATATTTTTATGTTTGTCAACTCTTGGCTGTTGCTCCGCCACCTTGCACCATCGTCGCTAACCGCCATGACCTAGGGTGCATCGGGGACACTTTCACGAACCTGTGGGTGTTTCCCAATCCCCGAGCGATCTATATACCGGTGGTTGTGGTTTGATCTTGTATGATGTATCGTTAGGTTATTGTTTGGACTATTTTGAATCCTCGCCAGAATTCACTGCCATGGGTGATGTCACCGCTGTGCCACCATGATCAGAGATGTCGGGGACGAAGTTAAGTCCATACTTGTGTCTTATGACTCTTGGAGTAGCCCAAAATAGCGGCATTATTTATTTCTATTATTTATAAATTTATGTATGTGGTACTTTTATCGTTGGAAACCACTATCATGGTGGCTTTGCCATCGACGTGATGATTTGGGGATTGTCGGAGACCTTACCATGTCCATCATGAAGTCTCACAACCCCCGGAGCGTCTCTATTAGTGGTGGTGAGTTTTGTGAGCGTTATTTTATGTGATGTCATTATTGCGCGTCTCGTCGCAAACCATCGTGAATGGTCAGCATTGCCGCCGGACGCCATGACTAAGGGAGTGTCGAGATCACAACAAAACTCTCGTGTGTCATATAACTCCCGAAGCGTCCATATCGATGGTGATGAGTCATGTAATGGCGAATTCATGTGTGAGTATTTTTATCATGTCAAGTGATTGTTGACGTGACGTAGCGCACGCCTACGACTTTTCCATGTCATGTTGGCACCTACGGACATTGGACCACACTCGCGAGTCTCCCTACTCGTCGATGTATGATTATTTTGAGTTCCTATTGAGTCTTTATTGTCGAGCGATATTGATATTGTGTTTTAAGTCGATTGGATGGTAGTGACGTCGTGATCACGTCGCCAGTCCACGAGACTATGACGTGACCTATTAACGACCGAGCCGAGCCTACGATTCATGAGTAGGCTTACATACGTCATGGTTATCGATGTTGTGATATCGTAGTCGTGGTTATTGTTGTGGTTTTTCAAACCCGAGAGAGAGTATTCATTATTTTATTGATTTGTCAAGTTGTTTAAGTCCTTAAAACACTTGAGAATACACTAGGGTTTAGTTAATGACTCGACCCATTAATTAGAGTTTCCAACCTTGTTAAGTAGCGGAAAACTCAGGGATACGCGTTAGGATTTGCGGGAGTGTTGTTATTCACGGGTTGCGTTGTCATGTAAGTACACTTGCCTTAAAGCTTGTGTACGTTAGTAAGCCAGTTAAAAATTCTCATGTGATTCATTATCATTTATTGCTATTCTTGCTATTATCCATTGTTGGCATTCAAATTCTCTTATTTGCTTGATATGTGTGTTCTTGGCGTAAGTGTGTCGATATAGTATCATGTGGCATGCACCAGTTGGGGAAACTTGGGTATTTCCTATCGGAATTACTGCTACCCACAGTGTTGTGTGAACCTGGGTATTGATTGTGAAGGTGTCATGTAGCGCACACCAATTGGGGAAACGCGAGCCACTTCTGCAGGAGTGCCTGACCACCCCTGGTGTTGTGTGAACCTGGGCACTGGATTGTTGTGGTTATTGTTATGGACTTTGACCGCTTATGGCCTCTTTTGACTCGTAGAACACGCATGTTTTCGATTGCTATCATTTTAGTCTGCCTATCATGCACTTTGATCTATTTATATTCATGTCTTTAAATTACCGCATGATATTTAGACTGTTTTATTTGATATTCATGAATTACTGTGAAATTCTTCTGGCATTACTTTCGATTTCTCTCAGTTGCTCACCGTCTAGTTTGTGACGGTGAGTGCAGATATCTCGGAGTGCAGCAAGGGCAAGGGCCCTCTACTTGGTGATTTCCTCTAAGGACTTCTCAGAGTACGCGACTTCAGGGTTAGGTTAGATTTGTTTATGTTTATTGTTGATTGTATGATGTTTTATATATACGATGTTGGATATTGAACTGGGATCAGTTTTGGGATGATACTATGAACACTCGGGGTTTCCACATTTATATAGATTTCCTAATTTTCGTTTGACTGAGTTATTTTTCAATAATTGTTTAGTTTTTCTACTGCGTATTATTGCAATAACTTTTTCATAAATTGTTAAATTGATTAATTGGAGGCTGACTAGGCTCGTCAGGCTCACCGAATCACGACTCGGGGTCTGCACGGGTCTAGGCCGAGTGTACCCAAATGCATTGAGAATTTGGGGCCGTCAAAGTTGGTATCATAGCATAGGCTTTAGAATCTTAGGGACAGAGTATGCATTTGTCAAAAAAAATTATGATACCAACGTCACAGTTGGTATCAGAGCGCAAGGTTCTAAAGGCCTGACTCTTAATTTAAATTCATAAAACATAAACCATTTAAACCAGAGAAAATAGGAATGGTTGAACTTAGAAGTGGAATCCCTATGATCCTGACTTAGAATCCTAGTTGGGGAGTGAGGATGAGTCGGGTAATGGAAATTGAAAACTTATTGGCATAAGTGTTTTATGTGATGTATTATATGGTATCGATTGTTATTCGTCGATCCGGGAACTCGCTTTCTTTGTCAAATAGCGAGGGCAGACCGGGATGGATCTAATAACGACAGCGGTAAGTCGTTAACATGTTGCGTAGAGGACCTTCGTACGTTGGCGCAGAGAGTCGCATTTCAGAGCATCGATCGGAAGGACATGATAGGAAGTGGACGAGGGATTTGAACGACAATAGTGGTTCTCGGAGGCGAAAGGTGTGTTTCCAGTGCGGACAACCCGGACATTTCGAAAACCGAAGTCTAGACTTGTACAAGGACCAGCAGGATGACGATCAACCTCAGGCCATTGAGGACGTGTACATATCGAGTGAATAACAACTGACTGTGGTTCGTAATCCTACTAGGAGGTGAGGAATCTTCCTGGTTAACATAGAACATACATGGAACTAATTATTTGAAACTTTAGGTATTTAAATGTGATGTCGGACGTCATGTGACAGAGATAGTGTCGATACTGGCTATAGTGGTGCCGTTTAAACTTAGTAGAGTTGTCTAGGATGAGACAGACTTAACTTAGATTAGAGTCAAAAGAGATGGTAAGTTTCGACACAATGAGTTGCCAAAACTAGCCACAAATACACTTAAAGAGAGGTAGGACCAGACTGGTTGTGATTCATCTTACGATACATGGACACGTAATGTACATGGTGGCCATGGTTATAACTTTGTCGAATCTATTTTACTACCTGGGTATAGATAAACTTGCGTCGAGACGCGAGTGGGTTGGGAGGTTTTCACGAGTATTGCGTGCGAGTCGCGATTGTAGCGTCTTATGTCGTGATCACTGTGACGGCCCCAACAACCATAAACTGGGTCCCTCCCGGCCTAAACCTACATGGACCCACGAGCCAATCTCCGACGAGTCAACGCAAGTCTAGTCAGCCTTAACTTACCCATTACTCAATACATTATTCACTCACTCACCATTGATCACTCTTTTTTATTCACCTTAACTCTATCTCATCTTTTATCCTCAATTGTAGTTAGGTGTGCAGCGGAAATGTTTTTAACACTAACTGAAAATAGTTTACTACTTAATCAACCTAGTGGTGGAAAATCTTATCCAAACAACATCACATGTGTATAACAAATCAACTGAGTACCTAAAAGGAACATATATATGTATCAACAATCAGGTTCAACTCCCCAAAGTCCCAAAATATCAAAACAAATGGATACATAGCCAAAATATACAACAAAAGGACAAAAATACCTACAAAGTGAGAGCAAAGCTAATGGCTCTGAGCGTGCCTTAGAGGATATCGCCAAGCATCGGCGTCTTGCCCTTACTCGTCTGTGGATCTGCACCCACCGTCATAAAAAGGACGGTGAGTACAAAATATAACAGTAAACAGCAACAATAGATATCTCAACATAAATTACTGACTTTTAAATAATCACAAGTCTATAAATCATGCAGTGTATAACAAGAAACTGAAATATATAGCAAATCGCATGATAAATAGATTCAACAAGTACAAACAACGAAAAACAAGTGACCGAGAAACAAATGGATAGGCGAATAGATAGTCCCAATCAAACCGAGGTCACAAGACCTCATCGCCTTGCGATCGACACACAAGAGGCCCAAAACTCGCTCCTCGCTCAATCCACCAGTACGAACCAGTGGACCCGAAGGTCGCCTCCATCGAACGTACACTCGTTAGGAAAAGCCACGAGACAAATCCGCCGCTAAATTCCTAACACACTACCGAAAGAAAGCCACAGTCACAAGCCGGATGCTAAATCATTTTGATAGGCTCCAACGAGAAGCCACAGTCTATGCCGGCTGCTAAACTCGTTGAGACTTCTCATCACAGTCGGACTACCTAAACCCTAAGTCACTTGAACTAGAATGGAATACAAAGGGCTTGCATTTCAAGAATAATTAATCAATAAATAGAAAAGCAATTATGTTGATTCTATTGTTGCCTTTACTCACCTCAATTTCCGCTAAAAACGCCCTCGTGTAGCTCCACACGTTCCCCAATTAGTTTCCAACACTCCGCTCGTCACCTGACAATTATTTCAACCAATTTTCGTTAATTTTTCCCTAATTATTCCAAGTATTTCTCAATTTTTCTCAAGTTTAACTCATTTTCTACAATTTTCTAAATTATTGTTCCTTTACACAATTTGGGTCGCTTATCCGGTATTGGGTTCCATTCAAACCCATTACGATACCCGAGCGAAACTTTATATTTTCATACAATTTAGAAAAATATTTTTCAATATTTTTCTGGCTATATTTAAAAATTTCACGCTTTACGAGACAAAAACCTCGAAAAAAGTCTCGTCGCAAATCTCAAATTCTTCATTTTTCATAAAAATTCCCAAATTTTTATTTATTTGGGTGAAATATAATTTTTCAGAATTCTTTTCCTATTTTTCTAAATTTTCCAAATTTTTTTCCTATTATTTATTTCAAAAAATAAAAATAACATATTTAATTAATTAATTAATTTATTATAAATAAATAAATTATTATTTTAATAATGGTGGGTCCCCGGGTCGGGTCCGACCCGGTCCACCCCAACTGGGTCAGACCCGGGTCGACCCACTCGGGTTGGGCCCGGTCCGGCCCACCCCATTCTTTTCTTCTTCATTTCAACAGAGACGAACTGGAAAAATTCAAGTTCGTCTCTACAAAAATTTCTTCTTTTTTTTTTTTTTTTTTTTTTTTTTTTTTTTTTTTTTTTTTTTTTACAACAAACAACAACAACATCAACAATAACCCCAACAACACAACGCAACAACAATCACAACTCACCTTTGTACCGATTCCCCAAACTCTCGACCTCAATCACTCCATTGATTCCGAAAACCTCCACACCCTCACTTGACCGATCTCTCTCTCTTCGATCTCCTCCTCTTTCTTGGTCGAAATGTGAGAATGGAGAGTGCCGATGGTATTCTTTATCAAATTTTGGGTCAAATGACCATTTTGCCCTTATCCTTATCTTCTTTCTCTTCACAACCAAATGCCCCTCTTGGTCATTTTACATTTTTACTTATATATATACATTTATATATATTCTATATATATAAATATATATATATATATATCATTGTATTTTTCATGCCTACAAATTTCGTTTTGCGCGCCAACGAGTTTACTCGAGCGTGCACACTACCTTTCAACTCATGCGTGTCGCCCACGACCCCACGTATCACTCGGCGCCCATAATTTATTATTTAATTCTATTATTTATTTTCATTTATAAATGTTAATGTTTTTATTTCATTTTCGTCCCACGGACTCTCAAATACTCGTTTAACGCGTTATTTCGTACCGAACTCGTTCAACGGTACCAACACACACTCACCACGTCCTCACACATTAGGGATATTGAATTTAATGTTCGGTAATAAATAAATAATACAAATCACCAAACAAACATAACATACCTCGTTGTCAACTCCCGATGACCAAAACAAGTACACCATGGCCAGTTAGGCCCACAATACGACCCTAAAATGTCACGTGGCACGAGTTAGAATTTTAGGGTCATTACAGTCTCCCCCCTTATTGAGAATTTCGTCCTCGAAATTAAACGAACATATAGGGTAAGACTTACCAGAATCAAAATAAGTAAGGGAAATGCTCGGGCATGTAAGACTCCAGTTCCCAAGTTAGTTCCTCATCCCCGTGATGCTGCCACTTGACAAGAACTGAGGGAATTTCCTTATTCCTCAATACCTTCACCTTCCTGTCCATAATCTGAATAGGTTGCTCATCGTAAGTAATGTCTTCCCTCAGATCAATCTGACTCAGGTTCACAATCGGTCGTTTTCCCTCTCTCGACCTATCCAGTCGAAACATTGATATGTGAAATACAGGGTGAACTCCAGCTAACTGAGATGGTAACTCAAGCTCATACGCTACCTTGTCTATTCGTTTCTTCACTCTTAACGGACCTATAAACCTCGGCGCAAGCTTACCCTTGATCCCAAATCTCTTGTGACCCTTCAGTGTAGAAACCTTTAGATATACATAGTCTCCCACCTCATACTCTAACTCGCCATGGTACCTGTCATAATACATCTTTTGCCTCTCCTGCGCACCCTTCAACCGAAGTCTGATCAGTTGTACCTTCTCTGTGTGATACACTACAATCTTTGGCCCAATCACTGCCACATCCTCTAGCTCTACCCAGCAAGATGGAGATCTGCACGGCCTGCCGTATAGTGCCTAAAACGGTGCGATACCAATACTAGCCTGATAACTGTTATTGTAAGCAAACTCACACAGATGAAGATACTCCTCCCAAGAACCATCATACTCTAACACACACATCCTCAACATGTCCTCCAACACCTGAATCGCTCTCTCTCGATCGTCCATCGGCTCGTGGATGATAAGTCAGACCGAGATCCAACTTCGTGCCAAACTGTGCCTGCATACTCTACCAAATCTGCGACGTAAACTGCGACCCTCTGTCTGACACGATCGACAATGGCACTCCATACAGTCGCACTATCTCTCTATCGTACAAGCTCGCCAACCTATCCACTCGATGTGTGGTAGAAGTCGGTATGAAGTGCACAGACTTCGTCAATCTATCCACAATTACCCAAATACTGTCATGTCTGCGCTGAGACTGAGGTAACCCACTGACGAAATCCATAGCGATATGCTCCCACTTCCAGCGAGGAATATGAAGCGGCTGCAGTAATCCACCAGGCCTCTTATGCTCAGCCTTAACTATCTGGCATATCTCACAACCTCTGCATAATCACCAACATCGGTCTTCATCCCCGGCCACCAAAACAGACGACGCATATCAGCATACATCTTGGTCCTGCCCGGATGAACCGAAAAATGTGAGCGGTGAGCCTCTTGGAGAATCTCATCACGTAACTCAGCCACTGATGGAATCCACAGTCTCCCTCTAAATCTCAGGCAGAAATCTGTCGACTGACTCCATTCTGGTTGATCTGAACTCTTAGCAAACTCACTGTACCTCTGATACTGCTCATCAGCCTGTTGCCCATCAAGTACGCTCTGGATAGAGACTGTTTGAGTCCTCAACTGCCCACAAATCAACAATCTAGTGCTGGTCGGGATATCAACAGAGTACATCATCTCAACCGCCTCGAGTAATCCATACTCATGTGTCACGCGACACGTCACAACCTCCGAGTTAACCCCTCTTCGGCTCAATGCGTCAGCTACGACATTAGCCTTCCCCGGGTGATACTCTAACGAGAAATCATAATCCTTGAGGAACTCTAACCACCGTCTCTGTCTCATATTCAGCTCTTTCTGAATGAAGAGATACTTCAAACTCTTATGGTCAGTAAATAATACAAATCTCTATCCGTAGAGATAATGACGCCAAATCTTCAATGCAAACACCACTGCCGCCAACTCCAAGTCATGTGTAGGGTAATTCTTCTCGTGAATCTTTAGTTGTCGGGACGCGTAAGCTATCACTCTACCGTCCTACATCAAAACACAGCCTAAACCGACCAAACAAGCATCGGTGTTCACCTAAAAACCCTTCCCTGACTCAGGTAATACGAGCACTGGCGCGGTAGTCAGTCTATCCTTTAAAGTCTGGAAAGCCTGCTCACAACTATCATCCCACCGAAATCTGACTTCCTTTTTCGTCAATTGCGTCATTGGTGCCGCAATCTTTGAGAAGTCCTGCACAAATCGTCTGTAATAACCAGCCAATCCCAGAAAACTCTGAATATCTGTCACTGAACTCGGTGTAGGCCAATCAACAACTACTCTGACCTTAGCAGGGTCTACTGACACTCCGCTAGCTCCGACAATATGACCTAAAAATCTAACCTCTATAAGCCAAAACTCACACTTACTGAACTTGGCATACAGTCTATGCTCCCTCAGCGTCTGCAAAATAGTCCTGAGGTGCTCCTCGTGCTCCTCACGAGTCTTAGAATAAATCAAATGTCATCAATGAGCACTATAACAAATCTATCTAAATATTGTCTCAATACACGATGCATGAGATCCATGAACATTGCTGGGGCATTCGTCAACCCAAACGGCATAACGGTAAACTGATAGTGCCCATATCTCGTGCGAAAAGTCGTCTTCTCTCTGTCCTCTGCTCTAATCCTCAACTGATGATAGCCAGATCTAAAATTAATCTTCGAGAACCACTGCGCTCCAGTCAGTTGATCGAACAAATCATCAATACGAGGTAATGGATACTTGTTCTTCACAGTCACCCGGTTCAATTGCCTATAGTCAATATACAATCTCAGGCTCCCGTCTTTCTTCTTCACAAACAAGACCAACGCACCCCAAGGTGACATACTCGGGTGAATAAAACCCAATTCCAACAACTCATCTAGTTTGTGATCTCAGCTCCTCCAACTCCTTAGGAGCCATCCGGTATGGTGGAATTGATATCGATTTGGTTCCGGGAACCAAATCAATGATGAAATCAATCTCTCTCATCGGTGGTAATCCGGGAAGCTCTGCTGGAAACACGTCCGGAAACTCGCACACAACTGGTACCTCATCGATCTTTACCTCAGCTCTTCCTACCATACTTAAAACACTCATAAACGTCTTAATTTCACTACTCGTGGCTACTCTGCCTCTGGTAACTCTCAACTGAGTCGCATCGCCACGAAAAGTAAACTCTGGCTATCCGAGAATCTGAAATGTGACCGTCTTGTCGAAACAATCAATCTGTGCGTGATAAGGACCTAACCAATCTATGCCTAACAACGCATCAAACTCCAGAAACTCTAACACTTTAAGATCTATTGGTAACTCATGTCCCTCTATCTCTACAATACAGCGCTCACAAATCATGTTAGGGTAGATTTTATCCCCAGCAGCTGTGCTAAGAACTAGAGGTGTCTCTAACCTAACTGGTCTTAACCCTAACTCATTAACCATGCGCCGAGAAATAAAGGAAACAGTAGAACCAGAGTCAATCATAACATACATCAAATGACCACAAATGTAAATCATACCCTCAACGAGATGTCGAGTCGCTTAAGGGTCTGGCTCAGCAACAACATGTGCACGCTCCCTCGTCTGTTGCTGACGTGATGCTACTCTCTGCTAAACATCAACAGGCTGTGGACACTCTCTGATGTAATGTCTCGTCTGTCCACATCGACGGCAAGCTCCCGCAGGTCTCTGTCGAAACTCAGCTGGCTGTGGGCACTCTCTGATAAGATGACCCACCTGTCCACACCTATAACACGCTCCAGCAGGTCTCTGTGTTGAGTAATCACGCCTACTCGATCCCTGACCTGACATCTGTCCCTGCTGTACATTACCCTACCTCTGCCTCCACCATCTCTGACCGCTCGCACTTTTTGTTGTGGTACCGGTGGTAGTCGACTAGGGTAACTCTGTGTCTGAGTAGGTGTGGTGACATATGTCTGAACTGGCTGCGAAAACTTTGCGACTGAAGCTACACTTTGAGCTCTGCCAAACTGCTGAATCTGCCATCTATTCCTCTTCCTCCTGCCCCCTAAACGGCCTTGTCCTCGCTCATCCTGTACCTCACGGGGCTGATCAAATCCCTGTGCGGGATGTGTCCTCAGATATGCCTCCCTCGCCAAACTACGGTCATAAGCATCTTGTAGTGTAGGAGGTAGAGTAGTGACCACTGTCCCTCCAATAGCTGGCAACAAGCCCTCAGTAAAATAGTAGACCTGATCTTTGTCTCGGTCAGCTACTCCATCAGCAAAAGGAAGTAACTGTTGATATCTGCCCATATAAGTCATAACTAACTCTCCTAATGCCTGTCGGATGTGCATAAACTCGTCCCTCTTGGCTATCATAGCTGAAGGTGGATAAAACTTCTGACTGAAATACTTCTTGAAGTCTAACCAGGTAGTCGGCTCTCCATGTGTGGATACTAAATTTTCTCACCACATCTCTGCATCGCCAGTCAAAGAAGATGTTGCCAACCCAGGTTTTTTGCTATCCTCGATCTTGAGAAGTTTCTGCACCTTCTCGTGACTATGAACGTACAAATCCGCCTCATCTACACTTGAACCGCCACTAAACTTCTTCATTTTATACTTCTCATACTCTCGAGTTCACCTCGCCTCTGCAGTCAGGCGTGAATCAATATCATCATGAATATGTGACTCCACCACAATCTGTGCCGGAACAACTGCGGTGATAGGTGGTGCAGATACTGCACCGGTAGTAGTAACCGATGGAGTAGCCTGAGGTGTAGCTGGACTCACATCCTGTCTAGGAGCTATCCCTGAAGTCGATGGAGATGGCAACTGCTGTGCCTGTCCCCAGAGAATATCCAATATCTCGTACATCCTCCGTCCCTGTGACTCTACTCTCTGAGTCCAGGACTGTAACTCACATGCCAGAGCTGCAACGTCACTCGGCGCATCTGGTGGAGGATCACGGACTCCACTCTGATCTCCAGTATCAGGCTGGTCATCCATCGCGATCTGCAATAGCAAATGACGAGCCTCGATCAGTCTTACGTAATGATATATTATATTACACATTAAAATTTAACATGCTCAGAATAATATATCATTTCCCACTTCCCAACTATACTTGAGTTAAATTCTTAAGATTTTCCACACTAAGTTCATTGGCTAGTGCTTTATGCTTATTCAGAGTCATGGTGATAAACCTTTAGGCTTTGATACCAACTGTGACAGCCCCAGCAACCACAAACTGGGTCCCGCCCGGCCTAAACCTACGTGGACCCACGAGCCAATCTCCAACGAGTCAACGCAAGTCTAGTCAGCCTTAACTTACCCATTACTCAATACATTATTCACTCACTCACCCTGGATCACTCTTTTTTATTCACCTTAACTCTATCTCATCTTTTATCCTCAATTGTAGTTAGGTGTGCAGCGGAAATGTTTTTAACACTAACTGAAAATAGTTTACTACTCAGTCAACCTAGTGGTGGAAAATCTTATCCAAACAACATCACATGTGTATAACAGATCAACTGAGTACCTAAAAGGAACATATATATGTGTCAACAGTCAGGTTCAACTCCCCAAAGTCCCAAAATATCAAAACAAATGGATACATAGCCAAACTATACAACAAAAGGACAAAAATACCTACAAAGTGAGAGCAAAGCTAATGGCTCTGAGCGTGCCTCAGAGGATATCGCCAAGCATCGGCGTCTTGTCCTTACTCGTCTGTGGATCTGCACCCACCGTCATAAAAAGGACGGTGAGTACAAAATATAACAGTAAACAGAAACAATAGATATCTCAAGTAAAATTACTGACTTTTAAATAATCACAAGTCTATAAATCATGCAGTGTATAACAAGAAACTGAAATATATAGCAAATCGCATGATAAATAGATTCAACAAGTACAAACAACGAAAAACAAGTAACCGAGAAATAAATGGATAGGTGAATAGATAGTCCCAATCAAACCGCGGGTCATAAGACCTCATCAGCTTGCGATCGACACGGTAGGCCCAAAACTGCTTCCCTGCTCAATCCACCCCGTACGAACCAGTGGGCCCGAAGGTCGCCTCCACTGAACGTACACTTTGTTAGGAAAAACCACAGACAAATCCGGCTGCTAAATTCCTAACACACTATCGAAAGAAAGCCACAGTCACAAGCCGGATGCTAAATCATTTCGATAGGCTCCAACGAGAAGCCACGCCTCTATGCTTGGCCGCTAAACTCGTTGAGACTTCTCATCACAGTCGGACTACCTAAACCCTAGGTCACTTGAACTAGAATGGAATACAAAGGGCTTGCATTTCAAGAATAATTAATCAATAAATAGAAAAACAATTATGTTGATTCTATTGTTGCCTTTACTCACCTCAATTTCCGTTAAAAACGCCCTCGCGTAGCTCCACACGTTCCCTAATTAGTTTCCAACACTCCGCTCGTCACCTGACAATTATTTCGACCAATTTTCGTTAATTTTTCCCTAATTATTCCAAGTATTCCTCAATTTTTCTCAAGTTTAACTCATTTTCTACAATTTTCTAAATTATTGTTCCTTTACGCAATTTGGGTCGCTTATCCGATATTGGGTTCCATTCAAACCCATTAGGATACCCGAGCGAAACTTTATATTTTCATACAATTTTGAAAAATGTTTTTCAATATTTTTCTAGCTATATTTAAAAATTTCACGCTTTACGAGATAAAAACCCCGACAAAAGTCTCGTCGCAAATCTCAAATTCTTCATTTTTCATAAAAATTCCCAAATTTTTATTTATTTGAGTGAAATATAATTTTTCAGAATTTTTTTCCTATTTTTCTGAATTTTCCAGATTTTTTCCAATTATTTATTTCAAAAAATAAAAATAACATATTTAATTAATTAATTAATTTATTATAAATAAATAAATTATTATTTTAATAATGGTGGGTCCCTAGGTCGGGTCCGACCCGGTCCACCCCAACTAGGTCAAACCCGGGCCGACCCACCCGGGTCGGGCCCGGGTCACCACGACCCGGCCCACCCCATTCTCTTCTTCTTCATTTCAACAGAGACAACCGGAAAAATTCCAGGTTCGTCTCGCCAAAATTTCTTTTTTTTTTTTTTTTTTTTTTTTTTCTTTTTATCTTTCTCTTCTTTTTTTTTTTCTTTCTTTACAACAAACAACAACATCAACAACAACAACATCAACACCAACCAATTAAAAATCCAATTTCTCTCAAAATTAACAACTCATCAACAACCCCAACAACACAACGCAACAACAATCACAACTCACCTTTGTACCGATTCCCCAAACTCTCGACCTCAATCACTCCATTGATTCCAAAAACCTCCACACCCTCACTTGACCGATCTCTCTCTCTCTCTCTCTTCGATCTCCTCCTCTTTCTTGGTCGAAATGTGAGAATGGGGAGTGCCGATGGTATTTTTATCAAATTTTGGGTCAAATGACCATTTTGCCCTTATCCTTATCCTCTTTCTCTTCACAACCAAATGCCCCTCTTGGTCATTTTACATTTTTACTTATATATATACATTTATATATATTCTATATATATAAATATATATATATATATATATCATTGTATTTTTCATGCCTACAAATTTCGTTTTGCGCGCCAACGAGTTAACTCGGGCGTGCACACTACTTTTCGACTCATGCGTGTCGCCTACGACCCCACGTATCACTCGGCGCCCATAATTTATTATTTAATTCTATTATTTATTTTTATTTATAAATGTTAATGTTTTTATTTCATTTTCGTCCCACGGACTCTCAAATACTCGTTTAACGCGTTATTTCGTACTGAACTCGTTTAACGGTACCAACACACACTCATCACGTCCTCACACATTAGGGATATTGAATTTAATGTTCGGTAATAAATAAATAATACAAATCACCAAACAAACATAACATACCTCGTTGTCGACTCCCGAGGACCGAAACAAGTACACCATGGCCAGTTGGGCCCACAATATGACCCTAAAATGTCACGTGGCACGAGTTAGAATTTTAGGGTCGTTACAATCACCAAGCTTGAGTCGTAGTAGTGGGCGATGTCTGCTACAAGGTCGTTGGCATTCCTACCATTTTGGGAAATAGGAGCAGTCTAGAGAGACCATAGTGGGAATTAGGCTGTTTGAAGTGGTTGGGACCTGCAGTTTGAAGACCAAGACAAATCAAGCTGTTCGAAGTTGCAGAGGCCTACAATTTAGCGGTGGTAAAGTATGGAGCTGTTTAAAGTAATCCAAAGGGATCTGTTTGAAGGGACTTTGTACAAGTCCGCAGTTCAATACCTAGTGTCAAGCTGTTGGAAGTGACTCTCGCGAGAGTCCACAGTTGGTCATAGCTTATTGAGTCGTGTGAAGTGACTTTGCATCGGTTCGCAGTTTCAACAATGAGGAACGAGCTATCTGAAGTGACTCTGAGGTAGTTCACAGTTCGAGATAAATGATCCAAGCTGTCCGAAATGGCTCTAAGCCGCAGTTTGGAGGAGGTGCTAACGGGTGTTGATTCCCCTTATTCGCTCGAGTTATAGCTAATTTCGAGGACGAAATTCTTGTTAGTTGGGGAGACTGTAACGACCCAAAAATTTGGTTACTTGTGAATGATGATGTGTATTACGTATTGATACTCGTATTTGAGTGATCGGACAATTAAGTCGGTGAACGAGTAGGAAAATTGGGTTACGGTACACGGGGGATTTAAAACACTGTTAAAATACAAATAAATGAAATTTTGTATAATTTAAGTAATTATTTATGAGACAAGGCGAAACTACGCGCGTGACGAAGAAATACGGACCGAGGAGCGCAAGACCAATGCGGGAGTCGGATAGTCTCAAACATACGGGCTATGGGATAGAAATTGTTAAAGTGACACATCATAATGAGGAGAGCCATGAGATTGGCATTGATATGTGTATGTATATTGAGATGTGATAAAGGGGTAAAATACCCATAAGGGCAGCTGTTTTGAAGAGTGTGAGAAGGATGTGAAGGGCAAAAGGGTAATTTGACCCATTTATTTACATATATAAGAAACAAAACCCTGATTTCACTATTCATCTTCTTATTGAACGAACTCACTGCGCCACTCCTCCTCTCTCCACTCGGTCTCACCGAAACTGACCTCGCCGGAGGTCCCTCTGCTCACCGGAGATCCGTGCTCTCTCTCTCTCTCTCTCGGTTTCTCTCCCTCGATCCCTTTTCTCTCGACCATTATCTTCCCTCCCCTTCTCAGCTCTCCCTTGATGAACTGACCACCGGCACTGGTCGATATGATTTCTCTCGCCGGAGGTGTGCATCTATTTCTCTCTCTCCCTCTCCTTCTCTTTCTCGAACCTCACGGTCCTCTTCATTATCGCACACACACCCACCACTATTGTCACGACCCAATTTTGCTAATCTTGATTAACTGCTTAATCAGGATCACCGATCCGTGACGTGGGGCCGCATGAGATGCGCACACAGACCGAGGCATGTGGCCGAGGTAAATTTTATATTTGTATTGATGTATTCCTAGTGTTTTGTATGTGTGTAGGCTGACTAAGCCAGTACGTGCAGTTATCGACTCCGAGACGTGGTCGGGGACATGCCTCGAGTTGCGTGCAAGCCAGGGTACCGGATAGCGAGACTTGTGGTAAGTCTAAAATTAGTAAAATGTAATGTGATTAAATTAATGCACATTAAATTATAGCCTATGGTCATAAATTAATTAAATTGAATTGGACTCATATATTTATAAATATATACATTTAAACAAAAAAATTAGAAAAGATTTGTGAAATGACAAAAAAAGGGCTTTGGCTTAAGGAAAAGGATAAGGTTTGAGGGGTAAAATGGTCATTTGACCCCCCCCAAAGCACCAACAAAAACCCCCACTGCCACCACCGCACACAAAGGAAGAAGAAGAAGAAGAGAAGATCCAAGAGAGAGGTCATCGGAGGAGATCGAGACGACGGCGAGGTGAGTCGTTTGTTATTGAGGTTGGCGTTAATGTGTTAGTGTTGGTGTGTTGTTGGCGTAATGGTGATGGTGGGGATTGGGGTCTCGGTCGAACTGCTCTTGCAGTTCGACCGAGGAAGGAGACAACATAGTCGTCGTCTCCCCTCCCAATCCCTCTCAAATTAAAAAAAAAAAAACTGGGGAAGGGGGAGGGAACGCACGCACGCGTGTGCGTGCGTGCGGTCCCTGGACCGGACCAGTTAGACCGAATCGGGTCAGACCCGGTTCAACGGTCCAATCCCCACACAAAAAAAAATCAGAATAAGAAAAAAAAGGAAAAGAAGAATATATATATATACTATATATATAATAATATCAAAAATAAATAATATATACATGTATATATACATATATATAGAAATATGCATACATATATATGTATGTATATATACATGCACATACACATGTATGTATGTATATATATACACACATCTAGGTAATAAAATATTAATAAATAAATTATATGAAAAAACTTTTCAGGGACCTAAGCGTGTTTCGGGAGTTCGGGAGCGTTAGTCGGAGTGTCGCGAGGCTGGATAGCCATAGCTATCTTGTGACTTGTAAGTGAAACTGTGGGAACTCCCTACTTTATTTCATTCATATTAATTCTCTTTTAGTCAATTTGATGACTTGCTGTTAGTAATCTACCATCATGCTTTTCCTTGCTCTATTCAAGTTTAATGTTGAAATAGCATGATGCCTTTTGATGGTTTCATTGATTCATTTCCTGATATGTCATATTTGTTGTGAATTGTGTTATAATTGATGTTAGAAATGCATGCACTAGGGTTACTGTGGTAATTAGTTTTGTATTCCATTCCCTTTGGGGCTACATAGCCTAACTTATTTATTGATATCGTAGAACCTTAGAAATGAAAATCCTTGAAACAAAAGTTGGAGATTATCTAGTGTCCATTGCACAAGAGATGGGTGGATTCACGGGGTCATTGGGCCTTGGGGTTTTCGGCACTCACCACTATTACTTGGGTGGCATCACGTAGCTTGAACTACGGGGTTGTCGGCAAGTTCTATATAATATATATTCAAAATTTACAAAGTATGTTAAGAGTATCTCTATACGATAGTGGAAAAGGCTGGTTGATATTTCTCACCGCCGATCGGACGTAGATCATCTCGACTTAGCCTGTGTCAGTCTATCTAACTCGGTTAACTGTGATATTTATATGCATTACTTTCTCAGCAATTTTTTTCTGCTATATTATGCATTTAAATATCTGTCTTTACTTTGGAAATAGAGTATAGAATTCCCCGGTTATCACTTAAATATCACTATACTCACCGTCTAGTTTGTGACGGTGGGTGTAGGTCCGTCGAGCAGTACGAGATCGGGCAAGGAGAAGATCGGTGACTACCTCTGAGCTCGTAGCGCGTAGTTGTCGTACACGTAGGTCATATTTTTTGTATTATGTTTATATACGTCTTTTGCTTGGGTTATTTTGTTGGGACGAGAGTTAATTCACCCGACTTTTGGACTTTCACTTTGTCTATATGATCGTCATTTATTTCATATTGATATTGTGATTGTTATTTCCTGGTTTCCACATTTAGGATTTATATAAAATGCTTCCGCTAATACGTTAAAGACTTCCGCTAATTTGATAATTCTATAAAATAATAGGGAATTTTCTTATCCCAGAACCCAATTCACGAGATAATAGGTAGTACAGGCTGACTAATACGTAATTAGGTCATACGTATTGAAATTAGGGCTTAATTATGGGATTAGGCCTGGCGGTGCCCTAGATGAAAATAGGGGTCGTTACAACTATTCCGGCCACCATGGGATTCCTCCGACTGGGAACTTGGGCGTGGACGACCCATGGGTGTCCCGACGTTCCTGGAGACCCCAATGCACGGCGGACGTGGTGGTTTTTTGATGAGTTTTGGGCTGCTGTCCTATTAGGTATTGTTTTTCATTTTTTTTATGTTGTGTGCGTTGTGGTCGGCTGTTGGGTGTCGCAAGGACTATAGGCTGGTCGGGGATGACTCCTTGGTGGTCCACTGGAGTCCTCGATAGCCCTAGAGCACCACCACAGCTATAGAAATGGAGGGTTTTCATCGTTGTGTTGATACTCGGTTTTTCAGTTTATATTTTTATGTTTGTCAACACTTGGTTGTTGCTCCGCCACCTTGCACCACCGCCGTCGACCGCCATGACCTGGGTGCATCGGGGACACTCTCACGAACCTGTGGGTGTTTTCCAATCCCTGGAGTGATCTATATACCGACAGTTGTGGTTTGATCTTGTATGATGTATCGTTAGGTTATTGTTTGGACTGTTTTGAGTCCTCGCCGAAATTCACTGCCGTGGGTGACGCCACCATTATGCCACCGTGACCAGAGATGTCGGGGACCAAGCTAATTCCATACTTGTGTCTCACGACTGTCGGAGTGGCCCAAAACAGCGGCGTTATTCATTTATATCGTTTATACATTTTACGTATGTTGTACTTTTGTCGTCAGAAACCACCGCTATGGCGGCTCTTCCGTTGACGCGAGGACATAGGGGGATTTTCGGAGACCTTACCATGTTCATCATGGAGTCTCACGTCCCCGGAGCGTCTCTATTAATGGTGGTAAGTTTTGTGAGCGTCATTTTATGTGATGTCGTTGTTGCGCGTCTCGTCACAAACCATCATGTATGGTCGGCATTGCCGCTGGACGCCATGACTAAGGGAGTGTCGGGGATCACAATAAAACTCTCGAGTGTGTCCCATAACTCCCGGAGCATCCATATCGATGGTGATGAGTAGTTGTAATGGCAAATTCATGTGTGAGTACTTTTATAACGTCAAGTGATCATTGACGTGACATAGAGCAAGCCTACAACGTTTCCATGCCGTGCTGGCACTCTACGAACGTTAGACCACACTCGCGAGCTTCCTTACTCGCCAGTGTATGATTATTTTGAGTTCCTATTGAGTCGTTACTATGTCGAGCGATATTGATATTGTGTTTTTAAGTCGATTGGATGGTAGTGACGTCGTGGTCACGTCACCAGTTCGCGAGACTATGACGTGATCTATTAACGACCGAGCCGAGCCTATAATTCATGAGTAAGCTTACATGCATTATGATTATCGATGTCGTGATATCCCAGTCGTGGTTGTTATTGTGGTTTTCAAGTCCGAGAGAGAGTATTCGTTTTTCTATTTAATTGTTGAGTTATTCGAGTCATTTAAAACGATGAAAAAATGCTAAGGGTATCAACCTAGGATTAGTTAATGACTCGACCCATTTAATTAGAGTTTCTGACCTTGTTAGGTAGCGGGAAACTCGGGGATACGTGCTAGAAATGCGAGAGTGTGGTTCGCGGGTTGCGATAGTTCAGGTAAGTGCACTCGCCTTAAAGTTTGTGTACGTTAGTAAGCCAGTAAGAACATTGCATGTGATTCATTATCGTTCATTGTTGCTTGTTGATATCTGTTGTTGGCATTCATATCCTGTTAATTCCTTTGTATGTGTGTTCTTGGCGTGAGTGTGTCGACGTGGTTTTTGAGGCCTGTGTCCCTCTTTATCAAGCTGCTCTAGTGTCGTGACATTGCCCGGGAAGAGCCAGCGTCCTTTTTCCGTATGCTAGGAGGCTCGTGTCCCTCTGATGCTGCGCTAGTGTTGCGACATTGCCCGAGAAGAGCCAGCGTCCTCTTTCCGTATGCTGTGATTTTGACCGCTTACTGCCTCGTTTGTTTTCTGAGAACACGCATGTTTTCGATTGATATCTGATAGTCTGTTTATCATGCACCTCGATCTTGTTATATTTCCTATCTTTCAGTTACTACATGATATTTAGACTGCTTTATTTGATATTCATGAATTACTGTTATATTCTTCTGGCATTACTTTTAATTTTCTCTCAGTTGTTCACCGTCTAGTTTGTGACGGTGGGTACAGATTTACTAGAGCGTTCGAAGGGTAAGGAACCTTATTTAGGAGGCTTTTTGGTGAGGATTTGCGACTGGATTCGAGCACCTTAGTCTAGGTTATGTTTGATTTCTGCTTGTATGTTGATTTCTTTATATATATATACATCATGTTAGTTTAAACTTGGGATCATAGGTTATTTGATATCATGTACAACTTTACTTCTTGATTCCATTTGAAGTAAATGGTAATTCGGGGTTTCCACATACATAGTTTAACCATTCCTACTTTCTGTTGGTTTAAATGGCTTGTGTTTTATGAATTTAAATCAAGAGTCAGATCTTTAGAACCTTGCGCTTTGATACCAACCGTCACAGTTGGTATAAGAGCATAGGCTTTAGAATCTTAGGGACAGAGTATAGAGTTGTCAAAAAAAATTGTGATACCAACGTCACAGTTGGTATCAGAGCGCAAGGTTCTAAAGACTTGACTCTTGATTTAAATTCATAAAACACCAAGCCATTTAAACCAGCAGAAAGTAGGAATGGTTAAACTATGTATGTGGAAACCCCAAATTACCATGTACTTTAAATGGAATCAAGAAGTAAAGCTGTACATGATATCAAATAACCTATAATCCCAAGTTTAAACCAACATGATGTATATATATAAAGAAATCAACATACAAGCAGAAATCAAACATAACCTAGACTACGGTGCTCGAATCCAACCGCAAATCCTCACCAAAAAGCCTCCTAAGCAAGGTTCCTTACCCTTCAAATGCTTTAGTAAATCTGCACCCGCCGTCACAAACTATCAATGGGGTGCATGTGAATACCCATTAACTTTTTAAAAGTCCATTAAAATTCTTTGAAATCTAAATTACATATAGCCTGATTTCAAAATCCTCGAAACTCTTTTAAAATCCTCAATTGAGTAGTTTAAATAAATAGTTATATAAGGCACGATCTTTGTGTTTTAGGGTTGTTTGGGTTGGGATGGAGCAATACTTGAGCTTGTTCGACCAAGCGATCAAAGAAGACAAAACTAGGGTTTCTGATGGCGCTGGTAGGGTGGTTTTGATCCAGGACTGTGTTGAGACCAGCGGAGCCTTCCTTCTTCATCACTTGATGAAGCGCGCACTTTCTCGTGAATCTTCCGAGACCGTCGTCTTCGTTGCATTCGCTCAACCCTTCTCTCACTATGATCGCATTTTGAAGAAACTCGTAAGCTCGCTCTACGATTGATTTCCTTGGTTTTTGTTCCATTTATAATAAAGTTTGAATCTTGACACACAGTTATTTGTTGTTTTTGTTGTTTAATGATTGTATTGATCGTGTTTGTGTTTCAAAGATGAAACTTTTGTTCTTGTTATTTTAGTTTAGGTTTGAAATAGAAAAATTAGTAGGAATCAGTTTACTGAAGGCAAAACCCATCATTTGGTCCCTAAACTGTGTTTTTTATGCTTTTATTACTACACATTTGGTCCTTGAACTTTCACAAAGGTCTACATTTAGTCCTTCATCATTTAAAGTGTTAAGGGACCAAATGTACAATAATGAAAGTTAAGGGGCCAAATATACAATAATAAAAGTTAAGGGGCCTAATATATACTAACAAAACTACAGGGACCAAAAGCATAAAAGACTCAAAGTCCAAGACCAAAAAGTATGTTTTTCCTTTACTGAAATTGAGAATTTGTCTTTTGATGATCATGGAGAAGTTTGTGCCGGATAAATTTAGGTTTTCTTTTAAGTTGTTTGAGGAATTGGTGATTGATTGTGATGATTGGATTTGTTGTTATTTGGAGGAGATTTAATTGGTACTTGACTACTATTCATGTTCTAATCTCAAGTATTGATCAAACAAATATCATATTTCACGACATTTTGAATGTTGTACTGTTAATTTCTTTAGTATTTGATATTGCCTTCATTGAATTGGTGTCAAGTAATTTCTTTACATTGCCGAACTTAGATTTTTGTCCCTGTTAATTTCTTGCTTTCCATTGAGTTAAAATTGCTGATATTTCCTTTAGTATTTGATATTGCCTTCAGTGACTCACCTGATGCTGCCATGCGTTTTTACTACTTTGTAGTTAATCGCTTCTATTGTTTGACATTTTATAATTGATTGAAATGGTCAATGCATTTTCTACCTCTAGTGGATCACCTTACAACATTGAGTGCTGGAATATTTTTATAACAAGAACGACGACAAAGCCTCAATCCCAAATTAGTTGGGGTTGGCTAGACGGATCAAACTCTTCCATTGTTCCCGATTTAGTGCAATTGATGCGGTGCTTTCTAAATCATTTAAATCCCTCTCAATCAACGCATCCCAAGTAAGCTTTGATCTACCCATACATCATCAAATTTCTTTAGTTTCTATTGAACAATAGAAACTAAAATCTCCTCCAAATAACAACATATCCAATCATCACAATCAATCACTAATTCCTCAAACAACTTAAAAAAACCCAAATTTATCCGGCACAAACTTCTCCATGGTCATCAAAAGACATTCTCAATTTCAGTAAAGGCAAAACATACTTTTTGGTCCTTGAACTTTGAGTCTTTTATGCTTTTGGTCCCTGTAGTTTTATTAGTGTACATTTGGCCCTTAACTTTTATTATTGTACATTTGGTCTCTTAACTTTCACTATTGTACATTTGGTCCCTTAACACTTTAAATGATGAATGACTAAATGTAGACCTTTGTGAAAGTTTAAGGACCAAATGTGTAGTAATAAAAGCATAAAAAACACAGTTTAGGGACCAAATGATGGGTTTTGTGTGACGGCCTCAATTTTCCTGTGCAATTGGGTACGCCCGGCCTAGACCCGTACAAGCCCCGAGTCATCACTCGGCAACCTGATGAGCCTAGTCAGCCTTCAATTTAGTCAATTTAGTAATTTATGAAAGAGTTATTGCAATAGTAAACAGCGGAAGACTAAACAATTAAAACAAAGGGGAAATAACTCAATCAAAGGAAGTAGAGGAATTCTATAAGTGTGGAAAACCCCGGGTATTCATGTACAATTTGAAATGTAAAGGTACATGATATCCATCTCATCAAAATTTGTCGAGTTTAATAATCCCAAAGCATATATAAATAAAACGATATACATAAAAGCAAAACATAAGGAAACCTATAAAATAGTCTCCAAATCCAGCCGCTAATCCTCACAATAGATCACCTAGGCAGGGTCCTTTGCCCTTGCTACTCTTCGCCCTATCTGCACCCACCGTCACAAACTAGACGGTGAGTAACTGAGTAAAATCGAATGTAATGCCAGAAGAAGATAACAGTAATTCATGATAATACAAGTAAAGCAGTCTAAATATCATGCGAAAATAAAAAGACAGGAATTTAAATAAACAAGGTGCATGATAAACAGACTAATACATGTCAATCGAAGATCAAGTGTGTTCCAATGAATCAAAAGAGGCTCATAAGTGGTCTAAATCATAGCATAACGGCGAAGACCTCGCGAGATCTTCCCGGGCATCGACACACGCGAAAGCACAGCTATGACTGGAGGGACTCAAACCCACCCACCCAGTACTCGGTGTCACACGGTCACTAAGGGTGGTCACACACTCGTGCGCACGAGTGCCCGCGTTTTATCCCTCTAGTGCAGGTCCTAGTACTTTCGAGACGAAACACTTACGCCGGGAAACACACAACAAGAAATAGAATGGAATACCAATAATAGAGCATAACAAGACTGAATAAATGATAATGAATCACATGGCATTTTCTTACTGGCTTACAAACGTACAAATGCTTGTGGCAAATGTACTTACCTGTCTAAACGCGACCCGATATTCACTCCGAGACTCTAATACGTTCCTCGTGAGTTTTCGACTACCTGATAAAGTTTTGAATCTTTAATATTAGTTTAAGGCTCACATCTAGTCTTAAGGTGAGTCTTTATAAATTCGTTTTAGGGTCGTTTGTTTAGGCGACTCAAGTTGTACCTATCTCATTGGCCCTTATTTGGGCTTTAACACCACTCATTTACATATCATTTCTATTTGTCATGGACCTCTATTATGTAATGTGTATGTTGGGCCTTTGTTGGGCTTTAACACAAGCCTACAACAATTAACTAAAGTTGTCCATAACTCTCCTTTTCATTTATTCATAAACATAAAATAATACACACACCCTACACACACATACATTTTCATTATACACACACATGTACAACTGTTGTGTGCACCCCACACATCACACACCCCATCGTTATGTGCACACAACACCCATTGTTGTGTGCACCCCATCGCTATTTACACCCCATATTTACATGTGTTAATGTCACTTTATTACTTAAAACTATATAATATACATTAATCTATTTTTTTACACCCACAACCATTTTGTACACCCCACTGTGTACACATACACGTTGGTGTGTACACCCCACAGTGGTGTACACATACCCCCATTCATGCACCCCATGTACACCAACCCATCACCAAACCGTCATGCATACACCCAAAACAGTTACCAAAAATCCACATAAAATCATGAACACCATGAACCTGAGAAAACAAGAGAGGATGAGGGGTTCACCTAGGGTGGGACGTGGAGTCTCCGACGGCGAGGGAGGTGGCGGCGACGTGAAGCCGAGAAGAGAAGAGGTGACGTGAGACCGAGAGGAGGGAGGAGAGATTCGAGAGAGAGCAACGAGAGTGAGAGAGGAGAGATCGTGAGTGAAGCCGAGAGAGAGAGATGGAGAGGCCGAGAGTGAGGGAGATGGGTAGCCGAGATGAAGAGAAGGAGGGTGGGTGGCGGTTATGTTGGAGAAGAAGGTGAATAGTGTAGGGTTTCTTTGTTTGTTGTTATATTTATATGGTCAAATGACCTTTTTACCCCCAACTTACTTCCTACACCATTTTTAAACCATTGCCCTTATGGGTCTTTTTACTTTTCTATTTATTTCTCTTTATTACATATTAAAGTATGTGTGTGTTGTTACTTGCATGACTCTCCACCTCAACACACCCGCATCTCGAGGTCAATCTCATGGTTCCTCACCATTGAACTGTGTCAATTTAACAATTCCAATTTCATAGACCATATGTTGTGTAATTAACTAACTTCCGCGTTCAAACGACATTCCTCGGTCCGTTTTTCCTTGTTCCGACTCTCGTAATGCGTATAGTCTCGCATTGTTTCGCCAACTAATTAATTAAATTAATTAAAAATTCATTTATTTGTATGTTTTACTTGTTTTTATCCCCGTTTAACTAGTCGAAACCTCACTCAATTAAATATCGCCCAACCTGCTCGAAACCTGTAAAATACTACAATACTAATACACACAATCAAAGAATCATAAAATCACTTTGGTGTCGACTCTCGAAGTTCGAAATACTGTCCAGTATTCACGTAGCCGGGTCACAATTTCTGACAAGTGCAATACAAGTCAGTTAAAAATTTGAGGTTGTTACATTTTGCCTTCAGTAAACTGATTCCTACTAATTCTTCTATTTCAAACCTAAACTGAAATAACAAGAACAAAAATTTCATCTTTGAAACACAAACACGATCAATGCAATCATTAAACAACAAAAACAACAAATAACTTTGTGTCAAGATTCAAACTTTATTATAAATGGAACAAAAACCAAGGAAATCAATCGTAGAGCGAGCTTACGAGTTTCTTTAAAATGCCATCATAGTGAGAGAAAGGGTTGAGCGAATGCAACGAAGACGACGGTCTCGGGAGATTCACGAGAAAGTGCGCGCTTCATCAAGTGATGAAGAAGGAAGGCTCCTCTGGTCTCAACACAGTCCTTGATCAAAACCACCCTTCCAGCGCCATCAGAAACCCTAGTTTTGTCTTCTTTGTTCACTTGGTCCATCCCAACCCAAACAAACCTGAAACACAAAGATCGTGCCTTATATAACTATTTATTTAAACTACTAAATTGAGGATTTTAAAAGAGTTTTAAGGGTTTTGAAATCAGGCTATATGTAATTTAGATTTCAAAGGATTTTAATGGACTTTTAAAAAGTTAATGGGTATTCAATTAAGATTTTAATAGACCCTGTAAGACCGAACCCGACCTGATTTTAAGATGAAATTATAATTTGTTTGACATATAAGCATATGTATCAATTGATAGATGTCTTTGATGCAAAATTGCAAAGTACTAGTTGATATTACATCTCTTGAATTGCACATCGAGATTTTTGCATGCAATAAATGAAATTTAATAGAACTTTTTCAAAATTCAATAAAATTTTAAAGAGTTTTTCTTCTTTTTTTTTATGATAGACCTACAAAGTTTGTTTGTTTGTTTGTTTTTTTTTTTAAAGTGCAATATTTAAAGTAGAAAAGGTGTGGTACAAGAAGTAATGGTAGAAGTAACGGGCAAACCAGTTCATTGTAAGTAACCACATTTAGGCCCGTCTAAACTTACCTAAACCCCTATTCCAAAAAAAAAAAAAACTTGCCTAAACTCTTAAACTCATTGCGAGCTTGAGCAGACACATTCAAAGTTGGATCTAGATAAGAACTTGAACAAAAAACTTACCTAGGCTTGCCCCAGGCCTAGTTACACAATCTAATAACGGGATACGTGTAACATGAAGTGACAAGAACTGGAAATGAGGTCCATTTATCCACCTACATCCTTGTTATAGTGTGTTTGGGTACAAACTTTATTATTCAACCATTTATAACTCTTTGTCAGATGTGGGGCTCACGTCGAAAAGACAAAAAATAGTTATAAATGACTAAAAACAAAGTATGGGCCTTTATGTTAGAATATCATATTTTTTTTTTTTTTACGTATATAAATGTAGGTGGTATGTATACAATGATTTTTCAACCTGATTTTTCTACTGGTTTCAGATTAATTCGAGGGCGTGTGGAGGGCCCACCCAAGTCAAAGACTCACAGTAGCAATCTCGTACTCTAATACTATTCTATTGTACCTAACCACGGTTGTTGAGGATCCTACACTACTTCATCTGTCTACGTCATCTGTGTATCAAATCAAATAGACAAGAATCCAAATCAAAGTCTCCAGTCTCAAAGTTGAGCAGTGAAATTGGTGTTGATGATGGGTTTGTTCTCCGCCCTCTCTCGCTCTCTCCTCTCCTCCTCAACAACCCCTTCACGTCTCTCCCTCTTCAACCCTTCCAAGCTCATCCTCTCCTCCTCGCTCTGCTCCGCCAAATCCCATCACCGCAACCTCTCCGACGCGCCCAACTACCCCGTCGGCGGCGCCCCTTCTTTCATGAGAGGCACCGTCTTCTGGGGCCCACCCAATTCCCCCCTCACCATTGAAGACTTCCACATGCCCTGCCCCAAAGCAGGGGAGCTCCTAATCAAGACCAAAGGTTGCCTTTTTTATTTTTATATTTTTTACGGTCATCATCTGTGTGTTTTGTGTTGTTCAGTTTTAGTTGATGTTTGGTGTTTTCATGTGTTTGTGTGCTGGTGTGCTGGTTGGTGCTGCAGCTTGTGGGGTTTGCCACTCTGATCTTCATGTGATCAAGGGTGAGATCCCCTTCGCGAGCCCTTGCGTCGTGGGCCATGAGATTACCGGGGAGGTTGTCGATCACGGTGCGCATACTGATCCTGGGATTGTTAAGAGGTAAAGGGAATGTGGGTGGGTTTTAGAATTTTGTTTGGGGTGATGATTTCAAATTTTGATATTATTATTAGATCAAATCATTTTTTTTTTCAACAATCTTAGTCACATTATCACCTAGGAATGATTCAAAATCATTGTTGAAGAAATTAAAGATGTGGTGAAAGTTTAGTTATTATTAGAGGCAACTTGTGTATGCCATTTAAGTTCTTATAATTACAACAACAACAACAAAGCCTTAGTCACAAATTTGTTGGGGTCGTCTACATGGATCAAACTCTTACATTGCGCTCTATTTGATGCATATTTGTTTGATCTATTTCGTAAAGAGTGACAAAAGTTTTATGACATTGCGCTCTATTTGATGCATATTTGTTTGATCTATTTCGAAAAGAGTGACAAAAGTCTTATGACATTGCACTCTATTTGATGCATATTTGTTTGATCTATTTCATAAAGAGTGACAAAAATTTTATGTTGGTTGTCAACCTATCGCAACCCTCTCCTATTTTCCGGGTATAGATAATAGGCTTGAAATTGGCTATACAATGCATACAATGTCTAGATAGGTGGAGTTTAAGTTTTTAGAATTGGTTAAAAGAAAGAAAAAAAAAAGAAAAACTCTGAATGTGCACCTTGTTCTTCCATATTAAATGAACTAGACTTATTTGGAGAATTTCTTTATTACACTATTTGGAGGATTTAGGTATCCTATTGGAGCTCATGTTGTGGGAGCATTCATAATGCCCTGTGGGAGTTGTTCTTTCTGCGTGAAGGTGAGATGTCCTGAAGCAAACCCTTTTTTCCCCTTCCTTTTGTTTGTGACTTTGTTCATAATCTGAGCATGCTGATATTCAGAATGGTTAACAAAAATCAGGGCCAAGATGATCTATGTGAAGCTTTTTTTGCTTATAATAGGGCAAAAGGAACACTTTATGATGGTGAAACTCGGTTGTTTCTACGTGGCAGTGGTAATGATTTGCTTATGCTAGAATTTACAATATTTTAAAGTCATCTTTAATATTCATTTACTTTTTTTCACTTTGGCTGCTCTTATGCATTTGGATAATGCTTTCTTGATATCATTTGTTTTGACCTCATTGGTTCATACCGCGGAATTCATTTGTTGAAAATTTAAGTTTGTAGTAGTGAATGTAGTTGTTTAATGATTGGAATTGCAAGTACTTATTTCTGAAGGTCACCCAAGAGGAGGAGGAGGAGGAGGAGGAGGGGGGGGGGGGGGGTGAATTGTACTTTTTAAAACTTTCTTTGCTAATTCACTAAGTTAGCTTGGTGAGTTGAGCTAAATAACAAAGTGTAGTAGTAACGTACAATAGCAATGCGCCGAATGATTCAAGTAAATTGTAAGCTACATTAAGTAAAGGAGGTAGAAGAGATGGAAATAAGACACACGATATATGGTGGTTCGATCCAATCGATCTGCATCCACTACCTAACCTCCACGGTTAGGATTTTCAACCCCCCACTTATATTACCGATAAGTGTTACACCCTAAGCTAACTAGCCTAGTGAATATCTAGCCTCAACTAGGTCTTTTACAAGATGCCTTATCGCAATAAGGTCTTATACAACCACCTAGCCGCAACTAGGATTTTCCCCACATAGACTCACCTAAGATTTTTCCACCTAGCCGCAACTAGGATTTATGCCTAGCCTCAACTAGGTCTTCCCTTTCGACTTAGATCCCACTAAGTCTTACAATCAAAGTTTGATGAATATAATGAAAGTGTGCTTTACAAGATAAAACGGTATATGTTGTTCTCTCTCACAAGCCAAATATAATCCTAATATGAATCGATGCAAGTGAGACTTTGCCAATTGAGATGTCTTGTAAATTTAAGTTTTTATAGGCTAACTCTCAATATTGAAACCAATTAAAAAGAGTATAGATTAAGCTCAATTTGATTTCAATAAATGGCTAATTGATGCACAAATAAAGATGCAATTTTAAGCTCAAGTTGTGCAATCAAAACCTCGGATCACAAACAAGTTTAGATTAAGAACAAGACCCTTGTAAATATGTTGTTAAAACAACACAAGCTTGAAACCACAAAATCAAGTATAGATTAAGCACAAGTGGGTTTCAAGTTAATATGGTGCACTATAAAAAATCACTATTAAGTTCAAACAAATGCACTCAATATTTTGGGTTTATAGAAAATCAAGTTTAAGTGCAAAAACCATTTTAGTTATGTTTTACACACTTCAATGAAACCAACAACAATACATATAGATTAAGCTCAATGTGGTTTCTCTAATTTCATGCACTTTGAAAATCAAGTTTAAGCCCAACTAGTGCAAATTAGTCTTAAGATTTATGACATCAAGATTAAGCTCAAAATCCAAAGACAACTATGTTCAAGAACACCACAAATGATTTCCAAACAATACTTCAAACAAAAAGTATAGATTAAGCCCAAAAAGAGTAGGAAATCAAGAAATATTACAACCCCAAGTGTGAGATCCGAAAATCAGTTTTGAGCAAGAGTTGTAAGCCTTAGAACACTTCCTTTTACCTCACTTGATGTGCATAGGTTCAACCCCAACAATCCCCAAGTGAGTGTATGTATTAGATCTTTACTTTTCTTGCAAAATCATGATTTTTGAGCACTTTGTGTGTGTGCTTTGAGCAAGAGTTGTCTAATGTGTGTTTTAGGTGTTTTGTAATATACTTTTCTTTATAAGTGTTTATGACCGTTCTAGGGATCCAAAGGCTTAAATTTCATCAAAGATTCAAATTAAAGTGTGATTTTCAGCTTTATAAAAAAGTCTATCAGGAAAGAAATTAGCGCGCTAATTTTCTGACCTAGCATGCTAATTCTGCACTTAGTGTGTTAATATAAATATTAGCGCGCTAATTGTCAGGGGGCCTCAAAATAAATAGCCTCAAAATAAATATTTTTGGCCATAGAGTTAGCGACCCTTTATCGCATCCGGGACCCTACCAAACCTCATATAACATGTCATACATGTTTGTTATGGGTCATATAGCCTATTTGGGTGGTCCGAATATTTTCACAAATATCGGAAATGGAAAATCCCGGTTTCATGGCATACATAGGGGTTTTTCTGCAAATATTTTTAATGTTAATCCAAAAGCCGTCTAAACACATACCGGTGCATTCAAAATCGATTCTAATAGTTCACACACTTCAAATACATGTTATAAAACACATTTGTATGATTTAAAATATTTTGAAACTCGCGGAATTAAAAATCTCAAAATTCAAGACTTTAAGTAATTGAAACTCCAAAAATAATGAAATGCGTGATTCTAATGCATTTGGCTTATGGAATTGAACTCTTATACCTTACAAATGATGTACATAGCTCCATATATGCTATATGGTGCCTTTCTTTGTCTTAATCACTTCTTGAGCTTTTTCGGTGTCTTTTCTTCCATTTCATTTGAACTTGTGAAGTTTAGCTTCCTTTGAACTTGTGAGTCTAATAGAGTTTGTTATGTTGAAATACTTGACAAACTTGTTAGTACCATTTCACATTGTTTGTTGACATCAAAATATCGGGTGAAATGTAAGTATGACAACACTTAGTCCAACAATTTCTTTGTTTTTTTTTTCAAATCCATTGAGTGAGTATTTAGAAAGTCAAAAAGCAATTAAAAAAGAAAAAAAAACTATACTAGAGACCTTTTTGAACTTAGTTGTCCTGGAATTTATGCAAAAATATTAGAGATTAAATGAAACATGTGATCTATATCAAGTTATATGAACTTATGAAAACCATAATTCTTCTTGCTTTCTTGTTTATCAGCACAAAATGTTGATGACCTCTTCTTAGGCCATTGGGTTGCTTGATTCAATATTTCTTTCTTATGCAATGATCAAGTGCACATTTTTAGCTACATGTTTAACTGATTGGTTGGTTTTGTCTCAAATATGCTTATGAAATCATCATAACTAGCATGGAGAATTATCTCTTTTAAATGGAATATTTGCTTACTTTCTACTTGTGTACTTTTGGTGAAGGAAGAAAATGTAGCACTAGGTAGCACACCACATAAAGCAAATAGTTTATTAGACATTTTATCATGAATCCAAACACTATAAGAACAATCAATAGAATAAGATGTCCTTGGTTAAGGATGCAATGCATCTTGTTAGCTACTGTGACGCTTCTATGGGACAATTCTTTTGGCTGATAAGTACATTCTTCTATGATTTTCTGTAGGCAAGCCAGTATTCATGTACAGCATGGGAGGTTTAGCAGAGTACTGTGTTGTCCCTGCACATGCATTATCGGTTCTTCCAAATTCACTGCCATATGTTGAGTCTGCTATTTTGGGATGTGCTGTCTTCACTGCCTATGGTGCAATGAGGCATGCAGCTGAGTTGCGTGCTGGGGAAGCTATTGCCGTGATTGGTGTTGGTGGTGTGGGATCAAGGTGAGAAATGAAACTTGGACCAAATATAAGATGCTTTGGTATCTCTTTCATTCTTTTTTCTTTGATTCTTTTCTTTACTTTCAGTCTTTTTGGTTTCATTGTCATCAGTGACACTGTGTTAAGGGAGTTTGGGTGTACATATAATATTACTTCACAAGTTTCTTGGTTTTAATTTTATTATCCATAATTTCATAACCTTGGGGACTTTTGATTCCTTGGAAGCTTTTGTTTCCATATCACAACTTGTGGTATTCATCAACTGTAAGCTCACAAGGTATTTTTAGAAGCCTTTCGTGCAAAGAGGTTTTTGAGATGTGGATCCCTTGGTTTACGCATTTCACTTTGTAGGGCAGGTTTGATATATTTGGTTAGTTTTTACGAAATTGGAAAGTTCAAGAAACCATCCTGAAATTTAAAATTTTCTATTATCCTTGACAAATGGCTCTGAGATTGCTTAAGAGTTCACAAATTTGCTGTATGTCGCTGCAATTCGTTCAGTTTAGCACCCCTTTGAAGTTAAGTTCCTTGATTGATGTAACTTATAATCCATGGGCTATGGGTCAATCTTTGTCAATATGGATGGGTTGTTGGATTTTATAATGGAGATAACTATGTGTGTTTTCTGCTATCGGGCTAAAAGGAACCCAGCTCTCTTTTGTGCTCTTTTTTATTTTTAGTATAACTTTTATGTTTTCTCTAGTAGAAAATAAAGGTGCCTTCCAAGAACTTCTACTTTCAAATGAAATACTCTGAACCTAAATGTTCCTTCCAGCATTTGATTGAAAGTAACAATCCTTCTAAAATTTTTTTCTGTCTGTTTTCACTTGCTTTCATGGAGCTAAAATCATTACTGTTTATTTATTGCTTCGTCACTCCTGTGTACTGATAATTTTGGCATCATTAACTGGCATGATTTTCCCTTCTTAAATTAATAGCCAATGAAAATGCTTCAGTGCTAATTTGGTTTCTCAACATTTATCATCATAATAATGCTAACCTCAAGTATTTGGAGTTTGGTCCCTGTAGCCCATCATTCATTTTCGTTTCCAACTTCTAAGAAAATGTAATTTCTATTTAACAATGCTCGTCTTGTGGCTGGCCAAATGTGATACCACACCCAAGAGGGGGGGTGGGTGTCTCGAGAAGTTAATGCCCTTTTTAAGTTAATGCCCTTTTTAATTAGTTCAACAATCAAGATGCTATATGCTCACCAAAACGCGAATATGGATGCTATGCAAGTGAATGGGATAGAAGAGATGGAAAGTGACACGATTTATAGTGGTTCGATCCAATGATCTACATCCACTACCTAACCTCCCCGGTTAGGATTTTTAAACCCCACTTATATTGCAAATAAGTGTTACAACCTAAGCTTACAAACCTAGAATGTCTAATCACAATTAGTACTTCTTACCTAGCCGCAACTAGGGTTTATGCCTAGCCTCAACTAGGTCTTCCCTTTGACTTAGATTTCACTAAGTCTTACAATCATCCAATTAGAACCAATAATTGAAAATAATGAAATACACTTTACAAAGTAAAGTGACACCAAGTTCAAATACTAGCAAGCCTCCTAGAGCCTAACCACTCTAATGCATGCAAGTATGAAAACAATTGAGAAATGCAAATATATCACTGATTTTATGCAAAACTCAAATATGAAACCGTTTCAAACAAATCGATTAGAACAAATCCGGTTTCAAATCCAAAGAACAAGAAGTTTGATAAAAATCAAGTTTAAGTGCAAACTTTTGTCCAAACTAATCCTAGGGTTTAATAAAATAAGTTTAAACGCAAAACCCAAGATGAGTGTGTTCAAAAACACAACAAATGATTTTCCAAGTCAAACACACAAAATTATGGAATTTAAGCACAAGAAAAAGCTAGGACAAAAGACTTTCTTACAACCCCAAGAAGGTGACTTGAAAATCTGTTTTGGAGAGGTTGTTGTACACCTTAGAAAGCTTCAAAGATGCTGGTTTTGAGAGTGAATAGACAGCCTCAAGAATATTCTTTGTGTTCTTCACAAAAATCCAAGCTTCTCCTTTTGAAAGTTTTGAGCTCTTGTGTGTTTTCTTGCTTGTGAGGACAAAACTATGTTCTTGGTGGTTTGAGAATGTTCCACATTCCTTTTTATCAGTTTATGACCGTTCTAGGGATCCAAGGGCTCAGATTTCATCAATAATTCAAATTAAAGTGTGATTTTTAGCTTTTTAAAAAAGTTGTCAGGAAAGCACTTAGCGTGCTAATATTCAAATCTAGCGCGCTAACAATAGACCTCAAAATAAATATTTTTTCCCTTTGGTTAGTGACCCTTTATCACGTCCGGGACCCAACCAACCCTCATATAACATATTACATATGTTTGTTATGGGTCATAAAGCCTATTTGGGTGGTCCAGATATTTTCACAAATCCCGAAAATGGAAAATCTCGGTTTCATGACATGCGAGGGGTTTTCTGCAAATATGCAGTTTTCTTTTCAAAAACCTTTCAAAAACCAGTTTTTCTTTTTCGAAAACTTTCACAATGGTTTTCAAAATGCGATGTGAAACATAAACACATAGTTTAACATTGTTTAAACTTATAGACCGAGTCATGTGTTAAGTTTAACTTAAAACTTTAAGTAATCACTTGACATTTGAAAATCCATTTTAAAAGCACGATGTGCATGAACTAATGCAATAGGCTTGTGTAAATGAACTTGTATACCTTACATCAATGTTACAACACGTAGTTTGATCTTTCGTCTTCATTCCCTTATGTATGCCGAATCTTGAACTTGTATGGCTTGAATGCTCGAATACTTGTGATGTGATGTTTTGCAACCTTTGAAAAAACTGAAATGCACTTGATATTTATTAGTATATTTTTCACCTTGTTTGTTTCCATCAAAATCCTGGACGGAGTAAAGTGACTAACTACTTAGTCCAACAATCTCCCCCTTTTTGATGATAACAAACAAAGTGAACTTGACGAGCATAAAACATAATCCAAGTGTGTTCATATCATATTCATGGTTGTACACATCATACAATTTTCATTCAAATGTTCAAGTTCAACCACATTTTTTCAAGTTCAACCACATTTTCTCCCCCGTTTGATACCATCAAAAAGTGGGGCCAAGCTCCCCATATAGCAAGCATAATAGAGAAGGAAGCGAAGAATAGAATCAACAATAGAGAAATGAGCTCCCCCTCACTTCATGCATATCAATAAACAACACATGCACATTCAGATACAATGAATCATAGATATCAATGAAGAGCATTACCCATTTAATCGATATAGAACAATAGACGGAAGCATAATATTAACTCAGAGATACGCAAAAAATTTTCATGATATAAACTGCATAGAGAAATAGAGGCATAGTTGTGGCGTTAAACACGAGTCTACAAAAGAGGAATTTGTCATGAAAACATCTAAAACTAACATTTATGAGCCTAATGCTCCCTAACAAGAATATCCCTAAACTTTCCTTGAGGAAGATGGCTGACGTGCCGAGCCAGAGACACGAACATCGCACGTTGGCGTAGTGGGTAACAACTGACCCTCGATGCGACGTAGTTGATTACTTTGACGCTGAAGACTCATGTCGAAGGCAGTGAAAGTCTAAGTCATGTACTCATGCATGTATCCCAACTGCGCAGAAATGTATGTCGACGATGGAGACATCTCAACAGGAGGGGTGAATCCGCCGAAAGTCAAAGGAGGTGGAGGCTGTGACGGATGTTGCGACTTCTGCGGTGGAGCCGTAAACTCCTGATGAGCTTCATCATCACCTTGAGAAAAAATATAGCTGTATTCCAAATAGTCCGGCGCATCGATAGAAGCAACTAGAGAGTCTGTTGGTATTGGAGACTCATAACCGCCGTAGTGCTGACCATCCGGGATTTCATCTTCCCGTATCCATTTATGCTTTTCATGAATGTAACGATACTTCATGGCTTTCAAAGTGACCATGTCAATGGTGTCATAGATAGAGAGTGGACGACCACCTAAAGTGAGATCCACCTGGGCGGACTCCAGGTAGGATGTGATTATATGAGCATAGAGAAGATGACGGCCCGAGCTACACGTGCTCGTATATAGCCGATAATAATATGGAGCAAGCTAAGAGGTATCATACGAATCAGGTGCCCAACGGCAAACATGTCGAGTAGAGTGTTGTAATTCTTACTACCACCGCGTGGAAGAATAACCTTGTGAAGAACCTTATGAAGAAGGTGAGGTATAAGTTTGAAATTAGTGTCAGTTACTCCAGACGGGTATTCGGTTACCTTCCTTTTTGACTGCAAAAATGAATTCAGCAATACAAGCCGATCAATTGGCCAACTCAGAAATTTGCACACAACCGTAGTGGTAGGAGGGTGCAAAGGAAGCTGAAACCGTTGAGCAAGATTTTTAGGGGTGATATCGATAGACTGGCTACCAATAGATGATGTAAGTACAAAATTATTTGCCGTGATAAGATTGGAATAGAAAACCCTAGCCAAGGGGGGTTATAATCAACATTATATGCACAAAAGTTAGTTCATCCCGCCCTGTCGAAGACTTCCCGAACTGGGAGATGAGCTTTATCAAAGAAGGCAAAATCAACAATGGCGAACCTAAGAATTTTGGCATTCGTGAGCCGTGGAGCCACCAACTCTAAGATAGACTTAGACTCATGAATGGACTTGGCGTGACCCTCATTTCGTGGGGTATTTGACGGAACTGTGACAGGCTGACTGTGGTTAGAGGAATGAGTGGACTCGGACTCACTATTGGATGAGGAGGATTGGACAACACGACGTGCAAAGGGAAGACAAGAAGACGATGCAGGGGTAGGTCGAGAGGTTGTAGGGGGTAGTTTGACGGGAAGAGGAATAGGCGGTGGTTCGACGAGTCGACATAGGAAAATGAAATCCTAGGGCTTAGTGACCAAAATGTGAAGAAAATGACGAAGAGAGTGAGAAATGTTACCTGATTTAGGGCAAAGAGAGGAAAAGAGATGTGATGCATGGTTGTGGCACCGTAAATTGACACATTAGCGCGCTAACTCAGTCATTAGACATGTCTCGTGAATTGGACCTCCTACACATGTTCTAGTTGTTCTGAACCTTTTTATATGGTGTTAGTGAAGTGCCCATGAACTTTGAGGTGAATCGGAGTTGTATGTCAAAAATTCAAAATTTTTACTACGAAAATTCCAGAGAGCAATTAGGGCGTTAATTGCAGATATAGCGCTCTAATTTTTTTTTTTTTTTGCTGTAATTGACACATTAGCGCGCTAACTCAGTTATTAGCGCGCTAATATCGCTCGGCCAGACAGTTATAAATACATTTGTTTGCCCTAAATCTCTTCGCCTCACACGTCTCTCTTCTCCTCTCTAGTTCCCGTCGTCTCCACCCTGCCCCTCTCCATCCTCAGGTAACATTCCTCACTCTCTTCGTCATTTTCTTCATGTTTTGGTCACTAAGCCCTAGGATTTCATTCTCCTATGTTGACTCGTCGAACCTCCGCCCGTTCCTCTTCCCGTCAAACTGCCCCCACAACCTCTCGACTTACCCCTGCATCGTCTTCTCGTTGTCCTTTTGCACGTCGTGTTGTCCAATTCTCCTCATCCAGTAGTGAGTCCGAGTCCACTCATTCCTCTAACCACAGTCAGCCCATCATAGTTCCGGCAAATACTCCACGAAATGAGGGTCGCGCCAAGTCCGTTTATGAGTCTAAGTATCTTAGAGTTGGTGGCTCCACAGCTCACGGATACCAAAATTCTTAGGCCCGCCATTGTTGATTTTGCCTTCTTTGATAAAGCTCATCTCCTAGTTCGGGAGGTCTTCGACGGGGCGGGATGGACTACCTTTTGTACATATAGTGCTGATTATAACCCCCCTTTGGTTAGGGTTTTCTATTCCAATCTTGTCACGACAAATAATTTTGTGCTTTACATCGTCTATTAGTAGCCGGTCTATCAAAATCACCCCTAAAAATCTTGCTTAACGGTTTCAGCTTCCTTTGCACCCTCCTACACTACGGTTGTGTGCAAATTTCTGAGTTGGCCAATTGATCGGCTTGTATTGCTAAATTCATTCTTGCGATCGAAAAGGAAGGTAACCGAATACCTGTATGGAGTAACTGACACTGATTTCAAACTTATACCTCGCCTTCTTCATAAGGTTCTTCACAATGTTATTCTTCCACGCGGTGGTAGTAAGAATTACAACACTTTACTCGACATATTTGCCCTTGGGCACCTGATTCGTATGATACCTCTTAGTTTGCTCCATATTATTATCGACTATATGACGAGCACGTGTAGATCGGGTCTTCATCTTCCCTATGCTCATATAATCATATCCTACCTGGAGTTCGCCCAGGTGGATCTCACTTTAGGTGGTTGTCCACTCTCTGTCTATGTCACCATTGACATGGTCACTTTGAAGGCCATGAAGTATCGTTACATTCGTGAAAAACAGAAATGGATACGGAAAGATGAAATCCCGGATGGTCAGCACTACGACGGTTATGAGTCTCCACTACCTACAAACTTTCTAGTTGCATCTATCGATGTGCTGGACTATTTGGAATACAGCTATATTTTTTCTCAAGGCGATGATGGCGATGATGAAGCTCATCAGGAGTTTACGGCTCCATCGCAGCGGTCGCAACATCCGTCGACGCAACCTCCACCTCCTTCGACTTTCGGCGGATTCACCCTCCTATTAAGATGTCTCCATCGTCGGCATACATTTCTGTGCAGCTGGGATACATGCATGAATATATGACTCAGACTTTCACTGCTTTCGACATGAGTCTTCAGCGTCAAAGTGATCGACTACGTCGCATCGATGGTCAGTTGCTACCCGCTATGCCAGCGCGCGATGGTCGTGTCTCTGGCTCGGCACGTCAGCCATCATCCTCAAGGAGTGTTTAAGGATATTCTTGTTAGGGGAGCATTAGGCTCATAAATGTTAGTTTTAGATGTTTTCATGACTAATTCCTCTTTTGTAGACTCGTGTTTAATGCCACAACTATGCCTCCATTTCTCTATGCAGTTTATATCATGAAAATTTTTTACGTATCTCTGAGTTAATATTATGCTTCCGTCTATTATTCTGAATCGATTAAATGGGTAATGTTCTTCATTGATATCTATGATTCATTGTATCTGAATGTGCGTGTTGTTTATTGATATGCATGAAGTGAGGGGGAGCTCATTTCCCTATTGTTGATTCTATTCTTCACTTCCTTCTCTATTATGCTTGCTATACGGGGGAGCTTGGCTCCACTTTTTGATGGTATCAAACGGGGGAGAAAATGTGGTTGAACTTGAAAAAATGTGGTTGAACTTGAACATTTGAATGAAAATTTTATGATGTGTACAACCATGAATATGATATGAACACACTTGGATTATGTTTTATGCTTGTCAAGTTCACTTTGTTTGTTATCATCAAAAAGGGGGAGATTGTTGGACTAAGTAGTTAGTCACTTTACTCCGTCTAGGATTTTGATGGAAACAAACAAGGTGAAAAATATACTAATAAATATCAAGTGCATTTCAGTTTTGTCAAAGGTTGCAAAACATCACATCACAAGTATTCGAGCATTCAAGCCATACAAGTTCAAGATTCGGCATACATAAGGGAATGAAATGAAGACGAAAGATCAAACTACGTGTTGTAACATTGATGTAAGGTATACAAGTTTATTTACGCAAGCCTATTGCATTAGTTCATGCACATCGTGCTTTTAAAATGGATTTTCAAATGTCAAGTGATTACTTGAAGTTTTACGTTAAACTTAACACATGACTCGGTTTATAAGTTTAAACAATGTTAAACTATGTGTTTATGTTCACATTGCATTTTGAAAACCATTGTAAAGTTTTCGAAAAGAAAAATTGGTTTTTGAAAGGTTTTTGAAAAAAAAACTGCATATTTGCAAAAAACCTCTCGCATGTCATGAAATCGAGATTTTCCGTTTTCGGGATTTGTGAAAATATCCGACCACCCAAATAGGCTTTATGACCCATAACAAACATATGTTATATGAGGGTTGGTTGGGTCCCGGACGTGATAAAGGGTCACTAACCAAAGGGACAAAAATATTTATTTTGAGGGCCTTGCAGTTAGCGCGCTAAGTGTAGAGTTATCGCGCTAACTGCTCTCCTGACAACTTTTTTAAAAAGCTGAAAATCACACTTTAAATTGAATTATTGATGAAATCTGAGCCTTTGGATCCCTAGAACGGTCATAAACTGATAAAAAGGAATGTGGAACATTCTCAAACCACCAAGAACATAGTTTTGTCCTCACAAGCAAGAAAATACACAATAGCTCAAAACTTTCAAAAGGAGAAGCTTGAATTTTTGTGAATAACACAAAGAATATTCTTGAGGCTGTCTATTCACTCTCAAAACCAGCATCTTTGAAGCTTTCTAAGGTGTACAACAACCTCTCTAAAACATATTTTCAAGTCACTTTCTTGGAGTTGTAAGAAAGTCTTTTGTCCTAGCTTTTTCTTGTGCTTAAATTACATAATTTTGTGTGTTTGACTTGGAAAATCATTTGTTGTGTTTTTGAACACACTTATCTTGGGTTTTGCGTTTAAACTTATTTTATTAAACTCTAGTATTGGTTTGGACAAAAGTTTATACTTAAACTTGATTTTTATCAAATTTCTTGTTCTTTGGATTTGAAACCGGATTTGTTCTAATCGATTTGTTTGAAACAGTTTCATATTTGAGTTTTGCATAAAATCAGTGATATATTTGCATTTCTCAATTGTTTTCATACTTGCATGCATTAAAGTGGTTAGGCTCTAGGAGGTTTGCTAGTATTTGAACTGATGGTGCCACTTTACATCAATGTTACAACACGTAGTTTGATCTTTCGTCTTCATTCCCTTATGTATGCCGAATCTTGAATTTGTATGACTTGAATGCTCGAATACTTGTGATGTGATGTTTTGTAATCTTTGACAAAACAAATGCACTTAATATTTATTAATATATTTTTCACCTTGTTTGTTTCCATTAAAATCCTGGACGGAGTAAAGTGACTAACTACTTAGTCCAACAAAATGGTGCCATTGAAGTTATTAGAGGGATGTGCCTCAAAGTCTATATGCCAATCAATAACCCAAGCAAAGAATGGCACATCAACCTTAAATGAATGGGATCAAACATTGAGTCTGTATATAACAATCTTTATGGTACTGATGGATTTGTTTGGCGAAGAAGCTTTGCAATAATTGGGTCCATGTTGGTGGATTGTTGAATTTTTTAAAAATAATTTAAAAAAAAGATAAATAATGAAAATTAAAATCTGCACTCGCCAAACATCTGTCATTCATTAATTACACTTTTCTTGAGTGCTTAGAACCCAGACTCCACACATACAATTTATAGGCAATGTCTTAATGACCTGCTACCCAAACAAGTGTCCACTATGTACTCAACTAACACACTAACTTAATTAGTTATAACCGTTTGGTTTTGGAAAGAATACTGAAGTGTTTATCATAAAACTAATGTTAGACCAGGGGAATTGCAAAGACTTTAAAGCGTATAACACTGCCACTTTCCTAAAGGAAGTTTTGCTCTCTACACTGCAAGAGTCAGCAAATATCCTAAAGGATACGATGAAGTATACCACCTTTCACTTCGCAGTAGTGAAAGATGAAAAACAAGAGCAATTGCTAGTGAATTTCGAGATGATTTCTTCCTCCCCAAACCTCCCCTTTTATAGAGCACTGGTCATGACCAGTTAGGGTGAAAATGGGGTAGTGGAGTAGTGGAACAGTCAAGCATTGATGCAATGGAATAATGGAGCAGTCAAGCATTGATGCAATGGAGTAGTAGAGCAGTAATTCCTTAATGGAGAGCAGTTTCAACTGCACCCACTAAGCCACTCTACTAACTACCCATTTAATCTCGAAAATGGTAAAACTTAATGGTAAAAATTTTTACCCATGGTTAGCTAACACACATATGCACGCACACGCACGTGCCTTGTGCCAAGTGTTAAGTGCGCCTATAAAAGTGCCTAAAATGCGCCATATGCGCCGCGCGCGCGTGCGCGTGTGGCTCACCGAGCATAGCACTTGTATTTTATTTTACACACACTATGGTGCAAGAGTACATATATACTCTTTAAACTTGAAGTTCCTAACCAATGTTGGACTAAACATTTAATTTGAAAATGTTTAACAATCCCTCGCCATTTTCAAAATACTCAGATCATTCAATCCACGAAATCTCAAACATTATATGCATAACTAATGGTATCTTGCGATTTGAACCACTAACTTGTGAAAAGTTCATTACATCATATCAGAATTACATGGTAGATACACTTTAAACCAATGATTCTATTCGATATGTAGCATAAACATATCACGCATATAACTTACACCAGCAAATAGCCATAAATATCCTGACACATTCAACATTGGCCTTGTGTCTCGTATCTTCTCGTGAATGTCTTTGGAGCCAAGCCCTTGAACTCCTTGAAGCGGCCGCACTTCACATCCACATAGGTAGTCTCCATTCTAGTACCCCCGCAATTTAAGCGCCTTTAGAAGACTATTAAGAGATCATCTCAACCTCTTCTCTTTACATGCAGGTACTGAGCACTAACAACCTTGGGATGGTTATTAAAATTCAGTGCGCACAGTCACACTTATAATGAATTTGACTGCATTGAACTCAAGACTTAACGTAATATTAGGCGTCGAGTTGAGTTTTCATTATTGGTGACCTATAATTCATGAGCTTGAGACTCATCCCCCTTGATGTTTTATTCACCAAGTCTTTTGACAATTCTTTAGTAAGGGGATCTGCCAAATTTTGACTAGATTTCACAAAGTCAATCGTGATAACTCCTCTTGTTATCAATTCTCTGAGACAACTATGTCTCAGTCCAATATGTCTGGACTTACCGTTGTACATTTGGCTATAAGCTCTTGCCAATGTGGCCTGACTATCACAATGGATAGAGATTGGAGCTACCGGTTTAGGCCACAATGGTATCTCGTGTAATAATTCACGTAGCCATTCAGCTTCTTTTGAAGCTGAGGCCAATGTAATAAACTCCGATTCCATGGTAGAACCAGCCATTAAAGTTTGCTTCTTTGAAGCCCACGGGATTGCACCTCCAGCAAGTGTGAAAATCCACTCACTTGTGGTTGCATGATTTTGATCTTTCACAATCCAACTTGCATCTGAAAATCCTTATAATACCGAAGGATATCCACTATAGCATAAACTATAGTTAATTGTTTTCTTCAGATATTTCAAAACTCTTCGAATTGCAAACCAATGCAACTCGCTTGGATTAATTGTAAATCTACTCAACTTGGCTACTGCCAAGGCAATATCTGGCCTAGTGCATGTCATTGCATACATTAAGCATCCAATTAATCTATAATACTCCAGTTGTGAAACTGGATTGCCTGTATTTTTCACTAGCTCAATACTTGAATCTAGTGGGGTAGAAATTGGGGCACAATTTAAGTGATTGAATCTATTGATAACTTTCTCAATATAATGAGATTGAGTTAGAATAATACTCCCTTCATCTCTTACAATTTGAATTTCGAGTATGACATTAGCTTGCCCCATATCTTTCATTTCAAACTGGCTTGAAAGAAACTTTTTGGTCAACTGAACTTGTTCCAAGTCAGTTCCAAAAATCAGCATGTCATCTACGTAAAGACAGATAATGACACCATTGCCTTTTCCATCAAACTTGCTATATATACATTTATCAGATTCATTTATTTTGAATCCAAAAGCAAGTACAACCTGATCAAATTTTTGGTGCCACTGTTTTGGTGCTTGCTTTAAACCGTACAATGATTTTCGCAATCTACACACTTTATTCTCATGACCGGGCATAATAAACCCTTCAGGTTGTTCCATGTATATTTCCTCATCGAACTCTCCATTTAGGAACGCTGTTTTAACGTCCATTTGGTGGATGACCAGCTTGTTTATGGCTGCAATTGCAATAAGCAATCTGATAGTAGCAATTCTAGCTACTGGTGAATAGGTATCGAAATAGTCTATTCCATGCTTTTGGGTGAAACCCTTAGCAACCAGTCTCACTTTGTGTTTTTCAATGGATCCATCAACTCTTCTTTTCCTTTTGAAGAGAAATTTGCATTTAATGGGTTTACACCCAGGAGGTAGATCAACTAGCTCCCAAGTGTTATTTCCCATTATTGAATCCATCTCATCATTTAATGCATCTTTCCAAAAAGCTGCATCTCTTTCTTTCATTGCCTCCTCTACTGTTTGAAAATCGGCATCCGTATTAAAACAATACGGAATTTGTCTAGTTACTGTTTCTCTACTTCCTTCAACTAGGAATGTATAGAAATCAGAACCAAATGACTTAATTTTCCGAGCTAGTTTGCTCCTTCGAAGTTCAGGAACTTCTACTATTTTTTGTCATTTTCAATTTCTATGACTTCCTTCCCTTTTTGGTTTTCTTCAGGAATACTTTTAGTAACAAATTTAAATCTTGTCTCATCAAAGATTGCATCCCTTGATTCAATTACAGTGTTTACTGAAATCGAATTATTAGACTCAATTACCATGAACCTATATGCCTTACTGTGTTGTGCATATCCAATAAATATGCACTCCACTCCCCTTTCACCCAATTTCCTCTTTTTGTGTTCAGGTACTTTTACTACTGCTCTACAGCCCCAAACTCTTAAATAATTAAGATTTGATTTTTACTTATTCCAAAGCTCATATGGGGTGACTTTATTTCTCTTTTGTGGAATTCTGTTCAAAATATGACATGCAGTCAGCAATGCCTCTCCCCAAAATCCGCTACTCAAACCAGAGTTTGATAGCATAGCATTAACCATTTCGGTTAAAACACGATTTTTACGCTCAGCCACACCATTTTGTTGTGGTGTGTAAGGGGCAGTAGTCTCATGGACTATTCCAGTGGATTCAAAGTACTTTGGATCATAGTACTCTCCTCCCCTATCAGACCTTAAACATTTTATAAAGGTCTCACATTGCAATTCGGTTTCTGCCTTATAGGCCCAAAACTTAACCATTGCCTCATCTTTGGAATGCAACAAATAAACATAACAGTACCTACTATAATCATCAATAAATGTTGTAAAATATTTATTGCCTCCCATAAATGGTGTACTATGTATGTCACATAAATCAAAATGTATTAAGTCTAGCAACTTTGAATTTTTTTCAACATTAGAAAATTGATTTCTAGTTATTTTTGTTTTTATGCATGTATTGCAATTTCCTTCATATTTATTAAAATAAGGCTGTAATTCCAGATTTACCATATCATATAATTTTCTGAAATGAACATGTCCTAATCTATGATGTCATAAAAATGAAGAAGACTCTACAAGATACGCAGAAACAACATTCTTATTAGATAAAGCGATTACATTGAGCTTAAACATGCCCTCATAAGCATACCCCTTCCCTACATGTACCCCTCCCTTAGAGAGTACAAACTTGTCAGCCTCAAAGACAAGCCTAAATCCAAACTTATTCAAAAGACCACCCGACACAAGATTCTTCCTCACTTCTGGTGCATAATACACGTTAGTGAGTGTTACAATTTTGCCAGAAGTAAACTTCAAATCAACACTACCTATGCCTTTAACAGAGACAGTAGCATCATTTCCTATGTACAGGACAGTATTTTCATCTGCTGCCTCCATGGTCTTGAAGAACCTCTTGTTCTTGCAGACATGTTGAGTAGCACCAGAATCAACCCACCAAGCCATATCATTTTCAACGACGTTGATTTCAGATATCATAGCAATGAGATCATCATTGTTGTTACCTGCACCTTTGGCAGCGCTAGAGGAAGCATGATTTTTTCCTTGCTTCCTCTTCCAATGATGACATTCGGACTTGAGGTGACCATCTTTCCCGCAGAACCAACAAGTGACTTTCTGCTTCCTTTGATTCTGGTTTTGGTTGTTCGGTTTTTCCGAACCATTAGGCTTTTTTTGAACTTAGCCGCTTTCATCACATGCACCTTTGAAATTTCCTGAGCATTCTGCTCTTTTTCATTTTCCTGCATGCGACAATCCTCTTCTACACGAAGATGGTTAGCAAGTTCATCAAGAGATATGTCCTTTTTTTATGCTTAAGAGTTCGTTTGAACTCCTTCCAAGATGGGGGCAGTTTATCAATAATAGAAGACACAACAATTGTTTCATCCATGACAAGATTGTGTTGAGAGAAATTATTTCTAATCCTCTCAACTTCACGGAATTGTTCCATGACAAACCTTTCATCAACCATTTTAAAATTAATAAACTTTGATATAAGGAATTTCTTACTTGTCGCATCCTCCTTATGGTACCTTGCCTCCAATTTCTCTTACAGCTCCTTGGCAGAGGGGACGTCATGGTAGAGGTCGAACAGTGAGTCCTTCCTGGCGTTCAGAATGTGACCTCTGCAGGTGTGGTCATCCGTCTTCCATTTCTGCCTCTTCCTGATCTGCTCGACAGTTTCATCGTCGGACTCCATAGGTTTTGGTGTATCCAAAACATATACCAGATGAAGAGCCACCAGTAGGAAATGTACTCGCTTCTGCCACCTCAGGAAATCGCCTTCATTGAAGCGATCCAACTTCACAATGTTAGCCGACAGTTCTTTAATTGAAGCCATTGCAACGACAGATAAAAATTTCCTTTAGAATGTTAGACCAGGGGAATTGCAAAGACTTTAAAGCGTGTAACACTGCTACTTTCCTAAAGGAAGTTTTGCTCTCTACACTGCAAGAGTCAGCAAATATCCTAAAGGATACGATGAAGTATACCCACCTTTCACTTTGCAGTAGTGAAAGATGAAAAACAAGAGCAATTGCTGGTGAATTTCGAGATGATTTCTTCCTCCCCAAACCTCCCCTTTTATAGAGCACTGGTCATGACTAGTTAGGGTGAAAATGGGGTAGTGGAGTAGTGGAACAGTCAAGCATTGATGCAATGGAATAATGGAGTAGTCAAGCATTGATGCAATGGAGTAGTGGAGCAGTAATTCCTTAATGGAGAGCAGTTTCAACTGCACCCACTAAGCCACTCTACTAACTACCCATTTAATATCGAAAATGGTAAAACTTAATGGTAAAATTTTTTACCCATGGTTAGCTAACACACATATGCACGCACACGTACGTGCCTCGTGCCAAGTGCTAAGTGCGCCTATAAAAGAGCCTAAAATGGCCATATGCGCCGCGCGCGCGTGCGCGTATGGCTCACCAAGCATAGCACTTGTATTTTATTTTACACACACTATGGTGCAAGAGTATATATATACTCTTTAAACTTGAAGTTCCTAACAAATGTGGGACTAAACATTTAATTTGAAAATGTTCAACAACTAATTAGGTCAATGTATAGTTACATAAATGGGCCAAGTGGGCTAAACCCTAATACTCATAAACTCAAGGCGGATCAACAGTCTTGAGTTTGCAATCTAATACACTGAAATAAATAGAAGAAATAAATAGAAGAAATAGAAAGAACAATAATAATAATAACTATAAAATAACAATAATAAAATAACAAAAAATAATAATAATCATGTGTAATAAGGATCGTGACCACCACGAATATGATCGTCCATCGAACAATGATGACGAATAGCTCACGAGTACGCATACAGGAGGTTACGCATACGGGAGGTTGTTGCGAAAATGTTCATCCGACAAACAATGTCGACGACGAAGGACCGACGAGAAGCACGCACACAGTGGGTTGTTGCGAAAAATGACGTCCGATAAAAATCTCAACCACGAAGGGCCGACGAGAAGCACGAACACAGGGTTGCTACAAAAGGTTCGTCCGACAAACAATGACGACGACAACTAGCCGACTTCAATGAGTTAATCACAAAGATGCCACCAAACAAAAAGAAACGATAAAGGATGAGGCAAATAGGAGGTTCTGCAATGACGAAACTCAACAATAATGCCCGCGTGCATTGATAAAAGATGCACACACGTTAATTTGTGATGAACTTGATGATGCAACAGGTGGAGGGCCAAACAAAGATGAAGATGCATGAGTGAACGACATAATACAATGATATTAACCGAAAAAAAAAACAAAATTTGTTGATGGTGCAAGCATATGTGCACACAATTGTGACGCTTGGTGGATGCAAAGTAGATGTGCAGTGGCAAAGTGCTTCACAAGGGCATGCTGGTAGGGCAGAGAGCACTCTGATCACGAATGATCGCATGGGGCAGAATCGAGATGTGTTGATGAGAGAGAACGAACAAACGACCATAAAGGCGACAACACCGTAGAGAAGGAGAGACACTGGAAAGAAGAAACAACAGAAACTAGAGCATCAATGGATGCAACCGAGCATCAACAGAACAAAGTAGACATAGAAACCAAAAAGCAAAGAAGATGAAGAAATCGAGTATCAATGGATAACCAAAAAGTGGCCGTCGACTTGAAAGTCAGCCAACCTAAGATTAAGATTTTATTGACTTCGATACCATGTTAGGTTTTGGAAAAAATACTGAAGTGTTTATTATAAAGCTAATTAGGTCAATATATAGTTACATAAATGGGCCAAGTGGGCCAAATCCTAATACCCATATATATACATTATCAATAACTTCCCACTACAAGCACATGGACTCACCACTAACACAAACTTTGACACATGTTATCATTTACAACATCATTGTAGACTACACACATAATTAACCAACAAATTAGTTAAGAATAATATGCAATATTTGAATCAAACTTCAACAATTCCACTTGATTCAAATTTGCTAAACAAATGACATCTAAGCTCATGATCAAACTTCTACGAAACATATTTCTTCGAACAACTAAATTTTATGAAGTACTTGTTTTCAAAATGATGACGCTCTTGTCATTACCCTACTTGGATCCCAAAACTCAAATCTTTAATTCTGTGAAGCACTTGTCTTCACGATGATGATGCACTTATTATCACCCTTCTTGGAGCATTTTCTCCAAACATCATGTGATGCACTTCTTATCAAACTCTACGACAAACTTTCTTCGGTGGTGACACCTCCGCCTTCACCGTGTTATGCACGTCTCACGATCAACAAACAATTTATCATCGATGGAGCCAACGCAGTCGCACTCTCATGTTTGAGCTTCTCTGATATTGCCATTATCTTTTTCTTCACTTTGCTCACAACACCTTCCTCGAACTATCTTCGCAACACTTCTCCTTGGACTATCTTCGACTTCTCGAATCAAACTTGTCTCATGATTGAATCATCGCCTCTGATACCACTGTTATAAAATATTCTAAAACACAAAAATAATGAAAAGAAGGAAAGAATGCGTAAAAAGGAAAAACCAGAGAGATTACATTTTAGTTATAACTAAAATAATGACAAAAGCATCATCGTTGTGAAGACAAGTGCTTCATAAAATTTAGTTGTACTTTTGTAGAAGGAAATATGCTTAGTAGAAGTTTGATCATGAGTTTAATTGTTATTTGTTTAGCAAATTTGAATCAAGTGGGCATGCTGGAGTTTGATTCAAATATTCCATATTATTTTTAATTAATTTGTTGGTTAATCATGTGGTTAGATTACCATAATGTTGTAAATGGTGACATGTGTCAAAGTTTGTGTTAGCGGTGAGTCCATGTGCTTGTAGTGGGTAGTTATAACTAATTAAGTTAGCGTCTTAGTTGTATACATAGTGGACACATGTTTGGGTAGTGGGTCATTAAGACCTTGCTTATTAACTGTATGTGTGGAGTCTTGAGTTCTAAGCACTCAAGAAAAATGTAATCGATGAATGGCAGATATTTGGAGAGTGCAAATTTTAATTTTCATTATTTATCTTTTTAAAATTTTTTATTTTTAAAAAATTCAACATGGATCAGTAAGCATTTCTAGGGCCTCTATTCTAGCAAAATACCTTGTTTTAGGAATCCAAATCTTTTATAAAATCCTTACCTGAAGGCTATATCTATTCAACTACTGACAGCCTGCTCGCTTGTCTGCCTGCCCGTCTATTAGTAGAAAAAACTCAACCACACACGCACGCTAACACGCCTATTAGTAGAAAAAACCCACAACCCAATTGGTAGAAACGAGAAAATTCAACCAAAGCAAAACCGTACATGTATATACCCATGAATGTCCCATTTCACTACCATTGTGCTCATACTTTTAAATATATTGTTATGTTTCTCAAAAGATTTAGAAAGTAAACCCTTTAGCTTGACTATTTCTTTCTAGTGTCATCATGTTCTACTTATTCATTGCCGTGGCTATATTCTAGCAAAAAATTCAGGTCTTGTTAAACTTTTGAAAAATTCTTCATTAAAGCTGAGTGCAAGTAATCACTTTTCACATATTTGATGAAATACTTTCCTAAGATATTTAGATTGAACTACCTAGTTCAGTTGTTTGCAGATAGCACGGGCATTTGGTGCTGCTGAGATCATTGCAATCGATATTCAAGATGAGAAACTTCACAAAGCAAAGTTGGTTGGTGCAACTCACACCATAAATGCTGCAAAAGAAGATGTGATCGACAAAATAAAGGTATTCATGACCATTTTCTTTGATTTAACTTTTCTCTTGCCTTGATCTTTTTGTTTGTTATGATTCTTTGGTTATCTCAATCATATTGTACGAAAGTGATTCTTAGTATCACAGATTAATAGTGGAAAGTTGATGTTTACGTGGCTAAAGCCCGTGGGGGTTGGGAAGTTTTTGATAGTTTCAGATTTACACAGTTGTTGGACAAATAAATATTATTTTATAGTGATTAGTGAATAATAAAAGAACCAAAGTTCGAAACTTCAACTTTGCCCTTACCTTCGCTACTTACAATTTGGAAGTAATTCGAGGAAGTTGACTTCGACGAGGGGAAGTTGTACAAAAATTTGACGGTGTATGGATGTTTGTACAATCTCACTTCAAATGCTTAAAAACTTAACTTTCTCTATTAAAAACAAACATAAGGGTATCTATAGTCCACTAAAACTACAAAATAATTATTTAAAATAGTTATCTTGTTAGACAAATTGTGATTTCCTATCTGTTATACATTAATATTTTAATAAAAATGTTTAGATTTTTTACATACAATGCAATTACAAAGCAAGGCAGTAAATAAATACATATATAAATTAACTTAACTAGGAATTTGCATTTATTTCTACATATACTTTGATATAGTACTAATTTATAGTAACAAATCATCACTTTGTGCAAGTACAAGATCGATTCTTTGTAAAAAGCTAACCTAGTGTATGTGCCGCACCTTTACATTCTCGAGATGATCGCCAAGATTAGTCTATTTTCCCTAGAATTTAGGGCATTCACCAGTATCACCACCACAAGAGCAATGCTCTCAATCTCGTCCGGAATTAGCTCATGCTCCCTCGCAACCTTCAACCCCTCTCGGATAATCAAAAGTTCAGCTCCTTCAGGTGAGAAATTACCATCCACCGTCATCGCAAAGGCAGCTATAATCAATTTGTCGTGGTTACGAAGAACACCACCGAGTCTTGCCCGATTCGAGCCAGAGACAACAATTGCAGTGTTCAGCTTGATCTTGCCCCTTGAGGGTCTCTACCATCTAAGTTCATTCTCGCTAGCTGATAATGAGTCGAAAGGGCCCTCTCATATCCTGATGTCTCCAAGCCACACATCAGTCTGTTCCCAATCGAGATAGGTTTTTGTATTTAATTATTTTAATTTTTGTTAAGGTTTCCTGAAATCTTAAGAAGCTTCGTCGAATTTTTTGGGAAGTTTTGCAAATTTATACCTTTTTTAAGCAACTTCGACAAAACTATCGAAATTCAGTGATTTTTTGGAGATTTTTTGCATTTTTTTTTGCTGCCCTTACATTTCGCTTCGGTCATTCTCAAATTGACAAACGTCGGATGAATTTTGCTGAAGCTTATCGATTTTTTAAACCTGGAAAAGAACTCAAAAAGTGAACTCTTCTTTTGTTGATCAAATCAACAATATAGAGAAAGTTTAGAAGCGCGCTTGGGATACCCAATTATAGCATGCATGTTATGGATTGATTTAGCTGTTAGGAAATGTCGAGAATGGTTTTATTATAAATTGTCACTTTGTTTTGGGCTAACAAAAATGGTAAAGTTGCGTATCTTTTGTGCATGTGGCTCTAAAGGAATATTTATTAATGTTAATATATTTGTCTTGAAATAAAGTTCCGTCAAGCTTATTTGTCCTGAAATTCAAAGCTGAAGAGTAGAGATGCTTAAGAATTGTAATAGATCAAATATTTTCTAGCGTGATTTAAGTAAAATCCTGAACATCTGGAAGCTGCTGCATTGCTTTAAATATGTTTAAACAATGGAAAACGATTCGAACATGTGGTTATTCCATAAGGTAGAGCTCCATTGATTTCTTTGATTTTTGTGTTTTCGTTTTGTTGCATACACCTATTTTAGAAAAAAAAAAAACCTCTGAATCGTGTTGTTATTCATTCTAATGAAAAGCTAAGAGAAATGGATTGCTTTTGCATCATATGGTATGAACTTGCTTTCATTTGCTTTCTCGCCTTCTATTACAGGGAATCACAGGAGGAATGGGTGTAGATGTTGCAGTTGAGGCACTTGGAAATCCACGAACATTTGTGCAGTGCACACAATGCGTACGAGATGGGGGGAAAGCTGTGATGATTGGCCTTGCAGCATCCACTGCTATTGGGGAAGTAGACATAAACCGTCTTGTCCGTAGACAGGTTTGTTCCAGTTCACCAGTGCAATTTATTTTTTTTATAGATGCTAAGAATGTGTTTCTGATATATACTTTATTTTTATTTAGTTTTTGAGGGTTGCTATGTCAACCCATCCACCCTCTCTCCTACCCATTATAAATTGACCACTCAATTAATATTCAAAACCCTATATACCTACCCAATAAAAATATAAAAATTTCTTAAATACCCTTACACTACCCGCCCAACAACAACACCACTCAACGCATTCCATTCTCCTCACGTCTTATAAATTTCTTATTCCACCCTCTCTATCACGCACCTTACTCAATCTCCAGATCGTCTCTGCATGAATCACATCATCCCCACCCCCTTCTCACAACTTTCTCAAAGGCAACCAATTGAAAACTGCAATTCACCCATCAAAACCATATCTTTGCTGTCATCTCTTTTAATTGCCTCGTAGTTGTCAAATTTCCTCTCACTCCAGCGAGAACTACAAACAGTGCAGAACGCACAGTACAACAAAATCAAAATCCCACCCATTCAATTAACTACCAAAAGCAAATTAACGAAGTCGTGCAAAACGTGATCAAATGAAGATCAATACACAAAAAAAGATAAAAAGGAAAAAAAAAAAATATCAATTGAGTGCTGGACCATAAGAGGATTGAAGAACTTGATCACAATGACTCCATTGCTCCCCACATCCTTGTCACTCCTCTGCTCACCATTGCAGCTGAAACTGCTCGACCGGTCAATCTTCCCTTATAGATAAGGGTGATGTGGTAATTCACTTAGAAGGTATTTTAATTAAAAATTTTATTTTAAAAAAAAAATTGGGTGGGAAGAGACGGTGGATGGGTTAAAATAGCAGCCCTCTAGTTTTTTGGTTTATTCATTCAACCTTTTCTTTATAAAATCTTTACTGCAACCATACTTTTTTCTGCCACAATGTCAATTTGACTGACACTTGTTAATCAACAGCAACACAAAGCCTCAATCCCAAATTAGTTGGGGTCGGCTACATGCATCAAACTCTTCCATTGTTGTTAATCAATCTTTAAAATTTTATGTTTGACTCGGTTTCTTCATTCCTGAGAAATTTTGGAACATGCCAAAACCAACTTATCCTGTATCATGAGGTTACTTTATTTTTTTTTCAAATATATCATAATATTACTCTGGTGTTCTCTTTTTTCTCTCTTTTTTGGTTCCCAAGAAGAAAGGACATTGGCTAATGGTAGCAGTTGTACGTAGTGTGTACAAAACTAAAGTTAGGGCTAAAGAGTGGAAATAGAGACATGGAAGACGGTAAAACATATCTTTGGGAAATCAAGGGAGAGGACAAGTAGTTGAAGAAGCCTATTGGTGGATTGAGGAATCTCAAACTGTATAAAATCTAAGTTCAGTTGGCTTGTTATGAGACAAGGAAAAAGACTTTAGATAAAGAAAGTTTTTTAGTATACTAACTTGTGAAAAGAAAGCATACAAACAAAGTATTTTTTACACATTTGAAAAAGGATAATTACATACTAAGTAAGAAAAAGAGGATTTGGTAAAAAAAAAAGTAAGAAAAAGAGGATCATGTAACACTTGCGATTTTTTAGTTGCAAAATAACCTTTTCTTATGTTGCATAATGTGTAATAATACGTTCTCTAAATAAAATAGGCAAATTTTTAGTCACAACTATGATGTTGTAAGCATATTATTCATATCATTGTGTTGTATGCCTGTATATGCCCATCTCATAAGTAAAATAAGATGAGTTCATATTTGGCTGGAAAGAGAAAACTATACATTGATATGCATGTAGCAGTGGCAGAGAACCTTGGTGGGTGGAACAGAAAGTTCTAAAGCGGGGCACTACATAGGGGACCGTGTGATTTCGTGTCAACAATTGCAGATGGAGAATTGGTTTGGAGTCTTATAAAATGATAAGTGGCGAGACATGGTGAGAAATAACTGGAGAGATGCCAGAAAAAGTAGGGTGTCAAAGCTCAGACGAAAATCTTGTCACTGGAGAGCAGGTTGAGACCTTTTCATCTGGACAAATTCACTTCACATTAAGCTATCTGAGGAAAGGAGGTCTCAGAATCAGAGGAATCCAGGTCTGGTGTGTTTGCCATTGAAGCAGCAAGGAAGCATCTGACTGGTTAGCAGCTTTCATCAAGAAGTTGTGGAAGCAAACTCAACGTGGTGAAAACAGATTCACTCATAAGAGTCGCGATGCCATGTTAGCCATCAAAGTGTTAGGCAACAAAAGGGGTACATTCATTAGGATATTGAAGAAGATGAACCACAGGATATTTCCATCATTCTCCCATAGGATGCACAGTGGAGACTATCATCATCAAGCCCACTGCAGAAGCGCAGATGAAACAAAACAGTGAGTGCAAGTTGTGACAAGAGGAACAGGAAGACCCGGGCCGCAATTGGTCATGAAAGTAGCTGTTTACATCTGAAACTGCTTATTTTAAAGTGGTATATGATTAATACAATTTCTTTCTTGTTATAGTCATAATAAATAAATGAAATAGAGTAGATAGTTGCTGATTCTCTCTTTCTTATTTTATATCAGAAGCAACTAGGTAAATCACCGTTGGCTCGAACCATCACCAAAACCAAACATGTTTATTTCGTAGTTTTTTTTTTCTTCAAATTTCAGATAATTATTGTTGGTTTCATTTTTTATATTGAAACTCTTTCTCTGGTTTTTATATTTGCCACGGTTTGGTTAGCTGCTACAACTGTATCAGTTGGCATCTTTGTTAAAGCAAAGTTATTCACATTTAATTTCATATTGCATAAATGGCTTGGACTTGTGTTTTTGTGCATTGTTAGAGAAGAATGGTCATTTCAGGTCTCACCCTTTCTTGTTAGCTTTTCCATTTCAGTAGCAGTTTATGATAGTGCATTTAAAATGTCAATATTTTGACTAACATGGAACAATCTTTAATTCTTCGAACAGGTAAAGATCATTGGCTCATATGGGGCTAGAGCTAGACAAGATCTTCCCAAGATCATTAAACTTGCAGAGATGGGTATCTTCGACCTCAGAGCTGCAGTTTCCAGAAAATGCAAACTTGAGGAGGCAGGAGAAGCTTATGATGACCTCAACAAGGGGAGCATCATAGGCCGCGCCATAGTTGAGATTATGTGAGGCGCTCTAGATTCAGTGGCAAGAACTACTGTCATTCAGAAGAGTCTAATTTGGGGAACCTGTAAATTTCACTTGAATAAATTAATAGAGTGGCAAAAATTTCTTCTCTCAAGTGTGCAAGTCTCATTGTCGTGAAAGGTTCATATGTTTTTTATTTCTCTTTGGAGTTTTTCAATGAAATAAAACCTACATTGTTCAATTCTTTCATTTCAGAAGAGCTTACATTGTTCAATTCTTTCATTTCACGAATACAACAATCATGACAATTACACAGCCTGAATTAGGATTCAAACTCATTATCGATCGCCTTCAGTTTGGAAAGCAACTCGAATGGGTAGTCATTTCAGTAGCAATCAGGTAGCAACTTTCACATAATTTCTGATGGTGCTGAAACAAAATTGATCAGTTTGGAAAACAACCCAACGAGCCATTTCTAATCCCCTATGTACACTACGTGGAGGAATTAAACCACAATATTGTTTGTGGTTACATCCTTGGTAATACTAATACAGCCCATAGAATTAGGACCATGCTACCTACACATCAACGCGTATTAGTCACACAATAAGTTAACATGGCTAATTTTGAACGGTGGAACATAAATCGATGTGCCTTGAGAAGCGTGCATTCACGCAACTCGACAAAAATCAACCATACCTGTCCAACCCGCGCCTTATCCCGTAGATACACTAACATTTTCCATATATTATGACATTCGTATGGCTTTAGAAGTGTGTAAGTTTAGTAGAGCTCCCATCATCACCACCCACAGCTCTCCCAGCCTCCTCTCTAACCCTCAAGCACTCACCTTCAACTCCATGCACATCCTCCATCATCTCTCTAATCGTGGTTTCTATCCCATGCAATTGCTAAATGTACTAAATTGAGATGATTCAATCCATTTGTATATAATAAGTTGTTGCTAAACTTGACTTTATAGTGACAATTAGAACTTTTCTCACTATATACCACATTTAGCAATGAAGATTTTCTTGTTGCCAAGATAATTGTCATTAAATGGTCAAATATCGTTGGAGTTTTTTAGCAAGGATCGATGCATCATCCACTAATATGGTCAAATACAAATACTCAAGTTAATGTTATAGTAAAGATAAAGATAATATTTAACAGGTACTTCTACCATAGGAACCAAATATATACCTATGCCATGGGTACACTATTAAGAACCATTGAATTTAAATCCAACACATTAATCGAGGTGACGTAAATGTACAACACATTTTGAGGGTTCCCATGACATGAATATATATTTGGTCTCCATGATAGAATTTCCCATATATAACACTTACTTTTTTAGAGTCAATATATAACAATTGTTAAAATTATTTGCAGTTTTAAAATGTACGTAATAATTAACGATAAACTATTTGTCCTCACCTTTTGAAACATCAAATTAAAATAGTTAAAGTGCATGCCTAACTTAACAAGAAAAAAAAAGAGAAGAGAACGAAAAAAAATTAAACTAACTTTTTTTAAGCCAATTAAAACTTGCTTTTATTATATACTAGCTACATGTGGCAACAAAACTCTTCTTGCTGCAAAACATTTGTCACTAAATTGTCTAATTGTTGTAGGTTAAAGACTAAATAATACTTGTAGTTTTAAAATGTAACTAATGATAAACTAGTTGCCTCACCTCTTGAAACATCAAATTAAAACAGTGAAAGTGCATGCCTAACTTAACAAGAAAAAAAAAAAGCCTAACTTATTTTTGAGGATTCAATCACCCAACTTTACAGCGGTGAGACGCTTGTTCTATTGTGTTACATGCGTGATTGGCAAAAAAAAAAAAAAAAAAATACGTAACTCATGAAAAAAGAAAAGGACAATACTAGGGGTGGCTTTTTAGGACACTCGGAATGGACACTCATTGTTGTTCATTCAATACACATCAATTTGTGTACTCACAAAACATTGATGTGGAAATCAATGGATCACCAACAACCGGATTTTCATTCCGAGTGCTCAAAACCGGGTCACCAAATCATTAACCCAATTTTTTGAATAGTTTTGGGCCTATAAATATGTGACCACAATGTGAAATGGAGACACTGTGCGCAGACCCACAAAGAAGTGTTGTATCCTCTCAAAGGTAGACCACCTTTTCTCTCCGTCCTCTTATCAAATGAGGAACCTCGAACTAGACCTTACATATTCTCACCAAAAACATTGTCGCAATAACAACTGGAGTGTCCATATTACCAAGAACGTGAAAAGAGAGAATGGGACTCCTGCCCTTGCTGTACCTTACTACCCACCACCCACCCAAACCGCAGCACCGTTGCCCGCCGCCACTCCGCATCCATCGACTCAAACCGCAGCACCGTCGCATACCACTACTCATCATCCTTCTCAAGAAACTGCACCACCTACGTCCCTCCCCACCACTGATCATCATCCTTCTCATGAAACTGCACCACCTACGTCTCTCCCCACCACTGATAGTCATCTGTCACGGGCCCTGAATGTGTCTGTCGACCCTCCCACATATACGTACTGCAGTACACCAGTTGCACTTGTGTTGCCATCGCCTCCACAATCAACATCCACGCAGCAATCGATACACCGCCGCTCATCAGTCGCCGGCCAAGCTCTTGGTGCTACTACTTGGGAAGCCTGGCACAGGCACAGCCACAGGCACAGGCACGGATGAATTAACTGAATATATATTTGTCAGTTCTTAAATATTTGAATTTCTCTGTTAGCATTTGAGTGTTACGATTAATAAAGTGGTGCTGCATTAACAACTATAAAATGCAGTCCCTGAAGACACATAAGATGCCAATATAAGGATAACGGTATCCAATAAGGCCCTCTTTTAAGTACTCGTGTAATAGTTGTTATGGAATTTGAGTCTTAATATTATTTGTTGGAACAATTTATATAAAAATGGAAGGGAAAGAATGTGCACAGTAAATGGTCAATATCTATCTTTCCATGTACATAATAAATATTAGACCATTAGGTGAGGGCAACTCCAATTCATTTTGTGCAAAAAGTACAAGTTCCACACTAAAAGAAAATAATCCAAGCATCTTTACTTTTTTTTTTAAATGACAGAACTCATCTTTTAGTTCTTGAACTTTAAACTTTTTATACTTTTGGTTCTTGAACTTTTAAAATTACATATTTAGTCCTTCAACTTTTCAATTAGTACATATTTAGTCATTCTGTTATTTAGTTACTTAGATTTACTGCATGACTAACTGAACTGCCCAAGTGATCGATTTTTATTTGAACCGGCGGTTCGGCCGAACCAATTTTATAAACCAATAAAAAGCAAAATCGAAACACCCTCCTCCCTCCTCTCTGCTCGCCATCATCCCAGCCCTCTTTTGCTTCGCCACCGTCGTGTTCTTTCGCGAAGCCCCAGAAACCACCTCTTCCTAGGAAAAATCAAAGAGTCACTACTTCAACAACCTCACTAGGGCTGTCCCGGTCACTGCTACTCTCTCTCGATTCAATGTCTGCATTTTTGGAGCATTTGGGGCTTTGTGGGGGCGATTATGAGGAAGGAGTGTGGGTCGAGTGGTATGTCATTCTTCGAATACGCTCCGATGACGCAACCGAGTAGGTCGTCAATTGGGCAGAGCGAGCACGCTGATTGACGGGCCATCGCATTCATCGTCATCAGTGAAGATAGAAAGGAAATGCAGATGATTATTAGGTCATCTAGATTTGCCTATTTCTTATTTATTTTTTAAGAAATGGGGGGTGATTGTGTTTGTTGTGAAGAGGTGAAGGAGTAAGCATTGAGATTAATGCCAATGCTTTCCCTTGTTGCTCTTCCCAACTTCTTGTACTAATTATAAATGAAAATTTTAGAGCTTTGCTATGAGCACCCCACCATTTACTGAAGACACCCCATTGCTAGGGCACCAAGTGTTTATTGAACATTGAATCTTCATCAAAAAATATTGTGTTTACATAATTCATAGCCAACCATATAACTTAAGTCATATCCAACCATCTAACAAACAAAAATGATAAGTAAACATGTGTTTACATGACCAAACATAAGTCATATAAACGACAAAAAATAACAAAAAGTGTTACAAGGTTTTAACAAATTGCATACATCCATAATGAAAAGTAAACCAAAAAAGTGTTGATAAATCCTAAATAAGGCTAGGCTAAGTCTACTTCAGAAGGCGTCCCTTGTTGAGAAGTTAAAACGGGTACAACTTCTGGGATGATGAAGCCCTCACACCAACCTTTAATGCACTTCTCAGAATACCTGTCCTATGCCTGATATACTGGGGGAAGTGGTGAATTAACTTTTAGCTTCACCTGTCAAATACAAAATATAACAAAAAGTCATTATCATGTACTTCAAAATTGTTAAGACATATTACAAATATAATGTACAAACTTAACCTAACCCAATGCATGTTCTTATCATTTATCATGCCAATGATAAGCCGACTATCAAAAAATGGCGATGGGACATTACGTAGAGGAAGAAATGTTATGCAACTATCTATTGAGAGGTTGACTAGTATGACATTAAAGGTTGTTGTTATTAAGTGTCTCATATCCGAAAGTGTCAACCATTCTTCAAAAGAGGACCCCACATGATGATTCAGACAATGCACAACATCTTTTATTTTGTCATAACCACTTCCAAGCACTTCCATCCAAAGAGGTTCATACCTCGTGATCTCATCAAACATTCTTCTACGTACGGACATCCAACCATCTACATCAGGCAGTCCGAGCCCGAAGGCAATGCAATGATATCCATAGTTACCATCGCCCATGACATTGATAGTGCTCTCAACGTATAGCAACCAATCCGGTTGTATGCAATGGACGTAACCAACCTAAGATACACCTTGGGTCACCCGACGTGTCCGACATGTTCCATTTATTTAAGTCCCCTTTCTTTTTCGTTTCTTCTTTGAACTAGATGCCTCTTCTTTCGTTAGTGCATACTCAAAACTGCTTGGATCTCTTGTAGAAGTATCATCTTCATCGATTTTCTTCTTCATTGTTTTTTTCTTTCCTTTCTTCATCACACTTCCAACTGTAAAACCCGATGTCCTTCCCTTTGTCTTTATTTTTGTAGGTAGGACAACCCCCAATGTCGATGAAGGGCGACTAATCTCTCAAAGCTGCTGAATTATCCTAATGCGATCACCCTCGTCAACACAAGCATGAAAATTTTCCAACACTCTTTGAATCTCATCATTGAGATTGTATCCGACCCGATCCATAACATGCTATGGAACCATACTCAACTTTTGCCAGTGTACATGAATGTCCTGGAGTGGTATGGGTGAACCGACACTAATTTGAAAGTCTATCAAGTGTGCACATTGAAGACCATGCGTGGTACATACATCACAACAACAAAGAGTAGAGTCATGTCCAACATTCTCTCCACGTTCCGCTTCTTTGCTAATCAATTCAAACTCCCTTTGAGAGACGTATTCACGCAACTGGCGATACAAACCATCAACATATTTATGTTGCACCACATAATGATGCCTTGATGTTGTTATGTTGGATTCTAAGAAGACCATTAATCACACCCTACATTGCGTCAAAACTTGCCAGATTATTGCCAAGATGTAGCTTCAAAGTGTAATGCGCAGACTTAACCCTTTGCGTCGTGGTATCCCCAAAGTGCATAATTCGATCTGTACATGCTAGTAAAATTTTTTTCTTGTAATACTTCACCCATCTCTTATCCAAGTAATCAATAAGACGTTTCACAGTTCCAAACTTAGATCTTAAGTCATGCATCCTAATTTCAAATGATGCATCTAACTTAGCATACAACAAGGATGTCCACCTATCCATGAAATGTTTGAAGCCTTCGTTGTTGACGAACATCTTCTTAGTCTTGGTCAACACGACTTTGTTGATGTGCCACATGCAAAGAAGGTGAGACGATGTTGAAAATACTTCTTCATTGCACTAATCAACCCTAACTCTTGATCTGTAACAATCACGTCGGGTTTAAGCCACCCGCCCAATATAGACCTCAAGATCTCAATTGCCCAAATGTAATTGGCATTAGTCTCTGATGACATGAAAGAAAACCCAATTGAGAACGTCAAATGCGTCGAAGTGATCCCAACTATCTCTAACAACAACATCCGATATCTATTAGTTTTGTATGTGCAATCCATTAGAAGAACCAATGGAAAACATCGTAACAACTTGATTGAATCAGGATGTGCTCAAAATAAGTCAATCACAACATTCATTTCGGGATCCTTCCTATGCCAGGACATCCACTTATTCTTCTCCAATATGTGCAATAGTTGTTGCATTTAAGTCCTCCCACCTTCATCATCAATTCGATATTTTTGTCGTGCATTGTATACTGTCTGCATAGTCGAAACATTATTTCCATCCCTTTGCTTCAACGTGTTGAGGATATCTCGTGGCTTCATATTCCCCTCAGTCATCTACACGACAACCACCTCCTCACCTGGATCCAATCTTCCTGCAAATGAGTAGCCAACATCCAAATTCTTCGCAGGGTCGTGATTGTGCCGCCCACATACCACATTGACATGCCACAAGGAATCCACATATTCTCCATAAGGAATACCATAAGAAATCTGCATAATAAGGAAAGGACACCCACATTTCTTGGTACCAGTTTGAGTCCCTCATATTTTCCTCCTCCTCTTCGGTTATTGGTTTCAAAGCAAGTTTTGCGGCTTTGGCTTTCCCTAGTCTTTGTGAATTTTCCCTAAATATACCGGGCCTTTCACATGCAAGTTTTACCCTTCCCCGACATCAGAGCGCTGCGTAACTAACACAAACTTCTTTTCACGACTGATCATTTGTAGCCATGAAATAACCGTCTCTCTTTATTCGAATGGCCTACAAGGAGTGAAAGCATCCTTGTAGTCTGGAAAAGACGTGGAAAATGACATTACCTGCAAGATAACCTTGAACCAAAAGGACTCGTTATCAAGAAACTGTATATCCACCAAAAAAAGCCAATAACACATTGTCTGGGTACTAAAGGTCCGAGACTCATCAAGCAATGTCGGTATACCCCAACCGATACTGCTTAATGAATCTCGATACCTTACGAACGAAACTAAGTTAACAAAAACTCAATTTAAAATACGTTAGTTTCGGTCTTGTATGACCGACACAATCGTGTTCGTGTTCACCACTATAAAAGTTGAAAAAATTCACAATAAACAACAACAAATACCTCTTCTTGTAGCTCGTCCTGCCCCATTGTGTTATCTTCGTCCTTTTCACGCTAAAAACACTTCAAAACGACCGGATCTAGTAAACCCTGCAATGAAAAACCAAAACATCAAACACTTTATTTGCTACACAAAACAATTGATTCGAAGCTTAATATGGTTGGAATATTGTTACCACGCATCCGACTGATGTGGAAGCGAAAGAATCGATGCACGACCGCTGACTGAACACTTGAGTTTCGAGGGAGATGAGAAAGGGTGGAGATAGGGCCCCAAAATCGATGGAAATGTGTGTCGTGGTAGTGTAGGTTGTTTATATGTAGAGGCAATTGTGTCATTTCCATCAAGGTCCATTTCAAGGAGAAAAAAACCAAAAAATGGGGGTGCCTTCCGTAAATGGTAGGATGCCCATAGCGCAGCCGAAAATTTATGTTAGCTTTTGATACACTTTTTCCCCAATTTTCTGTGGAGTCCTGCTATATTTACATCAATTGAGAGACTGATGAAACACCAACAACTATACATTTGATGCACAACAATACAGAAACTACATAAATATACTCTCGAAAAAAAAATACATAAAGATACTTTGCATCATTGACGTTCCCATGGCCACGGACATAGAACACCAAACTCAAGACCCTTTGTTGGCTCAAGAAAGTTCAAGTGATGGGGCTGATTCAGTTGTATTGAAGTAAGGGCTACCCTTTGTTGCTTGGGTGACGACGTTCCTAGATTAGGCGGCGACGCAACTGAAGATGGCTGGCCGACGACATGCCAAAGATTCTTGGACTTGATCCATACTTGAGTGAACAGAGGAGTCTGCTGGTGAATTCGATTGTCGTCAAAGGTTTGGTCGAGGAATCAAACGAGCAAAGAGGAGGGAGGAGAGTGTCGAATGAATCGAGTGAAGTTTTGTTTCAATTTTTTCAGTTGGTTTATAAAATTAGTTTGGCTGAACTGCCGATTCAAATAAAAACCGACCAAGTGGCAAATTTAACGGCCCAAATAACAGGACTAAATGTGTAATAATTAAAAAGTTGAAAAACTAAATGTGTAGTTTTCAAAGTTCAAGAACCAAAAGCATAAAAAGTTCAAATTTCAGAGACCAAAAGATAAGTTTTGCCTTATTTTTGATTAGTTTCAAAATTGTGACATGGTACTATAGCACCGTGCAAAAGTTTGGCGTTGAATTAAAGATCAATCCAGCACAAGCCAAGCCACCAACCCAACGCCAATTTTACATTGGGTTAGAGATGCTCTAATATATTTAGTCCAAGTTCATCTAGGATCGTGATAGAATAATCTAAGGCTCACCGTGTATCCTACGTACGTTGTTCATAGATCACAAGAAAAATAGGACACAAAATCACTGCTAAACCTGAAAAACTAATAATTAAATCCCTTCAATTAAATGAGGTCAAATTAACTGAAGGCCTTTCATCTTTAGGTAACATGTAAATTCTCCTTTTCTCCATTTTGAATAAATAAGTTCCTCAGTTCTTGTTAATAATAATAACCAAAAAAAAAGTTACAGCTTGATATCATCTACCATATTCACCATTCCCTACCTGTATTTCTTCTACAATCAGAGAACATTTTCACTCAAGCATCATAGAGAGTAATGAGCAGCCGATTTACGTTTTACATTGAATAAAGTGAACTGCCTAAAACATAAGTGAATAAAAGGCAATGATGCCTACGTTTTCACGGAGGTAGCCTCTCAGTGCCTTTTTAGATCCGTCTAGAGGACATCAAGGGCATGGCTTGGGATCTCAACCTCAAAATTTCCCAATAAATTATAGACGAAATTGGGGGGAAAATGAAAGACCAACCAGTAATCTATAGTTCTGATTCGGCTTCAGTGTATCTGTGGTTATTGGCGATCACAATGTCCGTCTCTGGCTGTATAGGAGTTACTGTAGTCTCCTGGATATTCAAGTCTTCACCTAAAATTCTAGCCGTGAATTGTCTAGCCTCTGAATCAAGGACAGGCCATTCCGAAACTATTCTTTTAGCACCCTGCGAGGAAGTCAGGAATGAATAAGCGAGTGTCAAGTTGAAAAAAGAGATGATTCATAATTTTGCAACGTACCTGAAGTTTTGGCTCCTTGGTCATTGGATTATTGCAGAGGTCAATAGTCTTTGCCTTCGATTTAGTTGCATTGCCACACCATGACTCACACCAGAGCCACTCTTGAGGGAGAGAGAATATAGGTACATTATGCTGAGCATAGTTGGGAAGATCCTGCAATAAAAATGTTCAGAGTTAAGCCTTTGGACACAATGGAAAAAATAAATGCATTAATAGAACAATAAGTCACACATCAATAATGTATAATTCATAATCTAAAATATTTTACTGTGCAAGAGTTGATGCCATGTTAATTTTCATGGTTTCATTCTCTACTGACATCCATGTTTATTGAGATGAAAAAAAACATGTATTTATGCAAGTTACACATGATAAAAAAGTTAACGGCATACGTGCTGACTTCAAATCGGTTAACAAGGCTAGTAGCAGCTGTATGTAAAGAAGATAATTTAGTGTATGAGGGCATTTTACCAGCGAGATATATGGCATGTATACAATTCATAAACATGGAACAGATATTGTGAAATGTGAGATGATGCCATCCATACCATCCATAAACATGAAGCAGATATTTTGATAAATAGAAGAATTGGAAGCATTGTATAACTTGGACTTGTACAGTTTGGAACATGAAATTGGAGAGTCCAACTCGACAGAACGAATATAGGTAAAATTTCGACCATATAGCTAAATAGATGTTGCATACATGCCAAATATCTCGCTTCTTATTCGAAAGCTAAAGTATATTACATATATGGAAGAACTGCTTTTCTTTTCTTCCCAAAACCGAAAACCTTTTTTCTTGATTCTCCTTTGTGATTTTTTATCTTGAACCACCACTGATCCTCCTTTTCGGTCGGCGGTGATTCAAATCACATCTTTCTGCATTTTATTCATCCAATAAGCAGCAGATTTAGTTAGATTTATGAAGATCGGTTCCATCCTTGTTGCGATACACCTTCCTCAACGATTGCGCGTGGATTTGTGCGGCGGCTAGGTTGGTCTTTTCTTTAGTTTTCATTTTATAATTAGTTTGCTTTCCCTAGTTGGAAGTCTTTAATTTTGTCTTTCCTTATTAGAAGCTTGGGTTTTCTTCCCTTGTTGGAAGTTTGGTTATTCGTTATGGGCTTATAGTGGTGTTTGTGTATTGTCATATGTTCCAAACGTTTTAGAGAGCAGTCTCTGATTGTCATGCAGTTTCAATTTCTCAATCTCATTCGTAGCCAAATTTATGGCAGTTCTTTTGAACAAATAGGATTAGCAAATCAAAGTAATTTTATTAGGGCAATTGATTCTATGTCAGTCTTGTATATAGCTATTAATGATTAATAAAATTTCTATTTTTCTTCAAAAAAAATGAAGAAAAATAAATATTCGATAAAAAAAAAGAAGAAAAAAGTAGAGTACATTTATGAGGTTTATGTGATGAGACACTGGTTACATTGATGACATAGTTAACTTGCTTAAATATGGCTTTTCAGTTTTAAGATAAAAAGAGGGGAAAGCAAGACAAGGGTGAAAAGGGTTCTTAAGGTCGGATATTATCTAACAATAGTTTTGCAAAGTGGGATAAATAATTAAATATGTGAACGGCCACTTGCCTGATCAAGATTTGACAAACTATTAGGATCCTTGCTAAGTGTCTCATAAAAAACTCGTAGATTGTCCCCTGCAGCAGTTTGACGGAACTTGACCAGGTCAACCACATACAACGCACTGCAAAAGGTAAACAGATAAGGCTAGATTAACAAAATAATTCGAAAAGATATCTGTCAAAAGAAATGCAATCATAAGAGCTATGCTTCACCTAATATGATAAGGCTTTCCACGCAAATGCTCTTTCCAAAACCCCTATCAAATGAACAAAATAACAATAAAAATGCAAAGATAGAAAATATCCACAAAACTTATTTCTATTTTTATTTTTGATTAGCTCAAGACTTATTTCTTATTGACATGCAATGGAAAGTCTTGGATTTCAAATTGCATCAAGACTGCAGAAAAATAATTACTTGTCTCCAAAACCGGTAGCCATCCATATCCTTATTATTGTCACAGAATGGTGTATATGCAAGTGGCTTTCCTTTTGTGTCCATGTCATATAGTTCTCCCATGTCTGCCCTCACAATTTGATCAGCATCGACAAATATGACCTGTTTAATGCACAAACAAAGGTGTCACTAAACATCTGAAGATTCAAAAATTTATGTCAAATAGGAGAGCTTTGCAATGTTGGATAATCCACATGAAGAGCATGAGACCAGCAACCGTGTACCTTTTCCAAGGAAAGTGGAAAAATAACATCAAGAAAGAGGATTTTATACGCCCATATAATCCGCTGCTTCTCTTTCTGCTTATGTAGCCATGAAGGCCACTTATAGGTGATAAGCTCATATTCAAATCCGTATTCTTTTGCCATGTGTGGTATAACATCCTGGTGACACAATGGCAAACATTTACTGCACAATATACAACTTAAATTTCTAAACATTGACAAAAGAAAAAAGAAAGACCTCTTCCTGCTCAACAATAAAATGAAAAAAGAAGACAAGAACCTTAAACTGTGGGGATAGGTAGTTCTTTATAAACCAGAATTTTACAGGCCGCTGTGTGTTCTTCAGAACACTTAGGATCATAATTTTGAGGAAGCGTTCATACCTAGAATAACACAATTACAAATATTAGAAAAGATATAATAAAAATAAGAAATTGAAGAAGAAAACAATCCAGGAAGGGACAATATACATAAAGATCTCTTCGCCCCAAAATTTCTACAAGAAGATTCTAATTCAACAAACTTAACACGACCTTTTCTGAAGTTTCTAACTATGTTGTTCCATTCCAAACTTATTAAAATTACAAGCTAAATCTTTAGTCATATTTTTAAGAGTTATATTTCACCATTGTATTTTCTGTCTTCCTCTACCTGTATTACTATAATGCAATATCTAATTCTTCAAACTTGTGTATATGGGAAAAAATCATCTCATTTTTCTCTCTTCTTTTTTCAAATTGAGGGCAATATAACAATTTCACAGAAGTACTCAAATATTTACCTTTACTCTTTACAAAACCTCTAAAATTTTGAATTCTTTATTTCATCACACTTAACAAATTGATGCATATATTCTTTGAAGCCCACCATGGCATTCAATAAAAGTTATGAGAGTCCGCATAATAGTCTTGCGAAACTGTTACAACTTAGCTATGCTATAAAAACAGCAGAAGTCGTTTAGTGTGTGTGGGGTGTGGGGGTGGGAGGAAATAGAAGCCACTTACAAGTGTCCTGAAGCAACTGAAAATATATTAATTGTCTTTCCGTGCCTCGCATTGTGGTGGTCCCTCTATAAAAATGGAACGATAAGTTCATACAGAAACAAGAAAAAACAGAGTTAACCCAGTATCAACACTAAATAAGGAACACCCTCTCAACATATAGTTTTAAAAAATTAATAACAATCCACCAAAAAAAAATTAATAACAAAGAAGTTATATTTTATGAAAGTTAGGTGATTTAAAACATAAACACTACATTAAGAAAAAGAGACGAAATGAACAACTTATAATGGAAGAATGATAAACAAAAAATCTTATTTAACTAACACAAAAAGCAGTAGACCCAAAGCAGGATAAGATATTTTGCATAAATGTGGTGAAAATTGTGAGATAGAAGATGGATAGAGTGAGCAGGAGCGCGGTTGGTCCAGCTACATCTGGAATAGAGCAAGGACAGCTGAGAGCTGAGCGATCAAACACAACTGAATCGGGACATGGAAAATGCTAATCCTATAACTTTTGGCTAAAAGCTACATGTAGATAACAATATGCCAAGGTATGCACGCTATTCAAACAAATAAAAGGTCCCTCCACAAGATTCTACAAGATTTTAGGCCTTATTCAATAAATTCGAAGAAGACATTTGTTATTTCAGGAACATTCTTGATCTCATATGTAACTAGGAATGAGGATTGGTCTTTACAGGATAACTGGGTATGGGTTAAATAGGAAGCATTAAGTAAAGGATTATTAAAGCACATCATCAACTACATCAAATCAAGCTGAGTGGAAGCTTTTGACCCATGCAGCCGACCCCAACTAAATTGAAATTACTACATTTTAGATGTTGATTGGTCTTAGATTTTGTAACTTTGTCTTCTTGTAGAACTTAGAAGCAGTGGGCACATAGTAGCCATTCCTATGGATCCAAATATATTTCAATAAAAGAATTTAACCTAAAACACACAAAGAATGCTGTCATGGCATAAATTTGTTAAACAAAATAATCGAGAATATGATGCAAGCTAATATAAGAGTTAGTAGTTCAAGTAATCTCCGAAGAAATCAAATGAGTAAATTACTCATGAAATAAATGTCGACATATAATCCAATAGTTAGTAATATTTGTATTTATAATATTCTTCCATGACAATTTTTCATTTAAGAATTGCACTTAAGTCACTGGAGAGTGGAGACCCAAACCTTTATGACGTGTTTAGTCGGAATGTTAGCTTAGCTACATCCAGTCTTAGCTGTAAAACTGGCGTTTGCTTGGAGTGTTAGCTAATACGCGGTCTTACCAAAGCACTTAAACTCATGCTTACGAAATGACAGGGTCCCCTTGTCTTTAGATAAGCGAAAAGTCAAATCTGCCCGTCTTACCAAAGCCTTACGTTGGTAATTGAACAATAACTATGGGCATTTAAGACTTAAAGGCTACAATACTAACAGCTGGGTACTTGAACCAAACACCATAAATGACACACCCATCTCTCACTAAAGACATGGCTTACCTAAGTCAATCCCTACAACTTACACATAATTTCAATCAAACAGGCCATTACTGTGTTAACTCCTAGAGGTTCTGAAAACAGTGTAGAAAGACGAGGTTCCAGATAAAAGTGACTTGGAACGCAGAAGTTCTCCACACCTTTTGGCTTGTTTGGTTAGAACAGAACATGTTTCAAAAGTCTGAATAAAATACTAATTCATTAAGGGATTCAATTTTCAATCCATCACAAGACATCATTTTCACTGTAGTAGTTTTAGTGGTTATTGTTGTCCAACATTGTTAGGGGCTGGTCCATTCAATGCTAGAATTTCTTTCTTTCCCTTGAGGATCCCTCTCTTCCTCATTTTACCTATCCTTAGTTCTAACTCTCAACGTGTCCTTGTCAAAAAAAAAAAAAAAAAAACTGGAATGTGAAATGTAAACATATGTTGCAAAAGATAACACGATTACCTGTACAACTCCGTTACTCTTCTTTGAATGCTCATTTCCACCAATCAAATCAGATGCCCATTTCAACAAGTTTGAATTCCAGCTACTGGAAGATCCCTGCAATGGAAGTACATAAGAAAGTTAGAGGAAACCATTATAGATGACAAAGAGGAAGGATGGACATGCCTAAGAAGTGAAATATTAGGCAGTAACCTTCTCCTGCTCTTCCGAATTGTCTTCATCAACAGTAGACAGCAGTTGTTCATGTTCCTTCCCTTTCTTTTTTGCTACTTCCAAATGCACTACTTTGCCACGCAAATCATTTATGATGATTTGAGTCATATTTTCTTTCAATTTGTAGAGATCACTGCTTCTACCTGGTGCAAGTTGCAAATACCAGACACCAGGAGAGACCTTCATTTGCCAATATCCCAAGTTGGCCATTACAAGAGTATCAACCAAGTGGGGCTTGCTCTTAGTTCCAAGAATCAACTGAAGACCCCGAGGAGGATCATGGTCCTTTTCAGAACAATGACCTGGTTATAATGATTCAACCAATTAGAAGTAAACAGGAGTAAGAACTTCAAGTCCATTTCAATCTACATTGTAAAAACAGCACTTAAAAAGGCAATACTAAAAAAATACCATTACCAGTAAGAACAAGTGCTTCTAGTTCAAAAACAGCTTGCAATGTCCTTGTATCTCCAAGATTCTCAAGTAAAATATTGTCTAAATCATGGCTGCCAAGTGCAAAACAAAATAAAACACAAAATACTTAATGGTTTCATATCAATGAATTTCAGCAGAGAAAATATTGAATTAAAACATCATGGAAATACAACATTGAAGACCACGTACATGGCAATAACAGGCTCAACAAGCCATGGTTCAGGAACGTCAAGATTCATCGTGAGGGTTTTTGACAAAGGCATATTTGAAAAAAATGCTTTTGGTCCACTTATTGAATAATCAACAGTACTTACGTCATCCTGAAATTGTGAAACATAGATAAGATACCAAACATTTCAAAATTTTGCAACTTAAACATCGAAAAAACTACATGTACTTCTAACTTTCTACCTCCATTGGCAGTACAAATCTGTAATAATTTTTTAGTGGAAGGTCGACTATAGAACTCTGCAGCAACAGCAACATATATTATCAGTACATGAAAGATAAAAAGGAAATTATAATTCACAATCCTGCTTTAGAGTAAGATTACTGTTGAGTATAAACCAAGTTCTTGAAAAAAAAAAGAAACATTCGCAAACCCTGCATATTGTGAGAGGTTTAACTTTCAAAAAGGAAATTAATTTAATACAAGAAAATAAATTGATTAACGCGCAATATAATTAGAGGTTAAATCTAATTCATTGCCATTTCATAAGAAATAATTGAATAAAAAGATTTAATTTCTAAATAATTAAATGAGTATATAAGTGATAAATCCTATAAAAAAAAGAAAATACAAGTCCTACAAACAAAAATTAAATTCTCATATGTGGCTATCGCTTCATATAAATTAGTTAGTTTTAAATAAATTATTATATAGTTGTTATTATTATACTATGTTAAATCTCAGAAAATAGCTAAAAATAAATGAATTAAATGTGCATATAGTTTTACCGAATTATCAACTTTATTGAGGAATGTGATGTCCGTTGGACTGCCGAATTTCACAGAAAAAACAACCGCACTAATGGTATGTTCTAATTTCATACACCATATTGTTAAATAAAAGTGAAACTATGCTTATTAGGCTTAACACTTTATCTTGATCAATAATAGAATTTTAATGAAAAGACAAGTTGAAGGCATAAGTTCATTTTGAGAACTTCGAAGGGTTAATAACGACGTAGCTTCATAGGTGCTAATTAAAGGGTAGAAGCATAGCCTCAATCCCAAATTAGTTGGGGTTGGCTACATGGGTCAAACTCTTCCATTGCGCTCGATTTAGAGCAATTGATGGCTTGCAAGGCATTTCAAAATCAATATACTAGATAATATCCTCATATACAATAATAACCAAATCTTTCCAACCGAACATTTCAACAAACACTAAACAAGAACGTTATCACTTGATAATTTTTTTATGAACATTTACTCAAGAAAATTTTCTTAAGAAAATATTCTTTTCTTATGGAATTTTTCTTTGCAATCAAACAGGCGACCTAAATTACAAAAGATAACTTCTTGAAGACACAGGATACTGCATAGTCAATTATTTCATTTGATTAAAATACCATAACTTTAACATAAAATGACAAGAATACAATGCAACAAACATGTATGTCAAATGCATACTGGCAGAGTATAGTTCTTAGAAAAATTAGACAAGGGACTCAAAACCATTTTGAATGTCATGCATATAAGATTCAGTATTATAAACGTTGTGGAGCCAGAATTGGGTGAACTAGATGTCAGATGGTGACATCAGTCTTTTAATGACCTCCTTCAAATTTTTTCTTTACATTGATTAATGTTTGCTAGTGAGTTCTAAGCGGGCTGCAACCCACTTGACATTGTAAATGTCATTCTCTGTCAGGTCAACGGTTTGGTGCTCACTTGGACCACCGGGGATTAATCTGTTCAGTGTTGAATAATTCGTCAAAAGAAAGTAGGAGTCCTTCTGTATTTTTGGTAAACAATAACCAATCAAATCTCAGAACCAAGCCTAGCTTGTTTATAGTTTATTCATTTATTTATCATTCATGCTATTGAAAAGTACTTCAAGTTAAGAAACTAATCATCAGAAATCTTTCAAAGCTGCTCATGGAAATTCTTTAAATCGTGGTTTGCTATTAGAAAAATTGCATTTGAACAAATAAAATTAACAAGGAAAAGAACAAAATCGATCTTAATGCAATTTGATCAAAGACCATATTAAGCTTTAAGAAGAAAAAAAAGTCAGTACAAAACTTACTAAAGGATTAAGCACAATTCTCATGCTTGGTTGGATGCATTTCCAAAGCATATGAAGAAGAGGAGAGAGTCTTTGGCCCAGTGGACTAAGTGGATCGATTACAGCATCAATGTGAATGCTAGAATCCTCATTATTAAGCACAACAGCACTGGAAACAAAAACAAAGAAAATAAATTCATTTGTCATGGCCCAGCACTATGAGGAAAGAAATTTGCAATTTATATAACCTTAATGACAGAAAAAAGACATTAAAGGTGTCCAGATTTTGTCTTCGTAATTGTTATACATTTTCCTACAAAATAAAACAAAAAATGGGGATCCTTACTAATTCACTATTACGTTTCACACCCTGAAAATGAAACAGGAGAGTCAGAGGTTCTCAACCTTAATGTGGACGAGCTATATTCTGAAATCAATAAGATAGATAGATGATATACTGATTTCAATATTTCTAAATGAGCTATTGACAATACAAGAGCAATGACACTAAGGAAGAGTTTCGTTTGGCATAAATGCAAGATTAAGAAAATAATGTGCACGACGTAGGTTTTGACCATTCTTAATGGGTATGAACATAAGACCTTAACCTAGGATTTGCATCACATAACATAGTTTGCATACAACAACAACAACAACAACAACAACAACAACAACAACAACAACAACAACATCGCCTCAGTCCCAAATTAATGGGGGTCGGCTACATGGATCCACATAGTTAGCATCATATCTAAAATTAGTTCCAGATAATAGCGACTGATGCCTATTATCTTTTTGAATTAACATGTTAAAAAATTGTTCTCTGAAGCAGTACGAAATTAAATCAAGAGAAACTAACAAAAGAGCAACATAACAATTCTGACGCGAACAGGATGGAAATAAAGCTGCCAACATTTTGTACTTTTGTCATTATTAGGAACAAGCAGATATAAGTAGCAATATCACAAATAAATTAATAATTGTTCCCATCTTAAAAATTCAATAAAAAAACAAAAACAGTTTGTACCTGTATTCTGCATTTAAAACTTCAAAGCGTGCACCCTCTGGGTTTCGTTCCCGTGAAGCCATCGAAGACGAAACAAACATGACAAGGTCACTCAGAAATTTGCTGCAAGAAAAAAAAATTACAGCAAGGAATTTCACAAATAAATATACTGGAGAAGAGCAATCCTCTTTCAAGTGTATCAATAGTAAAAGTAAACCATACCATGGAAATAATTGAATAAAATATATTCACTAAAACCCAATTGTTTTACCATGTAAGTACTATTTACAGATGAAAAGTAAATGCATGAACGGAAACACTTCATGCACCAAACGAACGTGAAATTAATTCATATATAAATGTTTTTTAGGGACATCTTCTTGCAAAAACTAACGTTAGCTAGATCTTCTTCACTCTCTTTTTTTTATCTTCTTTTGTTACCAACAAAACCCCAATTAATTTGGGACTGAGGCTATGTTGTTGTTTCGTTACCAACAAAAACATCATTTTTAACCCAACTTTGATCAAAATTTCTTTAATATCTAATTTGTAATTTGGCGTTATAAACTAACTAATCGGGAAAAAACCAAAGGAGTTTCATGCCACAAATAATGAAACCAGTAATGATGAAGATTGGCTTTGGAAGTAAATAAACATAAGCCAAATCAAATACTAGATCACTATTCAGCTCAATACACGATGTATTAATATCCATTATGGTTTACATTAAAATAAGCACAACAGGACATGCCTCAAACAAGAACTAAACAGCAAAAAAGAGCCAACAAGACTAACCACATTACTTTTAATTTTTTCCTAAAGACACCTCCAGAAAAGTACAAGATATTGCATTCTTTAAGTGGCTCGTGATGACGCTCTTTTGATTTTTTTTTTTTAAATGTAGAACTACAATTAGGCCTGCTATGCAACCTACGCTTTATAGAAGTAAGTGGCTCATGATGACATCTTTCATAAAAAAGCTAACTGAGGCTTAGGCACTGAAGCTCGCCTCAGTTATTTTTTGAAATTTAGAATTTTCGCGTTGAGGCTTAAGCCTCAATGTAACTGAGTGAGGCTTACACCTCATTTGATTTGACGGAGGCTTACACCTCAGTGCTTTACGAACTGAGGCTAAAGTAATACTGTGCTTTACGAACTGAGGCTAAAGTAATACTTACGCTTCACTTTATTTGCATTTTTAAGTACAAATATATATATTTTTTTGGGTTATGTTTTGACCTAAACCGTCAATTTAATTACATAAGTTTTCATAGTATGTAAGATACATTTGGAAACCTCTTGTTCTTCATGCCCTAAATCTAAAACTAAGATTTGAACCCTCATTGCTTGTTCGAGAAAGTTGGTTTGAGGTATGATTCCCTTCATTTTTTATTTTTATTTTTATTTTTTATTTTTGACTAAACAACTCTTATTGTTTGAACTTTGAACAACAGATATGTTTCTTGAAGTACAGTAGAGATCTTGTTGCAACAACAAATATGCTATTCATGGAACATCTAAGCCTTGAAATGCAGAGATGTTCAAACAACAAAAACTATTATCACACAGCTCGAATAAGTAGTTCGAACTACTAAAATACCACTGCTTGAATAAATCTCTAAATAGAACATGAGCATGCAATGCATGTACAAATTTTTAAAAAATTAAGAATCTGTTGATAGTAGATTGACACTGACAATTCACATTTTGTTCTTTCTCATATACATTGGTACATAACTTAAGAGATGGTTGATAGTTTTTTTGGGATAACAATTTGGTGACCCGTTTTGGGACACCCGGTTGTTGGTGTGCATTGATTTGCGTATCAAGGTATTTGCGCACACAAATCGATGTGCATTGAAGGGACACCAACAACCAGGGGTCCATTCTGGGTGTTCCAAAAGGGTCACACTTACATTGTCCTTTTTTATAGGAGAGATGGAGATGGTTCACAATTTGATCATTTCTAAGCCTTATATAGATATTTGCAGGTAACTATTGTTTGTGGTACATAGTATAGTTGTATTTGAGTGGTAAGACATGTTATATACTAGCTACTCAGTTAGTTTTTTACTAATTATTAACGTATTAATGAGATATTTTTGTTCGTAATAATTGTTTTTTGTGAATTCATTGATGCTATAGGAATTTTTCATAATATTTATCATATTTTTGAGAAACAATTGAGTACGCATCATTCATCATTCCGCTTTGAGGCTTACGCTTCGCTTCTCTCAAACAAAATGGCTCAGTTACGCTTCAATAATATTTAAACATTCAAACAACAATGACGACGACAACAGCATAGCCTTAATCACAAATTAGTTGGTGTTGGCTACATGGATCAAATTCTTCCATTGCGTTTGATACAGTGCAATAAACATTCAAACAACTACATAAAATGAATGCAACGCAAATGAAGGTGCTTAGGTGGATGTGTGGTAAAACTCGTAAAGATAAAATAAGAAATACAAAAATTAGCACAAATTGATGCAAAGATTGGGGAAGGGGAGTTTTGGTGGTTCGAACACCTCCAAAGCAGCCCAAAAATGCCCCTGCTAAACTCTACTCAATAGAAACTGAAGAAATTAGACGATGCAGGGGTAGACCAAACCTAACTTTGAGGGACATATTGATTAGGAGGTATTTAAAGGACTTGGAAAGCACATCATCAATTGCACTAAATTGAGTGCAATGGAAGAGTATGATCTATGTAACGGACCGCAACTAATTTGGAAAGCTTTGTTGTTGTATTCTTTAATGTTCATAAACATCATTTTGTTATGAATGAGAGACAAAAAGAAGTTAATGAAATTAGGATGTACAAACTGCCCATACAACCACACCATGATAAGTTTAAATATTACTATGGCGTTGTGAGTTGTTGAAAGAAAATCACAACTAGAGAAAGTGAGAACCAAAAATATATGAAAAGTTGGTTCATGCAACCATAATGAAGTCCACAAACAATTGAGGGGTACAAAGGCAAAAGCACTACTCTCTTTGTTGAAGATGTGAGGATTCCCAGATCCATTTTTTGAATAGAAAGACAATAACTAAAGTAGTCTATCCACAAACCCTCTAGACTTCCAAACTTAAGCAGTTAAGCCTAAACATTAACTAAACTAGTCTATCCACAAACCCTCTGTACTTGGACCGGGAAAAGAAATGATAAAGTTAGACAAAAGTTGGAAGATCGGTGGCCACTGAGGTTCAAAGAGTACAAGCACAAGAAGATATAGAGGCCTGTAAGACTCAAAAAGAACTCAAGAAGAAAAAGAGGCATGTAAGACTCAAGAAGAGTACAGACTACCAAAAAAAGAACTCCAAAGTTGATGACTAAGGACAATTCACAAACTTGAGGGGGAGAGTTGGAGATGTGGGAACCACATCGGTTAGTTGAGTAGAAAGACGACGACTATAAGTTTGGAGTGGAAACGCCAACTTACCTTTGCATTTTGGAGAACTCTTTCACTTCCAAATTAAGCTTTCACATAAACTAGTCTCTTCAGACACCCTCTAGACTTGGACCGGGCCTTACGATAACAAAACTTCCCATTCTCGAATAAAGTTTCCTTCCATTTTCTAACCTAAATGATGATAGTTTGAAAACATAAATACCTAAAAGACAATAGTACCTTTACAATTCCACTAGACTGTGCAATAATTTTACTTTCTAAAGTTTACTACCACTATTAATAATAATAATAATGTAAAATCCCACATTGAAAATATAATAAGAGTTGGTGTGGTATATAAGTGGAGTAAATCGGATCTTAGCACAAGCCAATTGGTTTTGTGCAAGATGGGCCCCAACCCCATTTATTACCCACACATGTGTGTGGCCCAATACTCTCCAAATCCATAGATTTCTCCAAGGTATCAAAGCTCATGGTTATAAGATCCAAGGGCCTTGTAGACAACCAACAAAAATGGAGGGTTTAACATGAGGTTAAGATGGGTTAGTAAAAGCTAAAAGCTAGACCCATCCTCCAAGTTGATGATGGATGGTTGTTACTAGGACTTGAGGGTGGAGTGTTGGAGATGTTAGGAATAATTCCACGTCGAATAGTAAGAAAGAAAAAATAAGGCTTACAAGTGTGGAGTGAACACTCAATCTTGCCTTGGCATTTTGGAATGAACCCCACTTTCACATTTAAGTCCATACATAAACTAATCACCACACATCTCCAAAGACACCTTGGATGGATTTCAGTCCAAGGTGGAGTATTAAAGATGTGTGGAGCAAAAGGTTTAGTCCCACATTGATTAAATATGACTTCATAAAAGAAGTACATAAGTGTGGTTGTTTCCTCAAATAGTAACAAGGCCTTTTGAGTCAAAACCCCACACCAATAAGTTGAAGGTGGTTTGGGAACAATATCAGTCCTGGCAAAGATCCACAAGCCCGCGAAGAAGTGCAACGAGTAGGCTGCTTGCGGATGATGTGCCCACGAGCGGTAAGATTAACATGGTATCAGAGCCAACGGTATTCCAAGGTGGAGTGTTGGAGATGTGTGGACCGAAAAGTTTAGTCCCCACGTCAGATAAATATAACTTCATAAAGAAGTATAAAAGTGATTATCTCCCCTCTGCTAGTATTAACTACTGAGGCCTTTTGAGTTAAAACCTCGCCCCTATAAGTTGAAGGTAGTTAAGTTGGGGACAATATCGAAATTGGCGGGGATTCCCACGACCGCGAAGAAGTGCCACGAGCAAACCGCTTGCGGATGATGTGCCCATAAGCGGAAAAATAAAAAAAATAATAATAACAATAATAATAATAATAATAATAATAATAATAATAATAATAATAATAATAATCTATACTAATATAATATGGATTCTCAAGTAGTTAACAGTGAAGCCTTTTTGGCCACCGTCTTCCCAAAATACCCCTAAGTTCTTTTTTGATTGGTTGAAAAATAAGGCTACAAGGACAAATTATGGAAACAACTTAAATAAAGGAGATTTCCATTCTTTTTGAAACTCACGATTATTGATTTGGTTTCAAAACTTCTAAAGAAACCGAATGCTTGGTTTCGAAAAAAACAAGTCTTAGCCATCAAATCTTTCTTCCGTGAGAGATCTATTGTTCTGACATAGGTTTTTTCTTTATTTAAAATACTAATACTATTGTGGTGTGGTTAAAAGTTATATTCTTGACATTGACTAATTTTGATCTTCGTATTGGTGGTAGATTGATTGACTCAACAAAGCAATGCTGTGGTGTGATTAATAAAGAAAAACAATTGATGTACGTCATTCGAAATTCAGGGGAAGTTCGGAACAGGTTTGCTGTTGTGGTGAAGAAATTGTTGTTTTTTAATGTAGTTTTTGTGTTTTACCACATTTTTACCATGGAAAATACTAGGATGGCCCTTTTTTAGGGCACTCGGGATGGACACTCGGTGATGGTGTCCATCCATTTGTGCATCGATGTGTGTGCACACATATCCCGATGCGTGAATGGAGGGACACCATTACCAGTTGTCCATCCTGGGTATCTCAAAACGGGTCACCCTAGCATCTCCATTTTATCATTTTCTGGTATCAAATTCATTAGTTGTGGCTTGGATGGGGATTTATGGCATGACAAGAAAAAGATCCATAAAAGAAAGAGATTCATAGCTGTGCATGGCCCACAAGAAAGTGAAGGTGGAAGACTCTAGGTATAACACTTTTTTTTTTACTTAAGTGGGAGTCGAACCACGACTTCCCAAAGTCTTGCCTTTTATGGCAAGTGAAGTCGTTACCATCTCACCAAAGATACTTTGACACACTAGGTATAACACTTATTGGTCGAATTTAATTTTTTTGTGTTATTTTAAGAAATAATGGAAATGTATAATACATATATATATATATATATATATATATATATATTAAGGCTAATACCTATATATTTGATCTCTATCTCTTTTTATTCATTAATGATCTTTTTAATTATTGTTGGTTATGTTGCTGACAAATATAGGAAGGAAGATGTATAAACAATAATATATATATAGGAAGGAAGAGACTGCCATGAAATCTGCCTTGATTAGTGATGAGATATTTAGTTGATTAACAAAGGGTTGAGGTCTCATGTTGAGTCATGATATGCGAAAGAAAGCAACTCTCAGTTCTGTGATGTTCATTGTTTATTGATCTAATTATTGTCAATTAAGGGATGCTCTTTGATATACTATCAATGGACAGGGAAACAGGGTTTGTTTGGGTGATTATCGCTTTCTTTTGGCGAAACCTTGAACTTTAGAGTACATTTATTTTTGAAGCCACTTTGGAGTATGTGAAGTAATTTTTTTTTGGCAACTGAACGCACGGTTGGAATTGTAGTAGTATCTTTTCTTGATATAGCCATATGCATATGTATTATCCCATTGCCAAAAGAAAGTCCAACAACCAATTAAGTATACAAGATTGCCCTGACTCTTCAAATTTTTTTGAGCATCTATAGCAAAACATAAAAGAACAGTAGTGGCCCCTTTTTACCCATATTTCAAACTTTCTACTGGGACCTCTAGCTCCTTTCAAAGATTTCACGTATCACACTTTTATTTTTTAATTTGTTTGTCACTTTTCTTTGTATATTTAGAGGGGACTATAACAATAATTAAGGTGTTACGATGTTTAAATCTCAAAAACAAAATTGCAAAATATTTAAATTTTAAATACTACGTACTTATGGTTATGGATAATTATAACTATATCTATCTATACTATTATAATAGCAATTTTGGGATAGTTGCAGTGAGGGGCAGGGGTTTTGACTTCTAAACTCCATTCTTTAGGAACAATTTTCCCGTAGTTGAATGTTGTAACAAATTTGCAGTGAGGGGCAGGTTTGACTTCTAAACTCCATTCTTTAGGAACAATTTTACCGTAGTTGAATGATGTAACAAATTCTGCAGTGAGGAATGAGAGATGGTGAAGCATGGATTAGCATGGTTGTGGTAGTGAAGTGGTAAAGGCTTGCTGGTGGTGGTGTCGAGGATGGCGTATATTATTTTGAGGAAAGATGTCATGGATTAATTAATTAGATGAATGAGACAACACGAGACTTTTTTTGCTTTTTTCTTTATTGTTGGTTTATTGTATTGGTGTCATGTTTATAACAATTGATCAAAGTACATAATAATTTATATATCACTTAGTCTCCTGAAAGTCATGTCAATGCAATGTTTCGAGATGCATTTGTATAATCTAAACTTCATCTCTCTAAAACAAACTTTGATTAATTTTCCTTTAGTTACAAACAAAAAAACTTATGCCTCACTTACTAGTAGTAGTAGTAGTAATAATAAGAATAATAATAATAATAATCAATTTCCATTCATTTAGATAAAACTACAGTATTTTAAGATTAGTGTTTCCAGAAATTTTGTTCCACTATATTTGTTTTTTACTTCATAAATAGTTAAAAGGTCACGATCTCACTGGTATATTGATCTTACATTACGAAAGAGTCCGGAACTTTTTTTAAGTTTCAGAGAAGAAACTTCTAAATTTCTAATTAATTAGCAAACAACACAAACAATTATATAGTGTAAAGTTTTGTGTGTAAGGTCTGGTCCCAGTTATGACAGTGTGGAGAGACTAGTTGTATATATGTAGGCTTTAGTGTGAGAGTGGGTGAGTTCTACAAAATACCAATGCAGGTTAGAATTCCTACTACATACTTGTATAAGCCATTATCTTTCTTCACAAACTAGTCAATGTGGGGCTATTATTTCATCTAAAACATATAATAGCCAAGACAATGGCCGATATATACCAAACACCCTGACAATTGTTGTTACAGGTCTTAAGACCAAATAGAAAAGGATGATTGCATAAAATTCTCAGCTAAATAGAAAGTTGTTCAGTACAAGCAAGGATCAAGGTGACTTAGCCAGGGACTCCTGTACCTAACTAAAAGCTCTATAGAATTATAACATTTACATTTCGATAAAACAATGACAAAAAAAATGATTAATGAAAATGTACAGAAGCATTTAGTGAAAAATGAAATAAAAATTGCTCCAAGAGATGGTAAGAGTCTGCGAGAAAAAAATTAAAGTATTTAACCATAAAGAACCTTGTCAAAGCATCAGGATCGATATCATGCCACTCCACTCCTTCAATAATTTCTGCTAAATGCTTTATCCGTTGCTCGTATTCTACAGATTCCAGGAGACTAAAATCATGACTCAGAAAGGAGCTCCCCTCCATAGGAGCCATTACCTGTCATGAATAGATCGGAAGGGGGGAACATCAAATAAATCTAGTGTTAGATAAAAAGTAAACAATATATTGCCAAATTCTGAAATTCACAAGTATCATATCGATTATGCTCAGTTGAATGCGATCTCCTACACAATCAAATTATTAAGGCTCACCCTTCCATTGGTAATCACTGCACTAACACCAAAATCAAGCCCCAGCTGGCCACGGAGAAAATGTGACACCTACAACACATTTGACATCATTTTTTTATTTTGCAAAAAGCTGAACACAGAAGTCGGTCATAACAAGTGTACCACAGAACTTTCATGAAATACAGAAGACATAAAAAAGAACAAAAAAGAAACAATAATGGAGAAATATTAACTTAATTGGAACATTAGATAATGAACAATAATAAAGATAAATTCATGATAACACATAAAACTAGCAACCGTTTAGACCATGTAAGTATGTTAATCACAATTATAGTATCTTTTATTCTAATCAAAGTGCCTTTGTGGCCATCATCTGACAAGAATATCAGTGAATCATAATACAAGTTGGGCATTTTCCTTTGGAGGGTTTATGATACAATCCTGAGGCGTCCTCCTATTTGGAAGGTGTATCGTAGGAGAGCCAAAGCTCAGGGGAGCACGGGATTAGCTGCACCTGGAGGTTGGCACATCTCTACAACTGATTAGTAAACATGTGGGGTTGGTTTGGTATAAAAGAGTAGTCAAAGTGTGTTGTGTAACCAATTGTACAGCAAGGGATGTGTGCGAGAGTTAGTTGTGAGTGAGGTATAAAAGGGGGGTTGAGAGAACACTGTAGCATCTATTGAGTCTGTACTAGTGTGGTGACCTTTTGGTCTGGTGAGGGTTTCGTCTCTCTGATTGGAGTGTAGAGAGTCTTCTCTCTTCATCTGGTGTTTGTATTCTCTTTTCCTATCATCAGGAAAGCTGTTTCAGAGGTCTCAACCACTTTTCCCTATGTTATAGTTTGTATATCTCGATCACTTTACTGTTTCACAACTTCAGCATACTTGAAGGAAACGACAAGGAAATTCAGTAGACCAAATCCCGACAGGAGTGTTTAAGTTCATCTGTGCAGTAAAAAGTTACTTTTCTAATAGTAGAAAAAGGCAAATGAAGTCATTGCAAGCTGTTATCCTCAGATAAGAAAGCATTAAACAAAAGAAATAATAAAAAAAAAAAAAAAAACCGGAAAAGTATTGTAGAAATAAACACCTTAGTTAGATGATTCTTCAACACATCCACTGAAAAGTTTGAAAGAGCAGCTTTATAATCCTCAGGGTTTAGCATATTTGTTTTGGCCAGCTCACAAGCTACTTCAATAAATGGAGGACTTTCAACATCCGTCAAAGATATTGACATATAGTCTTTCACAAAAATCGAGCATAATTGATCCAAAAAGTTCAACACGTTCTGCTTATGACTGCAAAGGGCATAAAACAAATGTGTAATGCTGATATAAAATACAAATCTAGGAAATTGCTTGTCAGATACTTGCCAACTAAATGATATGTAGAAAACAAAGATCAAATGACAGAGTAGGCAGCATAACACCTAAGGATGAACTGACCTAAATGAGGCTGCAGTAAATTCAAAGGCCTTCATGAAAAGGTAACTGGATGAATGAGCGGCAGTACCAAAGGTAAATAAGACACCTAGACGAGCCCTTTTTGGCCCACTCATCTGTGTTACATACAGAATTTGGCATGAGAAAGGAGAAAAGAAAAGCATAAAACTATAATGAGATATTTGTATCAAGATTACTGGGATAAAGCAATAACCAGATAATGGATTCCCTCGTGGAGAAGCTTCATCCCTTTAACGGATGTTACATCAACAGCAACAAGATGAGTGACTGGCTTCAAACCATCAACAGCTAGAACCAAAATGGATAAATAAAACAACTGTCATGAAAAATTTAAAATTATACTGTATTCCAATTGGCGATTTTTCATGACTAAACACATTATGGGCTTACTTTCAGGAAAATGCAGGTAAGCCATATCTTTCAAAATAGAATCACTCCCGAGAACTGATGCCAAGAGAGAGACATATTTCTTTTGAGCCTTTCCATCTCCGATAATCTATGTCAATTCAGAGAAGAAGCTACAATCTTTAAACAAATTTCCAAATAAAAAATGTCAATTTGACACCAATCAAGCTTTGAATAGCAATAACATCTAACAATTGTACCTGGGGATTATAGCGGCGGTGAGCATTTTCAGAGAGAAATTTAT